>CANTUR010000256.1:0-1254433 GCA_947683625.1 Mallotus nudiflorus | reverse complement strand
TTTGGATCTCGTGTTTGAGGCAAATACAGGTGTCTATAGAGTGGCTAGCTATTTGATGAAACTTATAATAGCTATTGGAGACGTAACCTAGGACATTTGGGTTAGGCAATTTGGAGAAGGTTAAAGGTCACAGTAAGCCTCTATGCATCAATTGTTCTAGGACTTTAAAGAGTGGTTTATTAAAGTTAGAGAATCTTTGGGGTTGCTGAATTGTGCACACCTCCACAACTCGGCTAGTACTTCCCTATTGTGTGCCCTCGGTTGGGTGGCTTTAGGTTCCAATGCCTCTAGAGCTTATTTCTTGTCATTCTCAATCTCTTCTACTTGCAGACCATCATCATACAGGTTTGGGGTTCATCATCTACAACCTCTTGACTAGATTAAGTGATATATTCTGAACTATCATCCTAACCTAATCCTTCTCGGCCAACTTATTCTTCATTAGTCCTACTTTGTTCATGAATCTAGTAAGGAAATCAGAGAAAGATTCATTGGGTTTCTACTTTTTCAGTTCTAGATCTCTAATGGACACTTCTAACCAAATGTTATGATTATATTTTCTTAAAAAGACAGTACATAGTTCTTTCCAGTCAGCTCTCATAGATTTTTCTAGCCTATGATACTAATTTAAAACTATTCCTTCTAAAGACAGTATAAATAACCTAATGATCACTTCTCATAGGGCCTTAGTAGTGCTTATAGTCTAAGATGAATCTTAGGATCTCTAGTTCCATCAAACTTTTATAGCTGAGGCATTTTAAACTTTTTAGGTAACTTATTACCCTCCATTAGCAGCATATTATCAAAGTTAAATGAATATCCCATGCCTTGCCCCCGGACTAGCTCTTCCATCTTAAACATCTTCTAGGTCGGTTCTCATATCTGCTTAGACTCGTGGTCGTGTACCAGTTCAAGGGATTCTTTCTTCGCCTTCTCTACCATGTAATTCTCGACATCCCCCAGCTTCACATCGATAGTAGGTTACCCCCCAACATTGTTGGCAGCAAGTGGAGCATCCACAGCAGGTGGGATAATAGCAATAGTGGGTGGTTGTTCAATTGTAGGTGGTGGTATGGCAATAGCAGCAAGTGATTATTCAATTGTAGGTGGTGGCATGATAGTAGCAGGTTGTATCAGTCCTAATAGTGCTTGTCTTATCTTAGCTCATCTTGCATCATAGCCCTCATGTCATCCATCAGAGCTCTATTAATGTCTTCTAAAGTCTTGCTCCCTTGCTATTATTCCATTTGTTCATATTCAGGTAAAGTTGGTTCAACTTCCAAGTAAAGTGAGTTGATAAGGCTTCTTTCTAGTCTATCTAGTCTATTCAGGATTTCCTTTGCTAAGGCTTTAGGACTCTAACCCGTTCTTCTTAGTCTACTACCTTGTCATCCCCAAATACGAGAAGACCCTGATGTATCTATAATGGCTATAAAATAAGGTGTTAGTATGATGAATGAGATACATGTATGCATGTATATGTGATGCACGTGCTATGCAACAAGTAGCAAATAGCAAGTATCAATCAAGTGTACAACATACATCCTTCCAACCTTATTCCTCCCACACACATGTTCAAGGGTAAGTCTCTTATCCTCGGATTTTTTTTCTTAGTCTTAATATCAACGGGGGATATCAGGGATTGATGTGCATGCTAGATCTCTCTTAAAGTAGAAAAGCATAGAAACAATATTTCTAGGCATAAAGGTCTAGCCCAATCTTCATTACCCTGAGGGGTTTCAAAAGTATGGACCTGGGCTTTTATAGATAGAAATACCTCATGGTAATAAGCATAGAAATAGCATTTATAAGTATAAAGGTATAGCCCAATCTTTATTGGCCCAAGTGGGCTTTAAAAAGTATGGGCCTAGGCTTTTGTAGATAGAAATACCTCATGGCAAAAAACATACAAGCAATTTGGGTAGATCCTAGGGGAAGTAACTAAGCCATTATATATGGTTAGGGTCCAGTAAAAATTCAAGGTTCCCTTAGCAAGATGCCCTCCTTTAGGACTTGAGTTATAGGCCAAGGTCAGAGGGGCCCGACATCCTTTATTAACTCAAGAGAAGACTACCCCCTTTAGAACTTGGGTTATAGACTCTAGTCAGATGAGCCAGGTAATCTCTCTTGAACCGAGTTAAGGCTAAGAGTGATGGTTAGCCAATTTATAACTCCATAAAGCTAGTGGAATCATGGAATCATAAACCAACGCCATCGATTTAATAAGGACATACAAAATGAATGCAAGAATAAAATAATAATTAATAAAATCACTCTAAAGAACACAAGTATATTCAATATCTCTTATCCCTAGTGGAGTCACCACTATAGACAATGGGTTTAGTGCATGCCCAAGATTTTAGAAACTGCGATACTGTTTAGGCTCAGAGCCCTAGAGAACACACTAACCATTATCATAAAGACATGGCATGGAGATGAGGAGTTGCCACCCAAGGTAATAATTAGGACAAATCGAAAGGTGGTACTTGATTCTTTAAAAGAAAGCTAGTACCATAACCAGGAAATTCTGGGAATAGAATACTAACTTCTTTTAATCTTGTGTTCATTTAGAATTACTTTATGAATTACTATCTTATTCTCTATTTACACACAATATTATTAAACCCTAATTAAACATCCATTTAGCCCTAAAGCAAACTAGTTATAAAATTGCATATAAAAAATGCATACGAAGCGCATCGTCCCTAAGTCTAAACTATTTTAAAGTTAGCTAATTCTACAGTTTTATTTACAAGTGAAATAGACTAAAGGTGGACCTACATGTTAATAAATGAGCCTAAGTCTATTCATTTTAATTTAACTAAAGAAATGGGCCTATAGACTACAAATTTTAAAGAAATAAATTAATTAGTGGGTCTAATTCTAACCTGATTTTAATTTAAAAAAATTGGCCTAAGTCTCTTTGTTTTTAAAAAGAAATGAAATAAATTAGTGGGCTAAAGTCTAAATTAATTTTATTAATTAAAAGTGAGCCTAAATCTAATTTAACCTAAATGGGCCTAAATTAATTTTAAATTAATTAAAACCTAAAAACCATTTTTAAGCCTATTTATTAAGTGGTTTTGATCCTAATGTGGGTTTAGGGCCCAAAGTACTAAAAGATCTAAAAAAACAAGATCCAAACAAAAATTATAACAAAGTAATATAAAACACAAGATTTATGTGATATTAAAAAAAACCCTAAATCAATTTACATGCAACCCTAAATTAATCTACTACCATCATTAATTTTAATTGAATTTTACCTAATTGAACCTAAATTACTAATCAATTTTAGTGCACACAATATAAAATTTCACTATTTTTCACTATTGGGGCTATTTACAAACTACTATGCAGAAATTAAAATAAAATTAATTACAGCCCAAAACAAAAGCAAATCAAAAGAATGCAGAAATCATAAATACTAAATCCTATGGGGGTTTTACATATCTTAATCCATGGCATTCCATGGATTCTTCCAATGGCCATTACCCAAAATCACATATCTCCAACCTTACCTCAAGAGTACCATAGAGCAAGGATCAAAAAAAACAAAACAAAACTAAGAAAGTTAATGAATAACTATTTAATCAATAATTAAAAATAAAGAAATCAAATTAAAAATAAATAAAAAAGATAGAGAGAAGGAAAGAATGTTGTGTAGTGCAATTTGATGGCCCTTCATATTAGGATTGTCACCGTTTTAAGATTAACTCTGTAGTTTGTTTTCTTGATTCTCTGGACTTTAAAAGCAAAGAACGTTTTTTTTTCTCTCTCTGGTTTTTTTTTGTAGCTCTTCTTCTCTAGGGTTTTCTTACAGCTATTTTTTCATAGACTCTCTCTACCTCCCTTTCTCTAGCTAGTCCCTTCACAGCCTCCTCTTCTGGCTTTTAAAGCCAGACCCAACCACCTTAGCTCTTGTGATCACATAAGGAAGTTGAGTGATAGTTGGGAGCAAGATCAAGAGTCTCTTAGTCTGCATTTTACTTTTTAAATTTTCAAAATCAGGATAATGAGATGATAAGTGATAGGATTTTGAAAAATTCAAGGCTCACATGCAGACATATGGTGTCCTGGACCAATGAAAAAATTAAAAAAAGAAAAAATTAGCATAAAAAATCACGAAATTAGCATAAAAATCACTTTTTAGTGAAAACTAGCATTACAGAATGTCGATTTTCAACCCTTAATGCTGACTGGCATTGCCTAATGCTGACTAACATTGCATGATGTCGGTCGGCATTATGTAATGCCAATCGGCATTACACAATGCCAGTCGATATTAAATGCAAGCTGACTAAAATTTTTATTTTTTTTAAATTACAAAAAGGTTCCCGAAAGTTTCTAATTTTTGCAATCAAATTCCTAAAAAACCAATTTTGTAATTAAATCTATAAAACATTACAATTTAGTCCTTTAAATCGTGAAACTCGACACCAAAGATCAATTCTCAATTAGATTTTCATCATATGGGCTTTCATCGCATGCATGCACAATTGCATCTTGAAATAGAGTGCTTACATATAGGACCTAAGTAAAGACTGGATCCTACAATTCCTAAAATAGAGTCTTGAAAATCTTTAAACCTCATATCTCTTAAAGCGACTAAGATAGAAGTATTTAGACATTCTTTTGCTATAGGCTTTATACTAACCTGAACAAGACCTATATGGATATATTGAAAACCTTTTTTCTTTATGTTTGTCTGAGGAGGCAGAAGATAATAAGTTTATGTAATCTTAGGATTTAGAGAGTTGGATATCTCTTTCTTCAGTCTTGATAACATAATCAGACTTGAAGAGATTCAACCTAAGAGTCTTATAGACATGGTCTTTCTTATAATATATGAGCTTAAAGTCATCAATGCATTTGTCAAAGTCTTTAATAGTGATTTCATCACTACTAACTATATTTTTTTGAGCTTTATCATAAGAGAAAATAGAGGAAGAGGAAGAAAAAGTGGTTCTTCCAAAAATTGGATTCATGCTAAAGGAATGGCTACAAAAAAAGGTTACTCAACTACAAACTCACTAGCTAAACCAACAGTTTTACTACCTCTCCAAGACTTATTACCAGGACCACCTATGAGCAAAGGACTCATTGAATAAACTATCTTGTAGACATTACTATAACATTGGAACAATCACTCAACCCCCCCAAGGCTCTAATACCAGTAGTGTCAGGATCAAAGGGTGTACTATTCATGTGTATGAATGTAGAGATGATGTTAATTGTAATCATAATGTCGATCTCACACTCTAGTCACAGGCACAGAAGTTACCGAACCAAAATGCAGCAGAGATTTCATAGATTTTCTTATGTGCAGGATCCTAATTTCTTAGACAAGCATAGAGCATATGTTCTGCTACTTAAGAACTATATATGGAATGAAAATTAAAAGAAAACTTTAAAGAAAACAAATAATATAAATAATATATATATATATATATAAAACTTATGAAGAAGACTTCACTTTATATTCCAAGTAAGCAGAAAGTTACAAAGTTCAATAAGCTCTATTTCAAGAAAATAGCAAAGGAACATATTAAAACTATACTATATCTTTTTTATAAAAATACAAATCTTAGAACTATATCAAATGGGACCTATATTATTTCTAAAATTCTTTCTCCTAAAACTTGTGTGTGTCCTCTGCAAGAGGAGGAGAGGCTCTTTATATAGAGTCATTTCCACTAAAGAGTAGGAGCATATCCTGAAGTCACAGAGGAGACAGCCAAGAGATAAGAGGTGGTGAGGTGGTTGTAGGTACCATATTCTTGACTCTTTATCTTTCTCTTTCTTATCTTTTATGCAAAGATATTCCCACCAGGTCCTGGTAGCGAAACATGGGTCCCTATCCTTATGGTATAATGGAAGAGAGAGGAATAAAGGTAGTAGGTGAAGTAGAATATTTGACATAAAAGTCAAATTTTCCTGATAGTTGTCCGAGCAAGTCCCATTCTTCATTATTTTGAGGATGACCTAAAAAAATAATTAAAATACTTATATATATATATATATATATATATATATATATATATATATATATAGCTTGACTTTTGCATGGGTCGTCCCGAAAGGATTTTCAACCCTTCTAACCAAAATTAATATAATATATACAAAAGGCTTATGAGCCTGTGGGCTTTATAGAAGGCAGTATCCCAAAACAATGGTCTTCGTTATCATTACCCAAATCAATGAAGGGTTCTGATTCTTGAGAAGTTTGGGAGTTTGAAGAAGAGGCTTGTTCAAATTGGATAAGTTGTTGCATTACTTTAAAATATTTTTCTTTTATTTTTGTGACAGCAAGAAGTGCATTGGCATGTGATTTCTGAGCCAAGAAGGTAGATTGTGCCTAAGTTTGGGCACTAGAAAAACCAAGAGATCCATATTGTTTAAGCTAGTCAGGTAATGCCTATTTAAATATTTTTTGAGGGACTTCGTAAAAGCTCCACTACTTTACTTTAAATCTCCGTTAGAGGATAGTAATATCATCATTAATATAAAAATCAAGATACCATTATAAAACCCAAGGAAAAAAAATTTAGAGCAATATAAATAGAGGAGGGAAAACTTTTTCTCAAGGGGAGAAGGTTTATAGTGAGTATAGAAAAGATTAAATCCCAGGTGGATATCAGAAGGAAGGATATCAGGAATGGGTCCATAGTTATTCCACCAACGAGTGAACCGTACAGGAAATGTTGATATATCAGCACGATCATTGAGGAAAAATAACCATGTATGGGTATTATAAGCATTTTGTATAAGAAAATAATTAAACTATGCTTGTGCATAATCTCGGTAGGAAAATGAGTGGCAAAAGTCTAATTTTGAATTGAAATTAATAGGGAAGGCTTTTAGCTTATAGATTTCATGTCCCCATTCTAATGGGTAGAGGACATTAAGAATTTTACAAGTGGAATAAGAAGGTTCGATATAACCTTTATGATAAAAATGTTTAAATTCTATAGAACTAGTATATTCCAAAATAGTTTGATAATATTCTTGGGGTTTGGAAAGATCTTAGGGTTTAAAAAACTAATTTTTTGGAAAATGATTTTACATAGTGAGAAAAGGATCTTTATGGAAAAATCCATCTTCGATGGTTAAAATATTTTGAATAGAATTCTTTATAAGAAATTCTGAAGATGGAAGTTTTGATTATGATAAAATAATCTGTGAACTACTTTGAGTAGTCACAGGAGTTAAATCATTTTGAGAAAGAGTTTTTGAAGAGGAAGATTCTCCTTTCTCAATTTTTAACATAGGTTGAGAAGCTTTACCTAATATACTTTTATTGTCATCCATCTGAACGATGGCTAGAGGTTGAAGAGTACTTTGTATGGCTTTAAGGAGTTCATGAGATTAGGAGATAGAATCAATCCCTTGCTGGATTTGAGATGTTTTATCATAATCAACTATATTAGGTTATTCTTGATTAACTATATTGAACAATGACTTTATAGGCTTTTCAGAAAAAGAGGAGGAGGAGGATTAGAAGGTGCTTCAACTTTATCTTTATTTTTCTATTTTTTGCGAGGCATCTTTATCTGTTTTGTAAAAATTATCTAGTTAAAAAATCTAGTAGAGAATTTTTATTTTCTTTAATAAATTCTATATCAAAATTAAAAATGCTTAAAATAGCTTGCCATCTTGCAAAAATCTATTTTGATGCAATATTTTGAACATCTTTTTGAAAAACTTCTTTAGCAGATTTACAATCAATGCAAAGTAAAAACTTTTGATTGAGTAAATCATATTGAAAGTTTTATATGCATATGACAATGGAGAGAACTTCTCATTTAATGGTGGAATAGTTTTTCTGTATATCATTCTAGCATCCTAAAGTGTACTGGACAACTACTTCTCACCCATCTGAAATTTGCTTCAGGATGCCCCTATAACCTATATCACTAGCATCAGTTTCAACAACCTTAGGAAGATTGGGATCAACTAGATGGAGACAAAGAATTTCAAGAATATGTTTCTTGATATATTGGATAACTTTAGTATGCTCATCAGTCCATGGGGTTAGGTTTTTCTTTAATTTATCCTGCAAAGATTTAGCAATCCTATTAATATTAGGATAGAAATCTAATATATATATATATATAGTCCAATTACATATGTTCTTAGGAAATCTAAATTATGCTCATCAGTCCATGGGGTTAGGTTTTTCTTTAATTTATCCTGCAAAGATTTAGCAATCCTATTGATATTAGGATAGAATCTAAAACATAATTTAGATTTCCTAAGAACTTATGTAATTAGACTATATATATATATATATATATATATATATATATATATATATATATATATATATATATATATATATATATATATATATATATATATATATATATATGTATGTATGTATGTATGTATGCATGTATGTATGTATGTATGTATTGCCAAATCCATCCAATAAGGCAGTACTGGTATCAGAGCCTGGGGGGGTTAAGTGATTATTCCCTTGTTACAGTAATGTCTACAGGATAGTTTATTCAACAAGTCCTTTGGTCACAGGTGATCCTAGTAGTAAGTCCCGGAGAGGCAGTAAAACTGTTGGTTTAGCCAGTGAGTTTGTAGTTGGGTAACTTGTTTCTGTAGCCATTCCTTTACCATGAATCCAATTTTTGGAAGAACCAATTCTTCTTCCTCTTCCTCTATTTCATCTTTTGCTAAAGCTCAAAAAAATATAGTCAGTAGTGATGAAATCACTATTGAAGACTTTGTCAAATGCATTGATGACTTTAAGCTCATAAATTATAAGAAAGACCATGTCTATAAGACTCCTAGGTTGAATTTATTCAAGTCTGATTATGTTATCAAGACTAAAGAAAGAGATATCTAACTCTCTAAATCCTAAGATTACATAAAGTTATTATCTTTTGCCTTTTTAGACAAATATAAAGAAAAAGGTTTTCAGTATATTCATACAGGTCTAGTTTAGGTTAGTATAAAGCCTCTAGCAAGAGAAGGTCTAAATACTTCTATCTTGGCTGCTCTAAAAGATATAAGGTTTAAAGATTTTCAAGACTCTCTTTTAGGAACTCTAGAATCTAGTCTTTGCTTAGGTCCCATATCATATGATTATTATCCAAATTTTATTATTTCTCTTAATGATACAAATCTTTTAAAGTCTCTGGTTTTGCATATCCAAACCCATAATTACAAAATGGAGAATGGATCAATTACGGTTGCACTAGTTTTTAAAGTTCAATATAAAGCCATGATGATTACATTTCATACGAAGAGTCATTTTCATAATAAAATGGGACCTACTCTTCTTCTCTAAATAGATATGACTAAAGCCAATGTTGTCATCCCAAAACCTATAAAATGGAAACAAGTTACACTTCCCTAAGAATGGATCCTTAAAGGAGCCACTAAACCTAAAATCAAATAGGAAGAAGCACCTACTCCCAATACATAAATAAAGTATATCACTCAGTTCTAAGATGGTAGAGTAAAATTCTTTTTTAATAGAACTTTCTCTAGTTTCAGATTTTTTGATGCATCTTCATCAGAATCTCTTGATCTCAAAAGAGTATCTCAGATCCCATCTATTATAAACCTTCCATATCATAAAGAACCATAAGAAAGTCACCATTAAAGTTTACCAAAAGCCATACACTTACCTCATCAACCAAATCAGGCAAACCTTTATCCTGATCTACCACCAGTTATAAACCTACCTTATACTATTCCTGCTTGATATTCAACCTTAGATCTACCTTCTTCTTCCTTTAGAAATGTAGACTATAGTACAAATATAGCTAGACCTATTTACACTGAGCCAAGATAAAAAGAAAACCCTTCTCCTCCTACCTCTCTTACTATTTCAGCCATAACAGAAAACATGGCTCATGAGTTAACTATTTTAGATAACGAGTTCACTCCTGATAAAGCTTTTTAACATAAAGATTTGTATGCATCCCATAATCTAGAAAAAAGAAATTAGTTTTTCTAGCATTTCTTAAAAGAAATAAATAACATTCAAAATCAATTTTATAGTTTTGTTCAAACTAATAAAGTTAATATAGTATTTTTTGAAGGGTTTGAAATATATGCATCAGAAAATAATATTTCATATCCTTTTAAAGTTTTGAATCCCGTCACTATGAGAAAAAAGATACCTGTTTGGGAAATATTAAATGGTCAAAATATAGAGTCTAAACATCCTCCCCTCAGGAATATCAAGATCTCTGTAGGAAACGAGACCATAGAAGCTTGTCCTTATAAAAAACCATAAGATAGTGACTCCCAGAATCTAAAGAATATAGTGTCTCAAAATAACTTTATGAATGTTCACCTCCACAGTATAGGTGAACAGTTATCTAGACTTAAGAACCAGGCCCAAAGACCTGTTAAGCCTTCAGGAACCATAGCTATGACTGATAAGAAGCTTAAGAACCCTATGTTTAAGCCATATCAGAACTCTACCTGTGCTCAGCAAGAAATTTGAAGTAACAAAACTGAATTCTTACACATAGTTAAAGAATAACTTAGTAGATTGGACCCCTATAGTGCTTCTAAAGAACCTATCATACTTGGCACTCCATAATCAGTTAACTAGACTATTAGTGTTCTTGATAAAGATATATATTCTTCCAATGAGGCAGAAGCATTCTAGGAATAGTCTCTTGAGATTGCTAAGCTTCACTAGCCCATAATTTATCCTTCTCATCCTAGATATGTCCAGACTAGGTTACTTGAACTTGAGCTTGATAGTCAACCTAATACTCTTGTCCAACCCAATTTCAATGCTAATTCTATTTATGAATGGAAAATAGATGGCATGTCTGAATATCAAATATTGAACTCTCTTCAATAAATGACTATGGCATCTAATGCTTATAAAGCCCAAACTAGAACCACTGATAGTTCTGTTGCTGAACTTATTATAGCCAGTTTCTTAGGTTAGCTAAAAGGTTAGTGGGATTACTATCTCACTAAGCAACAATAGTTTAACATCCTCCATGCTATCCAAACAAATGATGAAGGTCTACCTATCCTTAACCAAATAGGAAATCCGATCTAAGATGTTATGTCTACCCTTATCCTGACCACAGCATTACATTTTATAGGAGATTCTTCTCACCTTAAGGATAAAATGCCAATCTTTTATCTAATCTTAAGTATAAAAAGCCTAATGACTTATGGTGGTATAGGTCAACCTTTCTTTCTAGGGTTATACTTAGGGAAGATTCCAATCAACCCTTTTAAAAAGAAAAGTTCCTTGCTAGATTGCTAACCCTTTTAGGAGAACAAGTTAGAAATGTCATTGATAGTCCTTTAGAACCCATATCATTCCTTATAATTAGCTTACCTATGGTGAGTTAATCAATACCACCCAGCGTGAAGGTCTTAAAATCTGTCAGGACTTAAAACTCCAAAAACATTTAAAATGGGAATTAAAAAAGGCCAAATAGCAACTAGGATCTTTCTACAAATAGTTTGACTATAGTTTCACCCAGAATCCATCCTGTAAGGGAGATTGCAGTAAGAAATCCCTGAAACCTTCATCTAAGAAATTTTCCTTAAAATTTAGGAAATTCTCCAAGAGAAAGGATAAGGAAGAAACTTACTATAAGAAACCTTATAGAAAGACTTCTAAAAAACCCAAAATTGATAAAGTTAAGAAAACTAGTCTGAAAGATGTTACAAGCTACAAATGTGGCAAAAAGGGACATATCTCCAAATATTGCTAGGTTTCCAAGAAGCTCTATGAACTAGACTTAGAAGACGCAACCCTGAATAAGCTAACAGTTGTTACAAGCTACAAGCTACAAATAAGAAAACCCTGAATAAACTAGTCTGAAAGATGTTACAAGCTATAAATGTGGCAAAAAGGGACACATCTCCAAATATTGCAAGGTTTCCAAAAAGCTCTATGAACTAGACTTAGAAGACGCAACCCTGAATAAGCTAACAACTTTAATTATCTATACCTCTAACTTTGAAACCAATTCTGAAGAATTCTTAGGAACTCCTCAGATAGATGAATTAGCAACCTCTTCCTCTTCTAAATCTAATACAGATTCTAATATAGAAATAAAGCAACTCAATATGCTCACTAGAGAACAAACCCTAATCCTAGATGTCATTCAATATATCAACGATCCTTAAGTGTAGAAAAAATATCTACAATAGCTTTGGCAATCTCTAGAAAAGGAGCCTGAGCCTAAGACTATTGAGTTACCTTCCACTAGTATAGGTATATATGACCTTACTACCATTCTTAATAGGAAGAAACTCAACAAGAAGCCCTTAGGAGATATCCAAGAACTTCAAGGAGAAATAAAAACCATAAAGTATGAGATAAAGTAATTAAAAGACAAATAGCAAAAGGTTTTTGAATTAATCTAATTTCTTGTCACCAAACTAGTTAAAGATTCTAGTGATAGTGATGAGACTAAGGATTTAGAACCATAGTCCTTAGTTAATCGAGATAAAGTTCATCAAGATTTTCTCTGTGCCTTAAATCAAATTACTTCTAGAAAATATCCAATAAAGGTCACCATTATTTTTTAGAAAGATTTTAAATTGAACACTATAGCTCTATTTGATACATGAGCTTATTTAAATTGTATAAAGACTGGAATGGTTCCACATCATTTTGAAGAGCATACTATATAAAAGCTTTCCTCTGCTAATAGTTCAAAAATGCATATAGATGGTAAAATAGAGGCCAGTATTTCCAATAATGGATTTCTCTTAAAAACCCCTTTTCTTCTTATTTCAAATATAAGTTATATGATGATTCTAGGGACACCTTTCATTAATTTGATAACTCCTTATTTAACCACCTATGACTCCATTGATTATAAAGATGAAAAAATTCATATATCTTTTCCTTTCTTAACAAAACCAAGAATCAAATCCCTAAACCTTATTAAAGTTCATTCTATTTATAAGAATAAAATTAATGCTTTAATTAAGGGAAAAGAGACAGACTTATATGATTTAAAGCAAAATGTTCATTTTAAAAAAATAGAACATCAATTAAACTTTGATATGGTAAAAATATAGATTTCTGATTTTTATGATATTGTGATTAAAGAAGTCTATTCTAATCTATAAAATGCTTTTTGGAAAAGAAAACAACATATAGTTTATTTGCAATATGAGTCTAAATTTGATGATATCCTTACCATGGCTAGACTAATTTAAATGAATGCTAAATTAGAACGGCATTGTAAGGAAGAAATGCAAGATCTTAAATCCAAAGGACTAGTCTCTAAATCCAGGTCTCCATGGAGTTGTGCAGCTTTCTATGTCAATAAAGCTTCTAAAATAGAAAGAGGTACTCCAAGGCTTGTTATCAATTATAAACCTTTAAATAAATCTTTAAAATGGATTAGGTATCCTATTCCAAACAAAAAAGATCTTCTTCAAAAACTTCATTCTACATTTTTATTTTCAAAATTTGATATGAAATCAAGATTTTGGCTGACACAAATTCATAAAGAGCATCGATATAAAACTGCTTTCATTGTCCTATTTGGACAATATGAATGGAATGTCATGCCATTTGGTTTGAAAAATGCACCATCAAAATTTCAGAGAATAATGAATGATATATTTAACCCTTATTCTGAATTTTACATTGTTTATATTGATGACGTGCTTATTTTCTCAAACTCCATTAAGCAAGATTTCAAGCATTTAAAAAATTTCCTCTATAAAGTTAAACAAAATGGACTTGTTATCTCTGCTACAAAAATATCTCTTTTTCAAACCAGAGTTAGATTTTTAAGACATTACATCTAATATGGTACTATAGTCCCTATAGAAAGATCTTTAGAATTTGGCAATAAATTCCCTGATAAGATTCTCGATAAAGTCCAATTACAAATATTCTTAAGAAGTCTAAATTATACTTTAGATTTCTTTCCTAATATCAACAGGATTGCTAAACCTTTGCATGATAGATTGAAGAAAAACCCAGCCCTATGGACTGATGAGCATACTAAAGTTATCCAATATATAAAGAAACATATTCTTGAAATTCCCTGTCTTCATCTAGATGATCCCAATCTTTCTAAGGTTGTTGAAACTAATGCTAATGATATAGGTTATGGGGGCATCCTAAAGCAAATTTCAGATGGGCAGGAAGTAGTTGTCCAGTACACTTCAGGACACTGGAATGATACACAGAAAAACTACTCCACCATTAAAAAAGAAGTTCTATCTATTGTCATATGCATATCAAAATTTCAATCTAATTTACTCAATCAAAAGTTTTTACTTCGAGTTGATTGTAAATTTGTTAAAGAATTTTTACAAAAAGATGTTCAAAATATTGCATCAAAACAAATTTTTACAAGTTGGCATGCTATTTTAAGTATTTTTTTTTTAATATATAATTTATTAAAGGAAATACAAATTTTTTACGAGATTTTCTGACTAGAGAATTTTTACAAAATAGATAAAGATTCCTCGTAAAAAAATAAAAAGATAAAGATAAAGTTGAAGCACCTTCTAATCCACCTCCTCCTCTTTCTACTGAAAAGTCTATAAAGTCATGGTTCGATATAGTTAACCAAGAACAACCTAATATAGTTGATTCTAATAAAGCATCTCAAATCTAGTAATGGATTAATTCTATCTCCTAAACTCCTTAAAACCATACAAAGTACTCTTCAGCCTCCAGCCATTGTTCAGATAAATAATAATAAAGGTATATTAGGTAAAGCTCCTCAACCTATTTTAAAAATTGGGAAAGGAGAATCTTCCTCTTTAAAAACCCTTTCTAAAATTGATTTAACTCTTGTGACTACCCAAAGTAGATCACACATTGTTTTATCACAATCAAAACTTCCATCTTCAGAATATCTTATAAAGAATTCTATTCAAAATATTTTAACCATCGAAAATGGATTTTTCCATATAGATCCTTTTCTCACTATGCAAAATCATTTTCCAAAAAAATAGTTTTTTAAACCCTGGGATCTTTCCAAACCCTAAGAATATTATCAAACTATTTTAGAATATACTAGTTCTATAGAATTTAAACATTTTTATTATAAAGGTTATACCCAACCTTCTTATTTCACTTGTAAAATTCTTAATGTCCGCCACCCATCAGAATGGGGACATGAACACTCCAAGCCAAAAGCCTTCCCTATAATTTCAATTCAAATTTAGACTTTTTCCACTCATTTTCCTACTAGGATTATGAACAAGCATGGTTTAATTCTTTTCTTATCCAGAATGCTTATAATACCTATACATTGTTATTTTCCCTTAGTAATCCTATTAATATATCAAAATTTCCTGCATGGTTCACTCGTTGGTGGAATAACTATAGACCCACCCTTTCTTGATATCCTTCCTTCTGATATCAACCAAGGACTTAATCTTTTCTCTACTCACTATAACCTTCTCCCCTTGAGAAAAAGTTTTCCCTCCTCTGTCTATATTGCTCCAAATTTTTTGTTCCTTAGGTTTCACAATGGTATCTTGATTTTTATATTAATGATGATATTACTGTCCTTCAAAGGAGATTTAAAGTAAAGTGGTGGAACTCTTATAAAGTCCCTCAGAAAATATCTAAACAGGTAGTAACTGACTAGCTTAAATAGCATTGATTTCATGGTTTTTCTTGTGTCCAAATTCAGGCTCAATCTACCTTCTTGGCTCAGAAATCATATGCCAATGCACTTCTTGCTGCCACAAAAACAAAAGCATAATATTTTGAAGTAATGCAGTAACTTATCTAGTCTTTACAAGCCTCTTCTTCAAACTCCCAAACTTCTCAAGAATCAGAACCCTTCATTGATTTAGGTAATAATAATGAAGACGATTGTTTTGGGATACTACCTTCTATAAAGCCCACAGGCTTATAAGCTTTTTGTAAATATTATATTAATTTTGGCCATATGGGTTGAAAATCCTTTTGGGATGGCCCATGTAAAAGTTAGGCTATTTATATATATATAATAAAGTATTTTAATTATTTTTTTCAAGTCATCCTCTAAATAATAAAGAATGGAACCTGCTCAAACAACCATCAAGCAAATTTGACTTTTATGTTAAATATTCTGCTTTACCTACTACCTTTATTCCTCTCTCCTCCATTATACCACAAGGATGGGGACCCACATTTCGCTACCAGGACCTAGTGGGGATATCTCTACATAAAAGACAATAAAGAGAAAGATAAAGAGTTAAGAATATGGTACCTATAACTACCTCACCACCTCATGTCTCTTAGTTATCCCCCTTGTGACTCAAGGATATGCTCCTACTCTTTAGTGCAAATGCCTCTATATAAAGAGCCTCTCCTCCTCTTGTATAGGACACACACAATTTTTAAGAGAAAAATTTTTAGAAATAACATAGCTCCCATTTAATATAGTTCTAAAATTTGTATCTCTACAAAAAAGATATAGTATAGTTTTAATATGTTCCTTTGCTATTTTCAGGAAATAGAACTTATAGAACTCTGTAACTTTCCTCTTACTTGGAATATAAAGCAAAGTCTTCTTTGTAAGTTTTATATATATATATTATTCATATCATTTATTTTCTTTAGAGTTCTTAAGTAGTTCTTAAGTAGCGAAACATATACTCTGTGCTTGCCTAAGAAATTAGGATCCAGCAAATTAGAAAATCTATGAAATCTCTGTTGCATTTTGGTCTGGTAACCTCTGTGCCTGTGACTAGATTATGAGACCGACACTATGATTACAATTAATATCATCTCTGCATTCATACACATGAACAGTATGCCCTTTGATCCCAACAATATATATATATAGAGGTTTATAATTGATAACAAGCCTTGGAGTGCCTCTCTCTATTTTAGAAGCTTTATTGACATAAAAAGCTATATAACTCCATGGATATCGAGATTTAAAGATTAATCCCTTGGATTTGAGATCCTAGATTTCTTCCTTACAGTGCTTTTCCAATTTAGCATCCATTTGAATTGGTTTAGCCTTGGTAGGAATATTTTTCTCCTCAAACCCGGGCTCATAAGGTAGATCAACTATATGATGTTTTCTTTTCTAAAAAGCATTTAGTAAATTAGAATAGACTTCTTTTAACATAATATCATGAAAACCAAAAATCTTGGATTTGACCAGTTTATACTTTAATTGTTGTTCAATTTTTTGAAAATGAACATTTTTCTTTAAAATCATATAAGTTTGTTTCCTTTCCCTTGATTAAAGCATTGATTTCATTCTTATAAATAGAATGAGCTTTAATAAGGTTCAAG
Organism: Mallotus nudiflorus; assembly: GCA_947683625.1. NCBI lineage: Eukaryota > Viridiplantae > Streptophyta > Magnoliopsida > Malpighiales > Euphorbiaceae > Mallotus > Mallotus nudiflorus. The sequence continues at coordinate 1,237,197 of CANTUR010000256.1, read as the reverse complement.
GATCTGGTTCTAGGTTTTGCTGAAAAAGGAAAAAAAATATGAACTTTCTCATATTTATAATCAATAGAGTTATAGGTAGTTAAGTAGGGAGTTATCAAAATTAATGAAAGGTGTCCTTAAAATCACCTTATAACTTATATTAGAAATAAGAAGAAATGGAGTTTTCAAAAGAATCCATTATTAAAAATAATAGCCTCTATTTTCCATTTATATGCATTTTAGAACTATTTGCAGAGGAAAGCTTTTTTGTGGTATGCTCTTGAAAATGATGTGGAATCATACCAGTTTTTATACAATTTAAATCAACTCTAATGTTAAAAAGAGCAATGGTATCTAGTTAAAAATCTTTATCGAAAACAATAGTGATATTTATAAGATATTTTCTTAAAGTAATTTGATTTAAGGCATAGAGAAAATCATATGGTACTTTATCAAGATTAGCTAAGGATCCTAGTTATAATTCTTTAACATCATCACTATTACTAGACTCTTCAACTAGTTTGGTGACAAGGAATTAGAATAACTTAGAATCTTTTTGCTATTTTTCTTTCAATTGTTTTATTTCAGACTTTATGGTTTTGATTTCTCCTTGAAGTTCTTGGATATCACCTAATGGTTTTTTACTAAATTTTTCTTATTGAGAATGGTAGTCAGGTTATATATTCCTGTACTAGTGGAAGGTAACTTAGTATCCTTAGGTTCAGGCTCCTTTTCTAGAGATTGCCTAAGCTGTTCAAGATAGTTTTTTTGAATCTCAGGGTCATTTATGTGTTGTATGACATCAGGGATGAGATTCTGTTCTTTAGTAAGGACATTGATTTGCTTTATTCCTATATCAGAATATATACTAGAATTAGAAAAAGGAGAAGAAGAAGTAGCAAGTTCATCAATCTGAGGAGTTAGGAAACTTTCAAAATCAAACTCTGATATACATATGAAAAGAGCTATAAGCCTATTAAGGGTAGCTTCCTCTAATCCTAACTCATGGATTTTTTTAGAGACTTTACAATACTTAGAAATATGGCCTGTTTTACCACACTTAAAGTAAGTGACATCTTTAAGATTGGTTTTCTTGGCTTTATCTAGTTTGGGTTTCCTAAAAGTCTTTCTATAGGGTTTTTGGTAGTAAGCTTCTTCCCTATCCTTTCTCTTAGTGGATTTCCTATATTTAGAGGAAAATTTCCTAAATGAAGGTTTTAAGGATTTCTTACTGCAATCTCCTTTATATGAAGGATTTTGGGTGATATTATAGTCTAACTGTTTATAGAAAGATCCTAGTTCTTATCTAGTCTTTTTCATTTCTTTTTTAAAATGCTTTTGAAGTTTTAAGTCCTGAAAAATTTTAAGACCTTCTCGTTGAGTAGTACTAATCAGTTCACCATAGGTAAGCTAGTTGTAAAGAATGATATGGGTTCCAAAGACTTTCTAATGGTATTTTTGACACGTTCTCCTAACAGGATAGGTAGACCAGCAAGAAACTTTTCTTTCCAGAAGGGTTAATTGGAATCTTCCCTAAGCATAACTATAGTAAGAAAGGTTAACCTATACCATTGGAATTCACTAAGCTTTTTACACCTAAAGTTGGATAAAAGATCAGCATTTTTATCTTTAAGGTGAGAAGAGTCTCCTATAAAATGAAGTACTATAGTTAAGATGAGAGTAGAAACATCATCCTGAATGGGGTTTCCTATTTGGTTAAGAATAGGTATTCCTTCATCATCAAGAATAGCAACAAGAAATTCTTCATGCTATCCAAACAAATGATGAAGGAATACCTATTCTTGACCAAATAGGAAACCCCATTCAGGATGTTGTTTCTACTCTTATCTTAACTATAACACTTCATTTTATAGGAGACTCTTCTCACCTTAAAGATAAAAATGCTAATCTTTTATCCAACCATAGGTGCAAAAAGCTTAGTGACTTCTAATGATGTAGGTCAACCTTTCTTACTAAAGTTATGCTTAAGGAAGATTCCAATCAACCCTTCTGGAAAGAAAAGTTTATTGCTGGTCTACCTACCCTGTTAGGAGAACGTGTCAAAAATTCCATTAGATAGTCTTTTAGAACCGATATCATTCCTTACAACCAGCTTACCTATGGTGAACTAATTAGTACTACTCAATAAGCAGGTCTTAAAATCTGTCAAGACTTAAAACTTCAAAAGCATCTTAAAAAAGAAATGAAAAAGATTAAAGAAGAGCTAGGATCTTTCTATAAATAGTTTAACTATAGTATCACCCAAAATCTTTCATGTAAGGGAGATTGCAATAAGAAATCCTCAAAACCTTTCCTCTAAATATAGGAAATCCACCAAGAGAAATGATAGGGAAGATGCTTACTACAAAAAACCCTATAGAAAGACTTCTAGGAAACTTAAACCAGATAAAGCCAAGAAAACCAATCTTAAAGATGTCACTTGTTTTAAGTGTGGTAAAATAGGCCATATCTCTAAGTATTGTAAAGTCTCTAAAAACTCCATGAGTTAGGATTAGAAGAAGCTACCTTTAATAGGCTTACAGCTCTTCTTATAGATATGTCATAGTCTGATTTTGAAAGTTTCCTAACTCCTCAAATTGATGAACTTGCTACTTCTTCTTCTCCTTCTTCTGATTCTAGTATAGATTCTGATATAGGAATAAAGCAACTCAATGTCCTTACTAAAGAACAGAATCTCATCCTTGATGTCATACAACATAAAAATGACCTTGAGATTCAAAAAAAAATATCTCGAATAGCTTAGGAAATCTCTAGAAAAGCAGCCTAAATCTAAGGATATTGAGTTACCTTCCACTAGTACAGGAATATATGACCTGACTACCATTCTCAATAAGAAAAAGCTTAGTAAAAAACCATTAGGTGATATCCAAGAACTTTAAAGAGAAATTAAAACCATAAAGTATGAAATAAAGCAATTGAAAGAAAAATAGCAAAAAGATTCTGAGTTAATCCAATTCCTTGTCACCAAACAAGCTGAAAAGTCTAGTAATAGTGATGATGTTAAAGAATTAGAACTAGGATCCTTATCTAATCTTGATAAAGTACCCCATGATTTTCTCTGTGCCTTAAATCAAATTACTTCAAGAAAATATCTTATAAAAATCACTTTTGTTTTTAATTAAGATTTTCAACTAGATACCATTGCTCTTTTTGACACTAGAGCTGATTTAAATTATATAAAAAATGGCATGGTTCCACATCATTTTCAAGAGCATACCACAGAAAAGCTTTCCTCTATAAATTGTTCTAAAATACATATAGATGGAAAAACAGAGGCTAGTATTTCTAATAATGGATTTCTTTTGAAAACTCCATTTCTTCTTGTTTCTAATATAAGTTATATGGTGATTTTAGGGACACCTTTCATTAATCCGATAACTCCCTACTTAACTACCTATAACTCTATTGATTATAAAGATGAGAAAGTTCATATTTCTTTTCCTTTTTTGGCAAAACCTAGAACCAGATCGTTAAACCTTATTAAAGCTCATTCTATCTATAAGAATGAAATCAATGCTTTAATCAAGGGTAAAGAAACAGACTTATATGATTTAAAGCAAAATGTTCATTTTTAAAAAATTGAACAACAGTTAAAGTCTGAACTGGTCAAATCTAAGATTTCTGATTTTTATGATATTGTGTTAAAAGAAGTCTATTATGATTTACCAAACGCATTTTGGAAAAGAAAATAGTATATAGTTGATCTGCCTTATGAGCCCGAGTTTGAGGAGAAAAATATTCCTACCAAGGCTAGACTAGTTCAAATGAATGCTGAATTAGAAAAGCACTGTAAGGAAGAAATCCAAGATCTTGAATCCAAGGGATTAATCTCTAAATCTCAGTCTCCATGAGTTGTGTAGCTTTCTATGTCAATAAAGCTTCTGAAATATAGAGAGGCACTCCAAGGCTTGTTATTAATTATAAACCTCTAAATAAAGCTTTGAAATGGATTAGATACCCTATTCCAAACAAAAAAGATCTTCTTCAAAAACTTTATTCTGCATTTGAATTTTCAAAATTTGACATAAAATCTAGATTTTGGCAAATACAAATCCATAAAGATCATCATTATTAAACTACTTTTACTGTCCCTTTTGGACAATATGAACGGAATGTCATGCCATTTGGTTTGAAAAATGCACCATCAGAATTTCAAAGAATAATGAATTATATATTCAATCCTTATTTTGATTTTTTCATTGTTTACATTGATAACGTGCTTATTTTCTTAAACTCCATTGAACAATATTTCAAAAATTTAAAGACTTTTCTCTATATAGTGAGACATAACGATCTTATGGTCTTTGCCAAAAAGATTTATCTTTTCCAGACTAAAGTTATATTTTTAGCACATTATATTTACTGTGGCACCATAGTTCCTATAGAAAGATCTTTAGAATTTGGCAGTAAATTCCCTGATAAGATTCTCAATAAATTCCAGTTACAAAGGTTCTTAGGAAGTCTAAATTATGTTTTAGATTTCTGTCCTAATATTAATAGGATCACCAAACCTTTACATAATAGATTAAAGAAAAACCCTGTCCCATGAACTGATGAGCATACTAGACTTGTCCAATACATAAAAAAAGATATCATTGAAATTCCTTGTCTTCATCTGGCTGACCCAATCCTTCCTAAAATTGTCGAAACTAATGCTAGTGATATAGGATATGGAGATATTCTGAAACCAGTTTTATATCATAAAGAAGTAGTTGTTTAGTATACTTCAGAACACTGGAATGAGACATAGAAAAACTACTCCACTATTAAAAAAGAAGTCTTTTCCATTATCATGTGCATCTCAAAGTTTCAATCTGATTTACTTAACTAAAAGTTTTTGCTTCATATTGATTGCAAATCTGCTAAAGAAATTTTGCAAAAAGATGTTCAAAATATTGCATCAAAATAGATTTTTGAAAGATGGCAAGCTATTTTGAGTATTTTATTTTGGTATAGAATTTATTAAAGGAGATAAGAACTCTCTACCAGACTTTCTGACTAGAGAATTTTTACAGAACAGATAAAGTTGGTTCGTAAAAAATAGAAAGATAAATATAAAGTGGAAACTTCTCATATTCCTCCTCCCTTTTCTGTTGAAAAACTTATAAAGTCATGGTTCAATATAGTTAACCAAGAACAAAATATAGCAGATTCTGATAAAGCATCTCAAATCCAGCTATGGATTGATTCTATCTCTCAATCTCCTGAACTCCTCAAAGCTATACAAAATACTCTTCAACCTCCAACCATTGTTCAAAATGACAGCAATAAAGGCATTTTAGGTAAGGCTCCTTAACCTATTTCTAAATTTGAGAAAGGCAATTCTTATTGTCAAAAAACCCTTTCTCAAAATGAGTTGACTCTTATGATTACTCAAAGTAGCTCACGGATTGTTTTATCTCAATCAAAACTTCCATCTTCAGAATTTCTTTTAAAATATTCAATTCAAAATATTTTAAACATTGAAGATGGATTTTTCCATAAATATCCTTTTCTTAATATGCAAAATCATTTTCCAACAAACTGGTTTTTTAAACCCTGGGATCTTTCTAAAAGCCAGGAATTTTATCAAATAATTTTGGAATATACTGGTTCTATAGAGTTCAAACATTTTTACCATAAAGGATATACCCAGCCTTCTTATTCTACCTGCAAAATTCTCCATGATCTTCACCCTTCTGATTGGGGACAAGATCTTTCTAAACCAAAAGCCTTCCCCATTAACTTCAATTCAAAATTAGATTTTTACCGCTCATTTTTCTACTGGGATTATAAGCAAGCATGATTTAATACTTTTCTTATCCAAAATTCTTTATATACCCATACATGGCTATTCTTCTTAAGTGATCGTGATGATAAATCCACATTTTCATCATGGTTCACTCGTTGGTGGCACAACTATGGACCTATCCCTGATATCCTCCATCCTGATATTCACTAAGGTTATAATATTTTCTCAACCCACTATAAACCATCCCCCCCTGAAAAGAAATTTTCCTCTCTTTGCCTATATTGTTCCAAATTATTTGTCCCTTAGGTTACTCAGTGGTATCTTGACTTTTATGTTCATGAAGATATTATTGTCCTCTACATAAAATTTAAAATAAAATGGTGGACCTCTTATAAAGTTCCCCAAAAAATTTCTAAGAAAGCAGTAACTGACTTACTAAAACAGCATGAATTTCTTGGGTTCTCTCGTCCCAAACTCAAGTCCAGCCCACCTTTTTAGCTCAAAAATCACATGTCAATGCACTTCTTGTTGTTGCCAAAACAAAAGAAGAGTATTTTAGGACTATGCAACAACTTATCCAGTCTAAAGACCCTTCTCCTTTATAGTCTCATGCCTCTCAGGATTTAGAGCCCTTTGTTGATTTGGGATTCTTTCTCCTATAAAGCCCACAGGCTTATAAAGCCTAAATTGTAAATATTTTGTTTCTGGCCAGATGGGTTGAAAATCCTTTCATGACAACCCATGCAAAAGTAAAGCCATTTGTAAAAAAAGTATTTTAATTATTTCTTTTTTCCAGGTCATCATCTTAATCATTCACAATGGGATCTACTTGGACAACCATCAGGCAAATTTGACTTTTACGTCAAATATTCACCTCCACTTACTATCGTAGTTTTACTCTCTTCCATTCTACCACAAGGATGGGGTCCTGCATTCCACTACCAGGACTTGGTAGGGAGCCCTCTTCATAAGAGACAAAATAAACACAGGTAGAGGCACTTGATTGATGTCAGGATTCCATCTACTCCACTTCTTGTTGTTTGTGACCTGTCTCCTCCTTAATTCTAAGACTTGCACCACCCCTCCATTCCTCTATAAAAGGAGCCTCTCGCCTTCCTATAAGAGCATACAAGTTTTTAGGAGAGAAAAAAAATTAGAAAATATATAGCTCTCTCATTTGATATAGTTTTAAAATTTGTATCTCCAACAAAAGATATAGTGGTTTTAGTGTTTTCCTTCCTCTACTATTTTCTAGAAACAGAACATAACAGACCTTGTAACTTTCCTTTGCTTTTCTGGATATAGAACTTGAACTTTGTAACCTTCCTTTACTTGGAATATAAAGATAAAACATCCTCTATGTAAGTTTTATATAGATCTTTAAAGTTTATGTTTATTTAATTTATTTTCTTTAACAGCTTTTTTTACTTTCTACAATTTTCTTTAAGTCTTTTTATCTTCATTTCATATATAGTTTAAGTAGTAGAAAGTATGCTTTGTGCTTGCCTAAGAAATTAAGATCCTGCACATCAGAAACTCTGTGAAATCTCTGCTGCATCTTGGTCAGTAACCTCCATGTCTAGCCTGTGACTGGAATGTGAGATCGACGCTGTGATCTTTCATTTTGCTTTCATTTGTTTCATCATCTTTACATTCATATACATGAACAATACACCCTTAAATATATATATATATTATGCAATAATTATGGAGTTCTCCGTGAAATTTCCTTTCATTGGTAATGTTATGCAAATTTTTAATATTTTTCTTAAAATATTTTTATTTTGTTTTTTATTTTTATGTTGATATTTTTAGGTATAAACTGAACACCATTGTTGAGGATGATATTGGAACCACAACTTTTCTTATATTTAGACAATTAGCGATTGACATGATTGGCTTGCCAGTAAGCACGTTAACCAATAGCTATAAGAATAGATTGTCAGTTCCTCCACTCATGTCTCTAATTTTTTATGTTGAACGGATCTTCCAAGTTGTTATTAGCAGCAAGATTGCATAAACATATGATATTTCTTTTAAAGTTATCCATATAGATGCTATTGGTGATTGTGGAAGGCTAAAATTACCTTCAACAAGTTTGACCTTGCTCCACAAATCGGTTGACATCAGTGTTTGCATGCCTATTAAGAGATCACTTGATTTTATGGAGAGTAGGAACAGAAACATTGACCAAGCAAGTGAAGCATCACAAGCGATCGAAATTCCAATGACTTTGGTGTCCGTTGGTCAATCGTAGAATGATTTATTTCCAGGAGAATCACTAATGAAAAAACCATGTGCCAGGTTTTTTTTTTAAAAAAAAAAAAACTACATAATCAACTATTATTTTATGAATTATTACAATTTTAAATTACTTTTTTTTTCTTTTGCAGGCTTGAAGATCGAGATGAGAAGAAATATTAACTTCATTTTCATATTTGCTGAATTAGGAATATTAACTTGATGTCTTTTGTTAGAAAAAACAACATATTTGCTGTTTAGATATTTTAATAATACAATTATAACACTCGTGCTCATAATCTTCCTAATTTATCAATATTAATGGATATCTTTAGTTGATAAAAATACATGGAAAAAACTTAAGTGTCTAAACTAGCAAAACATTTATACAAAATAGTGTCTTTTGAAAGATTTTCAGGTTATAATTGTTATAAGATAAAATTCTAAATAATAAATTGATTTAAACAACCTACATTTACATTAGAATTTCTTCCTTTTTCACTTTAATTAAATTAAGAGAAAAAAATTGAGTTCATTGTTACTCATTGAACTAAATTTCAAAAAAATAAACCATTATTTTATTTTATTAATTATAGCTACTAAATTTGTATTTTTTTTCATGTCATTTTAGTTAAATATGTCTTTTCATTCATTGAACTAATTTTTGAAATATATATTATTTATTATTTTATTTTTATACTTTAGTTACAATAGTTAAAATCTTATAATTTTGTTTTAATAATATTTGATTTTTTTTAATTCAAATAGTTAGTGAAAGATAAATTAAATTTAAAAATGAAAATAAAACATAATTTTAAAAAGGGAAAATTACATTAAAAAAACTCTAACTATTATATCACTTGCAAATAGCATTATGATTTAATTTTGCTGTCAATTTTACCTACAACGTTTCAAAAGTTTGCAAAATTAACCCTCATTAAAATTTCTTTAATGGACAACTGATGTGTCCGTTAGTAGGGTTCATTTTCTGACACATGAAACCTGCAAGTGCTAATTGGATTTGAGTAATTGTATATAGAATTGTAACCTTTATAAAATTCAATGCTTTTTTATTAATAAAAAATTTTATTTATTTGAAAATTTTATAAAAATTACAATACATAATTTAATATATATTTTAAAATTAAGAAAATATGAAAATTCAAAGAAAAATACTAAAAAGCATAATCTAATATTGATAACTAATAAAATTATTTTTGAGATTAATTTCACTTCAATTTGATAATAAAAATAATTGAGAGATTCAAAACTTTATTATTAATAAAATATTCTTAAATATTTAATAATTTCATAAAGAAATATAAAACATAATTTAACATATATTTTAAAATTTTAAAAATATAAAAATTTTAAAAAAAGAAACTAAAAAAGGATAAACTATTATTGTTAACTAATGAAAGTTTTTGAGACCAATTCTACTCCAATTTAATAAAATTAAAACTCTTTTATAAAAATTAAAAAAAAACTTATTTTTATCTTTATATTTGTGTATTTATTGTGAAAAAAAAATTCTTGTATATACTCTTACAATAAAAATATATATATAAAATAAAAATAAAAATATTTTTTATAAATTAGTTTTAATTTTAATTTTATAAGTGAAATTCATCACAAAAATAATTTTATTAGTTATCACTAATAGATTCGCCTTTTAGTACTTTTTTTTTTTTGAATTTTCATATTTTTATATTTTCTTAATCTTAAAGTATATTAAATTATCTATTGTAATTTTTAGTGATAATTACACCAAAAATTCTAATTTTTTTATACCACTTGCAAATAAGACTACAATTTAATTTTACTGTCAATTTTACCCACAACATTTTAAAAGTTTGCAAAACTAACCATTTGTTAAATTTTCTTTAATGGACAGCTGATGTGTCTGTTAGTGGGATCCAATTTTTCTAAACACATGGGATCCACAAGTGCTAACTGGATTTGAATAATTACATATATAACCCTAACTTTTATTAAACTTGCAAAATAAACCCTAACCATTGTTAAACTTGCCAAATAAATCCTCACACAAAAAAATTAAATAATTTTAATTAAAATTTTAAAATTTACTAAAATTATTAGAATAATTTTAATAAAATAAGTAATGGAAATATGTATGAAATTCAATGCTTTATTATTAATAAAATATTCTTAAATATTTAAAAATTTTCTAAAAATTATAATACATAATTTAACATATACTTTAAAATTAAGAAAATATAAAAATATAAAAATTCAAAAAAGTACTAAAATGGATAACCTATTAGTGGTAACTAATGAAATTATTTTTGCGATTAATTTCCCTCAAATTTGATAAAATTGAAACTAAAACTAATTTATATAAAAATTATTTTTATTTTTATTCTATGTATTTTATTATAAATATTTTCTTACTGTATTTTTTAAAATTTTAATATTTTTATATTTTTAAACTTTTCATATTTTTTATTGTTATAGCACATAGAAGAAATTTTCATAACAAAATACATAAACTATAAAGAAAAAAATAAGTTTTTGTTTTTTAATAAAATAGTTTTAATTTTATCAAATTGGACTAGAATTGATCTCAAAAAAATTTCATCAATTAACAATATTAGTTTCTCCATTTTTTATTTTTTTGAATTTTTACGAATATTTTATTAATAATAAAGTATTGAATTTCTCACTTATTTCTATCATCAAATTGGAGTGAAATAAATCATAAAAATAATTTCATTAGTTATCACTAATAGGTTATCCACTTTAGTATTTGTTTTTTTTTAATTTTCATATTTTTATTTTTTCTTAATTTTTAAGTATACTTTAAATTATGTTGTCATTTTTAGAAAATTTTTAAATATTTAAGAATATTTTATTAATAATAAAGCATTGAATTTCTATTATTTATTTTATTAAAATTATTCTAATAATTTTTAATTTTTAATTAAAATTATTTAAAATTTTTGTGCTAGGGTTTATTTTGCAAGTTTAATAAAGTTTAGGATTCTATATGTAATTACTCAAATTCAGTCAACACCTGTAGGTCCCATGTGTCAAAAAATAAGTTTTTTAACGGATGGTTAATTTTGCAAATTTTTGAAACATTATGGGTGAAATTGATAGGAAAATTAAATTATGGTATTATTTGCAAGTGGTATAAAAGGTTAGGGTTTCTTTATATAAATTTCCCTAATTTTTATTAAATTTTTAAATAATTTTATTAATAAAAAAGCATTGAATTTTATGCTTATTTTTTTATTTATTTTACTAAAATTATTGTAATAATTTTAATAAATTTTAAATTTTTTATTAAAATTATTTAAATATTTTATATTAGGGTTTATTTTACAAGTTTTATAAAGATTAGGGGTTCTATATGTAATTGCTCAAATCCAGTCAGCACCTATAAGTCCCTCATGTCAGAAAATGGATTCACTAATAAACACGTTAACTCTACATTAAAGAAATTTTAACGGATGATTAGTTTTGCAAACTTTTAAAATATTATAGGTAAAATTGACAATAAAATTAAATTATAGTGTTATTTGGAAGTGGTATAATAGGTTAGAGTTTTTTATGTAATTTCCCCTTTTAAAAATGGTGTTTAAGTACAAATATGTGTATTTATACAGATAAAATTATCACCATTAGATTAATATTTATTTAATAATAGCCGTTGATACCAATTATTGGCATTAGTACACAAGGGTAATCAGTAGTTGTAATTAAATAAAAAGTAATCTAATAATTCTAATTTTATTTATATAGATACAAACGTTTATATTTTAGCAAGAGCCTAAAATTAAATAGATAAATATAGATATTTAAACTTTATCGTGTTAGAGATATAATTTTGTAATTGTTTTTGGTTCAAATATTTTATGAACAAAACAAAAGTTTAACTATGAAATTATAAAAAATAAAAATTTCAGACACTATACAAAAAAAATTTCAAACTTATATCACAAAATTTAAAGTTTATTTGCATTTAATTTAATAATATCAAAATAAAATAATTAATTATTAAAATTTCAAAATTAACTTATACTAAAATTAAATTACTCTAAAAATTTTAGGAATTAACTAACAAAGTATTTATCACAATAACAAGAAAAAAATCATATGAAAAATATTAAGAGCTAATTTCATAAAAATTAAAAGTACATGAATATAAAAAAATATAGAAACTACATTAGATATTTTGTTATATGCATGTAGCATTGTTTATACATTAAATGATGGAAGAATTTTATATTTATAAAAGAAGAATGTAGAAATTTAATATATGAAAGAAAAATTCAAATACATGGAAAAAAAATATATGGGTTATTTCTATTACAATTGAACATGGAAAAAATAGAAAAGTAAAAAAAAAGTGAAATTTTGATGCATTTTTTTTTTTGAACGACATTTATTAATATATTGTACATTGGAAAGGAATTTTATTTCATCAATAATAATTATTATTATTATTATTATTATTATTGATTAGGTAAGGAAAGGTAAAAAAGAGTAAAAAAAAAAGGAACAAGAAGCAGACAAAGAACAAACAAAACCAAACCAAACCGAAGAAAGCTCTCTGCTGAAATCTTTCTTCTTCATTTCTCTTTCTTTCTTTTAAATTCTTTTTTTTTTTAATTTTCCAAGAAAATTCCATTTTTCCAATCTGATCATAATTTACTCCTAAGGTTTTTATTCTCTATCTCTCTCTGTCGATCAAATTTTTTTTTTTTTTATTGTTTTCTTTGCTCTTTTTACCATTCAAAAATATTTTCTGTGATTGTCCCGTTTATTTGGTTTTTTGTCGTTTGATGCATGTAAGCGGTACACTTTCCTTTTGTGGATTGTTGGGTATTCTTGGTAACAGTTGCAAGTTCTTGCTCTTGAATTTGCCTTTAATTTTAGGGTTTCTTTAGTTTCAGATCCTTGAATTCAACTTTCAAATCTGTGATCAAAGATACCCATTTGTTTTCTTGTTGTTTTAATTTGTATTATCGCTGTTTTCTTTAGAGAAGAAAATGGAAGTACTGCAAAATCCAATCTTCCAACTTGAATTAGCCTCTTTCTTGTTAAAATTTGTATTGGGTTTGTTTCATTGTTGCTCTTGGAGTACTCCCTTTGTGCTATTTTTTTCATGTGTCTGCAGATATTAATGTTGTTGGCTTTTTTTTTTCTCTGGGTTTAGTTAGGCTCACAGGAAGGCAATGTGTAATCTGTTGTGAAACCTTTGTAGCTCCAAGATGATCAATAATGTAAAATGTGTTAAGTTAGTAGTTTGGACAAGCAGCAATTTTGTGACCGTTTTATCTGTAGTTGTTTTCGGTGTATTATCATAATGTGCTTTCAATGAATAAAGCTTTGTGTATTAGGATGGAAACCTTGATTTGTATTTCAAAATAATTGTCATTTTAAGTGAATGTTTTTTATTTTCGATGATTGTTAAGGGTTTATCTTGCTTCAAATTTATTCTGCTCCAATTGTGCTGTCTTCTATGGATGTCCTCGTTCAAGTTTTAACATAACTTATGTGTTTTATAATGCTTTATGCCATTCTGAAGTCAATGGGTTTTTTATGTGAATATTTTAGGAAAGGGCATGGCAGCAGGTGAAGATGTTGACTTGTCAAATTTGAAAGCTCAACTAAATGACACTCATGAACTATGGATGGTGGAGATGGAAAGACGTCAAACACAAGTGGATGTATTGCAAGCAAAGCTTATGGAGGTAAAGGCTTGTATCCAGGGGTCTGAGGAAAATGCGAAGAAGGAGCTGGAGGTTCTTTGGCGGAGAGTTAAAACCACTGCAACATTATTCACCTACTTGAGATCGAAAGCAAGAGTCATGGCTGTTCCTGATTTAGCTCATACTTCATGTGGTATCAAACAATTAGAAGGAATGGGACTTGTTGACAGGGACGGTACACCGATATCTAGCTGGTCCAGGAATGTTGATCTTTCTTCATTTGGTAGTCCAGATGAAGAAACATGGATTAGGCTCAGTGAGCACCAAGCTACCTATGATGAGAAAGATGAAGCTTATATTGGTGAATTACTCAAGTCTGTACAGATGGTAACAGATGTAATGGAAGCTCTTGTTAAAAGGGTTATAATGGCAGAATCTGAAACTGCAATCGAGAAAGAGAAGGTAACCTTAGGTCAGGAAGAAATTAGGAAGAAGGCAATTCAAATTGAGAGCATGTCTTCAAAATTAGAGGAGATGGAGCAGTTTGCTCTGGGTACAAATGGTATTCTAAATGAGATGAGGCAGAGAGTGGAAGATTTGGTTGAAGAAACATCTAGGCAGAGGCAAAGAGCTGCAGAAAATGAACAAGAGCTTTGCCGTGTTAAAAGGGACTTTGAGTCACTAAAATCCTATGTTAGCAGTCTAATTAGTGTACGAGAAACACTTCTTTCATCAGAGAAGCAATTTCAAACTATTGAGAGGCTTTTTGAACGGTCAGTATTTCTCAAACAAGTAAATGTACTCGAGTGTGTGTGTTTTTATTTTCTAAAGGCTCACTCATTTGGTAAAAGCCTAGCATGAATGAGTTTCTCTAGCCTTTCACGCGAACACTCCAAAAATGGAAATTTATGCCAAAACTCTTGATGAATTACTCATAGACTTGTCACAAATGATAAAGTCTAGCATTGCAGAAAAAGTGCAGTTTGAAAATGTGGCATAGGGTAACAGCTCCTATCAGGACTAGATGTTGCAACATGTCCTTCCCTCAGTGTAACAGCTAAGGTATAATGATGTCGTACCATATCATATGGTTTCTTAGGTCTGAGGTTTCAACTTTCTTCTTATCATTAACATATGTCGTTTCTAATGTGGTTTCTTAGGTATGACATCTCTGTTAATTATTAATATTCACAGCATTGTTACCTTTAAGAGGCAAGGGGTAACATATGGGTCTCTTTGAAATCATGGTGATTTCAATGTCATTCCATTCATTAACGTTTTTGGCTATTCATTCTTTTACATGTGATTTTGTTCGGGAAAAACTAATCTTCCAGCACTTTCTCTTCTGATCACTACCTGGGTTGCTTTATTATGTAATATTTTTGTTGAACAGGCTAGTTGCAAAGACAACTCAATTGGAAGGTGAGAAAATGCAGAAAGAAGCTGAAGTTCAGAAACTTATGGAAGAGAACGTGAGGTTGACTGCTCTTCTTGACAAGAAAGAGGCCCAACTTCTGGCCATGAATGAACAATGCAAGGTAATGGCTCTGAGTGCTTCAAATATATGACATATTTGGGCTATCTTGATCTACCTTCTGGACTCTGGTGCCTTGCGGTGGCTTCAGTGAGGCTCAATTGCCAATACGCCAGAGAAGAGTTATGAATTGAGTATTGCTGAATTGTGAATGTTTCGGGTCTTTTTTCGGAAATTGTAACATTGTGAAGAGCGCAGAGAAGATATTTACTATTTACCATTCCTGTGCTGTTGGAAAACCCAAGCCTCCTAAGCATCATCAAACAGTTGTGCTGTGTGAATGCCAATTTCTGTTATTAATCAAATAGCCCTTGTGTCATGCATCTTTGCTGTAATTGTCTGGAATCAATTCTCTTTTACATGAAATGGTATGTTCCCATTGAAGACGTTAGATTTATAATTTGATTCTTTTGAAGGTAAATATCACTGATTAAGCAGCAGGTTCTCATTCTGCAGGTGGGTAATAAAATTTACTTTGATATCAGTCACGTAGCCTGTTTCTTTTTTCTTTTTTCCTGTCAAGGTCTGCTAGCTTCTCCAGCATCATTGCTTAGCATTGCCACCGTAGAGGCCAACCAACTTCCATCTTACTTGTCATTGTTGATGTAGTGGTGGATACCATAATTTTGATTTTTATACCATGCTCTCATCGTCTTCAAAATATCTTGTGATTGTTGTGGTCTTAGCTCATGTTGATGGAGGAAGGAGGATTCATGATAGAATGAACACTACTGAATTCCAGTGTCTCAAACTTGCAATTTAAGTTGTGAATAACACAATGAATAAAATATGTGAAAGCAGGATGCAACATTTTAGTGAAATTACATGAAAATCAATAAATTGATATATGGTGGGGCATAGAAAATGCATTCAAACAAGCATTGAAGGTAATATAGGGGGTTTTTCAACTGTTATTTTTGTGACTACAAAGTAGGAGGTAACTTCAAAGCATCCATTATTTGGCAGATAGAATGTCTACTTTTGCACCCCAATATTTGGGAGAAATCATAATAAGAATTGGCAACTGATAGCAAATGGTTCTGCAAACATACAAATGATACCATAAAGAATCCAGTCAATGCCATTGATCGTGAATGGCTGTTGGACATAATATGAAACCAAGAAAATATTTGACATGCACTCTCTCGAAGGCAAATTTAAGTAAAATCTCAATATCTTGAAAGCGAAAGGGTACATGTGACCGCCAATAATATAATTAAGCAACAAATCCCTACCATCTTTGATTTAAAAAGTGCAAGTAAAATAGTTCTATCGATCCAGTAACTCTTCCATTTCTTAGTCATGATCTGCATCTTCTATGTCTTCATCTTCTGGGACACCACGAAGATAGAGAACATTGTTGCATCTGCAGGTAAAAAAAAAAGGAAAAAAACAATGATGTTAACTTTGCTTTGAGAAACTTTCTGAAAAAAAAAACTTGCTTTGAGAAAATATTTATGCAGCATTCCAATGGTCTTCCAAACATTGAAGACATTCCTCACAGGTTTTGTTACAGAAACAGTCCCTCTTAAGTTTGTGTTGACATTCAATGGTCCCATAAGGCAAGAGAGCTATCCTCAAGATCTACTTCACAAATAACCATTTCAAGTGCGGTTTGTCTCAAGAGGAAAAAAATTATGAACAAACAAATGAAACTCAATGAGCTAAATGCCATGTATTGTCCCAAAATTTTTAAAATCATTTGCAGTAGAGTTTATTGGAAGCTTATTGAGCAGTGGGCATCTATCTTCAAAACATTTCCTCTAGAAATGGTTTAATGCACAGTTTATCACGTATATTTCTGTTGTCACAAATCTGATGGACCAAAGGACTTCGAGTCTTGGACATGGACTAGATTTTCATCCTTCCCAAGTTTCCAAAGCTAATTAATTCTTCTAATTTGTCACTCTTCATGGTAACTGGGAGAGAGATCTGGAGCTAGGACAAGCAAATGCCAATCCTTGCAAATGAGGGCATTGAAACAACATCACTGTGCCAAGACTACTAAAGCATATCTTCTCAGCCATATCAATGACTTGCAGAGACCATTACAGATCCATTTAGAATTGTCTTTTTGCCTCTTAAATGTACTTCTTAAATGAAATACAATATTATGGCCACTTGGTGATAAGTTTCAAAACAGAGTTTTACAAAAATAAAATTCCTACACCTACATTTATGAAATCATGTTTTCCCACTTTCACTCAAATCACTTTTAAGGTTTGTCTGGTTAAAAAGAATTCCATAAAATTTTATGGAATTCAATTGCAAATTCAAGTAAATATGTTTGTTTTAATGAAAACTTTATAAAATTCATTTTAAATTCCAACTTTTTAATTTTGTGAAATTGTTTAAAACTAAAGTTAATTCTTATTAATGAAGTATATTTGATTTAAATAAATTTGGAATTCATTTGAAAATGAAATGAATTCCTTGGTGGAACTAAACTAAATAAGGGGTCAATCTTTTACTCACCACAAACTTGGAAATAATTTAACTCCTCTAGATAACCATGATGAGAATGCTCTTCATTTGAATGTCTCACAAATGAAACAAGGGCATTTGATTTATTATATGTTATATGTTTGTCCATGAAGTTTGAAAGTAAAAAGAAAAAAATCAGTCAAAGCTTAGTCGTTGTTCGGAAAATAGAGGAGAATACAAGAACATGACAGATTTGTCAAAAGTTAAAAACCTCAAAGTTCTATTGCCATCCATTCTCCCAACAACCAAAAGAAAATTTGAGGGCATCGCATACAGACCTAGTAGTTGCACATAGTTTTCATACCACAAAATAAAAAAAAAAAAATCATAAGACACAAAGCAATGTACTGCCAATTAATTTAATTATACCTGATCAAAATCTCCCCGAGGTTTCCAGTGAACTGTCCATCAATATACTCTTCAGTATTTCCTAGCTGCAATCAGATTTCATTAATTGAAAAAGGTTAGAAAGTGCACCTAACAGAAAATAGAACTGATTAAAGAGTCAATTTGCACATTCTCTCTTTTAAAAAATTAAGGAAAGAACACGCTTGCAAGGAACTCCAGCATCTTTAGAAAGACTGTATTATGCTAAAAAGATACATGTATAGATACTAAAAGCAACTCAAATTGACCATGACTTGATCCAAACCTAGTTGAGATTAGCAATAGTTCTTGAACCCCTCTCCTCAATTCCTCTAAACTACAGATACAAAGTACCCAAAATTGACAAATCACTTTCTGATATATTTAAATTTAAGCGAGTGCAGCTGTGCTTAAAAAGAAATTTTCATGCTATAATTTTTCTCTTTACCTATTTATATATTTTATCAATGATAATTTGTATACCCGCTTTACAAACAATACAGATTGTAGATAGACATGCAATTGTAGGACACGTGTGCTTGTAACCAACTATAAACACATGCTCCTCTTGATTTTGGCGGCAGAAAAATTGAGAAATCTGTTTCTAGTCCTTCAGTCTTCAATTCCTCAACCTTCTTTGCCTCTATATCTAAAAGCTCTCAAAAAAAATTACATAATTCCTAAATTCATAGAGCAATGCATTAATGATTTCATTCTTCTCATTGTCTTAAGATTCCCAACGCCACATCAATATTACCAGAAACTAAGTCCCAAAACAATCCCATTTAACCCCAAAAGCAGTGGAAATCTTTGTCAAACTAAAGCAGTGGAAATCACATTTATCACAAATTTCAGTTCTTCTTATTTCCACAATAAAAACTTCAAACACCCTAACAATAAGGTTGGTAAAAAAAATTCAACTGAAGAAGCAGGACCTGTAGGTTCATGTAGGAGTCCACTGAAGCAAGAAAACCTGAAAAGCGAAGCATATTAAATTAAATAAAAACTCTAACGAAATTAAACAAAAAAATCAAGAAACTGTTCAACGAAATTTAAGCTTTTACCTTTGTACTCCATTCCCCATTTAAGCTTGACAATGACAGTCTTCCCAGTCAAATTGTTCAAGAATGGCTTTGGATTAACTGGTATCGTCTGCATTATTAAAAATCAGACCTTTTTCTCAATTGAAAACGCTTTTAACAGAAAGATTAAGAAAATACTTACAGCCATCGACGTTAGGAGAGACGAGGAAGCTGTCGGCGTCGTCGGTTGGTGGTGGAATCAGAGCAGAGGAAGGACTTATTTGGCCGCCGCGAAGACTTGTGTTTCTTAATTTAACTGTAGGGCTTGGAGCTAGGTATGCGCCCGGATACCAAACCAACAGTGTATAAACATAAGGTCATGATCTTATATCTCGGGCCCCAATTCGGACACTTTAGACCCGAACGCAGCCCAACGATAAATATGTAGCAATTTATATCATCAACCTCTGTACATGTTACAATATCGAACAAAAGTTCATTACACGTGTCAATCTTTTATTTTAATAACTCTACTCTTTCTTTTAACGCTTATTTCTCTTTTTTTTTTCAACGCTCTCTTCTTTCTTTAATCACAACGTATTTTTCCTTTTCTTTTATTACGATTCCTACTTTTTTTTTTTTTTCTGCACTTCGTTATTTTTAGATTAGTGGCTTCTTCTTCCTAAAAATATGGTGTCTCTCAAAGGTTTCAAAATCATAAAAGAAGAATTTACGAAAGTTACAAATTAATTCTTCTAAAATTCAATAGTTGCTTTTTTTTGTTTTTTTTTTTTCTCCTTCTTTTTTCTTTTGTATTTGTTTATATTGAATTTTAATTGTAAATTATTTTTTTATATTTATTTAGTTTGTTAATTGATTTTGACATAAAAATTCATGTATTATTGATTGAAAGTTTGTTTGTTATTAATTAAAAAATCTTTTTTAATTTTTTTAATAAGATTGAAAGTGAATCAGGTAAATGTCAATAAATCTCTGAGTAAAAGTTAATGAATATGCAATTGAAAAATAATGAACTTATTGCAATTTCATTGATATTTACTTACATGTTTATTAACCTTATAGGGATTTATGTTCATTGAGGATTAATAAACATATAGAGGAACATTAACGAATATACAAGTTAAGATTATTAAACCTGCAGGTTCAAAAACGTCAACTAATCTGCAGCTAAAACCTAATAAATCTGCAGGTGAAAGTTAATGAAATTACATATGAAAGTTAATGAATCCAATTTATGGATAGACAAAAACAGTATCAATTAATTTTTTTAGTTCAATGAACTTATAAGTGAAGATCAATGAACCCACTACATTTACATTTGACGGGAAAAAAAAAGTTTGACGTGAAAAAAAAAAAGTGCATTTTCATCTCGCACGTATGTGGTTTATATTGCAATATAGATAGGAATGCATGATATAACAATTTTAAATATCTATATGTGCATTATTTTATTGAGATTTTTACAAAAATAGACACTTTTTATTTTATTAACCAAAATACCCCAAATTTTCATTATTTATTAATTTTACCCTTTTATTTATATGAATGCCCATTTATTTACAGATATACATCATTCTTCCTTTTACGTTATTTTTCTTTTTCTTTTTATTTTTATTTTTATTCTCTTTATTTATTTCTTTTTTATTCATTTTTCTCTTTTTTAATTTTATTTTTTTCTTTTTCCTTATTGTTTTCTTTTTTCATCTTTATTCTTTCCTCCTTCCTTTTTTATTTTTATTTTCTCTTTATTATTTTTTATTTATCTTTTTTCCTTTTTTTTTATTTTTATTTCTCTTTTTTTTATTTTCATTTTTTTTTGAAATTTTATTTCTCATTTTTCCTTATTTTTTCCAACTTTTTATATTAGTGGAGCATTAGCCAACATATATTTTTTGCGATTTTATTTCATAATTCTTTTGAAATTTTATGCTGAAATACAATCTTTTTTTATTTTTATTTCTTTGTTCCATTTTTTTTATTTTATTTTCTCTTTATTTTTTAATAAATTTAACATTATTTTCTAAATGTTAATTTTTTTAATTCCAATAAACTAAAATAAATACAATTTATATATTCGTATAAATAAAATAGTTAAAAATCTTGTAGTATCATTAAATTAATTTCTTATTGGATTTTGTTAAAAGTGGCTAGCATGCATTGCTATATGAAATACTTTATATATATATATATATATATATATATATATATATATATATATATATATATATATATATATATATATATATATGTTTTGTTTATTTTTAATTTTTTTATTGCATAGGGTGTTGAAAATGGTGACTTTGGTTTTTTTTCCTACTCATTATAGGGGTTGTGGTAGGCAGAATATGAAGGGTGTTGATGTAATATATATTGCTATTAGTTTTTTGTAATTTATTTTTTGTTACTTTTTGGTTTCTAATTTAATTTTGTATCTTCATGATGCTAAAGATGATTTTGTCAATCATCATCCACATAAGAGGTAGCACACATAACTTTCTATTTCTTAAAGTCTCCTTTTATTATTATATAGGAAACTGAAAATAAACCAAAAGTATAAAAAAAAGTATGCTATAACTTGAAGCTAAATATTTTCTTTGGAGTTAAGTGTCACGACCCAAAACAGGGGCCATGACCGGCGCTAGGGAACGAGAATTCTTTCGAATCCGGAACCCGTAGCAAGCCTAAAAATAAAATAAATATGCAATAATAACCATAAAAATATAATATGCAGCGGAAAATAAAAATCATAAATATTACAATATCATCCATATCAACTGGATTCAATTCAAAACTCATCACACCACATATATAATCTCATAAATGTATAATCTTTAATACAAATCCAGTTTTACTATAATACATCTCTTTAAAACAAATACTTTAATTCACAACTACTGAAAATCACAACTACTGCAGTGTCTAGATAAAATAAATAAGACTCAAGTATATAATTTACATAAAGAAGCCGAGGCGGAAGAAATCCGGCGTATCGACCTGCTACTGAGGTCTGAGGAAGTTGACTCTCCTGAAAAATAGTCAACGGAGGGGAGTCAGACCTCACTGAGTGAATTACTATAATATATATACATACACTCTAAGTGATAATGCATACAGTCAACAGTATATATGTAATATGTATATATACAGGCAAATTCATACAGATGCAGAAAAATCATTTTTATATATTTGTCTGAAAATCAACTTTTATGAAGGATCACATAGAACCCTAGAATATCGCAACCTCAGAAAAATAGTGTTAAACAACACTCTAGCCATACAGGCTCACTGATTCCAAATATATCCACTTAATCCATATGGACAGTAGACTGGCCCCGAGACACTAAGTCAACCGAGCTCCAGCAGTCTGACTGCCAGTGTGATTAGCCCCGAGACACTTGGTCAACCGAGCTCCAGCAATCACACCCACAAACCACATCTCACACATCAATAATCATATCCAACCAATATCCACAAATAGTTAGTAATATAGCCTAAAGCTATAGGCGTACCGGTACGTACTCGGTCCTAGTGCTGCCCACTAGGTAGCACGTTCTATTGATATTCTTCATTCTTAAATATAAAACATTCATTCACAAAAATAAATGATGCATGGATATAAATGAAATAGCAATATAAACCATATATATACCGAAAATATACCAAACATAAACCAGGTATATTTTGAGTATATATATGTCAAATAAATCCAATCAAATCATGAATTAAACTAAAAATATATTTAAAAACATTTTAAATATATTTTATTAATAAAACATGTATATAATTTATTATATACCAAAAATATACCAAAAATATACTAAAAATATACTTGAATATAAATCATATTATTTATGCATATTCAGTCAAAATAAAACATGCATTTTCTAAATCATGCATCCTAAGCATATATATATATAATATAGTAACTCACCTAATGCGCTCCACGAGACGGGTCCGACGGGCCTGGTCTACTAACCCTCGGTCTCGGCGCAACTAAACAAGAAATAATTAATCGACATCAGAATAACCCTAACAGAAATCCTAGAATTCAATCTAGAGTATTCAACACAGAATCGAGAATTAGGGTTCGACTGGATATCACGTTTTACGAGAATCCTACCGAAAATTCGGCAGAACCTCCCCTGTAAAACGGACATCTCTCTACTCAAAAGAGTAGAGCTGACCCTGCAAAGAAAATACACCTCAAAAATAAACACCACAATCAATCACAACCCCTCGGTCGGACTCCAGACTACAATCTGTCGACCGAGGTCCACAAACACAGAATATATATTCAAATATACCAAAAATATCCTTAAATCATAAAAATACATTTTATAGGTAGAAATTACATAATTGACCTTGAAACACTATAAAAATCGATTAAAACTCATTTTATTAGAAAAACCGTATATTATATATATAATTGAAAATAATTCCCGGAAAATAGTTTTAATTAGTTAAAAATACTAGATATTTTGTAGAAATCATTTTTATACCTTAAATAAATATTAAAACCAATTAAATTACATTTTTAGACAATTTAGGATAAAATTACCAAAATACCCCTATATATATATATATACCTAAATTACTTCAAAAATTCACCAAAAATCATACAATTATCCAAAATTAATTTTCTCAACATATTTATCAATAATATCAATAATTAAACTCAATTAACCAATTAAATTCAATTTAAAACACAATTAACCTAATTTTACAAAATCACATAAACTTCAATAATTAAAAATAAATACTTAGAAATTCATAAAAATTCCAAATAAATTTCTATAATTCATTTCAACACCTAATTCAACCATAAACTCCAATTTCATAATTTAAATAATTAATTTCCGAAAATTAGAAAATAATATTAAAATATTCAAAAATACCCAAAAATCCAAACAATCTCCAAAAATTCTGTAAAAATTCATACATGAAGATTAAGCTACCAGGAACAACATTTGTGAAGGAATTTTCCATGAATCATCCAAATCGAAGCTCAAAAAAATTTAAAACCCAAAGAGGCCGAAATTTTCAAATCGAAACCTAAGCAATTCTAGACCATTTTAGCTCAAACCAAAGCTAGAATAACACTCACCGGAGCTCAAGGAGAAGATAGAGACTGGCGGTGTCGAAAACGGTGGCCGGAGGAGGGAGAAACGGCGGTGAGGAAATGGTGGTCGGCGTCGGGCGCGGGAGAGAAAGAAGAAGAAGAAGAAAAAGAAAAAGAAAGAAAAGGAAAGAAAAAGAAAAAGAAAAAGAAAGAAAAAGGAAAAGAAAAAAAAAAGAAGAAAAGAAAAAAAAATAAAATAAATTTTAATAATTTAATAATAAATAAAATAATCAAATAATAATAAATAAATAATAAAATATTAGGGTAATAATAAACCCTAATTAAATAAATATACACACACAGGCTTTATTTAATAATTTAAAAATATGTATGAGTTCATGCAAACCCGTAAACACATTTAAAATAATTAATAATACATTGTTTACGTGGAAATTTCCCCGAAAATGAAAGTCCCGGGAAAATTTTACGTAAAACACTGTATATAAGACACAGTAATTAAAATAGGTTTAAAATACATATCAACTCATAAAAATATCGTACAATGCATAAAAATTATTGACACTATATATCCCGGTACAGTGTAAAAATATTTTTAAAAAACACAGGATATTACAGTCTTCCCCCCTTACAAGAATTCGTCCCCGAATTCTAAAAACAAGATTACAGAATCAGGAAGGAAAGAGATATGGGTAAGAAGCTCGCATCTCAGCTTCAGTCTCCCACGTATGCTCTTCAACTCTGTCGCTACGCCACAAAACCTTGACCATCGGAATCTGCTTCGATCGCAACTGTCGAACTTGAAAATCTACGATCGCCACAGGTTCTTCCACAAACGTCAAATCTTCACTCACTTCCACACTGTCAGGTTGCAACACGTGTGAAGGATCTGAGATATACTTCTTCAACATCGAGATATGAAATACTGGATGCACTTGTGACATACTCGGAGGCAAATCCAACCGATATGCAACAATGCCAATTCTCTCCAGAATCTCAAATGGTCCAATATATCTCGGTGCTAACTTACCCTTCCTGCCAAATCTCATCACACCCTTCATCGGAGATACTTTCAGAAAAATGAAATCTCCAACCTGAAACTCCACATCTCTGCGCCTAGGATCCGCATAACTCTTCTGTCTGCTAACTACGGTCTCTAACCTGCGCTTGATCACAGCGACTTTCTCTGCAGCATCTTGAACCATCTCTGGTCCAGTCAAAGCTCTCTCACCAATCTTATCCCAACTCAACGGGGATCTACACTTCCTTCCATACAACGCCTCATATGGTGCCATACCAATACTGCTATGGTAGCTGTTATTATATGCAAACTCAACAAGCGACAAATGATCATCCCAGCTACCTCTCAAATCCAAGACACACATCCTCAACATATCTTCCAGTGTCTGGATCGTCCTCTCAGACTGACCATCTGTCTGAGGATGAAAAGCAGTACTGAAATCCAACCTAGTGCCCATCGCTTCTTGCAACTTCTGCCAAAAACGAGAAGTAAACACCGAACCTCTATCTGACACAATGGACACAGGTACTCCATGAAGGCATACAATATGCTTCACGTACAACTTCGCCAATCTAGCAACTGAATATGTGGCTTTCACAGGCAAGAAATGTGCAGACTTCGTCAATCTGTCTACAATCACCCAGATGGAATCGTATCCATCCTTCGAACGAGGTAAACCGACCACAAAATCCATAGCTATCCTTTCCCACTTCCACTCGGGAATAGGAAGAGGCTGAAGCTTCCCAGAAGGCTTCTGATGTTCGGCTTTCACTTGCTGACACGTCAAGCACTTAGCAACATAATCAGCAACATCCTTCTTCAATCCATCCCACCAGTATAGATCTCTGATACTGTGGTACATCTTAGTAACACCAGGATGAACGCTGTAGGCTGTAGAATGTGCTTCCTCTAAGATCTCTTCTCTCAAATCATCCACATCAGGAACACACAATCTACCACTGATCCACAACACACCATCATCATCGAGTGTGAAATCAGTGAACTTCCCTGCTCTGACATTCTCTGCAAGCTCTTCCAGAATAGGATCTCGGCTCTGAGCTGCTTTAATCCTATCCCTTAGTACAGATCGTACTTTAAACTGAGCTAACAGTCCACCTGATCTACTAATCTTCATCATCAGACCTTGATCCACCATCAGATGCAACTCCTGGATCAATGGTCTCCTCTCAACACCGATGTGAGCAAGACTACCTGAGGACTTCCTACTCAAGGCATCTGCTACCACATTAGCTTTACCCGGATGGTAAAGAATCTCACAATCATAATCCTTCAACAGTTCTAACCATCTTCTCTGCCTCAAATTCAAATCTCGCTGCTGGAAAATGTACTTAAGGCTCTTGTGATCAGTAAATATTTCACAAGTCACCCCGTACAAATAATGTCTCCAAATCTTCAAAGCAAAGATCACTGCAGCCATCTCAAGATCATGTGTAGGATAGTTCTGCTCATGCTTCTTCAACTGCCTCGAAGCATAGGCTATCACCCTTCCATTCTGCATCAACACACAACCAAGACCAATTCTAGAGGCATCACAGTAAACTGTGAACTTATCCATACTATTAGGCAAAGCTAATACTGGCGTTGTGGTTAACTTCTCCTTCAACAACTGAAAGCTTCTGACCACTCGAATCTAACATTCTTCTGAGTCAAGCGAGTCATAGGGGCTGCTATCCTGGAAAAATCCTGCACAAACCGCCTATAATACCCGGCTAAACCCAGAAAACTCCGAATCTCAGTAACTGAAGTAGGTCTAGGCCACTCAGATACTGCTTCAACCTTCTGTGGATCAACCTGAATACCTTCTTTAGACACTACGTGTCCAAGAAAAGAAACACTCTCCATCCAGAAATCACACTTCGAGAATTTAGCATAAAGCTGATGATCTCTCAGTGTCTGTAGTACAATCCTCAAATGATATACGTGCTCTTCCATACTCCTCGAATATACTAGTATATCATCAATGAAGACTACCACAAACTGATCCACATACGGTCGGAATACTCTGTTCATCAGGTCCATAAAAGCTGCTGGTGCATTAGTCAAACCAAAAGACATCACCAGAAACTCATAATGACCATATCGAGTACGGAACGCTGTCTTAGGAATATCAGCTTCACTGATCCGCAGCTGATGATAACCCGACCTCAAGTCAACCTTAGAAAAGAATTGTGCACCCTGGAGCTGATCAAACAAATCATCTATCCTCGGGAGAGGATACTTGTTCTTCACTGTCACCTTATTTAACTCTCTGTAGTCAATGCACAGTCTCAGGGTACCATCCTTCTTCTTCACAAACAAGACTGGTGCACCCCAAGGAGAAACACTAGGTCTGATAAAACCCTTATCCAACAACTCTTGCAACTGCTCCTTCAACTCTCTCAACTCTGCAGGAGCCATACGATAAGGTGGCATAGATATAGGAGTAGTACCTGGAACCACATCTATACAGAACTCAATCTCTCTATGAGGTGGTAAACTTGGCAACTCCTCGGGAAAAACATCAGGAAACTCACAAGCAACAGGAACATCTGTGAGTGACAACTTCTCCACTGACGTATCCCTAACCAATGCCAAAAACCCCTGACAACCTTTCCTCAATAACTTCCTAGCTGAAATAACAGAAATAAGATTCTGAGGTGCTGAACTCCTGTCACCAACAAACTTAAATTCTACTTCACCAGGAATTCTGAAAATCACCTCCTTATTCCTGCAATCAACCACGGCATAATGCTGAGACAACCAATCCATTCCCAAAATAACATCAAACTCCATCACATCCAACAAAATCAAATCAACGGGTAATTCTCTATCTCCCACGAGAACTGGACAACCAGAAAGAACAATATCGGCGTCCAAGGAATCGTTCAGAGGAGTGGCAACAGACAAAGGAAAAGCCATCCTCGAAGCTTGCCAACAAGATTTAGAAGCAAAAACAGGAGAAACAAACGAATGCATGGCACCCGGATCAAACAAAACCAAAGCATCCAGGTAACAAACAGAAAGAATACCTGCCACGACTGCATTAGATGCCTGAGCATCCTGCTGAGTCAGATGAAAAACTCTGGCCTGGCCTCGACCTCCCTGCTGACTGGTAGAAGCCTGGCCAACACCTCTAGCACCTCCTCTCGTACCTCTACCACGACTCTACTGTGGAACAAACTGAGTAGAACTCTGATGCTGAGCTGGTGGTAACTGAAATGGCACGGGTGCTGCACTAGCAATCGACTGCTGTGGGAATCGCGGAATCTGCTGCTGCTGATATCCGGGGTAAGGACACGATCTGGCAAAATGTCCTGTCTGCCCGCATCTGAAACATGTCAACGGTGTCAGATAACACGGTCCCTGATGGACTCTACCACAAGTCTGACAAACACTGGCCGCTGATCCAGAACTACGACCACTGCTGCTGCTCGAAGCACCTGACCCAAATCTGAATGATCTACGCTGACCTCCACGACCATGTCTACTGCTCCGATGCACTCGCTGCTGCTGTCTCTGACTCTGCTGAGTCGAACCTCGCTGCTGACTACTCGAACCAACATGAAAACTCGAATACGGAGTAGCCTGCAATCCACTCGACTGAACTCCCAACTGGTAATAATCAGGCATCGCTCCCTGCCTAACTAACCTCAGCTCAATCTCCTTAGCTAGCTCAATCACCGACTCCAGAGTAAGACCTGCTGTAGGCATACCAGCAAAAGCTGAACCCAAACCAGTAACATAGGTAGTAACCGCGAAATACTGATCTCGCATCAGATCCTCAGCATATCTACCCAGACGAAGGAACTCTCGGGTATACTCCTCTACTGATCGATCTCCATGAGAAATACTAGTCAAACGGAGACGATAGCTCAAACGAAGAGGCTCTGGACAAAATCTCCTCATGAATCGCTCTCGAAACTGAGCCCATGTCATCGTCATCATATAAGGCTGGATCATCTGAATAAACCAATCCAAGGCTGGTCCCTCGACAGACAACTCAACGATCATGATCCTCTGGTACTCGGTATGAGCAGTCCGAGTCCTAGTCTCAATCGCATGCAGAAAATCTAAAGGATCAGAAGTACCATCAAAAGCAATCCTGCCAACTCGGGCATAGAACAAAGCTGCCTCAGGGTCAGACATACCCTGCTGATAGGCAGGCTGAACAGGCTGAACAACTGGAGGAACAGGAACATCAAACTCAGGCTCAACAGGCTCCTCATCCTGTAACTCTCTCTGCCTACGGCGACCTGCCGCTCCTTGAGGTCTACCCCTGCCACGACCTCTACGTCTAACTGGCTGCTCAGGAGGTAAAACCTCATCCTGAAAAGACTCATCATCCTCGGCCTCAACGACCGGTGGAGCGACACGCGCTCGCCTCCTCATTCTGAAAAGACAAACGGAAAGATTCAGACAAAACAGACAACGGAGGAATAACGCTGAAAACTACAGCAAGGAATACTCATCAAGACATACTCGAACCTAATACACTGCAGTAGTCCAACAGAAAACACAACTTTAAAACTAGGGCCACAACTCACAAAACTAAGCCCTGACACAGAACTCCACTCAGATACGAACTTCGCTCTGATACCAACTTTGTCACGACCCAAAACAGGGGCCATGACCGGCGCTAGGGAACGGGAATTCTTTCGAATCCGGAACCCGTAGCAAGCCTAAAAATAAAATAAATATGCAATAATAATCATAAAAATATAATATGCAGCGGAAAATAAAAATCATAAATATTACAATATCATCCATATCAACTGGATTCAATTCAAAACTCATCACACCACATATATAATCTCATAAATGTATAATCTTTAATACAAATCCAGTTTTACTATAATACATCTCTTTAAAACAAATACTTTAATTCACAACTACTGAAAATCACAACTACTGCAGTGTCTAGATAAAATAAATAAGACTCAAGTATATAATTTACATAAAGAAGCCGAGGCGGAAGAAATCCGGCGTATCGACCTGCTACTGAGGTCTGAGGAAGTTGACTCTCCTGAAAAATAGTCAACGGAGGGGAGTCAGACCTCACTGAGTGAATTACTATAATATATATACATACACTCTAAGTGATAATGCATACAGTCAACAGTATATATGTAATATGTATATATACAGGCAAATTCATACAGATGCAGAAAAATCATTTTTATATATTTGTCTGAAAATCAACTTTTATGAAGGATCACATAGAACCCTAGAATATCGCAACCTCAGAAAAATAGTGTTAAACAACACTCTAGCCATACAGGCTCACTGATTCCAAATATATCCACTTAATCCATATGGACAGTAGACTGGCCCCGAGACACTAAGTCAACCGAGCTCCAGCAGTCTGACTGCCAGTGTGATTGGCCCCGAGACACTTGGTCAACCGAGCTCCAGCAATCACACCCACAAACCACATCTCACACATCAATAATCATATCCAACCAATATCCACAAATAGTTAGTAATATAGCCTAAAGCTATAGGCGTACCGGTACGTACTCGGTCCTAGTGCTGCCCACTAGGTAGCACGTTCTATTGATATTCTTCATTCTTAAATATAAAACATTCATTCACAAAAATAAATGATGCATGGATATAAATGAAATAGCAATATAAACCATATATATACCGAAAATATACCAAACATAAACCAGGTATATTTTGAGTATATATATGTCAAATAAATCCAATCAAATCATGAATTAAACTAAAAATATATTTAAAAACATTTTAAATATATTTTATTAATAAAACATGTATATAATTTATTATATACCAAAAATATACCAAAAATATACTAAAAATATACTTGAATATAAATCATATTATTTATGCATATTCAGTCAAAATAAAACATGCATTTTCTAAATCATGCATCCTAAGCATATATATATATAATATAGTAACTCACCTAATGCGCTCCACGAGACGGGTCCGACGGGCCTGGTCCACTAACCCTCGGTCTCGGCGCAACTAAACAAGAAATAATTAATCGACATCAGAATAACCCTAACAGAAATCCTAGAATTCAATCTAGAGTATTCAACACAGAATCGGGAATTAGGGTTCGACTGGATATCACGTTTTACGAGAATCCTACCGAAAATTCGGCAGAACCTCCCCTGTAAAACGGACATCTCTCTACTCAAAAGAGTAGAGCCGACCCTGCAAAGAAAATACACCTCAAAAATAAACACCACAATCAATCACAACCCCTCGGTCGGACTCCAGACTACAATCTGTCGACCGAGGTCCACAAACACAGAATATATATTCAAATATACCAAAAATATCCTTAAATCATAAAAATACATTTTATAGGTAGAAATTACATAATTGACCTTGAAACACTATAAAAATCGATTAAAACTCATTTTATTAGAAAAACCGTATATTATATATATAATTGAAAATAATTCCCGGAAAATAGTTTTAATTAGTTAAAAATACTAGATATTTTGTAGAAATCATTTTTATACCTTAAATAAATATTAAAACCAATTAAATTACATTTTTAGACAATTTAGGGTAAAATTACCAAAATACCCCTATATATATATATATACCTAAATTACTTCAAAAATTCACCAAAAATCATACAATTATCCAAAATTAATTTTCTCAACATATTTATCAATAATATCAATAATTAAACTCAATTAACCAATTAAATTCAATTTAAAACACAATTAACCTAATTTTACAAAATCACATAAACTTCAATAATTAAAAATAAATACTTAGAAATTCATAAAAATTCCAAATAAATTTCTATAATTCATTTCAACACCTAATTCAACCATAAACTCCAATTTCATAATTTAAATAATTAATTTCCGAAAATTAGAAAATAATATTAAAATATTCAAAAATACCCAAAAATCCAAACAATCTCCAAAAATTCTGTAAAAATTCATACATGAAGATTAAGCTACCAGAAACAACATTTGTGAAGGAATTTTCCATGAATCATCCAAATCGAAGCTCAAAAAAATTTAAAACCCAAAGAGGCCGAAATTTTCAAATCGAAACCTAAGCAATTCTAGACCATTTTAGCTCAAACCAAAGCTAGAATAACACTCACCGGAGCTCAAAGAGAAGATAGAGACCGGCGGTGTCGAAAACGGTGGCCGGAGGAGGGAGAAACGGCGGTGAGGAAATGGTGGTCGGCGTCGGGCGCGGGAGAGAAAGAAGAAGAAGAAGAAAAAGTAAAAGAAAGAAAAGGAAAGAAAAAGAAAAAGAAAAAGAAAGAAAAAGGAAAAGAAAAAAAAAGAAGAAAAGAAAAAAAAAAAAAATTAAAATAATTAAATATTAATAAATAATTAATAATAAAATAATAAATTTTAATAATTTAATAATAAATAAAATAATCAAATAATAATAAATAAATAATAAAATATTAGGGTAATAATAAACCCTAATTAAATAAATATACACACATGCTTTATTTAATAATTTAAAAATATGTATGAGTTCATGCAAACCCGTAAACACATTTAAAATAATTAATAATACATTGTTTACGTGGAAATTTCCCCGAAAATGAAAGTCCCGGGAAAATTTTACGTAAAACACTGTATATAAGACACAGTAATTAAAATAGGTTTAAAATACATATCAACTCATAAAAATATCGTACAATGCATAAAAATTATTGACACTATATATCCCGGTACAGTGTAAAAATATTTTTAAAAAACACGGGATATTACATTAAGTGAGTTGTAATTATTATAATTAAAAAAATTAATATTTTTTTTAAGATTTTTGGTATTGTTGAGTCGTAAGAGAATATTGTCATTTTATGCCACGTTTATAATTTGATATCATTTTGATTTTTTTTATTTTTTTAGTCTCTGATACTCAAACTTTTTTTATTAATGACAATGTAGTTGTATCACATAGTTTCTTTTTGTATGTTTGTTGTATTTATGCGATCTTTATTTTATGTCCAAATATTCCATAGCTGAAGTAGAGTTATTATTTTGATTTTCTTTTGAATATGTTTTTGTTTTATTTTTGGTTTCCGGTTCTTTTTTTTTTTTTTGGTATCCTTTTGGTTTTATTTTTTTTGTTTCTAATTCTTTTTTTTTTGGTACCTTTTGATTTATTTTAGGTTTTAGATTCATTTTTCTATTTTAGTTTTTTTGGTTTTGAAGAATGTATATGAAATTTTTGGTTTTGTCCTACAGTATTATGTATTTATGACATAATATATAAGAGGCGATTGCTCAAATCCATACATGAATTGACTAAGTTAAATTAAATAGACAACAATCATAAATTAGTTACGGGAGGAAATTTAGCATGTATATACATTAAGTGACAAGAACAAATGACTAAGGGCAAAATAAATACAAAATAACCAAATACAATATAATATGTACATCAGTCATCTACACATCATTAAAAAAATTTAAAACAAAGATATGCAACAAATCAACATATACAATAGCACAAGCATTAGGCCAAGTCCATATGCTACACATTCTGCTAAGTTGAATGAAATAAATGATCTGCAAATGAAAACTAAGACATGAGACTATCTATAATAAAATAATTAATAATAATGATGTTAATATATTCAATCAAATATAAAGAAAAATATAGTGAGATTGTTTCATGTATGAAAAATCAACTAAAAGTAAATGAAAAATAAATAAAAATTAATTTAGATTTCATACTTTTAGAATTTGTATTCCAATCACTTTAAAATTTTAAAAAATGAAATTGTCACTCCACTTCACCATTTTATTGAATACCCTAAAATTTCGTATATCTATATATATTTGATTAATTTAGAATACTTAACGTTTATTTCACGTATCTGATACAACATTTCTAACACAATTTCTAGAAAAAATAAACAAAAAAAGGCTAGCAGACATTGCAAGAGAAAATGAACAATTGACAACTTGAACAATCCAAGTAGTTTTATTTTTGAATGTGGAACTGTTCTCTCCCTATGCAATCTTCATTCTTTTCATTTATAACTAGGCAACAAATGGTTATTTCCTACTTTTTTTGGCCATATTTTGCACTTTTTCATCCACTTTTTCTCACTGTCCAAAGTGCAACTTCCTTGTAGGCAGCAGTTTTCCACATTTCTTGCTCTTCATTGTGTTGAACTAACTTCTGGATATCTCGTTGTGGGTTGTGGATCAAACCAAATGGCAGTTTGCACTTCATTAATTTCATATCAAACTTATTGATGGGTTGATGGGCCAACCCTCTCTTTAATGGACCAAAACCTTCTTTTAACAAGTCACAAACATGCCAACATTTTTTAAATAAACTCCACACACGGCATTGCAAGTAAATCAGCTAGCATCTCTCAAGCACAAGATACTCAGCTGCTTAAATTTTACTGCCTGCTTAGAGATCAATACTCAACTGCTTAAATTTTATTGGAAAAGTTTTTATTTAAAATCCAACGCATAGATAGAGAACCTTATTCATATAAGTGATATGCAATTCAATTGATAACTTCAACAAAAAAAAGAAAAAAAATTGTGAAACTTGAAACGAGCATTGGCAAGGGGAGTTTGCTTTGTAATATAGAATGATTGAATAGTTCTTTATTCGTTGGTTTGGAAATGTTTGACAATAACATGAACCAACAAGAAAGAACAACTATATTATTATGTTACAATACAATACAAAATGCAGGAGATACAATTTTGCAAATATTACAATATAATCAAACAATCAGTCATTTAATTACACTGCTACTAATTAGTACACAATTCATCGACTAATTTGTTGAACTTCAATCAGCCTTCATAATTTGATCCATGTAATGTAATCATCAATAAATACGAAGTAATCTTGAACAACAAACAGCAGTAGAGACAATATAACTAGTTACTCCAAAGACCCATTATTGGAGTTCAAAAACACAGCAAGATAATAAATCAAGACAAAAGAGCTATTATGTGGACTTGGCAAATTAAGTATTGAGAGCTCTCATATGCTGCAGAGAAGACTGAACTCATTTCACATCCAGTGTTAGAGATTGAGCTGATGGTTCTGCTCCATGAACATACACGGGAGACACTTTTTCAACTTGTACACGCAAAGGTTGTTTTCAGTCATCAGAAAGTGAGAATAGAGATATGAGAATCAAAATAGAACATGGGAAAAATAAGCCAATCCTAGCCGGTGATGATAACAAAACCATCAACTCTACTCTACAAAAGTTCTCTACATCTGATATATATTGACAAAATTATCAATAACATAAGAATAATTGCCATTAATGCAAGGAGCATCATCCGCATAAAGAGAGGAATTCACTTGATTTGCACATTTGAAGGATATGTTAAAAAAAAAATTACCATTTGAAGGAATTCACCAATAATGCAAGCCGCAATGTTCTGGATCGCCTTTTAATCGAAAAGGGTAGCTGATGTTGATATTGCTGCAAGAAGAAGAAGGACAGAAATGGGTCACCTGGGAATTGCATGTTTTGAAGGATATGTCAAAAAAAAAAAAAAGATCAAGAAGAAAAAGAAGAAGAAGGGCGGGAAGAACAGGGAAAGAAAGACTGGTTCTTTCTTGACTTTGAATAAGAAGAAGAGTGGAAGAAAGAGATTAAAGCAGGAAATTTTTGATTATTAATATGAAGGGATTGGGCTGTGAAAGAGAGCGAGGAAGGGGCAGATAGCGGAGAAACATTTATCTTTCTTTCTTTTTCTTTTTTTTTTCTTCTTAACTAATAATATTGATTAGCTGCATACACTTACATTTTTATTCTTTAATAATTAAATAAATATATTTACTAATCGTAACTTATTATTTTAAAATGAGGAAAGCTTAACGATTTTTTATTTTAAAAAGGACATTTGCTTTTTTTTTTTAACATATTAAAACTTGTATTAAATAGAATATGTAGCGGCACACGTACTATTAAAATAAATAGAATGCCATATCACCATGCTGATGAGTTTTTTTACAGAAATGCATTTAAAATTTTAATGAAAATTAAATTATAAGTTTAAGAGTTTTAGATAATAAATTAAATTTTAGGACAGTGATGATATTTGACCAACAATTTAAGGACAACTAAGTGTTAGATTCTATAAAGATGCTAACGGCATTTATTTGTTGTTTACCAACGCAAATATTATATAGTTTTATCATGAAACAATGTAATATTACCATAAAATTATATAATTTTTAACATTTAATAATATAGAATATATTTATTTAATAATAATTTAAATTGATAAATATGAATTTTAGTTATGCAATTTTCAATTTTCTACCAATGTTATAATTTTTTAATCTTTGAATTTGTAGAAGCAAAGTTAAATTGTAAGTTAGAATTTCTTTTTGCCCCTTAATAAATCTATATTTTTGTTTTGTTGGTTGTGATAAAAGATATAATCTTTCTTCTAAACATTTTGTTCTTTCCATGGAAGATACTATTGTTTGCTTCCTTATAGAAAATAATAATAATGGGTGGTTCTTGTTTCTTTTACACTGTATTTGGAAAGGAGAAAAGTTGGAGAGAAAAGAAAATAATAGAGAAAAATATGAGTGAAAAATCACTTTTTTCTTGTTTATTTTGGGACGAGGAAAGTTGGAGAGAAAGGAAAATAATGTTTTTTTTTTTTTACTAATCACTTATGTTAATTTTGTCCTTCATTTTTTTTTTCACCTTGCCCTTAAAAAAAACTGCACTGCACACTCATGCACAAAATAATTATTATTATAAAAAAAACTATTATTATAAAAAAAACTTTGGCCATTATAATAATATAAAATTAAAATAATCATAATAGTGTTAAAATTAAAAAATAAATCATAAATTATATTATAATTATGATATTATTTTTAATATTATTGTAAGTAAATAATTATAATTATTATAATATCAAAATAAACAAATAAAAAATTAAAAAAGTTGACCATATACATATACAAATTGGTCATGTTGTCTTTTTCTCTATTTTACTATTATCAATATTATTATTCATAAAAAAAAAATTTGTGCTTAAAATTTCTTTTTCCTTTTAGCCATTTTATTAGAAGACATGAATATATTCATCTATTTTGTTAGCTTCTATTTGGTGTATTACTCAAAATTTTATGTGATTTTAGTTTGATTTCATATTCCTTTGTGTTCTTTTTATTATTGTCAAAATCACTATACATATAATTAGATTTTTTATCCTCCGAATTTGTTCATTTTTCAGCTACTTTATTAATAAGATGATTAAAATATTTCTGTATATTTTGTTGATTAAAATTTAATATATTAGTCAAATATTTACGTTAATTTTGGTTGTATTTACATGGATTTTACATATTTTATTATTATTTTTACAATTTTATTTAAGCCCATTGAGCCCATTAAAATAAAAAATTCATTAATAAATTTTTTTATTTTGATTTTAATAATAATAATTATTATTATATTAATATTAAAAATAATATCACAATTAAAATAATATTATATTAAAATATTTTAATTGGCGAAATTGTTTTTTAATTAAAAAAATTACATCAAATATATATATATATATATTGTTAGTAAGTTTTAATTATGTGAACTTTAGAACATTATTATATATCCTTGCATTTTATTTTTTTAAAACTACATATGGTCTATGAGATCATTTGATATATTAGTATGTATTAAGAAATTTGTAGAACAAATATGTATATTATGTAATTATGATTGTTGTTTTATGTATTTTGTGTAACTGATGGATTGCTTGATAAGTAATTTATTGTAGTTTTTAAATTTTTTATTGTCAAACCAAATACAATTTTAATCAATAAATATGCTTACAAGTAATTTTATTAAATTAATAATTTGAATTTTTGAAAACAAAGACATTTGGATTGACTAATTTAATGATTTTTATATTTTTATAAAGTTCTTAATAAAAAAATTTTTGGAATTTTATATTTGTACAAAGTTCATCAATAAAAAATTAATAAAAAAAGGGTTCATAAAAAAATAAAAAGGTTCTAGAAAGTACTATTTACTGTATGTGGGGGTATAAAAATAAATTTAACATATACATATATTTTTATTTTTTTTAATATTTTATCTTCCTAATAAAAAAAATACAACAACTTTCCTTTCTTTAAATATTATTTTCCTTCAAATTCAAACATAAAAAAAATAAATAAATAAAATAATGTTATTTTTCTTTCTATTTTTTACTCTATTTTCTTTTCTCTTCTTTCTCCCCTTTCCAAACATAACGTTAGTTGCTTGCTTGACCATGTAAATGTCAGTGCTTACTATATATTATTTGCCAGGTGCTTGGGAAATGTCCGTCAAGATCCAGAATTTATTTTTTTGGAATTTAGTTAATTTCTAAAAAAAAATCAAAGGAAAAATATAAAAAAATTAAAGTAATTTATTAATTGCAGTAGTGGTGGACTCGACTAGATGCTAACTGTTTCAAGTGAAATATTGTTTCGTGCCTTAAAGAAGCACTCAGCTAGATCAAAGATTTGCAGATTCCTAGTGTGGTTATTACATCAAATGCCGAAGTTGTAGTTGATGTCGTGAAGGGTAGTGAGGTGGATGTTTCTAAGTTAGGTTGTAATTTAGCAGACTGTCAAACCATTTTTGAATGAATGTGATAATGTATCCATTTATATTTTTCAATTCATCTATGTAAAGTATATATTTAAGTAATGAAATTCAAAATTAAATTTTCTAATTAAATGATTATAAATTTTAATGTTTACTTTTATGTAATGAAAATTTAATTGGTACATTAAATTGATTTATGTTATCTTAGATTAAGTTATTATTTTGAATTATTTAAAATATTTCTATATTTAATTTAAATATTCTAAATTTATATATTTTCAAATAATAATTTAACTCAAGGTAAATATTTAAAATATTTAATTCAATCAAATTGATATGTTATTATTTTAATTGACTCACATATTCACATTTAAATAAAATTTTAATTAAATTACAAATGAATTTATAATAATCAATTGATGTTTTATTTTTAATTAATAAATACATCACATCGACAGTCTTTAAGTTTTTTTTTTTTTTGCTCTGTTCCTATCATTGTCCTGAAAATTCAATTAATTAAAGATCAATTGTCCTGAAAATTCAATTTATCACACAAAAATCTGCAACTATTATATTTACTAATACTAATTTAAATTACATTTAAAGCAAATGTAATTTAAATTAGTATTTTTTTAAACAAAATTTTAAATTAGTATTACTTTTTAAGATAAATTGAATTTATTTAACATTTATATTGATACTAATTTAAATTATAAATATGTAAATACAAAATTAAGTTGTTGATGAATGAGACTACATAATCTTTAGAAAGAATTAAAATAATTTTTTTATAAAACTATGTATTTTATAGTGAAATTATGTAATTATTTATTATAATTAATAATAAAAATTGTATTTACTTAATAATAATTTAAATTATTGTCATATTTATTTAATACTAAATTAGTATTATATATTTTGAAAAAGTCCTATAGGAGGTGAATAGGACTATCGAAAAAAATTTATAAATTAATGGAATTCTCAACAAGAATTGAATGAAAGTTGAGAAAGAATAATAAAGAACACAAAGATTTAAAGTGTTCAGATTCAACAATAATCATACATTTCTACCTAACTTATTACCAAGTTAGGATTTTCAATTACCCACAATCTTATTCACAAGATTAAGATTATACAAGAGTTTTATGACTCACTCTTACAACCTTACAACTTAAGTTTTCTAAGCTCACTTAAAAATTGAATTACAAGTGTTTTCAAGGCTCATACTAAAAGTAAAATCCTAGGTGTTTTGATGGCTAAGCACTTAAATCAATTCCTTTAGAATAGAATTTCACTTCCCTTCCCATTTTCTAATCCCAGAAAATAGAAGAAGAATAATATCTATTATAACACTCATCAACTCTCACAAGAGTATATAACAACAAAAATGTATTTGACAAGAGTTTAGAAAGCTTTAATTGAATGCTTGTATGTATAAAATGAATGTGGAAGTTTCTTAACATCAAAACAGTCTTTAGAGGTCTTATTTATACTCGAGCAATCCAATTATAGCTATTGGAAGCAATGATTTTTTTTCCATTATT
Organism: Mallotus nudiflorus; assembly: GCA_947683625.1. Lineage (NCBI taxonomy): Eukaryota > Viridiplantae > Streptophyta > Magnoliopsida > Malpighiales > Euphorbiaceae > Mallotus > Mallotus nudiflorus. Next base: position 1,196,899 of record CANTUR010000256.1, on the reverse strand, counting down.
GTCCAAGTTCATTTGAATGAAAATTTAGACTTTTGAACTACATTTTGTCAGATCCCAGTTAGGATATCCTCAGTTCTGATTGGGTGTAGTCTCAAATAGCTGTTTCGAGCTGTTACATTTGAAATCTTGCCTTGATCTTGATCAGGACTACCCTGTCACGAGCAATGTCCCGATCGGGACATGCACTCATGAGGGTACTACCATTTTAAGAAATTATGCTCCTTTTGGTCGCACTCGGGACTACTTTGGTCCCGATCGGGACTTTACCCAAAATTATAACTTTTTGTGCAATTTAGTCCCTGTGATGAGTCTGGTTAAGATAGTACTTACAATGACTTTCTGGAATCATTTTTCTTTAATATTTCATTATTATTTTAACTTCCAAATTGTCCCTAACTTATACACACTTGAAGTAAACTCATTAGTTTGCTCAAAATTAAGTTTGTTAAGATTAAAATCAAGATTGCTTAACTTGTTAAGGTCAACAATCTCCCCCTTTAATTTTGACAAGCTTATTTTGAGTTGATAAAAAATATAATATAAAGTGTGTGAACAATTTGTGATAATAATGAATGTGTGAGACAAGATAAATATATTTCTTTATTTCTCCCCCTATGTATATAGATATGATCAGAAATATAATTTATTATTTTAAATAACATATAATATATCATGATAAAGATTATAGTCCTTTAAGGCATAAAAGGAAATAATTTCAAATATATATAATGCATCATAAAATAGTACAAACATGAATGATCATATAGAGTTTAGCTAGTCAATAGATTATGTGGCACTTAGCATATTACAATTGTAAGCATTAAGCACAAATATCACAATGTTTTGTCTTCCCCTTTGTTAAACAATAAAGGAAACAAAAGACTATAAACCAAAACAATGAAATAGCAAAGATACATAAAATCTTTATGAAACAGATGTGTCATTAAAAAAAATTGATATTAAGGACACACTATCATATATCATTTATACAAATACATCTTTTTTAAAAAAGGTTAATTTAAAAGAAATTAACTAAATATACATGCAAACTTAATTAAAGATCAAAACAATTCCTAAGAAAATAGATATTTACATTAGGAATTTATTTCATAAATGTATTTTGCGTGTATATTGAAAATTTTTAACATATCAATTGAATATTTTAATATTAAAATATTTAATTTAAATAACTCAATTATTTTAAATATGTCTCCCCCTTTGTCAAAATCAAAAAGATAAATTCAAATAGACACATCTAATTTTAAAAGGAAAATGTCATTAAAGGAAATGTAGTACAAAGATAAAATACCAAAAATAAACTAGGATAAAATGAGCCTAAAAAGAAAATGAATAGCTATAGGTTCATATACCAAAAATAAACCAAACATAAACTAAAAGTAAAACAAATGAAAAAGTACAAATTGGGACGTCCGTTTGGGATTTGTTATGTGTAAAAACACAGAATTGAAGAATCATGTCACGATCAGGACATGATTTGATCCGGGGCGGGACTAGGTCCCTTTTTAAAAAGTTTTGGAAAATGTTTCAATTAGGTCTAGAATGATTTACAATTAAGTCCTTGCAACATAAATTTGTGTAAATTGGACAAATTTGATGATTTATGAAGGATATAAATGATGAAATGAAAAAGACTCATTATAGGATGGATATATTTTGAAAAAAAAATTAATTTAATGAAAATTTCATAAATTAATTATTAATTTGCAAAATAGGAAAAAAATAAAAAAAATCAAATAGACATGCATCAAATACCAAAAATAAACAATAAATATACTAAAGGTTCTATCAAAATCAAGACAAACTAGAACCATCAATCATGCCAAATTCATATTTAATGAAGTTCAATCTCTCTTCATTGAGAGGTTTTGTGAAGATATCTGCAAGTTGATTATTTGTATCAATAAAATCAAGTGTGATATCACTAACTTGAACATGGTCACATAAGAAATGATGCCTAATATCAATATGCTTAGTTTTAGAGTGTTGAATGAGATTCTTGCTAAGGTTAATAGTACTTGTATTGTCACATTTGATGGGAATGTGATCAAGTTTTATACCATAGTCCATCAATTATTATTTTTGCCATAACATTTATGAATAATAAAGACTTACTGCAATATATTCAGCTTCTACAGTAGACAAGGCAACCGAAACTTGTTTCTTGCTAAACTAAGAAACTAAGCATTGTCCTAAAAATTGTCAAGTTCCGGAAGTGCTTTTTCTATCTAGTAAACTACCGGCAAAGTCTGCATCTAAATAACTAATCAAGTCAAAGGAAGAATTCGTAGGATACTAAAGTCATAAATGCACTGTTCCGCAAAAATATTTAAAAATTCTTTTAATGGCATTTAAATGGGACTCTCTAGGAGTTGACTGAAATCTAGCACACAATAAGTAGCAAACATAATGTCGGGTCTACTAGTTGTTAAATAAAGAAGGGATTCGATCATATCTCTAAATCATTTTCATCAACCTGTTTGCCATTCTTATCTTTATTTAGTTTGGTTGTTGTGCTCATTGGAGTTTTGCATATTTTAGTTTCATCCATTCCAAACTTCTTAAGAATGTCCCTTGCATATTTTGTTTGATTAATGAAAATCTCATCTTTGCATTTTTTGATTTGTAATCCGAGAAAGAATTTGAGTTCTCCCATCATACTCATTTCAAATTCTCCTTATATTAATTTAGAGAATTTATCACACAAGCAATGGTTAGTAATACCGAAAATGATATCATTAATATATATTTGCACAATTAACAAATCATTTTTGGATTTTTTTTATAAAAAGAGTTATGTTAACTTTTCCTTTAGAGAAGCCTTTCACTAGTAAAAAGTTACTCAATCTTCCACACTAAGTTCTTGGAGCTTATTTCAATCTATATAAAGCTTTCAAAAGTTTAAACACATGGTTTTGAGAATCAAAATTTTCAAAACCTGGAGGTTGTTCAATAAATACCTTCTCTTCAATAAAACCATTTAAAATGTACTTTTAACATCCATTTGATAAAGTTTAAAATCTATGAATGATGTAAATGCAAGTAGCATTCTAATAGCTTCTAACCTTGCAATGGGGGAAAATGTTTCATCATAATCAATGCCTTCCTCTTGATTATAACCTTTAGCTACTAGTTTAGCTTTATTCCTAGTTATGATACCTTGTTCATTCATCTTATTTCTAAACACCCATATGGTGCTTATAATAGTGTGATGTTTAGGTCTAGGAATCAATGTCCAGACCCTGTTTCTCTCAAATTCATTTAACTCTTCTTGTATAGCAAAGACCCAAAATTCATCACATAAAGCATCATTAATATTTTTAGGTTCAATTTGAGAAATGAAGGCTAGATTAACAATAGACTTGAGTTTAGATCTAGTAGTTACCCCTTTTGTAGTGTCACCTATAATGAAGTCTTGTGGGTGAGCTTTCTTGAATTACTAATCCTTTAGAAGTTCATCTTTCAAGGTAGGTTGAGATGTCTCCTCATTATCTTCCTTGTTTGGTCTTTCAAGTTCTAAAGGTTTACTTGCAACTTCTTCTTATGCATTCACAGTCTTATTTTCACCTACAAGATCATCAATACTATAAACATCATTTCTAGGATTAAGTGAGTTTGATTTATTAAATACAATATGCATTGACTCTTCAATTACTAGAGTTCTCTTATTAAATACTCTATATACTTTACTAGAAATGGAGTAGCCTAGGAAAATTCTTTCATCAGCTTTAAAGTCAAATTTTCCAAAATTGTCCTTAGTATTCAATATAAAGCACTTGCAACTAAATACTCTTAGATATGAAATTTTGGATTTTCTATTGTTCCATAGCTCATAAGATGTTTTATTTAAAATTAATCTTTTAAAAACTCAGTTTGAAAAATAACAAGTTATGTTAATGGCTTCTACCCAAAAGTATAGAGGTAAGTTATACTCATGAAGCATTGTTCTAGCTATTTCTATAAGATTTTTATTTTTCCTTTCAACTACCCCATTTTGTTGAGGAGTTATAGGAGATGAAATATATGAGAAATACCATTTTCATTACAATAGTTTTTGAAAAATTTATTTTTAAATTTGGTTCCATGATTACTTCTAATGGATAAAATATAAAAACCTTTTTCTTTTTGAGATTTTTTAGCAAAATTTTCCAAAGCTTTTAAAACATCATTTTTTATAAGCAAGAAAACATACCTAAGTAAATCTAGAGTAGTCATCTACCAATATATATGCATAGTGCATACCACCGAGACTAGTAGCTCTAGTTAGTCCAAACAAATCCATATATATAAGTTCAAGTGGTCTAGAAGTGGACACTACATTTTTGAGCTTAAATGAGGACTTGGATTGTTTTTCTTTTTGACAAGCATCATAAGGTTTATCCTTAGTGAATTCAAGCTTAGGTAATCTAATCACAAGTTCATCTTTACAAAGATTATTCAAAAGCTCAAAGTTTGTATGTCCTAACCTTCTATGCCATGTCCATGTGTCATGAGAAATAGACATTAAGCATTTAATGTCTTTGTTATCAATTTTATTCAATTCAATGACATAGACATTGTATACTCTTTCACCATTAAAAATAACTTTGTTTTCATCAAGACTACTAACAAAGTAATTTTTAGGATAGAAAGCTACCTTATTTCCCATGTCATATAATTTTTTATGCCAAGCAAATTATGTTTAAGACCATCAACAAACAACACATGATGTATAGATAAGGATTGAGGGTTACCTATTTCTCCAATGCCAATAATATTTCCTTTTGCATTATCTTTGAATGTAACATGTTCTCCATCGTTTGCATCAAGTTTGTTGAATTGTTCATTATCTTCCGTCATGTGCCTTGACCATCCACTATTGAGATACACTTAGTTTTTATTTTTATGGATTTCAAGCACACTTACGCAAAACATTTTAAGTGTTCTTTCAGACCCAAACCTTTCTTGGTGTAGGTTGATTATTTTAAATTTATATGTAGTTTTCTATAGAAACATGCATTGTTAGTATGTCCTTTAATCATACAATATGAACATATAATATTTTTAAATTTATTTCTCCTAAGATAAAATACTTTCATAGTGTGTGTAATATAACTTTGGTGTTGTGGTGATGTGTATCTCCAATTATTTTATGTCATAGTGTGAGTCATACATTTATAATGACAATATATATTGTAGTAATTTTTATACAAAATGTTTATGTGCATTGTGCTGTGTAGCATGCCTGTTATAATTGTGTCTAGTGTACATATAAACATGCTTGGGTTGAGGTGTTGTAATTAAAGCCTTACCTCTTTGTGTTGATGAAGGATGAGTCTTATGAGACTTTTTCTTATTATTGAACATATGAGATCTTTTAACTTTGAAAGCTTGAATCTTATTTATTTTAGAGGTAGAAGGAGTGGAATCATGTGAGGCTTTCATGAAATTAATGTGTGATGATGAAAAATGTATTCCATTTTTATATTTAATTCCATAAGTATCTTTATGAAGTTTTTGAGAGTCAAGAAGACTATCTAAAATTTCTTTTCCTCTTTTAAATTTAGCAACAGAATTCTTTAATTCTAAGACCTCCTTAGAAAGCTTTTGATTTTCATCATTTGCTTTCTTAAGTTGATCTTTCAAAGAATTAGAAGATTTGCATTACTGATAAGTTTTTCATTTGATTCAATAAGTTTAGCAAAATCATTTTTTAAACTTTCTAATTCTTTATTTAAGCTACCTAACTAATGCTTATAATGTTTCTTTTTAAACAATAAAATTTTACATTTAACTAATAATTTGCTCATAATAGAGCTCTTATCATTATTATTATCATCATCATCATTATAATAATTATCACAATCATTAAAGGAAGAATAATAAGTAGATAGTACTTATTGTATTTAATGAATCAAACTCACTTGATCCTAAAAAGGATGTTTGTAGTGTTGATGGTCTTGTAGGTGACAATGAGATTGTGGAAACACAAGAAGAAAATGCCAGTATGCCTTTGGAACTTGAAGATCTAAGCAATAAGGAAAATGAGAAGACATCTCAATCTACCTTGAAGGATGAACTTTTAAAGGATTGGCAATTTAAGAAAGCTTACCCTCAAGACCTAATTATAGGTGACACTACAAAAGGGGTAAGCACTAGGTCTAAATTAAAGTCTATTGTTAATTTAGCTTTCATTTCTCAAATTGAACAAAAAAATATTGATGATGTTTTAAGTGATGAATTTTGGGTCCTTGCTATGCAGGAAGAGTTAAATCAATTTAAGAGAAATAAGGTTTTTACCTTAGTTCCTAAACCTAAACATCATCCTATTATTGGCACCAAATGGGTGTTTAGAAATAAAATGAATGAACAAGGTGTCAGAATTAGGAATAAAGCTAGACTAGTAGTTAAAGGTTATAATCAAGAAGAAGGCATTGATTATGATGAAACCTTTGCCCCCGTTGCAAGGTTAGAAGCTATTAGGATGGTACTTGCATTTGCATCATACATGGATTTTAAAATTTATCAAATGGATGTTAAAAGTACATTTTTAAATAGTTTTATTAAAGAGGAGGTATATGTTGAACAACCTCTGGGTTTTAAAAATTTTGATTCTCAAAATCATGTGTTTAAACTTTCAAAACCACTATATGGATTGAAGCAAGCTCCAAGAGCTTGGTATGAAAGATTGAGTAACTTTTTACTAGAGAATGGTTTCTCTAAAGGAAAGGTTGACACAACTCTTTTTATAAAGAAATCTAAGCATGATTTATTAATTATTCAAATTTATATTGATGATATTATTTTCGGTGCTACTAACCATTGCTTGTGTGAGGAATTTTTAAAATTAATATAAGGAGAATTTGAGATGAGTATGATAGGAGAACTTAAGTTCTTTCTTGGACTTCAAATCAAGCAATGTAAAGATGGGATTTTCATTAATCAATCCAAATATGCAAGGGACATTCTCAAAAAGTTTATAATGGATGAAGCTAAATCAAGCAAAACTCCAATGAGCACTATAACCAAAGTTAACAAGGATGAGAATGACAAATCAGTTGATGAAATGCGATTTAAAGGTATGATCGAATCCCTTTTTTATTTAATCACTAGTAGACTTTGCTACATGCTTGTGTGCTAGATTTCAATCAAGTCCTAGGGAATCTCATTTGAATGCTATTAAAAGAATTTTCAAATATCTTTGTAATACAATGCATTTAGGACTTTGGTATCCTAGGAGTTCATCCTTTGATTTGATTAGTTATTCTGATGCAGACTTTGCCAATAGTTTACTAGATAGAAAAAGCACTTCTGGAACTTGTCAAATTCTAGGAAATTGGTTAGTTTCTTGGTTTAGTAAGAAATAATTTTTGGTTGCTTTGTTCACCGTTGAAGTAGAATATGTGGTGGCTAGTTATTGTTGCACCTAAGTTCTATGGCAAAAACAATAACTATTGGACTATTACATTGATATTAATCACATTCCAATTAAATGTGACAATACAACTGCTATAAACCTTAGTAAAAATCCCATTCAACATTCTAGAACTAAGCATATTGACATTAGACATAATTTCTTTTGTGATCATATGCAAAATGGTGATATTTTTCTTAATTTTATTGATACTAATCATCAATTAGCAGACATCTTTACCAAGCCTCTTTATGAGGAAAGATTAAATTTTATCAAACATGAACTTGGTATAACTGATGGTTCAAGCTTATTTTGATAACTTGCTTAATTGATGATTGAATTCTTTTGTAATTATTTTGTTTCTAATATTTAGTTTTTGTTTATTCTTGTGTATTTGATACAATTCCTACATTCATGCTTTGTATATTTTTAATTTATTTTTAGTTTCTAATACTTCATCTTAATTATATATTGAATTTATTTTAATTTTTTTGGCAAAATTATTTAATAAATTTTTTTTACATATTTACAAAAAAAATTTATTATTTTGTTAATTCTTAATAATATATATTAAAAATATTTTTTTCAACTATCATTTGTTTTAAGTATATGGTTAATTTTATGCTCAAAGGCCTATTTGTCACGTTTTTAGGACCTTATTATAATAGATTTAAAAGTATAGGGACCTTTTTATAACTTTTTTCACGAGCCGTTAAGCTCATGACCGTTGTAGGTCTGTTTATCCAAAACTACTCATGAGCAACGCTCACGAGTGGACCGCTTATGAGCCCCTCATGAGCAGCGGTCTGGAAGTATTTTTTTTATATATATAAAAACCCCTCAATATCTTCCTTTCATTTTCAACTAATTGCATTTTCAAATAAACCTCTTTAAAAAAAAATTTTCTCTTAAAAATACTCTTCATCCTCAACCATTTCTTACCTTTATCATGGCTCCAAAGATGGGTTATTTCAATAAGGTTAGAAGTTTACTTGATAATGTGGGTTTGTATGATTTTGCATTCAATGATTTTCCTACCTATCCCACATTAGTTCATGAATTTCTTGCCTCCTATTGCTTGAGAACCCATCAATTTAATGAGCAAAATCCTATGAATAGCATGAGATTTGGATTGGGTGGGAGAGATATATTCCTTACTTCTCAAGCCTTTAATAACATTTTTAACTTTAAATAAGGGGGTTTAACCTCTTCTATTTCAACTTGGCTTCCTAATCCTTTTTGGTCTCAACATTCCAAACCTTATGTGAAAACCTTTAAAGCAAGACACACTAAAAGCATCTAAGTTAGCTTTAAAATCTCTTTGGTATATATATAGGTTTATTACCTACTCTTTTCATGCTAGAGGCTTGAGTAACGAAACTATTTCCTTTGATGATCTTTGCCTTCTTAGATGTCTTGTTGAAGGTATTGATGTTGAGCTCAAAAGATGGCTTTAATGGAGGTTTTGGTTAGCTAGTGATAGTGTTAGTGGTGACTTATGTATAGGAGGATTTATCACTAAGATTGCTCATTACTTTGGGATTAACATAAGAAAAATCCCTTCCATTCCTCCATCTTTTCTTGATGATAAACTCTTGAAAAATTCTAGGCAATTCAAACTTGTTAGAAACTTTTGGTTCTGGAAAGACGAAGTAAAAGATGAAGATGTTAATGAGGAGCAAGAATAAGATTTAGAAGACGTTGAGCAAATAGGCACTCTTAGACTTGAAAGTATTCCTATTAAAGAAGAAATTCCTCAAGATCATACTCTTACTCAAAGAAAAAGAGCAAGAGGACCTTCCATTCTCATAGTGTTAATGATGAGCCCACTTGGGTTAGTGATTTCTTTGATCGCCTATCTATAGTGGAGTCAAGCTTCAACATAAGGTTTGATCAAGTAAACACTAGACTTTATCATTTTGAGCTAAGAATGGATCACATGGAATATAATATTCATTAATTGTATGCCCATCATAATATACAATGCTCTTGGCCTCCTTCTCCTCCTCCTCCTCCTCTACAAGGCTAATTTTCTTTTGTCTTTCTTTTTCATATATTTTTCGTATCTAAGTTTTTTAATTTTTTTTATTGTAACAATTTCTGTTTGGTTTATATTCTAGATATTTTCTAGATATAAGCCTTAGGCTGTTAGTTTATCTTCTTCACATTATTGTAACTTTACTTTTTAATGCCATTTTTATTTATGCATGACTTTTAATTGCGCTTATACATGCAAAATTCATATTCATGTTAAATTCATCTTAGGAATGGTTTTTATCTTTGAAAATGAAATAAAGATTTTGAGTATCTTTGTTTTTATTATTTTAGTTCTTGTATTTTTGGCTCCTTTAGGTTAATTTCCCCTTATATCTCTCTTTTTTTTTTTGTCTTTGACAAAGGGGGAGAAGAAGCTATGTGCTTAGGGGATAAATAATTGTGTTTGTGTTTAAGATATGCTAAGTACCACATGATTATGTATGATTAATTGACTAGCTAAACTCTACATGATCATGTGATATGTACTGTTTTATGATGTATTATTGTAGCACTACATGCATATATGTTTGAAGATATTTCCTTCATGTTGTCTAGCATATTTTTTTTAATGATTATGTTATCATGTTTTTAACACATTTGTTATGTTAGGCCATATTCTTGATAACATTTTTATGTTGTCTTTATTTTTGACAAGAAGGATAATAAAATAAATTTATATTTCTTATCATGTCCAAATATGAGGAGAAATAAAGAAATATATTTGTTAAAGGAATATATTTGTTAAACATGCCACATCAACCCTTATACATGCTATAATAATTCATTTATTTATATGCTCTGATACATTATAAATATTGAATTTATGTATATATTAAGAGGGAGCAAAATACTTTCTCATTTTGCATCTATTTAATTTGAAAGGGGGAGCTATTTTAATTTAACATGCTTATACATGTTATTTAATTTTTTACACACTCATATATTATTTATCATCTTTTCAAATTGCTTGTCAAAGCCAAAAAGGGGGAGATTTTTAACCATTTGCATAATCAAACTCCTAATTTTGGACTTTAACAAACAATTTTATACTAATAATTTCAATTAAATGTGTAGGGAATTATATACTAAACATATACCAAGCATATACACTTTTGGATGAATAGTGACTTTTTGGGCTAATTGAACCTCTGAGATTCAAGAAGGCTTTTGACATCTTTAGAGCTCTTAAATGAGAAAATGAGCTTCTTCACTTTTGAATTAGACATCTTAAGCTTTCCATAGTGATCTTTCTTATCAAAATCTGAGTTCATTTGGGTATGCAAATCATTAGTCAAAGTCAGCATATGCAACTTGCATTTCAGTTTGCATAACTCTTGGTATTTCAGCAATATCTTGAGCTACAGATGTCCAATTGAGGTGATTCAAAGTTTTATGAAAATATGAAAAAATTTTCTACAACTTTTATGGATTATATTTTAGCTAAATCAATCATCTTCAGTCCCATTCATGAGCATCTTATGAGGTGGTCATAAGCTGTCCTTGAATAGTGCCTTTTGAGCACATTTTTGGCAAAAATGGGCATAACTCCTCATGAGTATGAGTTCTTGTGAGCTACTCATGAGAACACCTCTGATAGCATTCAATGGAAATATTTGAATGCAACAAATATATTTTTTCTCATCACAAGCATTGTTCATTTGTGAGCATCCCTTGAGCTGTCAAAAGTCCAAGAATTGATTCAAAATCAATTATAAATGTTGGAGACATGATTGATACATCTAATAATTATATTTTTAAGTGTTTTTATATATAAAAACTTCTTAGAACTTAATTGAAAGGTTAGGAAACTTGTTTATCATTCATTATTTCTTAAACATTCAATTAGGCTCTCAAACTTTCCTTTAAAAAATTCTTTATGTATAACTCTTATGGGAGTTAGTGAGTGATTAGAATAGACATTATTATTCTTATATTTTATGGATTTAGAAAATGGGAAGTGAGATTCTATTATAAAGGAATTGGTTTATGTGTTTAGCCATTAAAACACTTGGGAATTTAGTTTTTGAGTGAGCCTTGAAACCTCAAGTTGTAAGGTTGTAAGAGTGAGCCATAAAACTCTTGTGTATTCTCAATCTTATGAATAAGATTATGGGTGATTAAAAATCCTAACTTAGGGATAATTTAAGTGTAGATGTGGGATTATTATTGAGTTTGAACTCTTTAAATATTTGTGTTCTTCATTCTTCCTTCTTAACTCTTTCTCAATTCTTGCAAAGAATTCCTTTAATTTCTAATTTTTTTGATAGTCCTATTCACCCCCCCTTTAGGACTCTTTTAGTACCTCATTGTTATTTTTAAGAGCCATGAAGCAAAGATTGGCCACTTCTTATTGTTCCTCTTCCTCTTCGGATTCAGAGGAATCATCCTAAGTAGCTTTGAATGCCTTCTTCTTATATTTTGTTCCCTTATTCTTAAATTTGAGTTTAGGGCACTCACTTTTAATATGTCCTAGTTTCTTCCATTCATAGCAAGTAACCTTTTTTGTTTTCTGCTTCCCATCTCCTTCGAACTTCTTGTTGAAGTCTCTTATTCTTGAGAAGTTTTTCTTTCTCAAAAAATTCTTGAAGTTCTTAGTGAGCAAGGTAATGTCAACATCTTTATCACTATAATCTTTGATACTTTCCTCTTCATTATCTTCTTGAAGAGCTTTTAAAGCTATACTCTTTTTTTCTTTCTTCTCTTATTTTTCTTTACTTCTTTACTTAATGATGAGCTCATATGTCAAAAGCTTACTAATGAGCACATCAGTTGGTACAGTGGAGAGGTCTTGAGCTTCCTCATTTGAAGTAACTCAAGATTCCTAATCCTTCTTAGGTAGGATTCTTATAATCTTATTATTTATCTCTTCCTTGGTGAAATATTTACCAAGTTTCTTGAGGGTTGTAAGAAGAGTATTGAGTTGGTTAATCATCTTCATGATTAACTCTTGAGGTTTCATCTTGAAAAGTTCATATTTATACATGTAAAGTTGAACTTTCTTACTTCTCATTTGTATGTTTCCCTCATAATGATTTTTCAAGGTCTCCCATATTTCCTTGGCTAACATATAATGTTAAAGTTTGCCTCTTTCTTCTCTTGTCATGAAGGAGACTAGAGTAATCATAGCCTTTTTATTTTTGTGATTTTTTTCCTTTTGATCAATACTCCATTTACTTCTTACAAGAATAGTTACCACATCGTCAATGATGGTTATAGGTGGTTCCCAACCTTTTAGGACAATGTCCCAAAGTTTGATAGAATCACAATTAAGGTATAGCTCAATCTTGAATTTTTAGTAAGAATAGTCGCTATAATCAAAGAATGGTCTAAGTGAAGAACTAATTTAAGATTCACTCCCCAATGATCTTGTATTCTAGCAATAAAGTCTTTAGAATTCAAGCTCTAATACCAATTGAAAGAGTCCTAGAGGGGGGTCAATAAGACTATTAAATAAAATTTAGAAATTAATGGAATTCTTTGCAAGAATTGAATGAAGGTTGAGAAGGAAGAATGAAGAATATAAAGATTTAAGGAGTTTGGATTAAACAATAATCCTACATCTCCACCTAACTTATCACAAAGTTAGGATTTTTAATCACCCACAATCTTATTCATAAGATTGAGATTACACAAGAGTTTTATGACTCACTCTTACAAACTTACAACTTGAGTTTTCTAGGCTCACTCAAAAATTGAATTACAAGTGTTTTCAAGGCTCACACTAAAACCGAAATCCCAAGTATTTTGATGGCTAAGCACTTAAACCAATTTCTTTAGAATATAATTTCACTTCCCTTCCCATTTTCTAATCCCAGAAAATAAAAGAAGAAGAATATCTATTCAAATACTCACTAACTCTCATAAGAGTATATAACAATAAAAATGTATTTAAGAAGAGTTTAGAGAGCTTTAACTGAATGTTTGTATGTATAAAATGAATGCGAAATTTTCTTAACCTCAAGACAATCTTTAGAGGTCTTATTTATACTTTAGCAATCCAATCACAGCTGTTGGAAGAAATGATTTCATTCTCATCATTATCCAAGTTCATTTGAATGAAAATTTAGACTTTTAAATTGCATTTTGTCAGGTCTTGGTTGGGATATCCTTAGTCCTAGTCGGGACTAATCTCAAATAGCCATTTTGAGCTATCACATTTGAAATCTTGCCTTAATCCTGATTGTGATGGTCATGTCCCAATCGAGACTACCCTGTCATGAGCAATGTCTCAATCGAGACATGCACTCAAGATGGGTACTGCCATTTTAAGAAATTATGCTCCTTTTGGTCCCATTTAGGACTAATTTGGTCCCGATCAAAACTTCACTCAAAATTATAAATTTTTATGCTATTTAGTCCATGTGATGAGTTCGGTCAAGATAGTACTTGCAATGACTTTTCAAAATCATTTTTTTTTATATTTCATTATTACTACCAAATTGTCCTTAACTTATACACACTTGAAGTAAACACATTAATTATTCAAAATTAAGTTTATTAATATCAAAATCAAGATTGTTTAACTTGCTAAGGTTAACATATATTTACTTACTATTATATTTACTTAGAATTAAATTGAAGTTACATAACAGTAATACCAATACTAAACATATTATTTGAAGATTTTATATTCAAAAGCTACATCATACATTTATCAAACTTTTTTTTTTTTGTAAATAAAAAGCTTCAATATGAAAAGTATGCTCAGGACTTAGCTCGTAATTTTTATATTTAATAATTTAATTTTACATATATAATATATAGATTCTTATTGTAAAAAATATTTTAGAAAATATATTATTACAATAAAATTATAATTTTTATTAAATATATTATAATTTATTTTCAATTTTTTAAAGTTTAATTTATATTTTAATTTTAATTTTAAATTAAGTTAACAAAAATAAAGAAAAATAAAATTAATATGATATATATTTTTTAATTTATTTAGCTATTATTCTATTTACTTATTTATTTTGTGTATTTATGTGTTACTAAATTATTTAATTTATCAAAATTATTTATTTAAAATATTTATATTATTTGCAATCTATACAAATAGGGATTCATGACTAGTTACATATAAAATATAAGGACCTATTTGGTTAAGTTGTTGTTAATAGTTGATAGCTAGTGACTAGTAGTTGATAGATAATAGATACTAAATGTTTGGTAAAATTATAATAGTAGTCCCTGATAGTATATATAATTACATATATAGATATTATATGTATAATATATGTGTAGACACCTGATTTGGTCGGCTTATGTTAGGGGACGAATTAGGAATACTCGGTTTGACTGGCCCGTTGTCAAGCTCAATAATGAGAACGTGAAACTTGGACACAAGAACAAAACCTGAATCTCCAATAGGAAGTGGACTTAAAAGCTTAAAAAGCCCAAAACTTAGCCCAATTGTCTAAAAATAATGCAGGCCCGCTTGGCCCAACATAGAGGTGTCGCCTTAGTGCAATGAGGTGATCGTCTCTTTAGCAGCTGTCATAGAGGCGATCACCTCATTGTAGAGGTGCTGCCTTTGTGGCAGACCACTTGCAGTTGTATTCAATGCAGTTGCAGCCATGTTGGCCAAGTGGTGTGGGCCCTATACCCCAGACCTAATTTTGTGTGAGGAAGAGATTTTGGGAGGGAAGAAAAAGGCTATGGAGGCTAATAATGAGCTAGAAGGCTTAAGGGCATGGGCAAGGTAGGGAATAAAAGGAAAAAAGAGAGAGAGAAAAAAAAGGAAGGAACATTGCTAAAAAAAAAGAAAAGAGAGTTCTGAAAGAAACACAGAAGGACGTTTTTGAGGAAGGAAGAAAAAACCAAGCCAAAGTAAGTCTACATTCCTTAGGAGAGAAAGGAGAAAATATTGTGTCAAAGTGAAACTTATACCCAAATGGAGATCACACTCAAAAACACATCTCTGAGGGTCCACCACTTTGGCACAATCTTGCATCCAAGCGTATTTTTATAACTTCACCATTTTTTTTGTGTTTGTTTTGCATATGACTAAGTAGTTGGTATACTTTAGATATATTTTCAGTTTATTTTGTTTGTTACACTATTTCATTGATATGATCTAGTAGATTATTGCATGTAGATGTAATTCAGAACTTGTTAAATGCATGTGTATGAGTATCACTTACTTTGGATAGAAGTTTAATTGTCTTGAGAGTTGAGTTACCCTGTCGATAAGGTGACACCTCTTCATAGAGGCATTGCCCCCTGTCAAATGAGGCGATCGCCTCTTCACAGAGATGATCACCACATTGATAGGCCTCCAGGTAACTTGGCCTCTCCATTTATTCATTTTCGCATGATTTTATTATTTTGAATGCATCAAGGAAGCTTGTTAATGAGGTGACACCTCATCATAGAGGCATCACCCCTTGCCAATGAGGCGATCGCCACATTGATAGGTTGGCCAGCCATCTGGCTCTTCTCCTTTTATTAATTTTTGCTATAATGCTTACTTCACATACTCTTTTTTTATACATAATTATTTCATTACGTGATAATACTTATCTTGGTTATTTGAGGATTTCTTTAGCTTATAACGTGAAAAATCCTTTTTAGAACACTACTTATAAATATTGTTGTATATGGTTTTGTGCTTTGAAAAAGGACTTAACTGTATGCATATTGTAGGAAATTACTTAATGATGTCCATCATTGAGTAGTCACTTTCGTTAGCTAACTCTTTAGAGCATTTCACTTGTGTAAATAGTTTATTATTAGTTTACTTTTAGTATATCTTTGGTTTATTTTCTATATATTATTCTTTTATTTTACCCTAAAGCATTGCAATCTTTAATCCCTTCCCCCATTTGATTTTGAATGTATGGTTGTAAATTATTATTTATTTTATTTTTGTTGAATGTTGAGACATTAAAAGTATGAAATTGGATTAATGTGAAAACTTGAACTTAACTATAAAAATTGGAAAGTGGATGAAGGCAAGCAGAATTTTAAATGTAAATGAGGAAATAATCAAATAATTAAAGGTAATGAAACGCAAAACACAAACGGAGGCCAACTGCAAGGTTGGGTGAGCATTCAAACGCTTATACCCAGTTTTCAAACCCGATCTTTGATGACGGCTTCTGGGAACCTCCATGGAATCCAGTTGCTATATAGTGTGTCCTAGCTTTTATCCAGGTGGTGACTCCATCTCTGAATAGACCCAAGAACTATATCATATTTCCAAGTGGGCCTTGAGCCCACACAGTGCCGTGGTCAAAAAACACTTAGGCACGTGCTAAATGCCACCGCCTACAATAGCGACACCACTGGGGATAGAGAAACTGATTCTAATATTTTTTTGTTTTATCATCTTTAATTATTTTATTATTTCTTCCTACATTTATGCATTCACTACACATTTTGCACACAATGAGCACTTCAGTCCCAAATAAACCTGGCAATAGTCAATACTTTGCTACCTATATTTCACTCAAACTTGGTGGTGGAATATTTAATTATTGTCACTCACGACATGTATTAATTTATGTTGTTTGACCTTTGAGTGGGGAGACATATATGGATGTATGTTATTGTGGGAATCAGAGCCTTTTTACCCAAGACTCAAGCCTATGTAATGACCTAGCAACTATCCTTAGGAAATTTCTCCACATGCATATGTATTATGCCATATAATAGACCCTTAAAATAAATCTTGAGCCCATCAATAAGTGATTCAAGGTAAAATGGGCCCTCATGTCCAACCAAAGCCCATTATAAATAAACTAGTCAACAAGGGCCTCTCATGCCTATTCATGACCCATTTCAAGTGGGCCTTGACAAGTGAGTTTATGGTACTAAGGATCTTGGCTCATAGGAAATGGACTCGGGCTTTATTTAAAGGACCTGTTACTTGTCTGAATCATTTTGAGAGTTATCTTGCATACATTGATTTTTTTATCCCCCGTTGATAACTAAAACCCAAGCTAAAAATCCTAGGATAAGATACTCGCCATTGAATATGCGTGTAGGAGAAATAAGAGCAGAAGTTTACACGTTTAAGCTTTGCATTTTAGTTGTGTATCTTTTTGTTTATTTGTTTCTTAAGTTTTCTTAAAATAAAATGGACTTGCACATCATGTATACACATCATGCATCATTCTAACAAATGGTTTTGCAGCACTATAGATCCTTTGAGCTCAGTAGGGTGGGTCCATATTAGTTTAGGTCGTTTAGTTAGAAATTCAGAAGTGAGAATGGCAGGAGGGTTCGATCCAGAGGCATTTAAGACACAGTTAAAAGATAAAGTAATGGTAGAAACCTAGTCTATAATAAGGGAGATAATGGGGGAAATTACTAAGCTCATCAGGGAGAATCAGCCGGCACAGCTATCCAATGCACTACCAATCAATCTGTTAGATCTCGATGAGGAA
The DNA here is from genome assembly GCA_947683625.1 of Mallotus nudiflorus. NCBI lineage: Eukaryota > Viridiplantae > Streptophyta > Magnoliopsida > Malpighiales > Euphorbiaceae > Mallotus > Mallotus nudiflorus. The sequence goes on along the minus strand of CANTUR010000256.1, from coordinate 1,179,058 downwards.
ATCCCAATTAAGGGAAGGGAAGAAGATGATGTGATGGTACTAGCCAACCCATCAAACTAAAGAAATGTGAACCTAGTCGAAGATGTGGGGCAAACTGAGTGGGCCAAGAGCATGACCAAGGCAATGAACCAAATGCAGATGATGATGAAGGAGAAGGGTATTGTCACCCCCTAGATTATGCCAATTTAAATCTGGAAAGGGAAGATGAACCGCTACCTTATAAATTCAAATTCCCTAATATGAAGAAATACATTGGCACCGAGGATCCCCATTTGCATTTTAAGCAGTACGTCACTTATATGAAAGCCATTGAGCTGACTGAGAGCCAGATCATCAAGCAGTTCCTTATTTCACTGGAGGGAGCACCGATCCGCTGGTACTACACCTTGGAACCACATGTTCAATCAGATTTGAAGGAATTATGTGCCACTTTTATCAGGCAATACAACCTCAATGTTCAGTTAGAGGTGTCACTGAGAGATCTACAAAACACCAAGCAGAACTTTAACAAGCCCTGTGCTGATTACCTGACTTATTGGAGGGGAAGCTGTCTTTGATGAGACATAGGCCTGCTGAGTCAGATCAATTAGTTTTGGCACTAGAGGGGTATGTCCCGATATTGTCTAGAAAGCTGAGAGATTTAAGAATTAGAAGCTTTGAAGAATTGTATAGGTTTGGAGTCCAAAAAGAGTCAAACTTGGCTCAAGAGAAAAAATTCTTCGGAGGAAGATTTGGGGGCAAGGAAGGAGCTAGTTCAAGTAGTAATATTCAGATCCATGCCATCTGACCACCAAGCAACAACGTACAGGTTAATGCAGTTAGACAACCTTAGAGATTTTTGAATATAGGATACCCTCTGTCCAAGGTTCTTGACAAGCTTATTGAAAAGAAACTACTACAGCCTTTACCTTCACAACAACCCTTACCCGGTGCTAACCCAAAGCTTTTGTATAAATTTCACCAAACCATCGAACATGATAGTGATAGTTGTGCCTGATTAAAGTATGAAATCCAAGACCTAATAAACTCAGGCAAGATTACTGACCCAAAAACTAGAAAGCCAAATACACAAACCAATACCTTATCTAATTACCAAAATGTACCACCACTAAATACACCCATTTTGATGGTCAACATTGGTCTAATGGAGGAGCAAGTCCTAAACTCCTTTGTGGATGTTGCCCATAACTCCTCAAAAACTGAACCTGAGAACCTAAAACCAAGTAAACAACCTATAGAATTACAAGTGCACATCTTGGACATATGGAGTTCCGATGATGAGAATGAGGAACAAATTGACCTATAGGACAACAAGAGAGGTAGACCAGGCCAATCTGTAAGGAAGGTTGAAGGAAAGAAGGAAGATCCTAAGATTGCCAAGTTAGAGTTTGAAAAGGCAAAAAACTCTGAAAAAGGGGAAGAAGTAAAGCAAAGTGAGGAGGCTATTACCAGTGTTTAGGAGTTATTTATGCATTCTAGTAATCATAGGGAGGCCTTGGTTTTAGCACTGGATCAGAAAAAGATCCCCACTAGCTCTACCCCGGAATAAATGGTTGGGTCACTAATAAAAACCCCTCAAGGAATGATAACATTTTCTAATGATGACCTGCCTCTAGAGGGGAGGGACCACTATAAAGCTCTATTTATTAAGGCTAAGGTGAAGGGAAAAATGACCTACTGTGTGATGGTTGATAATGGTTCTACCATCAATGTGTGTCCATTGAAGATTTTGCTAAAGTTAGGGTTGACGATGGCTGAATTAAAGCCTTCTAAGGTAGTCATCAAGGCTTATGATGACACCAAAAGGTTTGTGGAAGGAACATTCAGGGCATTGGTCAAAATAAGACCTATAAAAGTTTGGGTTGACTTTCACGTGATTGATATCCCAGTGACATTTGCCATTTTATTAGGAAGACCGTGGTTTCACCCCATGGGTGGCGTCCCATCCATTGTTCACTAAAAAATTAAATTCCCTTATAAAGGGAGGGTTGTCACCATCTCTGCTGAAACTGAAGTCACTGTGGCTACACTAAAGTTGACCCCCAAAGAGATCTTCATTAGTCCCAGCTTTAAGGTTTATGTAATTTACAAGGATGAGGTGGATGAAAAGGTTCTAAAAATGATGCACAACATGAGGTTTATGCTCGATATAGGGTTAGGAAGAGATCAGAGTGGACCTTCAGAATTTATAGAAAACAAGGTGCCTGTTTTAAAGCACGGCTAGGGTTCAAAGAGGCTGATGGAACTGAGGGAGATATAGATATCTAGGGCCAGTCTAAAGAAAAGGAAAAGGAAGCAGTGGTTGAGAAGAAAACTCTGTGGGAGATTTTTATAAAGGAAGGCACCGGGTATCCATACAACAGGACTCCAGAACCTCTCCTGATGGTTGGGGAATTTATTCTAGGGTTTGAAATCTTTGCCAAATTTATGAATAGAGCCAAGGATGTTGCTATTGAAGAAACCCCTACTGAGGAACTGGTGTTGGTTGAAGAAGAATTTAAAGAGAATGAAGCTACTTCAGAGTTGAAAGACATTGATGATCAAAGTAAAGAACTTGATTTTGAAGCCTACATCCTCAACTCTATTATAGATGTCTTTTATGATGACTACAATGTTTCTTTTGCTTCTCTATTTGAAACTGATGATCTTTTCTTTTCAAAAGTGAATACAATGAAGTCTGAATTTGCTTATTTATGTGATGTGTTCCCTAATGGTTATTTTGTTTGTGATGATCATTTTATGCATATGTTTGACACTAATTCCATGCAAACTGAATCATTTAATTTGGGCACAAACAATAATCCTAAGAATATATTGCTTGCTTCTAGTTTAACTCATGACGAGAGAGAAAAAATAAAAGAAATCTTAACAAAGAGACAGAAAGTATTCTGCTTGGAGTTATGAAGACATGCCCAGAATCGAAAGGGAGATCTCAGGACACAGGATCCCTACGTACCCTCACATAACTCTAATAAAGCAAAAATAAAGGAGGTTAAGGCTGGAATGGGCTTTCATGATCAAGGAAGAGGTCAAAAATAGTTAAAGGCAAAGTTTCTAGAAGTGGTAGAGGACACCCAGTGGTTAGCAAACACAGTTGCTGTTCCTAAAAAGGATGGAAGGGTCAGAGTGTGCATGGATTATCGAGATTTGAACAAAGACTGCCCCAAAGATGACTTTTTGCTACCATACGATGATATGCTAATTGATAGTGCGACTTCCAATGTGATGTACTCTTTCATCGATGGATTTTTAGGGTACAATCAGATCATGATGGTAGTGATGGATAAGTTAAAGACATCATTCACCATCAAATAGGGTGTGTACTGTTATCAAGTGATGACTTTTGGATTAAAAAATGCAAGAGCCACTTATCAAAGGATGGCAACCACTTTGCTGCATGACATGATCCACAAGGAGGTAGAAGTGTATGTGGATGATATGATGGTGAAATTCAAAACCAGGGAAGGGCATTTTGAGGCACTAGATGGCAAAAAAATATAATCTCAGACTAAATCCAAAGAAGTGGGTTTTTGGGGTTACATCTAGGAAACTATTGGGACATATTGTTAGCTAGAAAGGAATAAAGGTAGATTCGGATAAGATTAAGGCAATGAGGGATATGCCTGCACCAAAGAATGAAAAAGAGGTTTGAGGGTTCTTGGGGCATTTACAGTATATCAATAGATTTATAGCCAAATTGACAGTCGTCTGCAATCTCATCTTTAGGCTTTTAAAGAAAGATTAACCCATGGAGTGGGATGAAAGGTGTCAATAAGCCTTTGAAGCTATCAATGATTATCTTATGAATCCTCATATTCTGCAATCGCCAAGACTAGGTAAAGCCTTAATCCTATATCTGGCAATTGAAAAAGATGCAATAGGGGCAATGTTGGCACAGGAAGGCAAAGAGAAGATAAAGCACACTATGTATTACTTGAGCAAAAAACTTTTGCCTTACGAAACTAGTTATACCCTTATGGAGAAAACATGCCTAGCAGTGATTTGGGCAACGAAAAAACTCTGACACTATTTTTAGCCATATAAAGTGTAGGTAGTTTCCAAACATGATCCCCTTAGGTATGTCCAACAAACCCCGTCCCTTATAAAAAAGTTGGCTAGATGGCTCGTTCTACTCATAGAGTTCGATATAAAGTATACAACTAAAAAAAAGGTGAAAAGAAGAGTAGTAGCAGACTTCCTAGCACAGAGCCCAGTGGATGATGACCAAGAATGGAAGTTAGAGTTTCCTGATGAACACCTAGGGGTAATAAAGGTACAAGGTTGGGAAATGTACTTTAATGGAGTTGTTAACAACAAAGGGGCTGGAATAAGTGTAATTTTAGTTACACTAGAGGGAGAGATGATCCCGACGGCAAAAAGACTTAAGTTTGAGGCAACCAATAACCAAGCAGAATATGAGGCCTGCATTTTCAGTCTAAAGACATTTCACAGTACAGAGGAAAAGAATGTTACCGTGTATGGGGACTCCATGTTAGTCATAAAATAAGATATCAAAGAGTAGGAGATAAAGGAGGAGAGATTGTGTCTATACTGGGAATATCTAGCTACTATCTTGTGCTTATTTACTCAGTGTAAGTTTGTTCACTTGCCAAGAGAAGGAAACCAGATAGCTGATGCCTTAGCCACACTGGCCTCTATGTGGGAAAGTGGGAAACAGCTAGAAGCTAGGCCCTTAATTCTGATAAAATCTCAAGCCCCTTATTACAAAGAGGTGAGTGTAACACCGGTTGATACTGCTGAGAAACCTTAGTTTTATGACTTACAAAGATATATAGAGACTGGGCAATTTTCGAATGACACTGATAGGAAAGAGAGGATATCCCTGTAAATGTTATCTCGATAATTTATAAGTCACAATAGGATGCTATACAAAAGAATGCCAGTCGGGGTACACCTTAAATGTGTCGATAAGGACGAATCCCAAAAGCTTATAGAAGTAATTCATGAAGGGATATACAGGCCACACATGAATGGGACAGTCTTGGCAAAGAAAATAGCTCATCAGGGGTACTTTTGGCTTACCATCGAAGTAGATTATGTTAGATTTGTGAAGAAATGTCACAATTGCCAAACTTATGGTGATGTTAGCCACTTACCATCTATGGAGCTTTAAGGAATGACTTCTCCTTGGTCGTTTGTTGTATGGGGGATTGACATTATAAGAGATGTAAGGCCAAAAGCAATTAATGGCCATCGGTACATTATTATGGCTATCGACTACTTCTTCAAGTGGGTTAAGGCTAAATCTTATAATACTATGGGTTCGAAGAAAATGTCAAGGTTCATTGAAAAGAACATAATTTGTAGATATGGTTTGCTGCACCACATAGTTATAGACAATGGGTTCAATTTCGAGTAGAAATGGCTATGCTGCTGAAAGACTACAAGATCGAGCACCATAGATCATCTTCGTATAGGCCGTAAGCAAATGGGGCTGTGGAAGTAGCCAATAAGAATGTAAGAAAGATCTTGGCCAAGATGTTAAAAAATTACCGAGATTGGGCAGAATACTTACAATTCGCGTTGTGGGGGTACCGAACCACTACCAGAACCTCAACAGGAGTCACTCCGTACTCTTTAGTTTATAGATGGGAGGTCATTTTGCTAGTGGAGGTTAAGATAAGGTCATTGAGAGTCCTCCTAGAATCTAAACTCCTTTAGTATCAGTGGGTAGAGAGTCGATTGGCTCAGTTGACATTGTTGGATGAAAAGAGGATAAAAGCTATGTATCATTCTCAGCTGTATCAAAAAAGAATAGTCGTGCCTATAATAAAAAGGTCAAGCTAGGGAAGATTCAAGAAGGGGATTTGGTGCTAAAGCTTACAAAGTCAGTCATGACCGACCCTCTAGAGAAATTCAAGCCCAACTGGGATGGACCATAGCTAGTAAAGAAGTTATTTTCAAAAGGCATCACCATTTTGTTTGATATGGAGGGAAATGAGTTCAAGGAGCCCATCAACCTAGACAAACTCAAGAAATACTTTCTATGAAAAAGTCTCGCTAGGGAGAAAACCTAAAAAAGAAGCTGTCTAGGCAAAAGGTAGAGACAAAAAAAAAAGAGTCCTGCTAGATTGAAAACCTCAAAAGAGGCATCCGAGAAAAAGTTAAGGACATGTAAAAGAGAGAGAGAGAGAGAGAGAGAGAGAGAGAGAGAGAGATAGAGAGGCAAAATGGTTAATTAGAAAGCTTACAAGGGCAAGCCAACTAACAACATGAGATATTTCAGAAGCGAAATGTATATACGTATTGTGGTTAAATGAAATGAAATAGATTGCTTCAATTACTGTTAAACATTGCATAACATGTCTATTATAAGTTGTTTAGCTAACAAAAAGGGAAACTACATCTAACAAAAAAGGAAAATGATGACTTAATTTCATGATCTAATTTTGTCTTCTTTTCTTTTATTGGTCACCCTGAAAGTTCAATACTTGTAACTCTCTTGTCCTTTTATTTCTAATAAATTTATCTCTTTCTGTCTATTGTAAGTAAACCCATGCCATGTAATAATTATTGATAGTCTGATCTCTATTGTAGTCTAAGTTTCTCTCAATGATTCTTTAAGGCCAAGTTGCCTCCAAGTGGTCCAAGAAGTTTTGAGAAAGGGGCCCTGGTTTGTACTCATGAACTAACCCTACGATCAGTTGTTTATGATCGTATTGATGACAGAGGTGGGCTGGATTGTAAAAGGTAGAAAAATGAAAACCGGTGATCGGAACGCAATATGTATAGGACCGGATGGTCACATGCCGCAATCCCCACTAAAGGCACATCCAACGGATCAGAATGTTAGGAAATATTGATTGCCAGCAGTGAACATCTACTAGAATGGGGTGTAGCTTCCTTGTTCAGTAATGTTTGGCCTTGTAACACCTGATATCTTGAGGGGGTTCGAGTAGACTCAACTTTTCATGAAGCCACATCTACAAATTGACAAATGATTAAGTGCAAATAATAGGACAATTAAAAGTTAGGAATTGACACTAAAGAGCTTACCTCTAACAGAAAGGGACTTCTTAAGAATCATCGTGTTTCTGTGAATTTGTCCAGTCCAATAATAGTTTCTACTAAAATAAGAGGGAAGGGATTGAACCTTAATTTCACCTGATCAAGAATGGAAAAGACCTTCGAATCACAGTGTCCGGAGGAAGAAACCAACAGAAACTAGGCATACAAACAGAGAGCCATCATGCAGGCCAATAAGTTTCTTCTTTATCCACACCCATAGTGATCTTAAGGAAGGATTCTAATATGATTTCTGAATTAATAATGTAGTGAGAAGAGGACCAACGTGGAAGGTTGAACATACGCACCATTTAGTATTAAATGGAGTGATGATTTAGGTTTTCAAGGTCAGGAACCGTAAGTTGGTAAGTGAAATCCATATGGTGACTAAGAATTGCTTTGAATTCCTTCAGAAGAGGACATATTTATGCTGTGTTGAACTGAAAAACATGTTTATGGGGGAAATTGAATCATGGTGTGGAGGAAGGGAAAATTAATCCTCCTAGTATAGAGTGATTTGAAGACCGAAAGGTGAAATGACCCTAACCTAGCCTAAGATTTATTATATAAACTTTTAAGATTGGTTGCTGCAGTCTGAGACTCCGTTCAGTCATGATTCAAGCTTTCAAGGGTGTTTAGAAAGAGAAACTGGAGGTTAGGGATTAAGGGGACTTAAGAATAAGGCTGGACAAGGGTTTTAAGTTTTTTTTTAAAAGGCAAGACCACCTACTAATGAGGGGATTGCCTCATCGATGAGGCATTGCCTCAATAGAAATAGGTGATCACCTCTTCATCAGGAAGCCATGAGGAGATCGCCTCTTCAGCAATGTCGATTGCTGCACTTCATCAAATTGTACAATCTCGATAGGTGTAGATCAGGATATAATAGGGTAGAGACACACACATGTAATCATTGAAATTAATTTGCATATAAAAGAGTAAACTCAATTTAGATAAAATTTGAGTTCTGTAAATAGTTCATCAATAAATTAATAAATATATAAGAAAATGTATGTGTTCATTGTCTAAGCTAATTGAATTAGTCAACAGAGAGAAATAATGATTTATAGGCCCTGGTACATCAAGCGTCTGATCCAGCACCCTCAAGGTCATCCCCTTCTCAAGCGCCGCTGCCACTCCAATCCTCATCCTCGTCGTCCTCATCAATCTGGAACATATCAATCTGATGCTCGAGAGTGGTGATCCTCACCCTACTAGCCTCATCCTAATCCTATTCAGATAAATCACAGGTTAGTAAATCATGCGAGCATGCATACATGTAGGAAATAAAAAGATTTTTACCCTCCATTACTGGGTGACCTCCAGTATGTAGTCTCTCTAGGCTTCTATCATATGATACATGTATAGGCCTTGCTCCAAAGGAATTTGCATTATCATATAAATATTAGAACTAACGAGTGTCTTGAGAATCACAATGAAAGCAGGTTAGGAAGTATCTTACATGAGTAGCACTACCAGGGGTGCATGTAGGTGTCAGGTCCTCGTCTAGGGTCAAAAACTGATGAGATAACTCTTTAGGAGGACCCAACATTGAGCTAAGGGGTCAAGGACATGGATAAAGCTGCCTAGAACAAACTCAAAACTGGGGGCAGTAGTCGACCTGGCCTGCTCGGCAGCCACCGAGGTCTCCCCCTTACCTGGATCCAATTAATGCCTCAGGGGCTCTCTCTCTTGCACTCAAGATCTGGTCGAGGGTATGGGCCTAGCGGGTGTAGCCTAAAGGCAAAACAGGAAAAGCATATAAGAACACAACTAATTCTCAAGGTGGAAAAGCTGATCGGGATATACCTAAAAGGTAGAAGTGACATGAAAGGGGACTATCAGCAGAAGGTGAGTTCGAACAAACTCTGTGTATCAGCTCTTCACATGGATTGTATGATCCATAATTGGTGAGCCTATGATAGCTTGAGTGAGGTCATCATCCTCTAGCTCATGAGCCCAAAGCGTACTATCAAGGGGAGACCTAGGAACCCACCTCGCTCTAACACCTCCCCTCCAGTTCAAAACCCGCTCACCGAGATACTAAGCTCGATATCTAGGGCCATAAAGGGGTACCCTTTTTTGGGCTAGGGGCCTAGAATGAGTCATCTCAACAGTCCAGCTATCCTCAGGCTCCCATAAAGTCATTTTGAATCTGTAAAAAGTGGAGATGTCAATAGGTAAGTAGATTTGATTTATATAATTTACTAATGAAAGAGGTTATGTTTCGTAGGTACCGCATCTTGTATCAAGGAGTTTAAGTGCTGTCTGTGGATATAGACTCGGGCGAGATGCCTCTTTAAGACACGGCTAGCACCCTATCTACCGATAAGTGGGAGGTGATCTCCTACTCGTAACACACCTACAAGCAGCTCCAGTCCAAAGCCCAGACCTAAAAAAAAAGGAAGAAGCTGATTAACCAGTATAAGCAAGCAAAGGTTAGAACAAGTTAAGGAAAGGGTACCAGAACAGCAAGCCAAAAGCCATAAAATCTCTTAGCCCCTCGGACAACCTCATCCATGCTTTGATATAGATATGCGAGAGCATAGCTACCCCAGTCGAATGTAGATACCTGATCAAAATCTCGAAGAGTTAGTAAAAATATCAGGTTAATCGAGCTAGTAGTGTCAGCAAAGAAGGTGATGCTAAGCAAGTAGAGCAGGAAAGCCCTCACCACCTGATCAACCTCATGGGGAGTGACCATAGCCGTGGCTCGCTCTCGAGTATAAAAGCTCCTAATCGAGTTCAGCTTAAGGGTATGAGTCCCCTTCATGTTAGGATTCATGCCTAAAAGCCACTCGATGTATGCGGCCTTGTCCAGAGATAACTGGTGTAAGCTCGCGTAGAGGGGGATGGGGTCTTTAGCACAGGCAATCCACGTAATAGCAGCAAATGACACCGGGTCCAGGGTGACCTCACTGAATGGAAGGTGGAAGGTATGGGTTGTGTCAAACCACCTCTCTATCAGAGCATGAAATAGCTGATAATCTGTACGTCCCTGCTCAAAAGGAAGCAAGAGTACAAAGTCTTTAAATCTAGTCTCCTGGATCCGATCCTTCTGATCATCAGTCAGCTCGCTATAGAAGACTTTGGCCCCATGAAAAGTCCCAGTACCCTTAAATGTCTGAGCATCATACTACAAGCAAAAAAATAGGGAAATGAATTTATACATTTTATTATCATAGAAAAGTTCAGAATAAATAAGTATATAACTAACGCAGATCGCGCTATTAATGAAGTGATCGCCTCATCACAGAGACGATCACCTCACCACAGAGGTGATCACCTCTTCGAAAAGGTAATAGCCTTTCAATCTAAAGGAGTGACCATCACCTTTTTAATAGAAGCCTATTGTCTCATTGATAAGGCAATCACCTCATTGATGAGACGATCATATCATCAAAGAGGTGATCACCTCTGCAAGATGTAGACAGCAATGGTTCCTAATTTTTGACAATTAAAATGGTAAATTTCATAGTTGTTTAACCTAATAATGTTTTAGATTGATAAATACACAAGAATAATCATTGACCTAATGCAATTTTATAGCAAAATTTAGGTACTAACCTCTCCAAATGCATACGAATAGATGTGAGACCCTAGATCTGCCAGGAGGGGAATTGAGCCTCCTCATGTCAGTCTCAGGCTTTGAGAAGTGCTAACGGAGGGTGGGATGTGATCTCAGTTGGGCATAGGAGGTGTTCTCTCACCTTCCATTATCTAGAAAAGGGAGAGAAGTACATAAAATGTAAAGAAAGAAGAAAAGGGAAAATGATAAAAGTGAAAAGAGGAAAAGAGTGGAGAGAAGTTACCTTTTATAGTGAATGGAAGTTTAGGGTTTTTTTTTTTAAAAGAGGGGCATTATTTCTATGTACTTAGAAATCGAAGTTCAGGAATGAAAGTCACCTAAATAAAGTTTCAGGAAGATCGGGCCAGGAAAACCCGAGCTTCACATTTTAAGATGAATAATGTGTGGGCTAGGAAAACCTAAGTTTTACGCTGTGGCAAGACAAGGCTGTTCAGGTTTGAATCCCCAAAGCTAAAAAATAGGGTCGTTCGAGATTGAATCCCCGAAGCTCAAAGACAGGGTTGTTCGGGTTTGAATCCCCGAAGCTCAAAAATAGGGCCATTCAGGATTGAATCCCTGAAGCTCAAAGAGAGGGTTGTTCGGGTTTGAATCCCTGGAGCTCAAAGAAAGGGCCATTCAGGTTTGAATCCCCAAAGCTCAAAGAAAGGGCTATTCAGGTTTGAATCCTCGAAGCTCGAAGATTGAGATGACTGTTCGGGTAGTATTCTCGAAGTCAAAAATAAACGACAACTGAGATAGGAAAACTTAGAAGTCTGTATCCCTGGGGAAGTGATAGTCAGACCAAGAAAATCTAGGAATCACATCCCCAATGATGATCGAGCTAGGAAAACTTAAGAACCAAAGTCGAGGTTAAGTGATGATCAGGCTAGGAAAACTCGAGAATCATATTTTAGGTGACTGATGGTTGGGTCAGAAAAATCCATAAGTCTATGTCCCTAGTGAAATAGTAATCGGGCCAGGAAAACCCGAGGTTAACAGTCTTCAAATACTTTATCAAATATTAATGAGTGGCTGATCGAGCCAGAAAAACTCGAGGATCACGGTTACATTTTAAAATTAAAGGATTAATCTCTCGAGTGAAACCCGAGAGTCAGGTATGTTGCTCGTCTTATTGTTTATTTGTTATTGTGCATGTGATTTTTAAAAAAATGGTCATTGCATGTATTTGATTTTTTGAAAAATCAGGGGGCAAATTGTAGACACCCGATTCGGTCGGCCCATAGTAGGGGACGAATTAGGAATGCTCGGTTTGACCGACCCGTTATCAAGCCCAATGATGAAAATGTGAAACTTGGACACAAGAACAAAACCTGAATCTCCAATGGAAAGTGGACTTAAAAGCCTAAAATCCTAAAAAGCTTAAAACTTAGCCCAATTATCTAAAAATAACCTAGGCCTGCTTGGCCCAACATAGGCCCAGGCCAAAAAGGCGTCGCCTTAGTGCAATGAGGCGATTGCCTTTTTAACAGCTACCATAGAGGCGATCGCCTCATTGTAGAGGCGTTGCCTCTGTGGCAGACCACTTACAGCTGCATTTGGGGTATGGGGCCTACACCACTTGGCCACCATGGCTACAGCTGCATTTAATGTAGCTGTAGCCATGGTGGCCAAGTGGTGTAGGCCCCACACCCCAAACCTGATTTTGCATAAGGAAAAAATTTTGGGGGGGAAGAAAAAGGCTATAGAGGCTCATGTTGGGCTAGAAGGCTTAGGGGCATGGGCAAGGTAGGGAATAAGAGGAAAAAAGAGAGAGAAAAAAAGAGGAAGGAACCATTGCTTAAAAAAATTAAAAAAAGGAGAGTTCTGAAAGAAACACAGAAGGACGTTCTTGAGGAAGGAAGGAAAAACCAAGCTAAAGCAAGTCTACATTCCTTAGGAGAGAAAGGAGAAAAGCTTGTGTCAAGGTAAAACTCATACCCAAGTGGAGATCACACTCAAAAACACATCTCTGAGGGTCCATCACTTTGGTAAAATATTGCATCCAAGCATATTTTTATAACTTTACCATTTTGTTTTGTGTTTGTTTTGCATGTGACTAAGTAGTTGGTATACTTTAGATATATTTTCAGTTTATTTTATTTGTTACACTATTTCATTGATATGATCTAGTAAATTATTGCATTTAGATGTAATTCGAAACCTGTTGAATGCTTATATATGAGTATCACTTGCTTAGGATAGAAGTTTAATTATCTTGAGAGTCGAGTTACCCTGTCGATTAGGCGACACCTCTTCATAAAGGCGTCGCCCCCTATCAATGAGGTAATCGCCTCTTCACAGAGATGATCGCCACATTGACAAGCCTCAAGGTAACTTGGCCTCTCCATTTATTCATTTCTACATGATTCTATTATTTTGAATGCATCGAGGAAGCCTATTGATGAGGCGACGCCTTATCACAGAGGTGTTGCCCCCTACTAATGAGGCAATCACCATATTGACAGGTCAGCTAGCCGTCTGGCTCTTCTCTTTTTATTAATTTTTTCTCTAATGCTCACTTTACATGCTTTTTCTGTATTTATACATAATTATTTCATTGCGTGATAATAATTATCTTGGTTATTTGAGGATTTCTTCAGCTTGTAACATGAAAACTCCTTTTTAGAACACTACTTGTAAATATTGTTGTACATGATTTTGTGCTTTGAAAAAGGAATTAACCGTATGCATATTGCGGAAAATTACTTGATGATGTCCATCATTGAGTAGTCACTTTCGTTAGCTAACTCTTTAGAGCATTTCGCTTGTGTAAAATGTTTATTATTAGTTTACTTTTAGTATATGTTTGGTTTATTTTCTGTATATTATTCTTTTATTTTTCCCTAAAACATTGTAATACTTAATCTCTTCTCCCATTTGATTTTGAATATATAGTTGTAAATTATTATTTATTTTATTTTTGTTGAATGTTGGGAACTTAAAAGTATGAAATTGGATTAATGTGCAAACTTAAACTTAACTATAAGACTTGGAAAGTGGATGAATGCAAGCACAATTTTGAATGTAAATGAAGAAATAATTAAATAATTAAAGGTAATAAAACGCAAAAGACAAATGGAGGCCAACTGCAAGGTTGGGTGAGCATTCAAACGCTCATACCCAGTTTCAGAACCCGATCTCTGATGACGGCTTCTGGGAACCGCTGTGGAATTCAGTTGCTATACGGTGTATCCCGGCTTTTATCCAGGTGGCGACTCTATCTTCAAAAAGGCTCAAGACCTATATCGTATTTTCAAGTGGGCCTCGAGCCCTTACAGTGCCATGGTCGCCAAATACTTGAGCGCGTGCTAAACCCCGCCGTCTACAATATGATATAAATATTAATAATAATATTTATGGTAAAAAATTATTTAATTCTTATAATAAAATAATATTATAGATTGTTTAGTTATATAATTTCAAAAAATCAATATATCTACTTTTATTAGCCAATTTATTTTAAATAAAATACTCATATTATTATTATTAGTAATATTAGAAATAATGAGTTAGTAAGATTTTTTTATTAACAAAATTATTAATATTTTCATTTATGTGGTTAATATTTTTTATAATTGTAATATTAATATATTTTTAATAATTATTCAATTAATAATTTATTAAAGCTAAAAAGATAAGGATTAGATAGTAAATATAATTTTTCAAATAAAAAGCTATTAGTAAAAAACTTCAAATTGGAGCTTATATGAACTGATGCTATTTAGGTATCTAACAGTTATCAACTTTTTAAAAAAAAAATTAACTAAATTGATTTTTTTTAACTATTGGGAATTGAACAACTAACAACTGCATCCCAACAGTTAAAATAAACATTTCTAAATTAAAAAGAAAAAATATAAATGATGAAGGGTGAAGGTAGCATTGGGTTAATTAAAGGTATTTAAGGAGATGATGAGGAGGAAAATAAACATAGATAAAAAAATTCTCTCAGAAAAGAGAGATACAAATTTCTCACCATATTTGTCTTTTTTTTTTTTCAATTCAATTTTTTTTTGAACTTTTAGTTGGAGAAGTTTGGTGTATAAAGATTGTGATTTAAATGATAATATATTGTGGTGGATATTTTTCAGTTATGTAAGTATCTCACGTTTCAAATTAATTGGTAAATCTTTTGAATTGAAAATTCAAAAAAAAGGTACATATTATTAAAAATTTTGAAATACAAAAAATAAATATAACGAAAAGGAGGAAAAAAAAAAAGACAATCAATATGAATTTAGTTATACACTCCTTCACAATCAACAAAACGAAAATATAGATATATTAGGGGGCAAAAAGAAGTTCTAACTTACAAAGTAATTTTGCTTCTACAAATGCAAAGATTAAAAAATTATAACGTTGGTAGAAAATTGAAAGTTGCATAACTAAAATTCATATTTATCAATTTAAATTATTATTAAATAAATATATTCTATATTATTAAATGTTAAAAATTATATAATTTCATGGTAAAATTACATTGTTTCATGATAAAACTAAACAATATTGGCGTTGGCAAACAAAAAATAAATGTCATTAGCATCTTTATAGAAATCTATCACTTAGTTGTCCTTAAGTTATTGGTCAAATATCATCACTGTCCTAAAATTTTAATTTATCATCTAAAACTCTTAAATTTATAATTTAATTTTCATTAACAATTTGTAATATCCCGAAATTTTAAATATTTTTACACTGTATCGGGATATATAGTGTTAATAATTTTAATAAATATATTTGATTATTTAATTAGTTTATTAATTATTAAAATTATATTTAATTATTTTAAATTTCTTACATAAAATTTTTTCAAAAATTTTATTTTTGAAAAAATTAAAACCTAGATAAATAATAATTATATATGTTAGTCCGTTTTATATAATTGCATGATTCCATGCATGATCACATTATCTTATTAATATATATATATAAAGTTTAACAAAATTACAACCCGTGCCACTCGTCCCTCTCCCCTAACCCGATGCCCCCTCTATCCCGATCACCGCTGCAACTCCATTTCCTCATCGTCGGTGAGCCTTCCGGTGTGCCACTACCCTCTCCAGCTTGCTCCGCCACCTGCTACTCCCTATTCCGGCGTGTTTTGGCCGTTTCTTGGCCGAGAAACCGAAACCCAAACTTAACTCCGTTCAAGCCGATTCCGACAACCAAATTGAACACCGCTGGTCTCTATCTCTTCCTTGAGCTCCGGTGAGTGCATTTCAAAGCTTAGTTTCACTTGTTTTGGTCTAGATTTTTGTTGGTGATCAATTTTCTATTTCGGCCATTTTATGTTCTTTAATTTTTTTGAACTTCAATATTGGTGATTCATGCTAGATTCCTTCACAAAAATTATTCCTAGTAGCTCAATCTACATCCTATAATTTTTGTGAAATTTTTGGAATTTATTTTAATTTTTGTGAATTTTTTATTATTTTATTAATATTTTCTAATTTTTGTAAATTAATTAAATAATTTGTGAAATTTTGATTTATGGTGTTTTTAGAGGTTGAAATTAATTTGTAATTTTTATGATTTTTGTGTAATTAATATGAATTTATTTAGTTTAGATGAATTTTGGATAATTAGGTTAAATAAGTATTTTGTTAAAATTAATTGGTTAATTGAGTATAATTATTGATTTTATTGAATTATATGTTGAGAAATTAATTTTTGAGCAATTGTATAATTTTTAGTGAATTTTTGAATAATTATAGTATATTATGTGAATTTATATATATTAGGAGTATTTTGGTAATTTGGTAATAATTAGGTTGAAAATTAAGTTTAAATTGGTTTTAATAATTATTTGAGGTATAAAAATGATTTTTACAAATTATTTACCATTTTTAACTAATTAAAACTATTTTTCAAAAATTATTTTCAAAATTATATATAATATACTATTTTTGTAAATAAATGAGTTTTTAGTGATTTGTAATATGTTTTTGGGCTAATTATGTAATTTAGATTTATAAAATGAATTTCGGTTAATATTTATGAATTTATCGAGAATTATGGATTCTTAAAAATATTTTATTAAAATTAGGGTTTTTATGTCATTATCGGTAAAATGATTGTTTTTAGTGTTTAAATACCTAAATTGCTATATTTCGGTATATAAAGGGTATTTTTGGAATTTTCATGCATTCTGTGTATATCTCATGAATTGTGAACCTCAGTTAGTGGAATTGTAGTTTGGGAGTCCGATCGAGGGGTTGTGTGGTTGTATATACTCAAACTGTGTTATCTTGTAGGACCGGCTCTACTTTTTGAGTAGAGAGATATCCATTTTACAGGGGAGATTCTATCAAATTTTTGATAGAATTCTCATAAAATATGACATTCGGTCAAATCCCTATTCCTTATCTGTGTTTGGTATTTTAGATCGAGTCTTTAGAATTTCGTTAGATTTATTCTAATTTCGTGTTGTCATTTATTTGTTTAGTTGCACCGAGATTGAGGCCTAGATGACCAGGCCCGTCTGATCCGTCTCAAGGAGCGCACAACTATGAGTTGTTATTTTATATATACATGTATTAGGATGCATGTTTTAGAAATGTATGTTTAAATGTTATGAAATATGCATAAATAATTTAATAATTGCTTAGGTATATTTTAGGTACATGTTGACCATTTGCATGATCAAACTCCTAATTTTGATTTGACAAACAATTTTTATACTAATAATTTCAATTAAGTGTGTAGGGAATTATATACCAAACATATACCAAGCATATACACTTTTGGATGTACAGTGACTTTTCAGGCTGATTGAACCTCTGAGATTGAAGAAGGATTTTGACATATTTAGAGCTCTTAAATGAGAAAATGAGCTTCTTAACATTTTAAGCAGACATCTTGAGCTTTCTGAATTAGGCCTTTTTGTGGAAATCCAAGTTCATTTGGTTATGCAAATTTTGAGTTGAAATTCACGTATACGTCTACCATTTCAGACTGCACATCTCTTAGTATTTTGGACATATCTTGAGTTACAAAAGTCCAATTAAGGTGATTCAAAATGTTATGAAAATATAAGTCAAATATATACAACTTTAATGAAGAAAATATGGGCAAATTATAATTTATTTAGGAGCAGATCATGACTTCAACTTGTATATAGCTGTCTGACAGTATTCTGCATTTTAGATTGCACAATCCTTAGTAATTTGGACATATCCCGAGCTACAAAAGTAAAATTTATGTGATTCAAAATTTCATGTAAATATAATTCAAATATCTACAGCTTTTATGAAGAAATAATGAGCAAATTCAAATTTCTTCTGGAGCAAATCATGGCTTCAATTTGGGTATAGCTGTCTGATCGTAGTCTGCATTACAGATTGCACAATCCTTAGTATTTTGAACATATCTTAAGCTATAGAAGTTCAATTTAGGTGATTTAAGTTAATATGGAAAGATAATTCAAATATCTACAGCTTTTATGAGAAAAGTATGGGCAAATTCAAACGGCTTGAGGAGCCAATTACGGTTTCAATCCATGAATAGTTGTCTGATAGCATCAGTCTCAATAATTTAAAATATAGACATTGGACACATCATTTGCACCTCCAACAGCTATATTTTTTTAGTATAAATACCTTTAGAGCTGAATGGAAGTGAAGCAACTTGTTTTATCATTTATTATCTCTTAAGCTTTCATTGAGCTCTCAAATTCTCTTAAATAATTCTTTATTTGTATAACTCTTGTGAGAGTTGGGTGTGTGTTAGAAATAGAATTTCTCTTCATCTTAAATCTTAGGTTAGATTAGAAGGGAAGTGAGATTTATTTCTAAAGGAATTGGTTTAAGTGTTGTCCATTGAAACACTTGGGTTTTGGTTTTTTGAGTGAGCCTTGAAAACTCAAGTTGTAAGGTTATAAGAGTGAGCCATAAAACTCTTGTATAATCTTAATCCTGTGAATAAGATTGTGGGTGATTAAAAATCCTAAATTGGGGATAAGTTAGGTGGAGATGTAGGATTGTTGTTGAATCCGAACTCCTTAAATCTTTGTGTTCTTCATTCTTCCTTCTCAACTTCTATTTAATTCTTGCAAAGAATTCCTTTAATTTCTCATTTTTATTTGATAGTCCTATTCACCCCCCCTCTAGGACTCTTTTCATTTGGTATCAGAGCTTGAATTCTAGGTACTTTATTGCTAGAATATAAGATCATGGGGAGTGAATCACAAAATATCTCTTCTCTTAGACCATTCTTTAATGGTAGTGACTATCCACATTAGAAATTCAAAATGGAATTATATCTTGATTGTGATTTCATCAAACTTTGGGACATTGTCTTAAGAGGTTGGGAACTACCTACAACTGTCATTGATGGTATGGTAACTACTATTACAAGAAGCCAATGGAGTATTAATCAAAAGGAATAAAATCATAAAAATAAAAAAGATATGATTACTCTAGTCTCTTCAATGACAAGAGAAGAAGGAGGCAAGCTTCAACATTGTATGTCGGCCAAAGAAATGTGGGAGACCTTAGAAAACCACTATGAAGGCAACATTCAAGTAAGAAGTAAGAAGGTTCAACTTCATATATATGAATATGAACTCTTCAAAGTGAAGCCTTATGAATCAATCACGGAGATGAAAAATCATCTTAATGCTCTTCTCATAACCCTTAAGAAACTTGGAAAACATTTCTCCAAGGAAGAAGTAAACAATAAGATTCTAAGAATCCTACCTAAGAAGGATTGGGAATCTCGTATTACTTCAATTGAGGAAGCTCAAGACCTCTCCACTCTATCAACTGATGTGCTCATTAGTAAGCTCTTAACATATGAGCTCACCATCAAGCAAAGAGATGAAAAATAAAAAGAGAAAGAAGAAAAGAAAAAGAGCATTGCTTTAAAATCTCTATAAAAAGATAGTGAAGAGGAAAGCATCAAAGATTCTAGTGATGAAGATGGTAACATTTCCATGCTCACTAGGAACTTCAAGAAGTTCTTAAGAAAGAAAAATTCTTAAGAACAAGGGACTTAAGGAGATGGGAGGAAGAAAACAAAAGAGGTTACTTGCTATGAATGCAAGAAATTGGGACACATTAGAAGTGAATGTCCCAAACTCAAATTCAAGAGCAAGGGAGCAAAAGATAAGAAGAAGGCATTCAAAGCTACTTGGGATGATTCCTCTGAATCTGAAGAAGAAGAGGAATAACAAGAAGTTGCCAATCTTTGCTTCATGGCCATTGCAAATGAAAATGAGGTACCATTCACTTCTTACTCTTCCTTTGATGATTATGATGAATATTGTGATAATGATGATGATGATGAGAGCTTTATTGTGAGCAAATTGCTTGCTAAATGCAAAAGTTTGTTATCTAAAAAGAAAAAAATATAAACATGACTTAGCTAGCTTAAATAAGGATTTTGAGTGTTTAAAAATTGATTTTGCTAAAATTGTTGCATCAAATGAAAAACTTGTAAGTGATGCTAAATCTTTTAACTCTTTGGAAGACCAACTTAAGAAAGCAATTGATGAAAATCATAAGCTTTCTAAGCAAGTCTTAGAATTAAAAAATTCTATTGCTAAATTTAAGAGAGGAAAAGAAACTTTAGATAGTCTTCTTGACTCTCAAAAATTTCATGGAGATACCCATGGAATTGGATATAAAAATGGAATGACTTCATCATCCTCATCACATATTACTTTTGTTAAAGCTTCACATGATTCCACTCCTTCAACCTCAAATGAGATTCAAGCTAAAAAATCTCATGTGTTAAATAGCAAGGCAAAATCTTATAAGATTAACCCTTCATTAACACAAAGAGGTAAGTCTCAAACTAGAGCACCTCAACTTAAGCATGCTTATATGTACACTAGACATAATTATAATAGGCATGTTGCACAACACAATGCACATAAACATATTGCACAAACTTATCAAAATGCTCATCACCATTGCCAATGTATGTCTCACTCAATGTCATAAAATAATAAAAGATACACACAACACCAAAGGCATGCTGCACACACTAGGAAAGCATCTCATTCTAGGAGAAATAAATTTAAAAATATTGTATGTTCATATTGCATGATTAAAGGACATACCAATAATGTGTGTTTTTATAGAAAACTGCATATGAATTTACTTCCTATGGATTATCTTAAAACTAATCAACCTAGACCAAGAAAGGTTTAGGTCCAAAAGAACACTTAAATTATATTGTGTAGATGTGCTTGAAATCCACAAGAACAAAAAGCAAGTGGTATCTCGATAATGGATGTTCAAGGCACAGACAAGAGACAAAGAGCAATTCAACAAACTTGATGCTAAGGATGGAGGACATGTTACTTTCGAAGATAATGGAAAAGGAAAAATTATTGGCATTGGAGAAATAGGTAATCCTCAATCCTTATCTATACATTATGTGTTGTTTTTTGATGGTCTTAAACACAATCTGCTTAGTATAAGTCAATTATGTGACATGGGAAATAAAGTAACTTTTTATCCTAAAAATTGCTTTGTTAGTAGTCTTGATGAAAATAAAATTTTTTTTAGTGGTGAAAGAGTAGATAATGTTTATGTCATTAATTTGAATAAAATTGATAACAAACACATAAAATGCTTAGTGTTTATCTCCCATGACACATGGACATGGCATAGAAGATTAGGACATGCAAATTTTGAGCTTTTAAATGATCTTTGTAAACATGAACTTGTACTTGGTTTACCTAAGCTTGAATTCACTAAAGATAAACCTTGTGATGCTTGTCAAAAGGGAAAACAATCCAAGTCCTCATTTAAGCTAAAAAATGTAGTGTCCACCTCTAGGCCACTTGAACTTATACATATGGATTTATTTGAACCAACTAGAGTTGCTAGTCTTGGTAGAATGCACTATACTTATGTATTGGTTGATGACTACTCTAGATACACTTGGGTATGTTTTCTTGCTCATAAGAATGATGCATTTAAAGCTTTTGAAAATTTTTCAAAAAGAGTTCAAAAAGAAAAAGGATTTTGTATTACATCCATTAGAAGTGATTATGAAACCGAATTTGAAAATGAATTTTTCAAAAACTATTGTAATGAAAATGGTATTTCTCATACATTTTCATCTCCTAGAACCCCTCAACAAAATGGGGTAGTTGAAAGGAAAAATAGAACTCTTGTGGAAATGGCTAGAACAATGCTTCATGAGTATAATTTGCCTTTATACTTTTGGGCAGAAGCCGTTAACACATCTTGTTATATTTCAAATCGAGTTTTTAAAAGACCAATTTTAAATAAAACATCTTATGAGCTATGGAACAATAGAAAACCCAAAATCTCATATCTAAGAATATTTGGATGCAAGTGCTTTATATTGAACACCAAGGATAATCTTGGAAAATTTGATTCTAAAGCCGATGAAGGAATTTTTCTAGGCTATTCCATCTTTAGCAAGGCATATAGGGTCTTTAATAAGAGAACTCTAGTAGTTGAAGAGTTAATGCATGTGGAATTTGATGAATCAAACTCATTTAATCCTAAAAAGGATGTTTGTAGTGTTGATGATCTTATAGGTGACAATGAGATTATGGAAACACAAGAAGAAAATGCTAGTAAGCCTTTGGAACTTAAAGAGCCAAGCAAGAAGGAAAATGAGGAGACATCTCAACCTACCTTGAAGGATGAACTTCCAAAGGATTGGCAATTCAAGAAAGCTCACCCTCAAGACCTCATTATAGGTGACACTACAAAAGGGGTAACTACTAGATCTCAATTAAAATCTACTGTTAATTTAGCCTTTATTTCTCAAATTGAACCCAAAAATATTGATGATGCTTTGTGTGATGAATTTTAGGTCTTTGCTATGCAAGAAGAGTTAAATCAATTTGAGAGAAACAAGGTTTGGACCTTAGTTCTTAGACCTAAACATCATCCTATTATAGGTAACAAATGGGTGTTTAGAAATAAGATGAATGAACAAGGTGTCATAACTAGGAACAAAGCTAGACTAGTAGCTAAAGGTTATAATCAAGAGGAAGGCATTGATTATGATGAAACCTTTACTACCGTTGCAAGGTTAGAAGCTATTAGGATGCTACTTGCATTTGCATCATACATGAATTTTAAACTTTATCAAATGGATGTTAAAAGTGCATTTTTAAATGGTTTTATTGAAGAGGAGGTATATGTTGAACAACCTCCAAGTTTTGAAAATTTTAACTCTCCAAATCATGTTTTTAAATTGTCAAAAGCATTTTATGGATTAAAACAAGCTCCAAGAGCTTGGTATGAAAGATTGAGTAACTTTTTACTAGAGAAAGGTTTCTCTAAAGGAAAAGTTGACACAACTCTTTTTATAAAGAAATCCAAGCATGATTTGTTAATTTTTCAAATTTATGTTGATGATATTATTTTTGGTGCTACTGACCATTGCTTATGTAAGGAATTTTCTAAGCTAATGCAAGAAGAATTTGAGATGAGTATGATGGGAGAACTCAAGTTCTTTCTTAGATTTCAAATCAAGAAATATGAAGATGGGATTTTCATTAATCAAACCAAATATACAAGGGACATTCTCAAGAAGTTTGGAATGGATGGAGCTAAATCAAGCAAAACTCCAATGAGCATAACAACCAAACTAAATAAGGATGAGAATGGTAAACCGGTTGATGAAAAGCGATTTAGAGGTATGATCGGATCCCTTGTTTATTTAACTGCTAGTAGACCTGATATTATGTTTGCTACTTACTTGTGTGCTAGATTTCAATCAAGTCCTAGAGAGTCTCATTTGAATGCTATTAAAAGAATTTTCAAATATCTTTATGGTACAATGCATTTAGGACTTTGGTATCCTAAGAGTTCTTCCTTTAACTTGATTAGTTATTCTGATGCTGATTTTGCTGGTAGCTTACTAGATTGAAAAAGCACTTCTGGAACTTGTCAAATTTTAGAAAATTGCTTAGTTTCTTGGTTTAGTAAGAAATAAGTTTCGGTTGCCTTATCCACTGCTGAAGCAGAATATGTGGCGGCTAGTTGTTCTTGCACCTAAGTTCTATGGCAAAAACAACAACTTTTGGACTATGGCATTGATATTAATCACATTCCAATTAAATGTGATAATACAAGTGCTATAAACCTTAGTAAAAATCCTATTCAACATTCTAGAACTAAGCATATTGACATTAGACATCATTTCTTGCGTGATCATGTGCAAAATGGTGATATTTTTCTTGATTTTATTGATACTAATCATCAATTAGCAGAAATCTTTACCAAACCTCTTTGTGAGGAAAGATTGAATTTTATTAAGCATGAACTTGGTAGAATTGATGGCTCAAGCTTGTCTTGATCACTTGTTAAATTGATGAATTGATGTTTGGATTCTTATGTGATTTAAAAAAAAAATTATTTTTAGCGTCATGTATATATTTTGTTTTAAAAGTATTTGCTTTAGCAAATTTAGTTCATATACATGATATATTGTATTTCTCATTTGCATGATCTTTGTATTAATTTTAATTCGATTTGTGTGGATTCATTCATTTTTTTTAAAAAAATCCCTCCTATTTTGCAAATTAATAATTAATTATTGAGCTAAATTCAATTAATTAATTATTTTAAATAGCATAAATATTCCTCCTCCTCAACAATT
This sequence comes from Mallotus nudiflorus, assembly GCA_947683625.1. Lineage (NCBI taxonomy): Eukaryota > Viridiplantae > Streptophyta > Magnoliopsida > Malpighiales > Euphorbiaceae > Mallotus > Mallotus nudiflorus. The sequence goes on along the minus strand of CANTUR010000256.1, from coordinate 1,154,865 downwards.
TTTTTTTTGTATTTTTGTGCTAGGTTTATTTTCAGTATACTTTCTGTATCTAAGTTTTGATCTATTAAGTGTGTTTTATAACTATTTTTCATTAGTTTATGTTCGATTTATTTTCTGAATATTTTCTGGATATAAACCATGAGCTGTTTGTTTATCTTATAATTATTTTATGACAGTTTATGCTCAGTTTATTTTCTAGATATTTTCTGGATATAAGACATGGGCTGTTAGTTTTATATCTTGTTTACAATCGGTATTTTAACATCATTGTAACTCTTTTTTAATGCAATTTTATTTGTATTTTGACAAAAAGGAAAATTTTTAAGTTTGTTTAATTTTTATATTTTCTTAGAAATTGTTGTTGATAATGCGTGGATATTTTTAAGATTTGGTCTATTTTTACATTTTGACAAAGGAGGAAAAACAATTGAGTTTGCATGCGTACTTAGTTAATTTCTTATACGGAAAAGAAATTTTTTCAAAGATGTGTTTATATAAGCGACATAACTATGTAATAGTGTGTCCTTAATATCAATTTTTTTAAATCCTTTGAAAATAGGGGGAGAAAATTATTTAAATTTATTTCACATAATTCTTTTTTCTCATGCATAATAACGATGTAAGTATAGTTTTGTCCTTGTGATAAAAAAAAAAAAAGCTTTATTTTGCTTACTTTGTTTATATATGACATGAATTTTTTTTGCATGACTATTAATTGTGCTTGTTCATGCAAAATTCATATTTATATATAAATTCTTCTTAGGAATGGTTTTATCTCTTAAAATGACATGAATTTCATAAAGATTTTGAATATTTTTGCTTGCATTATTTTGGTTCTTGATCTTTTATTCCCTCTAGTGTTTTTGGCTCCTTTAAGTCTATTTCCCCTTATATCTCTCTCTTTTCTTTTTGTCTTTGACGAAGGGGGAGAAGAAGCTATGTGCTTAGGGGATAAATAATTGTGTTTAAGATAATAAATAATTGTGTTTAAGATATGTTAAGTACCACATGATTATGTATGATTGATTGTCTTGCTAAACCTTCTATAATCATGTGATATTTCAATATAGCATATATTCTATTTTGTGATGCATGCACTACCTCCATATATGTTTGAAATTATTTCCTTCATGTTGTCTAACATTTTTTTTAATAATCATGTTATCATCATTTGTTATGTTAAGCCATATTTTTTATAACTTTTTTTATGTTCAACAAAATTTATTTATATTTCTTATCATGTCTAAAAAGGAGGAGAAATAAAGAAATATATTTTTGTTAAAGAAATATATTTGTTAAACCCTTATACATGCTATGATAATTCATTTATTTATATGCTCTGATACATGATAAATATTGAATTTATGCACATGTTAAGAGGGAGCAAAATATTTTCTCTTTTTGCATCTATTTAATTTGAAAGGGGGAGCTATTTTCATTTAATGTATTGATACATGTTATTTATTTTTTACACACACACACATATTATTTATCATCTTTTCAAATTGGTTGTCAAAGCCAAAAAGGGGGAGATTGTTGACCATTTGCATGATCAAACTCCTAATTTTGGACTTTGACAAACAATTTTTATACTAATAATTTCAATTAAGTGTGTAGAGAATTATATACCAAACATATACCAAGCATATACACTTTTGGATGTATAGTGACTTTTCTGGCTGATTAAACCTCTAAGATTAAAGAAGGCTTTTGACATATTTAGAGCTCTTAAATGAGAAAATAAGTTTCTTAACATTTGAAGCAGACATCTTGAGCTTTCTAAATTGGGATTTTTTGTGAAAATCCAAGTTCATTTGATTATGCAAATATTGAGTTGAAATTCACGTATACGTCTGCCATCTTAGACTGCACATCTCTTAGTATTTTGGACATATCTTGAGTTACAGAAGTCCAATTAAGGTGATTCAAAATTATATAAAAATATAAGTCAGATATCTACAACTTTTATGAAGAAAATATTGGTAAATTCGAATTTTTCAGGCGCATAACACGGCTTCAACTTGTATATAGCTGTCTGACAGTATTCTGCATTTTAGATTGCACAATCCTCAGTAATTTGGACATATCCCGAGCTACAGAAGTCAAATTTAGGTGATTCAAAATTTCATGGAAATATAATTCAAATATCTACAGCTTTCATGAAGAAAGTATGAGCAAATTCAAATTTCTTCTAGAGAAAATAATGATTTCAATTTGGGTATAGCTGTTTAACCATAGTCTGCATTATAGATTGCAAAATCCTTAGTATTTTGGACATATCTTAAGTTTCAGAAGTCCAATTTAGGTGATTCAAGTTGATATAGAAAGATAATTCAAACATCTTAAAGAGCCAATTATGGTTTCAATCCATGAATAGCTGTCTGATAGCATCAGTCTAAATAATTCAAAATATAGACATTGGACACATCATTTGCACCTCCAATAGCTATATTTTTTTAGTATAAATACCTTTAGAGTTGAATGGAAGTGAAGCAACTTGTTTTATCATTTATTATCTCTTAAGCTTTCATTGAGCTCTCAAATTCTCTTAAATAATTCTTTATTTGTATAACTCTTGTGAGAGTTGGGTGTGTGTTAGAAATAGAATTTCTCTTCATCTTAAATCTTGGGTTAGATTAGAAGGGAAGTGAGATTTATTTCTAAAGGAATTGGTTTAAGTGTTGTCCATTGAAACACTTGGGTTTTGGTTTTTTGAGTAAGCCTTGAAAACTCAAGTTGTAAGGTTATAAGAGTGAGCCATAAAACTCTTGTATAATCTTAATCCTGTGAATAAGATTGTGGGTGATTGAAAATCCTAAATTGGGGATAAGTTAGGTGGAGATGTAGGATTGTTGTTGAATCCAAACTCCTTAAATCTTTGTGTTCTTCATTCTTCCTTCTCAACTTCTATTTAATTCTTGCAAAGAATTCCTTTAATTTCTCATTTTTATTTGATAGTCCTATTCACTCCCCTCTAGGACTCTTTTCAGTATATTTTTGGTATATTTTAAAATAAATACATGTTTTATTCTTGATTTATACCTAAATTGCTTTTAAGTATAAATATAGTTTATTTTTATAATTAAATTGAATTTATCTGACATATATATACTCAAAATATACTTAGTTTTATTTTTGGTATATTTCTAGTATATATATGGTTTATATTACCATTTTAATTAATATCATGCATCATTTATTTTACTAATGTATGAGTTTATTTTAATGAAGGATATCAGTAGAACGTGCTACCTAGTGGGCAGCACTAGGACCGAGTACGTACCGGTACGACGATAGAATTTAGGTTAAATTATTAACCTATTATGGATATTGATTGGATTGATGTATGATATGATTTGAGAGTCTGATTGTTGGAGCTCGATTGACCAAGTGTCTCGGGGCCAATCACGCTGACAGTAAGACTGTTGGAGCTCAGTCCACTTAATGTCTCGGGGCCAGTCCACTGTCTGAATGGAATAAGTGAATTTGTTTGAAATAAGTGAGCTTGTATTGCTAGAGTATTGTCTAACACTATTTGGGGTTGCGATCATTTAGGGTTCTATTTGATCCTTCATAAATGGATATTTTTCAGTATTATATAAAATGATTTTTGCTACATCTGAGTGTATTTGCCTGTATATATATTTATTATATATACTATTGAGTGTTTGCATTTGACATTTAGTTATGCATGCATATATATTATAACAATTCACTCAGTGAAGTCTGACTCCCCTCCGTTGATTTATTTTTCAAGAGAGTCTTCATCCTCAGACCTCAATAGCAGACCTGTACACTGGATTTCTTCCGCCCTGGCCTTATTTTGTAAATTGCTTACTTGATTTTATTTTGTATTCTAGACACTACAGTAGTTATTTCAATGAGTTGTATGTATTGTATATGTTTAAGATTTGAATTTTAAAGGTTTGAACCGAGAACTTATATTGAAAGATTTTATATATATGAAATAAGTTTGTGTTAATAAATCAGTGGATGAGTTATATTATTACTTATAAGATTTTAATTTTCGCTGCAAGATATTTTATTTATTTTATTATTATTGCATGCTTTTATATTTTCTTTTAGGTTTGCTACGGGTTCTGGATTCGAAAGAATTCCCGTTCCCTAGCGCCAGTCATGGCCCCTATTTTGGGTCATGATAAAGTTGGTATCAGAGCAGAGTTTTGTGTCAGGGCCTTAGTTGTGTGAGTTATAGCCCTAGTTTTTAGTGTTATGTTTTTCTTTAAAACTACTACAGCGAATTAGGTTTGAGTATGTATTGATACGTATTCCTTGATTTAGTTTTCTGCGTTATCCTCCATTGTCTATTTTGTCTGAATCCTTTTGTTTGTCTTTTCAGAATAAGGAGGCGAGCACGTGTCGCTCCATCGGTCATTGAGGCCGAGGATGATGCATCCTTTCAGGATGAGGTTTTACCTCCTGAGTCGCCAGTTAGGTGCAGAGGTCATGGCAGAGGTAAACCTCGAGGAGCAGTAGGTCACCGTAGGTAGAGAGAGATATAGGATGAGGAGCCTGTAGAGCCTGAGTACGAGGATGTTCCTATACCTCCAGTACTTTAACCTGTTTAGCCTGCCTATCAGTAGGGTATGTCTGACCCTGAGGCAGCTCTGTTATATGCCAAAGTTAGCAAGATCGCTTTCGATGGGACGTCTGATCCATTGGACTTTTTGCATACGATTAAGATTAAGACTCGGACTGCTCATACCGAGTACCAGCGGATTATGATAGTAGAGCTTTCTGTTAAGGGACCAGCCTTGGACTGGTTTATTCAGATGATCCAGCCATACATGATGACGATGACCTAGGCTCAGTTCAGAGAGCGATTCATGAGGAGATTCTACCAAGAGCCACTTCATATGAGTTATCGACTTCGATTGACTAGCATTTCTCGCGGTGATAGATCTGTTGAGGAGTATACTTGAGAGTTCCTCCAGCTTAGTAAATATGCAAAGGATCTGATGCAAGACCAGTACTTTGCAGTCACCACATACATCACTAGATTGGGTTCTGCATTTACTAGTATGCTTACAGCGAGCCTTACTCTAGAGTCGGTGATAGAGTTAGCCAAGGAGATTGAGCTGAGGCTAGTCAGGCAAGGAGCTATGCCTGATTATTACCAGCTAGGTGTTCAGTCAGGTGGATTCCAGACTACTCTGTACTCGAGTTTCCAGATTGGATCGAGTAGTTAGTAGAGGGGTCCAGCCCAGCAGACTTAGAGACAGCAGTAGCGGGTACATCAGAGCAGTAGACATGGCCATGAAGGTCAGCGTAGACCATTCAGACTTGGGTCAGGTGCTTCGAGCAGCAATAATGGTCATAGTTCTGGATCAACTGGCAGTGTATGTCAAACGTACGGCAGAGTCCATCAGGAACTATGTTCTATGACACCACTGACGTGTTTCAGATGTAGGCAGATGGGATATATTGCCAGATTGTGTCTCTATTTCGGGTATCAGCAGCCGTAAATTTTGTAATTTTCTCAGCAGTCGATTGCTAGTGCTGCACCCGTTCCTTTTTGGTTGCCTCTAGCCCAGCATCAAAATTCTACTCAGCTTGTTCCCCAGCAGGGTCATGGTAGAGGTACTAGAGAAGATGCCAGAGGTGTTGGTCAGGCTTCTACCAGCCAGCAGGGAGGTCGAGGTCAGGCCAGAGTCTTTCATCTTACTCAGCAGGATGCTCACATCCAATGCAGTCGTGGCAGGTATTGTTTCTGTCTATTACTTGGATGCATGGGTTCTATTTCATTCGGGTGCCATGCATTTGTTCGTTTTTCCTATTTTTGCTTCCAAGTCTTATTGGCAAGCTTCGAGGATGGCTTTTCCTTTGTCTATCGCCACTTATCTCAACGATTCTTTGGACCCCGATATTGTTCTTTCTAGTTGTCCAGTTCTTGTAGGAGGTAGAGAATTATCTGCTGAGTTAATTCTCTTGAATGTGATGGAGTTTAATATTATTTTGGGTATGGATTGGTTATCTCAGCACTATGCCGTAGTGGATTATCGGAGTAAAGAGGTGACTTTTAGAATTTCTGGTGAAGAAGAATTTAAGTTTGTGGGTGATAGGAGTTCAGCACCTTAGAATCTTATTTATGCTATTACGGCTAGGAAGTTGTTGAGGAAGGGTTGTCAGGGATATTTGGCATTAGTCAGGGATACTTCAGTAGAGAAGTTGTTACTCACAGATGTTCCTATTGCCTATGAGTTTCCTGATGTTTTTCCTAAGGAGTTGCCAAGCTTACCACCTCATAGAGAGATTGAGTTCTGTATAGATATGGTTCCAGGCACTACCCCTATATCTATGCCACCCTACAGAATGGCTCCTGCAGAGTTGAAAGAGTTGAAGGAGCAATTACAAGAGTTGTTAGAGAAAGGTTTCATTAGACCTAGTGTTTCTCCTTAGGGTGCACCAGTCCTATTTGTGAAGAAGAAGGATGGTACTCTAAGACTGTGCATTAACTATAGAGAGCTGAAGGTGATAGTGAATAACAAGTATTCTCTCCTGAGGATAGATGATTTGTTTGATCAGCTACAGGGTGCACAGTTCTTTTCTAAGATTGATCTGAGGTCGGGTTATCATCAACTGTGGATCAACGAAGTCGATATTCCTAAAATAGCTTTCTGCACTCGATACGGTCATTATGAGTTTCTGGTAATGTCTTTTGGCTTGACTAATGCACCAGTAGCTTTTATGGATCTAATAAATAGGGTATTCAGACCATATGTGGATTAGTTTATGGTTGTCTTGATCGATGATATACTGATGTATTCAAGGAGTATAGAGGAGCATGTGTATCACTTGAGGACTGTACTGCAGACACTGAGAGGATATCAGCTTTATGCTAAATTCTCAAAGTGTGATTTCTGGATGGAGAGTGTTACTTTTCTTGGGCACGTGGTATCTAAAGAAGGTATCCAGGTTGATCCACAGAAGATTGAAGCAGTATCTGAGTGGCCTAGACCGACTTCAGTTACAGAGATTTAGAGTTTTATGGGTTTAGCCAGGTACTATAGGAGGTTTGTACGGGATTTTTTTAGAATTATAGCTCCTATGACTTGCTTGACTCAGAAGAATTAAGATTTGAGTGGTCAGGAGCATGTGAGAACAGTTTTCAGTTGCTGAAGGAGAAGCTGACCACAGCCCCAGTGTTAGCTTTGCCTAATAGTGTGGACAAGTTCATAGTGTATTGTGATGCCTCTAGAGTTGGCCTATGTTGTGTGTTAATGTAGAATGGTAGGGTGATAGCCTATGCTTCGAGTCAGTTAAAGAAGCATAAGCAAAACTATCCTACCCACGACCTAGAGTTGGCTGCAGTGATCTTTGCTCTCAAGATCTAGAGACATTTTCTATACAGGGTGACTTATGAGATTTTTACTGATCATAAGAGCCTTAAGTACATTTTCCAATAGAAAGATCTGAATTTGAAGCAGAGGAGATGGTTGGAACTATTGAAAGATTATGACTGTGAGATTTTATATCATCCAGGCAAGGCTAATATGGTAGCATATGCCTTGAATAGGAAGTCCTCAGGTAGTCTTGCTTATATCAGTGTGGAGAGGAGACCGTTGATCCAGGAGTTGCATCTGTTGGTGGATCAAGGTCTGATGATGAAGATTAGTAGATCAGGTGGACTACTAGCTCAATTTAAGGTGCGATCTGTACTGAGAGATAAGATTAAGGTAGCTCAGAGCCGAGATCCTATTCTGGAGGAGCTTACAGAGAATGTCCGAGCAGGGAAGTTTATTGATTTCACACTCGATGATGACAGTGTTTTGTGGATCAGTGGTAGATTGTGTGTTCCTGATGTGGATAATTTGAGAGAAGAGATCCTAAAGGAAGCACATTCTACAGCCTATAGTGTACATCCAGGTGTCACTAAGATGTACCACAGTATTAGAGACTTGTACTAGTGGGATGGACTGAAGAAGGATGTCACTGATTATGTTGCTAAGTGCTTGACATGTCAGTAGGTAAAAGCTGAGCATTAGAAGCCTTCTGGGAAGCTTCAACCTCTTCCTATTCCTGAGTGGAAGTGGGAAAGGATAGCTATGGATTTTGTGGTTGGTTTACCTCGTTCCAAGGATGGATACGATTCCATCTGGGTGATTATGGATAGGTTGACTAAGTTTGCACATTTTTTGCCTGTGAAAACCATTTATTCTGTAGCTAGATTGGTGAAGCTGTATATGAAGCATATTGTGTGCCTTCATGGAGTACCTGTGTCCATTGTGTCAGATAGAGGTTCAGTGTTTATCTCTCATTTTTGGCAGAAGTTGCAGGAAGCGATGGGCACTAGGTTAGACTTCAGTACTGCTTTTCATCCTCAAATAGATGGTCAATCTAAGAGGATAATCCAGACACTGGAAGATATGTTGAGGATGTGTGTTTTGGATCTGGGAGGTAGCTGGGATGATCATTTGCCACTCGTCTAGTTTGCATATAATAATAGCTACTATAGCAGTATTGGGCTGGCACCATATGAGGCATTGTACGGAATGAAGTGTAAATCACCTCTGAGTTGGGATGAGATTGGTGAGAGAGCTTTGATTGGACCTGAGATGGTTTAGGATGCTGCAGAGAAGGTTGTTGTGATCAAGAGCAGATTAGAGACTGCAGTTAGCAGGCAGAAGAACTATGCAGATCCTAGGCGCAGAGATGTGGAATTTCAAGTTAAAGACTTTGTTTTCCTGAAGGTGTCTCCGATGAAGGGTGTTATGAGATTTGGTAGGAAAGGTAAGTTAGCACCGAGATATATTGGACCATTCGAGATTCTGGAGAGAGTTGGCACTGTTGTATATCGGTTGGCTTTGCCTTCGAGTATGTCTCAAGTGCATCCAGTATTTCATATCTCGATGCTGAGGAAGTATGTCTCAGACCTTTCACACGTGTTGCAGTCCGACAGCGTGGAAGTGAATGAAGATCTAATGTTCGTAGAAGAACCTATGGTGATCATTGACTATCAAGTTCGACAGTTACGTTCGAAGCAGATTCCGATGGTCAAGGTTCTGTGGTGCAGCAACAGGGTAGAGGAGTATACATGGGAGACTGAAGCTGAGATGCAAGCTTCTTACCCGTATCTCTTCCCTTCTTAATCTTGTATTTCTTCTTTTTTCTGGAATTTGGGGACGAATTCTTGTAAAGGGAAAAACTGTAATATCCCAGGATTTTAAATATTTTTAAACTGCATTGGGATATGCAGTGTTAATAATTTTAATAAATATATTTGATTATTTAATTAGTTTGTTAATTATTAAAGTTATTTTTAACTATTTTAAATTTCTTACGTAAAATTTTTTCAAGAATTTTATTTTTGAAAAAATTAAAATCTAAATAAACAATAATTATTTATGTTAGTCTGGTTTATGTAATTGCATGATACCATGCATGATCACATTATCTTATTAATAAATATATACATATACATGCATGCATATATATATATATATATATATATATATATATATATATATATAGCATTTAGGGTTTATTAATTTTATGGATGTATATATTATATATATAGTTATATTTTTAATTAACATGTATATATGTATATGTATATATATATTGTTTCTTTTTAAACATGTGGTGAGTATTTATTTGGAATATAATATTATTATATTATAATATAAGTTATTAAAGTATATATATATATATATATATATATATATATATATATATATATATAATTTAACAAAATTACAACCCGTGCCACTCGTCCCTCTCCCCTAACCCGACACCCCCTCCTTCCCGGTCACTACTGTAACTCCATTTCCTCACTATTGGTGTGCCTTTCGGTGTGCCACCACCCTTTCCAGCTTGCTTCACCGCCTGCTACTCCCTTTTCCTGCATGTTTTGGTCGGTTCTTGGCTGAGAAACTGAAACCTTAGCTTAACTCCATTCAAGCCAATTCCGGCCACCAAATTGGACGCCGTTTGTCTCTATCTCTTCCTTGAGCTCCGGTGAGTGCATTTTCAAGCTTAGTTTCACTTGTTTTGGTCTAGATTTTCATTGGTGATTAATTTTCTATTTCAGCCATTTTGAGTTCTTTAATTTTTGTGAACTTCAATCTTGATGATTCAAGCTAGATTCCTTCACAAAAATTGTTCCTAGTAGCTCAATCTACATCCTGTAATTTTTGTGGAATTTTTGGGATTTATTTTAATTTTTGTGAATTTTTTATTATTTTATTAATATTTTCTAATTTTCGTAAATTAATTAAATAATTTGTGAAATTTTGATTTATGGTGTTTTTAGAGGTTGAAATTAATTTTAGAAATTAATTTGTAATTTTTTTGATTTTGGTGTAATTAATATGAATTTATTTAGTTTAGATGAATTTTGGAAAATTAGGTTAAATAAGTATTTTGTTAAAATTAATTGGTTAATTGAGTATAATTATTGATTTTATTGAATTATATGTTGAGAAATTAATTTTTGAGCAATTGTATAATTTTTAGTGAATTTTTGAATAATTATAGTATATTATGTGAATTTATATATATTAGGGGTATTTTGGTAATTTGGTAATAATTTGGTTGAAAATTAAGTTTAAATTGGTTTTAATAATTATTTGCAGTATAAAAATGATTTTTACAAATTATTTGCCATTTTTAACTAATTAAAACTATTTTTCAAAAATTATTTTCAAAATTATATATAATATACTATTTTTGTAAATAAATGAGTTTTTAGTCATTTTTAATATGTTTTTGGGCTAATTATGTAATTTAGATTTATAAAATGAATTTCGGTTAATATTTATGAATTTATCGAGAATTATGAATTTTTAATAATATTTTATTAAAATTAGGGTTTTTATGTCATTGTCGGTAAAATGATTGTTTTTAGTATTTAAATACCTAAATTGCTATATTTTGGTATATAAAGGGTATTTTCGGTACTCTTGGAATTTTTATGCATTCTGTGTATATCTCGTGAATTGTAAACCTCGATCAGTGGAATTGTAGTTTGGGAGTCCGACTGAGGGGTTGTGTGGCTGTATATACTCGAAGTGTGTTTTTTTGCAGGACCGGCTCTACTTTCTGAGTAGAGAGATCCGTTTTACAGAAGAGGTTCTGCCAAATTTTTGATAGAATTCTCGTAAAATGTGACATTCGGTCAAATTCCTATTCCTTATCTGTGCCCGATGTTTTAGATCGAATCTCTATAATTTCGTTAGATTTATTCTAATTTCGTGTTGTCATTTATTTGTTTAGTTGCACCGAGACCGAGGCCTAGTGGACCAGGCCCGTCAGATCCGTCTCGAGGAGCGCACAATTGTGAGTTGTTATTTTATATATACATATATTAGGATGCATGTTTTAGAAATGTATGTTTAAATGTTATGAAATATGCATAAATAATTTAATAATTGCTTAGGTATATTTTGGTATATTTTTGGTATATTTTAAAATAAATGAATGTTTTATTCTTGATTTATACCTAAATTTCTTTAAGTAAAAACATGGTTTATTTTTTGTTTATTTTATAATTGAATTGAATTTATCTGACATATATATACTCGAAATATACTTAGTTTATTTTTGGTATTTTTCTAGTATATATATGGTTTATATTGCCATTTAAATTAATATCATGCATCATTTTATTTTATGAATGTATGAGTTTATTTTAATGAAGGATATCAGTAGAACGTGCTACCTAGTGGGCAGTATTATGACCGAGCACGTACCGGTACGACGATAGAATTTAGGTTAAATTACCAACCTATTCTGGATATTGATTGGATTGATGTGTGATGTGATTTGAGAGTGTGATTGCTGGAGCTCGGTTGACCAAGTATCTTGGGGCCAATCACGCTGACAATCAGACTGTTGGAGCTCGGTCGACTTAGTATCTCGGGGCCAGTCTACTATCTGAATGGAATAAGTGAATTTGCTTGGAATAAGTGAATTTGCTTGGAATAAGTGAGCCTGTATGGTTAGATTGTTGTCTAACACTATTTGGGGTTGTGATCATTTAGGGTTCTATTTGATCCTTCATAAACGGATATTTTTCAGTATTATATAAAATGATTTTTACTACATCTGAGTGTATTTGCCTGTATATATATTTATTATATATACTATTGAGTGTTTGCATTTGACATTTAGTTATGCATGTATATATATTATAACAATTTACTCAGTGAGGTCTGACTTCCCTCCGTTAATTTATTTTTCAGGGGAGTCTTTGTCCTCAGACCTCAGTAGCAGACCTTTATGCCGGATTTCTTCCGCCCCGGCCTTGTTGTGTAAACTGCTTACTTAATTTTATTTTGTATTCTAAATACTGCAGTAGTTGTTTCAATGAGCTGTATGTATTGTATATGTTTGAGATTTAAATTTAAAATGTTTGAACCGAAAACTTATATTGAAAGATTTTATATAGGTGAAATGAGTTTGTGTTAATAAATCAGTGGATGAGTTATATTATTACTTATGAGATTTTAATTTCCGCTGTAAGATATTTTATTTATTTTATTATTATTGCATGCTTTTATATTTTCTTTTAGGCTTGCTATGGATTCCGTATTCGAAAGACTTTCCATTCCCTAGCGCCGGTCATGACCCCTATTTTGGGTCGTGACACATTTTGAATTGCATTTCTTAAAAAAACTCATCAGCATGGTGATATGACATTTTATGTGTATTAATAGTATATATGGCGCTATGTATTCTATTTAATCCAAGTTTTAAGATGTTAAAGAAAGAAGAAGCAAAATATCCTTTTTAAAATAAAAAATCGTTAAGCTTTCCTCATTTTAAAATAATAAGTTACGATTAGCAAAAATATTTATTTAATTATTAAAGAATAAAAGTGTAAGTGTATAGAATATGTTATAGTGTGTATATTATTAGAATTTGGTTTATCTATAAATAATTTATAAAATTTAAAATTTAAAATTTTTAAAAAATTTTATAAACTTTTTATATTGAATTTACAAATAAATTTTAAAATTGTATAAAATTTATTTTTCCCAAACATACACTTAGAATTTTATTGTTTAATCATTTAAAATTCAGTGCTAAAATTTATAACACTTAATTTTTAAAGTTTATAAAATGAAATTTACTCTTTTTATTTGTATTAGGATGTGCTATTGAAACAACTTTCATGGTATTAAATTGATATAAAATAAACAACAGTCTTCAAAGTGTTAAACACCTAAAACACGAGGTATTTTTGGTGTACGTTTCCCATAAAATTTGAAAACCCTAACCCCAAATTCAAAAATTGGTCATAACAACCTAATGCCAGCAAATTCAAGCGGGAAATCGCTAATTGCAACATATTGATTCCGTTCCACAATGACGAACATTGAAATGCTGAATCCAACACCAGGCGGAACGCAACCGGAAGATGGCGGCTCCGCCGTAAAGCCTCAGCGTATCAAAATTGGGAAACATACTGAAGAGGTACTCATTTCGTTACTTCTTCGTCAATTGGCTCCATATTGAGTTCTATTTTTCATTTTATTTTACTTTATTTGCATTGTTTTGTTCCGTGAACTTGTAGAAACTAAGTATTTGAATTCGTTTGCGTATGGCTCAGAAGCGAGAATTGTAACTTTTGTTCCCTTCCTGATGATTTTTTTTTTTTAATATTTTTGCTTTTATGTAGATTGCAAACAAGGTAATTAAAGATGTGGAAATAAGTGTTCCAGTGGTGTATGGAACAATTGCATTTTACCTTGGTAGAAAGGCTAGTGAGTAAGTACTTTCTGATGCTTTTTTCTTGAAGTATTCCCCATGTAGGTTTTTTAGTCATTTTTATCTGTTTATTAGGACTCAGTCACATAAGTGGACTGTTTATGTTCGCGGGGCAACAAATGAAGATCTTGGAGTTGTGATAAAGCGAGTTGTGTTCCAATTGCATCCCAGTTTCATTAACCCTATGAGGGTCGTGGAATCACCTCCTTTTGAGTTATCTGAATGTGGTTGGGGTGAATTTGAAATTGCCATCACTCTCTTCTTTCACAGTGATGTCTGTGATAAGCAGTTGGACTTGTGGGTATACTTGTTTGTTACTGTCTTGGTTTGCTTCAGGAGGAGATTGATTACCAGCTGTAGTTCACTTTCTGCAGGTATCACCAGCTGAAATTATATCCTGAAGATGAAACTGGCCCTCAGTCAACCAAGAAGCCTGTTATTGTGGAATCTTACAATGAGATTGTTTTTCCTGATCCTTCTGAAAATTTTTTGGCTCGTGTTCAGAATCATCCTGCTGCTGTAGTCATGCCCCGGCTACCTGTTGGATTCTACTTGCCTGCTCCCGGTAAAATTTTTTGTTGCCTCTTTTTGTTACATGGACTCATGGTCCCTGTATTTGGTATCAGTACATGTCCAAGCACCATACTTGTCAGTATTTTAAATATGTTTACCTTATTTCTGAATATCCAGCGCCCATATGCTTAGCGATTTAAAATTGTTGGACTTGGATGCTTCAAGGTGAATATCTGAGTAATATAGCTATGCTGTTTAATAAGTTTTCACTTACTACAATTTCTGTGTTGGTATGTTTTCTCTTTGGACCTTTGGCAGTTCCAATTGAAAATATAAATGAAAAGGAGAGAGGAGATACCAAAGATCATCCATTATGTCATTGGTTCTTGAATTTTTCAGAGGCAGATGAGCTTTTGAAACTTGCAGCAGCTCGTCAGCAGGTAAGAAATTTTGGCTCTAAATAAGTTGGTCAAACAATGTGTAACTATTTAGTGAATGCTGGCCATTCTGTCAGTAGTTATTAATGACATTTCTGCATTTTGGACTAAAAAATGTGATGATATTTGTCATAAGAGATTCTTGATTGGACTTTGAAAGGCAGTAAGCCCTTGACTTGAAAACCCTTAAGTTATCAGCAGCTGTGAATAACATTTTTGTGTTTAGCCTGAAATAATTGATGTTGTTTGTCAAAGAAAATCCTTACTTGGACAATAAGAGGTGATAAACAATCCTTCTATCACTTGAAAATTCTTCTGTCATCTATGAAATGGAGCTAATGTTGATCTTGTCTCTTTTTATGCTATCTCTTTGTCATCTATTTAGCTGTGATTATTTGAGGTGATAGACCTTGAAAACCAACCCCAGAATAGTTAGTATTCAACCCCTTCCACAGGCAATTGTCAATAATACTGGATACAGATAACATGCTAAATTGCCTGACTCAAGACAATTGTGGAATAATAAATGATCTTATATTTCAAGGATATCTTATCTTGGTTATGTCTGTTCAGTATAAGCTGTTCTCTTTGCATGGTCTATTGATAATACCATCTGAATAGCATTTATTGGATTTTCTATTCCATAATGTTTGTTTGCTTGTACTGTTTAGTGGACCGGCTATTTCAAATTTTGAACTCATCAAGATATGTAATCTGATGCTATAAAAATGTGATAGGTGCAAGCTCATATTGTTAAGCTGAGAAGACAGCTGAATGTGATAGATGGGCTACAACAACCACCTATAGCAGCCTCCACTTATGATTTGTGAATGTACATTATAACGCTAGATGAGTTTTGGAGTTTGATTGTTAAGTTTAAATTATGGAAGACGGCTCCTTGTGGTAATTAGATGTAAAAAATGTGGAATAGCCCACATTTGTTGACTTCCTTTGAGTTTCTGTAAAGGGCTAATTATGTCTGGAAGGATTTTATGAACAAGATGGTTGTATAGAATTGTGTAGAGAAATAGTGATGGAAAGTGTTCTATTTTCGTATATTTGTAAAGAAAATTGCCAGAAGTTGCCTGGCATGTTTATCCTTGTCAGAGACGATGCTGGAGTGGAATGTCTATGATGTTAGGCTCTTATTGATGTTTAATTACCCAGCAATTTTTTAAATTCTTAGTTTTGTGATCCGACCAGTTCAATGTATCGAAGGGGTTACAATCATGATAAGCTTTTGATCTAATAATGAAATGAAATAGGAGATGTGCCATGGTGGAAATAGTTAAAAGAAATGATTGACAACGAAAATAACATTATCTCTTCAATAGCCATATAATTGAAATGGCAGTTCACTGTAGTTATGTTCTTGAGCGGGAGAATTTTCATTTCATGACTTTATTTTGATCCAGAATTGGTAAGATATCTTTACTTTCTTTTATTTTCTTCACTCCCAGAAAAAATAGACTTTCCCATATATTAGTTATGTTTTAAAGATATTCTCTTTGTTTTTTATCTTGTACTAATGGATAGTGACACTTTTCAGTTTGAATGGAAGAAGCTCTCTTAGATAAATTCCATTAGAAAATTTCTGAGGGATGGATTGACAACTGAAGGTGTTACTGGCAATTGGATGATATTGCAGTTGCCTAATTGATTTGTCTTTTCATAGTCTTTTCAAGACATGGGTAACATGCCCTTCACATGGTAATCATTTTACGTGGTCACCATCTACCAAAAGTGATTATTAACTTGTAATGATTTTCTATGGCAATTTTCTGGCCTCTAGATGAGAAGGAGATGCCTACTCATTTTCCGTCACAGAATATGGATAGCCGACTTTTTGCATATCCCATTTATTGTAATATCTTCCTTTATGGTGTTCTTTACTGTTTCATGTCTGAATTTTAGGCAAAGGATAATCAAATAATGTTTGCTGATTTATTGAGTGTCCCACTAATATTAGTGTTTGACAAGTGCTACTGTTGATCTGATTAACATACATTTGGTTATGAGCATCAGATTGCAGGAATATTGCTTGTTCATTGGAATATGAAATAAAACAGAAGAGACATGCAGAAAAATATAGGTAAAACTGATCTTATAAGCTTTTAAAGCTAGTTTTATTAGTCCATATGTGCTCAAGAAAAATCAAATTTAAAGTCTTAACAGTGCCCAGTTGGGTCCCCCTGACTGATACTGTGGGATCTCAATCATTTTTTTACTCTAATAGAGCAAAGGCACTACTTGTGCTCTTGGAACTGTATAGAAATTTTCCAGCTTTATGAGCCGTAGAACGTGAAAAATGCCTCATGTCATACCAGCAATGGCTAAAGATATGAGTGGTGCTCAGTCTTAGGAGGAATAAATGCCTGCTGGCTTTTACTTCTAATTATGTGGCTATATTTTGATTGCTGCTGTTTTGGTTCAAGTAGGGACACATGGGTAGTCCTACCGCCTTGTGTTGCAGGATTTGTTCTGATAACAGCTGCTGATATTGTTTGACATTTTATCTGTACTAACAGGATTACGGCATGTGCTGAAGGTTTTTAGCTGTCTATGAGGCATTGTTAGCCGAAAATCGTACTGAGACAGCATAAAGAAATTGGGTAGGTATATACTATAAAAGATGTTAAAATTGTACCAATCTGGGGTTGGCTAGTTGGTGCACTGCAAGTGATGATAGCATTAGGATAAATACTACAAGTGATCAAGTTTCAGGATTGATGGATTTGACTTTGGATCATCAAGAGCATATAACTTGAACTTATTAGCTACAAAAGAGAAGAGGAGTATATCCTTTAAAATGGTTGATTTTAAATGGGTGACTCGTATGAGATATTATTGGGATTTTATTTTTAGATACAGTTGATATTAGTGGAGGAGTAAATAACATAATAGAAGAGTGTCAGGATTGTGTTGAATTGCACATGTGGCCTGAGGTCGGTTTGCTGCGGATAAAATTGAAAATGCTGTCGATCTAGAGTTTGGAAGGGGCCTGAATTGGTCTGCTAAATACAAGCCCAGCCAAGTAAATCGATGAAAAACAAATAAAATAGCACCAGAGTAGACAGCAGTTGGTCGGTTAGTAGAGACAACTTGCGTGCCATTTTTCTTGACCGTTACACTTGTTGAGATAAAAAAAAGATTCGGCATTCTGTAAATTCGAATAATCAGAATTCGATCATTACAGGTGTTGAGATAAGTTTTTTTTTTTTTTTAAAAGATTCGGTATTTGTTATTTTATAAATTCGACTAACTCGGATCCGATAGATTGAATCTCGAAAAATTCTAAAAGTTTATCTTAAAAATTTTAAAATAACTGTATATCCAAAATTTGAACTTAAAATTTCTGATTAAAGTGAAAGAATTTTTCATCAATTTATCCATTCCCTCTTAACTACAAATTTTTTTTTATTGGGGCTAATCTATAATTTAGGTTTAAAGAATTGATTGGAATTTTAATTTTTAAAGTTTAAATTAAATAAAAAGTAAATTGAAAATGCACTTATTGCGTGTCCGCGTGGGATGCTCTCTTGGCTGTTTTTAGTTTTTGTAGGAAGGTTAAAATGTCATGAGAACAATATTTACTACTTGCAAATAATAGGGATTTGAATTGCATCCCTCAAGTTTAGTCTCCTGTTAAGGCAGATTTTTGCAGGTACCCGGTTAGTCCAGACCCTAATAGCCAGGGTTCAAATAAATATAATAAGGTTTTAAATAGAATCAGATGTTAAAATTAATACTCATAACTTAATAAGGTTGGCCCCATAATTGTTAAAATTAATGACATGGATAGACGTCTCAATTTGCAATGTTATGAGTCTATTTTTGACCAATTTCAATATTACCTCCAATGACAATAAATATTTATTTTTTTGTTTTTATTGTTGAAAATTCAATTTTTTTAATAATTTTTTTTTTCTGAAAATTAAAACTTAAGAGTATTGCAGTGAACTCGTTGTGTAAGAATTTAAATACCTATAATTTGTAAATTTGTAAATATTTTTATTATAATGTAAATATATAAAAAGAGAAAGATTAAAAAGATAAATGTCGTTATTTACGAATGCGGCATCTATCTTTTTATTAAAATATAATAGGTTTATAGTCAGTATTTTCAATTTAGAAGCTGGGTTTCTAATAAATAAATAATTTTTGCTCGTCCTCCATTTAAATATTTATACAGTGATAACAAATAAAATAATTAATGTTAAAATTTTCCTTGACTATATATATTACAGTTGAAATCCAAAACAATGATGTTTAATAGACGGAATTGAAGGATTTGAGGAAGCAAATACTTGGATGAGCTGAAGTGGAGACTCAGGTCTCTCACTGATCCATTTAAGTTTTACCAGAAATTTTGTCTCTTAGACAAAATCTAAAACAACATCAACAAACATAAGGGGACCAGAGTTTGGATGTATATCATATCATCCTTTATTTTTGAACGTTCAAATCACCTCATTTAGCAAGGTACCGCACAACACCATATCATATCATCTCAACTCTGAAGATGGTGCTGGTAGTCCTCGTCTTAGTGCAATGAGAGTATTTATGATTTATTATTTTAATATTATTTTTAAAAAAATATTCATATCTAATTTTTTGTTAATTTTAAAAATGTTCAGTGATAAGAGTAATTTACAGCAATTTCTCTTGGATTACATGATAACATATACATAGAGTTCGAATTTTATCGTATAATTTATTAATTTTAAGTAAAATAAAATGTATTTTTCAATTATATGTAATAAGTTCCTAGGACTAATATGAACATATTAATAGTATGAAATGTATGTGAAAATATGAATCCACATCGACATATATATAGCTGGATTGGATAAAATGATTTTCCAAAAGCCACCATTGGGACAATAAAACTATTCATAGAAATTTTTCCAACCTCAGAATTCGAGCAAATATTAGAGACAATAATTAGAAAAAAATTAAAGAAGAAAAAGAGTGTCCCTTAATATCTTTAGAGGAGGCAACAGGGTAGGATAAGCCCCAATGGGGTTGGAACTTGCTTGCCCTTGTACACCTTCTAAGCACTCTTTGGTCTCTTCTTGGTTCCTACATGTCACATGTCTTTGTTTCAAACTCAAAACCAAACAAAACCTTCTCCCCATAAATATATATATATATATATATATATATATATATATATATACATATGTAGCCCATTCAAATACATCATCCCCCACCAGTTCCACACTTCTCTTCTTCTCTTATTCATAAGCACTTTCCAAATAAGCATAAACCCACACATTTTACAACAATGGGTGTAAGAAAATCAAACAAGCTTCCTCAAACAGCTGCCCTAAAACAAATTCTCAAAAGATGTTCAAGTTTTGGCAAGAAACATGGATCATATGATCATCAAGTATCTGCAGGCCTTCCTGATGATGTTCCGAAAGGTCATTTCGCTGTTTACGTTGGTGAAAACAAAAGCAGATACATTATTCCAATATCGTGGCTAGATCATCCTGAGTTTCAGAACTTGCTTCAAAGATCTGAAGAAGAATATGGATTCAAACATGACATGGGTCTTACCATTCCTTGTGAAGAAATCGTTTTTCGCTCCCTAGCAGCAATGATCATGGGATAGGGGGAAAAAAAAAACACTGCCAGAGAGTGTTCATCGAGAGAGATTTGAAGTTGCAGAAGAGTTTGTTTGGTGGTGCATGGAAGGCATATATACATATACTCTCAATTCTTGCAACACTAACCAGATCTCATGAGCATTTGTTTAACCTAATAGTTATAAGAGATCATGTGGATAATGTCAATATATTCTTTTTCCTTCATCGTCAAGTGATGTTGTTTTTGAAAGGATTGATCGAATGAACTATCCTATTCTTGAAACTTTATTTTTCTGTTTTTTATTTCACTTTTTGCTTATCCACTAGCATATTCATGGTGCAATTCTATAAGCTGGCAATATTAGGTTTAATTGAAGGGAATACGGTAGAGATTTCTCATTTTTACTTCTGTATTTCGAAAGGAGACATAAATTCATCATATTTGACATTTTCTTTTCTGAAAAAAAAAAGGAAAATTATAGGAAATAAATAAAAGAAATTTAACTTAACACATACTTTAATAATTAATTTTATAAAATTAAAAAAAAAAAACCATTTTCATTCTTCAATTTAAATTACATCTTAATATCAATTCAAATGATTTATTTTCTAATTTATCCCCAGTTCAATTCCCATGACCAATACACAAATGTAATAGATCATAAATATATAATATGAACACAATTAAATCGATGTGTGATAAAATAAAAAAAATTCACCTGAAGATTAAATAATACAGTCATTAACTTCTTTCAAGACATGATTAATAGGCTGTGTATGGATCTTCGAGAATTTGAACTATTCTAAAAAATTAAACTAAAAATCTTTAGAATAAAAAATTTTTATTGAATGTTTGACTTTTTCTGAACCGAATAGCACCGATAATTTCGCTAATAATTATTATCTTTATTTTTTAATGATATTATAAAGTTGATAACCATAGAGAATTGCTTAATAAGAATAGAAATCTATAATTATGTATTATAAATAAAATTTAATACCATTTTAATAATTAATTATATCCAAATAATTTATTTTAAATAATCTACTATTAGGTATTATATTAACATATACTACTTGATATTTTAAAAACTAATTAGTTGTTTGAAAGAAAATAAATATAATCATCAATTAAATTTTTTTATAGTTAATTTTTAATATATGTTTAATTATAAAATAAAATTTAAATTTATAAATAAAATTTATAGTATTTTAACTTATATGTTCAAGTTATAAAATTATTAAATATAAATATTAAAATAAAAGTTCTTGTTGTGGTTAGGGATAGTGTTTTTTTATTTCTGTAGTTTTGTTACTAAAACAATCGACGTTTTTATCCCTTTTTTTCATAACAAAACGGCATTGTTTCATTTTAATCCTAGTCAGCTAAGTTATTAAACACGTCAGCTTTCTGCATAATCAACTCCACATGACAAATGCAAGTTTGATAAAATTGAAATAAATAAAAAATTTGACTATATAAATTAATACAATTTAAAAATACAATAATTTAAAAAATTAGTTTGTAGTTCAGAATAATTGGACCATTTTCCCTTTTTAATTTATCATGCCAAGTTCAATTCCCATCACCAATACACAAATGTAATTGATCATAAATATATAATATGAACACAATTAAATCTATTGTTCGATGTGTGATTAAAAAAAATATATATTCACCCCGAAGATTAAATAATACAGTCATTAAATCCTTTCAAGGTATGATTAATAGCTAGTGCACAGGTCTTACAAAATCTAATTTATTCTGAAAAATTGAACTGAGAATTTCTAAAATTAAAAATTTTCATTGATTGTTTTACTTTCTCTAAACAGAACTGAATATATATATATAATGTCACTAATAATTATTATTTTAGATTTTTTTGATGATGTATTATAAAGTTGATTATCATTGAAAATTGCTTTATAAGATTAGAAATCTACAATTATATATTACAAATAAAATTTAATACCATCTTAATAATTAGTTATGTCCAAATAATTTACTTTAAATAAATCTACTATCAGGTGTTATATTAACATATAATATTGGATACTTTAAATACTCATTAATTGTTTGAAATAAAATAAACACACTCATCAATTAATTTTTTTATAGTTAATTTTTAATATATATTTAATCATAAAATAATAAATAAAATTTATAATCATTTTATTTTATATGTTCAAATTATAAAATTATTAAAATATAAATATTAAAATATAAATTAAAAAAGTACTATTAGAAAATATAATATAAAATTTTCTATTTATTTATTATAAATTTATTAAATATTAATTTTAAATATATAAACTAAAAAATTAATATAAATTTTCAAAATTTGATTTTACTATTGTTTAACATAATAATTTGGCTTTGTAGCTATATTTGATATAGACTATACATTAATGTAGATAAAATTTAATTGGGATGTTTCATATAATTGGACTTCAAAAAAGAAAAAGAAAAAGAAAAAGAATGTATATTGTATAGGGAGATGCCTTATGTTATGCTTGGTACATGTTGTATTAGATTGTCTCCATTCATTCATAAGCAACCAAAAAAGAAGAAAACATGAGTGGATGAGCATCAAGCATTATTTTCCAATTTCTGTTTTTCTGCTTGGAACTCCATGACCAAAAGTATAGAATATATAAATAAATATCACAAATAAAATGACAAAAAATATTATTTTAAAAATTTTAGTCTGCTCATTAATTATTCTTGACCAGATTGTGAACCCTACTAATTAAATGTTACTAGATTTTAGATAATTCAAATGTGCTTGTTAAATTATTGTTTTTTAATTGGTTTCTAGTTTGCATTAATTATTTTATGAATTTTTTATTTATGTTTTCATTTTTTTTATTTAAATTGGTCGATGCACTTTGGCACTTGCAGGAACTCTTATATTGACTTGAATTATGTTATTAATCATACAAAAATAATTTTTAAATTAATTATTTGACTATTGTAACTCTCTCTTATTATAATCATACGACAGTTCTGAATATAATATATGTAAAAAAATGAGATGTGAACTACTTAATGAAAACTCCTAAAAGCTTCATTGATTAATATGTACAAATAATAATAATAATTATAGTGAAAAAGTGATTTAGTGAGCAATTTTTTAAAAAAAATATAAAAAAATATAGAATTCTAATTCTTTCATTGTCATTTTATAATAATTATTATTTATAATTTAAAAAGGATATATATACTCACGCAACACATTAATCATATAAAATAAAATTTTAATTCAGCACAACAATCATATTAAAAAATTTTAATTTTTATTTCATTTGACAAATTCAAATTTTATTAGGTTATTAAATAATAATTCAAAGTAATGTAATTGATGATGTTTGCATATAATAATATCAAAAAATGAAAAATTATTGTTATATTTAAATAATTTTAGTGGTCGATTTCAAAATAAATAAACTCAAATTTAATTAAAAATAAATTTAAATTTTTAGGAAGTGGATGGTTATGTCTCTAAATAATATTCCAACCCCTCATTTTAAATTGAATGTTAACATTATATTATACAAAAAAATAATATATCATGTTATATAAAAAATGAAAAGTATGTATTATTATTGGAGTGGGACTCAATGCAACCTGCTGCTGCTTAATTGAGACTGTTACCAAAACATTTGTATTTCTTAGGAATCGCAAATGTTTTTTTTTTTTTTTTAAATTATTGGATGGGGATGTTGTGAGTACCATTTATGATGGTCCAACAATTCAATGGTTGAAATTTTTTCTTATTTTATTAATTAATTTTGCTTGAATTGGTGATTTATGATAAAGATGAAGGAAGTCAGAGCTAACAAGAAATGGAGACAAGGTTCACGTGATGTATACATACACATAAGAAGAGAATGATTAATTAGATAAACATTTAGGAATTGCTTTGAATTTCATATCTTTTTTTTTTTATGAAATTAAAAATGTCAAATGTACAACCATTCAATTTAAAAAATAATAATAATTCAAAATCATTAACTTATTTTAAACGAAAAAAATTCCAACACTTTTAACATCAACAGACTAAAATATATAGAAAAAGTATAATAAAATACCTTGTAATTAAACATTTTTTCATTTAAAAAGTTATAGTACTTTTTGTAACATTTAGGATTTTATAGTTTGATTCAACTTACATTTTTATACTCTATTCAGTAATAATATTGAAAATATATTAGATAATATTAAAATAATATAAATTTTGAATAGTAAAATTATTTATAAAGTAGTATAGCATAAAATAAAAAAATAATTTTTAAAATAAATTTATAATATTTTTAAAAGTATCTAAATAATGATATCATCTAAATAGCTATTAACCTATCTTCCACAACTACATCAAATTCACACCCACCAATTATTTATCATGAAAACATCAATATCAAGCCACGTTAATTAGCTATAATTTAGAAGGTTACGTGGATGACACTAATCCGTGTCCACCAGCAATTATTATAGTCAATAATATCAAAACCCAAATTCAGTACATCACCTGAAATGCCAAAATCCACTTAGCTTTAGTGCCATCATAGGATGTCTCTCTATTCTGCTTCTTCAATGTGCCAAAACATAGAAAATTCTTTTAGACACATATGTCAAACCATCTTGTGGATGCATCAAACAAATCAAAAATCAACTCAAACACATTGTGAAAGGAAATCACACCATATAATATATGATGTACATCAAAAACCAAACTAATCAACTTGCAATCTTCGATAAACCTATGGATGATGAAGACATCATTAATAAGATTCTTGATGGGTTAAATGATGACTACAAGTCCATTGTAGATATCATCCATGGATAAGATATAACCATCTCTTTTGATGAAATTCATGAAAACATAATCAATAAAGAATTATCACTAAAGAAGTCCCAACTATTAGCTGTTATTTTTCCTACAATAGCAAACCCAACAACTAAACGCAATCACTTTTGGTGTTCACCTCCATCACAAAGTAATCACTTCTCAAGCTCCTCTAATCTCTGAAATGATCAACCACTGCCTCGTCCATATCTTGGGAAGTGTCAGGCTTGCAACATTTAAGGACATACAACTAAACAATGTCTTACATTCACTCTTTATTCATTCTTAAATTTAGGATCTTCAACATCCCATATGACAGAAAGTACCATGACAACAATCATCGTGGCAACCTTGACCCTCCATACCATAGAATTCAAGACCACAAACCAATTAGAAAATATGAGCTAGCATTACTAACACATCATTAAACACTCTTAAATTGCTTATAGATAGTGGAGCATCTCATCATGTTACTTTTAACCTAAATAATCTTTCTTTTCATACTCCCTATGAAGGTGTTGATGACATGTCATTAGCGATGGTTCAAGATTACCCATTACCCATATTGGTTTTACTTCTCTGTACTCCTTCTTATACTTTTCAATTACATAATGTATTACATGTCCCTACCATGAAATAGAACCTCATTTTCATATTTAAATTATGTTCATAAGATAATACATCTATTGAATTCTTACTTTATTTATTTTACATGAAAGATCTTCAGATTAGGGCAATTCTATTGTAAGGATGCACTAAAAATAATGTGTATGAGTGGCCAAATCTCACCTCTTTTAAGTTCTCCCCTCTTGTTGCATTTACAAGTGTCAAGGTCACTCAGTCAAAGTGGAATAATATATTAGATCATCCTACTTATCCAACTCTCAAACATATTCTATCTCAGTCTAAATTATAAGTTTCTTCTCCCTCTTCCTCAATTTGAAATTGTAATGCATTAAAAATGTAATAAAAGTCATAAATTGTCATTTTTTAATTCAAGTATCGTTTTGACTCATCCACTTAAAATATTATTCTCTTATGTTTAGACTTCACCAATTCATTCTTTCGATGGATTTAAATACTATGTCATATTTGTTTATCATTTCACTAAATATATATGGTATTATCCTCTCCAACATAAATCACATATGTATTTTGTTCATTCGTTTGAAGGCTCTAGTGGAGAACTTCTTTAACCTTAAGATCCTCACTTTATATTCTAATAATGGTATTGAATACTAGTCATTCAAATAATTCTTAGACACCTATGGCATTTCCTATCTCACAACTCTACCTAATACCCATAATACAATGGCTACTCTGAATAACATCATTGACATATTATTGTAATAGGTTTCTCTCTCTTTCTTGACTCATGTGTCTTTATCTCTCTCATTTTGGAATTATGTTTTTATTGCTGTTATTTACCTCATAAATCGATTGTTTACTCCAACCTTGCAATTTTTCTTTCCATATACCAATATCTTTTCCTCCTAACTACAATAAACTTTAAGTGTTTAGATGTCTATTATTTATGGCTTCTTTTTTACATCAACAATAAGCATACACCTTATTCAACATGTGTCTTCCTTAGTTATTCACTCACTTAAAGTGCCTATTTATATTGCAATCTTACCACCACTCATATGTAAGTTTATTGAATCATTTTTCCTTTCTCTTCTCAATGTTCTTCCTCATCTCCATTAATGTCAACTGAAGTTAATACTTGGCTTCCTCTTGTTTTTGAACTCTCCTCCTCTTTATCTCTTATTTTTCCTCTGAAAATGGCTTCTAGCTCATTGTCATTTACCATTACCCCACTTGTTGGTCTAACATCTTTTCAGCCACTCCCTCTTCTACTACCTCTAAAACACCTAACCCATCTCAATCCACCTCTTCATTATCTCGTCAAATTTATATTATTTTCACCTCCCCCTCACCTCATCCCACTAATCCCATGATCACCCATTAAAAAAATAATATTCATAAACCTATTACTAAACTTAACCTTACAACTCAAGTGCAGTCTCTGATATCTCTTTAACCCACCTTTATTACCCAAGCCTTGAAAGATCCCAATCAGTATCAAGTAATGTTATATGAGTATAATGCTCATATTCGCAATGACATATAAAGCATATGATCCCTCCTATAATATTATTGGATTTAAGTGGATTTTTTATACTAAAACAAAATCTGATGGTTCTCTTGATATGTATAAAGCACAGTTAGTTGCCAAGGGGATCAATGCTCAGATGTTGACTACGATGATACATTTAGTCCTGTGATACAACTTGCCACTACTTTAGTTTTTCTGAGCATTGCGGTTAGTCGTGGATGGTCTATATGGCAACTAAATATTTATAATGCCTTCCTATAAAGCACCTAAGTGGAAACAATTTATATGCAACAACCGCCTAGCTTTATTAATTAGAATTGCCTTACTTATTTTTATTTATTGCATAAGGTTGTCTATAGTTTTAAGCAAACTCCATATGCATGGTTTCATGAATTGCATCAATTTTTACTCTCCTCTAACTTCACTAATTCTTATGCAGATACTTTCGTATTTATGTTCAATAATGATGCTTTAATGCTCTATATTCTTGTTTATATTGATGATATCATCATTACAAGTAATTGTGATTAGGTTGTTCAACAATTCATTTCAGTTCTTACCACCCGATTCTCTGTCAAAGATCTAGGTAGTCTTACCTACCTTTTGGGTGTTGAAATTCTTCCTTATCCTGCTAGCTTTCTTATTTCACAATGGTATTAAATTAGTAATTTATTATCTTGCACGATAATGCTTTACATTAAACTTGTTTACATTCTTCTAACCTTGCACTTAAGAAGATTCTATCTTAGTTGACCGTATTGAATTTCGATGGGTTCTTAGCAATCTACAGTACTTATCTCTCTTGTCAAGATGTTGCTTATATTATTAATACGCTCTCTTAATTCATGCATCATCCTACTATAAAGCACTGGACAATAGTTAAGCATTTGCTTCACTATTTATGTGGTATTATGAATCATGGACTTATTCTACATTAGCACTTTTTATTCTCTTTTCATGTCTTTTTTTATGCTGATTGGGCAGGCGAAAAAGATTACTACATCTTTACAAGTCCTTATATTGTCTACATTGGTTGTAATCCCATTTTTTAGAGTTCTAAAACATAATGTACAATTGTATGATCTTCCAACAAAGTTGAATATTGGCTTGTTGCTACCACTACTGCTAAGTTATCTTAGCTTTGTTCTTTATTTAATGAACTTGTTGTTTGTCTTTCACACACTCTTATGATATATTATGACAATGTTGGTACTACTCAATAATTTCCAATCTTGTTTTTTATTCTTGCATGAAACATGTTGCCTTAAATTATCATTACATTCATTATCAAGTTCAGTTTGATGCCTTATGTGTTGCTCACATTTCTTCCAATGATCAGCTTGTTGATGCACTTACCAAACCTCTTCCTTGCCTTTGATTTGTTAATCTCCGTGACAAGATTGACATCTCCTCTAAGAACTCTATCCTGTGGGGGCATATAGATGGAATGAATTCTATTCCTTCTTAATAGGAATATTATTATAAAATACAATTATATTTTTTTCCTTTATAATTCTTATTGTTTAGGAGTTTTGCTGCTATAGTAAAATCTCCTTCTTGTACTTGTGTAGAAACAAGTCCTGTATGCATTAATACAACATGAACAACTTTATTATAAATTGTATTTTCACACTTTGTATTCATTTTGTAAGTAACGATTAAGATTAGTGAAATTGTTCATTTTAGATCTCTTTCATTTCATTGTCTATCTTTATCACAAAATGGTTTAGGTTTTAGAATGACTAGATCACCACTCTAATATAAAAAAGTGGGTGAGTTGAATTGTAGGCAAATATTTTAGACCTAAGTACCTTTATATATAAGCATTTAGATTTTTAATTTTTTTGGACATGGTTAAGTACCTTACAAAGAAAGTAGGGCATGGTGAAAAGGAATCGAATCCTGCCTTCAATCTTCAAATGTCAAGCTTCTAAGCTACTCAAACTACTAAGGGTGGATATCTATATTTTAATTAATGCTATTAACTTGCATCTTTTCTTCATTTTCTTTGAGAAAATGACAATTACCTCCCTAAATTTAAATCATAACTACACTCATGTTTCTCTTGTTAAAAATTGAACATTTTTCTTCTGTTAACTTTTTTATTCTTTCATTAAAATTTTTCATCAGTCTCATATATCAAAATATATTTGAATTAATCTAGGTTTTAAAAATAACACAATTTAATTTCTTAATTTTAATAAAATAAATAATTTATTCCCTCATTTTTATTTTAGTTTGAATTTAGAATTTTAATACTAACTAGACTTCCAACACTTTTATTATCTCTATTAGTACATTAAATTAAAAAATCAAGTTAAAATTTTAAAAATTCATAAATATTTATCATTTTTATAATGATTGTATTTACCTAATATTAAAGTAACATATTAAATAAATAAGTTTAAAAGGAAGTAAAGTTGATGAAATTAAATGTAAAAATTGAATGTAAGATAAAATTGATGAAATTAATATGAATTTATCAAAATTATAACTTTATTTTTTATTTTAAGTTATTGATAAAAATATGCATACGAGTTGAAAGTCTAGTCATTAGAGTATATTTAAATTAAAATAATTTTAAAAATAAATATTTAAACTATTTTATTTTATTAAAATAGAGAAATTAAAGTTCTTATTTGTGTAAAATAGAAAGAATAAAATCTCTTATTTACTAAGATATGTTGAACGAAAATTTTAACACAAGGACTAAAATGTTGGAAGAATTAAAATTATCTCTATCTATAAATTCTCTTTCAATTAAGTACTCTTTTTACTTCTTAAAGATATGTTTTTGTTAGAGCCGTAAATGAGTAAAGCTAAATTTTGGCTAATTCATATTTAGTTTGTTTACAATCGGGTTGAGATTGAACCAAGTTCACTAAGTCATCTGCTATCTCACAATTTAAATAAGACTAAATAAATTTTCTAAAAAAATTATAAAATAAAATTACACATTAAAAATTCAAAATAAATTATAATGTTTAATAAAAATTATCATTTTATTCTAATAATATATTTTTAAATAATTTTTGTATTTATTATGAATAAAAGTTTATATATTTTATAACTTGTATCAAATTATTAACTCATTAAAATACGAGTTAACTTGTGAACTTTTATTTGAGTTTATATATAAGTTCCACAAGCTGATATTCATATTATTTGAATTCGAATTGTTTATTAAATGAATTTTGATATACAAGTTTAAATGAATTTTTATCAAGTTAAATTCTAAATAATTTGCAAGCAGTTCGGCTCATTGCAACCCTAATTTTTATGTTACTTTTAAGTTTTATATTAATTATTTTGGATCCGGAACTGATGGATGTCAAACCGTTTAAAGGAAAATTTTCTTTTACACATTTTAACTAATTGAGATGACCGCAGAAAGCAACTCTTACTAAAAGGCGAACAATTTTGTGAAAACTGACGTCCAATATAAAAGTTTTCAAGTATTCGGATCAACAATAAGGCTCCGTAGTGTAGATAGTTTCTACCAAAGTATATCACTTCCATTCCACCCACAACAATTCAAATAGTTTTTAGCGTTGAAAAAAATAGACATTTTGCCTATCTAACATTTGATCCATTGCAATCTAATGGATGTAAACAAATAGCAATGGCTTCCACTAAAATCGGTTGGAAGACAACTATACCTATATCTATGCTAATTTTACAGTATTCAGTAATCTACAGAATGCTCTCGTATATCTCTCCTCTGTTTAATGCATGAATGCAAGTATATAATTTGAGTGGACATCTGACTTAGCTTTAACAAAATAAAAGGACAAAAAGGTAACTATTGTAATCCATTTATTTGGGTATAAATTCCAAAAATCAATATTTTACAACATGTTAATTCAATAAGAATACTAAAAATATATGCATCAAATGTTTGCTGATTCTCAAAGAATACTAAAACTTCAAAAAGAAGAAAATTTTTATTGATTCACCAAAAATTATCGCACATAACTCTAAGATTTACATATTTCTAGGATGATATAAATCTACTAACTCTAATTTTAATTAAAAAATAAAAAAATAATTAAAAAATAAAATCTCTAACAATGTAGAAAAGTCAAATTGTAATTAATCTAAATTAGAAATAATAATAATAATAAAAAATTATATTTACTATACATTGTTCTGCAAACTTATTTCAATAACTTTGAGACTTGTTGCTCATTATCAACATCAATACATGCTGTAATCTTCAAATCTGAGATCTTCAAGCTCATCTGTTGAAGCTTCCTTGTTCCGCACATCCGGCCAGGGTTCGGTTGTAGGTCCGTTCCAAACCAGGAAAATAGAGTGTTATAAAGGTCTTTTAGGGCCAATGGTATTGGATGCAGAGAAACATAGAAAGAGATCAACAGAGCGACTGGAGCAGAGGCATGGGACTGATCATGAAAAAAATAGGTTTAAAAAAAAAAAGGGAAAATTTTTAGAAAAATTCAGGAGATTTTTGCCTACCCACTTCTGATGGTCAGATTTGTAACATTTATTGTAAGTACTTTACACTGGACCAAAAAAAGTGAAATATGCACCCATGTGCTATAAACATTATTCTAGGATGTATTACACATAGAATAGGCAAAAATCATCGTAAAAACTAATCCTCGCACAACCACTGAAACAGAGAAAGCTGTTCCCATGCATTTCTTCAGAATCAAGTTCACCTGTGGAACTCTCAGACTATTTATAAAATGCATTCTTCTCATGTAAAGTAGACAAAGGTAAGTTTATTCTTGCAAATATAAGGAAAACTGACCCATAGAAAAAAATAATAATAATAAATAATCACAACAAAATACCAGATTTGCATGTCAAGATTTCATATTTGCACCACACTCGTCAGGTTCTTGATGTGCTAGCATAATACTATGTCATATGAACAAATGAATTCAATTATAATAGTGAAAGAATAAAGTCCTGAACAACCAAGGGTATGAAGAATACTACTTGAGTAACAATAGACTACTGAATTCTAGAACAGTACCCAGAATCTCTCTTCTACAGTCACCAATTGGTTGTGATCCTCAACAGGATGACAAAATCAATAGCAATAGTGGTACACCTGGAGGAAGAGATTTGTTGATTGAAGCATTTTCCCATCATACTCCATGATCCCAGTCACACATCTCTCAGAACAGGCCAACCTTTCCTAACAATGTCATTGATTTTTGCTTCAATCTGGCTTTGAGTCTTTGGAGGACAGAGCTCTACCGCATAACCATTTAATTTCGCTGCCAAACTGGACCTTTCGAGCTCCTCTTCAGGCAAGTTTCCCATCAGCTGAAGAAGAAAAGGTCTTCGCTTGAGCTCAAATTTCTGCAGTCACCACAGATTTGAAATCCAATAGTCATATTAAGGGAAAGTTTGGAATTAAGAATGGAACTTCATTTTATTGATTGGTAGACAAGGAATCCAAATTTTTTATGATATCTTTATATTTGCATCTTAAACAGAAACTGCATCTTTGGGCACAATTTATAAAAATACCATTAAAATTCATTTCAATTATTTCAAGAAAAAGTTATTGAAGTGGTTTTTTATTTAAGAATTCACAAATATTCTCTAAGCCATTTACTATTCATTCTGCAAATTATGTGATGATCTCATAATCAACAGACACTGATTATCCACTCATACAAACATATATTGGTTAACACCTTGTGTAAACAGGGATGATATATATGTTTTACATTATAATATTTTATGTTTAGAAGAGCCATTAACCTACCAATCTAATGTGGCCACAATGGCCTCATAAAGCCAAGTATCTTAGGATCAATACTTAATCCGACTTAGAGTCTTTATGCATGCCCACAAACCGCAAGGCGAATTCTTCAATTTCAAGCTAATCTTGTTTTTTATTTTCCTTTTCTAGCATTTGAAGTTATCTAGCTTACTCTGCTTAATCCAAGGTTGAAATAGCAAGAGGTAATACAGCCAATTCAAGGCTTTCTCTTGCTCCCAAGTCATGTGAATGTTGCTAGATAATTTGATGTTATCTAGCTTACTGTGCACTAGCTCCCAAGGCTTTCTCTTGCTCCTAAGTCATGAAAATTATCTAACAAATGTTTTTCACATAACTGTTTCAGGTTCTATATGCAACAAGTGCAGACAATTTTAACACTAAGTTTCTATTTCTCTCAATTAAAGAGTAGCATTTCTCTTTTAACTTCCTTCTCAAGATCAGCCTGTTCACTATTTTTAACTCATTGCTGAACTTGTATTTCATAGACAATGCAGCACAATTGTGTTTGATAAGTCTAAAAAATGCAAAAGATTTCAGTCAGTAATTATGTTTAAAAAGATTAGTTGCCAGAATTCAATAAAAAAAATCCATGCAAATGAATTATTCCAAACAATGCGTAACCATATTTGAAAAGAAAAATCAAAGTTAAAGCAACTGATACAAACTTGACAATTAATAAATCATATGCAATCTAAACGATGCATTTTCGCACAAGCTCTAAATTAGAAAATGCAGCTATTTCAATAATAGTTAAAGAACAGATCTTACAGCAACAACTCTTAAGAAGAAAAAGCAAAGATGAAGCAATGACAAAAACCTGATGTTCCGGTTCAGCAGGATAAAAAGCAACAAGCTGTTGAATTTGAGTAGTAACAACACTACTACGCGATTTTAATTGCTCTTTTCCTTTGCTAACAGCAGCTAATCTAGATTCTTCAGTTCCATTAGTAAAAATAATAGACCTGCATCCCAATTTCAACCATCACCATATAAATACAAAACAATCATCATTACATATCAAATTTCATAGTCACTTAGTAATCTTATCTTATTACCTGTATTGATTACCTACATCAGGACCTTGCCCAAATACTTGTCTGGAATCATGACTAGACCAAAACACCTCCAGAAGCTGCCTATAACTAATTATGTTTGGATCATATTCTACCTGCAATTAAACAACCACATTTACATTGAACTGGATTGAATTAGCCTTAACTGAATTGCAAAAAAAAAAAATTCAATTGATTGATTAAGAGTGTTGACCTGTACGGACTCAGCATGATCACCTATGCTTCTGTATTCGGGGTTGGATTTAGATCCGCCGGAGTAACCGACGGTTGTTCGAACAACACCATTTAAGCATCCGAATACTGCTTCGGATCTCCAGAAGCAACCGAGAGCGAAAACGGCAGTTTTGAGTGGGTGATCCGACGGGTCAGTAGATGGAGTAGAGATCCGATCAGGAATCCGAATGCAAAAGGCGGTTTGGTTGGCCAATGAAACGGTGAGTAGCGCGAGGGTTAAGATATTAAGAAGAGAAGAAGAGGAGGCGGCTTTTCTCTTTGAGAAGGCCATTTCTGGTTGTTACTACTTTGGTGTCAATCGGAGTCGGAGATCGGAGGGAGGTGGATTGGATAGTGGCCGTGATGATTGGCATTGATAAAATAGTTTTAAGGGAAAATTTTATAATTTTCCTTTCGTAAAATAGTTTTATTTTTTAATTTTAAGAAATGATTTACTGTATTTTCTAAGAATAGATTCACAGAATATATAATTTTACTTTTCAAATTTTGTTTAATTATTTTATATCACCTTTTAATTTTTATTTTATTTAATTTTATGTTTTAATTTTTATTTTTCATTTAATTTAGTTTATGTAACTTTTAGGATAAGATTCATTTAAGTATTAAGTTTCCCTTGAAGCTCACGTAGGCTCTCCATTTTTTTTCTCAAATAAATTTGGGTTTGGTTAAAAAGGGTTGTTTGAGCCTCTATTTACAAACATAATTCATCTTTGTTAACTTAAGTGCTGACATATGTTGACTAGTTGTTTTTTTTTTCTTTTTTTGTTCTTCTCATCTACACTATACCATCACCATTACTATCACACCATAGCTCCATCAAATCTCTTCCTATCGCCTCCTACCATCTCCATCATCAATGATGAGGATTTGTGTTAATTTATGGGTGGTAGTGTTAATTTAAAGTTAAAACACTTTTTCTTACTATCTTAGAGTTGTCCTTGGTGTCGACATCACCACCTGTGGTGGTAGGAGTGATAATGAAGCTAAAATTTACTTGATTGTTGGTTATTTGCTGGAATTTTACTTGATTGCTAGCTATTTATTCTTACATGCTAAAGGAGGTGGTAGAGGAGGTGGCATCATCGTTGTCGTCCAAGCGGTAAGCAACATTTATGTTGAAGAATCAAAAGGCTGTGGCTATTGGGCGTATGGCACGAAGAGAGGTGGGGATGAGGTTCAAAGAGACGAGCTTCTTAAGAGCTAAAGAGGATGCCATTTGTTTCAAGAGATGAGAAATGGGATGAGCACAATTTTTTTTTTGGTTGTCAATTTTTGGATAAACATGTGTGAGGTTTTTAATATAGGTTTTTTTAGTTGGCTTCTTCTCGCCTCTTTGTGTGATCTGACTATATGCTATTTGAAGCAATTTGTAAATTGCCTCTCTCTTGCTTTCCTTTCTACTTCGAGGATAAAAAGGTGATCTTAGCACTAGATGACATCATAGAAGAAGGAAACTTGAAGATGTATAAGCCAATTGTATGCTTGGATTACTTGAAATTTAAAGAGAATAATGAGGAAGGCAATTTTGATAAAATTGGGTATCCGGTAAATGATTTTATAGGGTTGAAACATTAAATGCAAGGTTATCAGGTAAGAATTGAGAGATGATTGGTTACATATGATTTGATATGTAGAATTGGTGGTGATGCATAATCCGCAAGTATACGAAGTCGTCCAAGTAGTAAAAATATTGATCCCATAAAAATTGCAAATTTAATACTGTATTACTTAATGTATTTGTTTGTTTGGACATCAAAAAATAGTTTTTGAAATAAAATGAACTAAACAATTGAAAGCTAATGTAAAGAATCACAATCTAAGTAAATACTAGAGTTATTAAACTCAATTCAACCTTTTAAAAATGTAATTAATCTCTAAGTTAATTCAGACCATAGTTCATTGTGCAAGCAATCTTAAGAATCATAGATCTTCCTCTCAGATAAACCTTTGATTAATTGAATACCAATAACTTAGTTTTATAGCTCTCATTTACTAAGTGTTTCATCATATTCAATCTAAAGCTTAGCTCTTTAACATTATTAACCATCTAAGTGTCTCTCAACTAAATAGATAATTAATAGGTTATTGTTTATTTTCTTAATGAAACCTATCTCTCAATCAAGTTTCATTATCTAGATTCAAACAAATGGTGGCCAATCCATTGAAGACACTTAGATGGTTAACTTAGAGTAAATCATATTGATCACATGGTTGAATTGGTTAAAGAACCCTAACTAGAAAATCTAGCCACACATCTTAAAAAGAATAGAAGATGATGAATAAAAAGAAAATAAATCATTATTTTTTAATTCAAATTGAAATAACAAGCAAACTAAATATTGAAAACCCCTTGGAATGGAAGTCATTTGTTCTCTATCTTCAAGCATCAACAACTCTAATCAAATGAAAAGAACTAGAGAATTCTAGTTTTGATTCTTATAAAAATGATGGAAAAACAAAACAAAAAAAGAAAAAAGAGTTATTCTTGTTTCTTTGGTGGCTTCCTTTTATAAAACCCTAGCCTCCAACCTCTCTAAGTTGTTTCCATTTGAAAATAATAAAATTTACGAAAATCAGTAATTCAAATTTTGAATTTCCAAAGTTTGTTATGGGTCATATGGCTGTGTGCATTTCACACACGACCATGCACCTATATTTTTCTCAAATCACCCTAACCAAGCATTGCCATGCACATCTAGGCATATAGCAGTGTGACCTAAGACTTTAGTCCTTTAACATGATCTAATAAGCTAAATCTTCCTTTAATAAAGTTATATATATTTGTCTAATCTTTCCATAGCACTTTGAATCACCTCAATTGGACCTCTGTAGCTCAAGATATTGTTGAAATACTAGGAGTTGTGCAACCTAAAATGAAAGTTGCATATACTAACTTCGACTCTTGATTTGAAAACTTTAACGAACTCGAATTTTGACAAGTAAGCATAATTCAGAAAGCTTAGGATGTCTACTTCAATTGTCTAAAAGACCTTTTTCTCATTTTAAGACTCTAAGGATGTTAAAATTTTCACAGAATCTCTGAGGTTAAATCGGCCCCTCTTTTATTTGCTTTAATTCTTTGCCCTATCTTTGGTTATATTATCTCCTAGCTTTAAGTTTGCATTGCTTCATTCCTAAAATGAGTTCTAAGAAATATGGAACCTACAAAAAATCAATACAAAAGCAATTTAACAAATATAATTATAAACCAAAAATGCATAAAATGACAAAATGACTAATACTTTAGCTCCCAATGCAAATAACCTCAAATCATGCTTTTAAATAATAAAAACCTATAATTCTAATAATGAAATGTAACTTTATAGTGCTCAAAATCCATCATTTTTAGCACTTATCAACTCCCCCACACTTAAGCCTTTACTTTTGCTTGTCCTCAAGCAAATTTCATTCATAGAACGAATGAAAACCATTAGCTAGCTTCACTTGAATAACTGCTTCAATCTTCCATTAATACAAAACTTAATTATTCATAAACTAAAAAAATAAACTGAGGTCAAAGATATAAAAGTTACCATGTGGAAAGCAACTATTTATTTTGGAGAAAAACGAAAGCAAGGAAAGATCATTCTAGTTTATAGCTAGTCACATTTTTAACATGCAAGGTTCCTTTTTATGTTCTCATTTAATTGCTTATGAAGATTTCCTAATTACAGTAATCCCCCCACCTTACTTATATTATTCAGTGTGGATACTCATACTCTTATTAGAGCATTGGAGTAGATAGAGCTTATGCAAATATAATATACTTCAAAGCAAGCTCTAAGCAATTTATTGAGTGAGTGCGTTTTATGCTCCATCTCACTTTTTTTTTTATGAAAATTTGTTCCAAGACATGTAAGAATCTAACAACATTGACTAGACCTTAATCTTTACTTACAATCATCTTTCTACAATATCAATAATCTAAGTTCAATCACTCAATAAGAAAGTAAGCATTAAGTTCATTAAAGTTAAAAAATCCTTAACCATAATTTATTCCTCTAGCTTAATGAATTCAAAATAAAGCATTAATAGGAGATTATTGCACTTTTTCAAGAAAAATTCATAAAATGAATCTTACTCATTACATGAATCAGTTGTAAATTCTTAAGTGAGATGCATGACACTTCCTAATAACCTATATGCATAAAAAAAATTACACAATGAAATGCATGAGATGCATGTTCACCAAACATAAAATGAGTCAAAATAAAACACAAAAAGGCATAAAAAAAATTCAACTCACTCCTTTACACTTAAAAGCAACAATGTCCTCATTGTTTTAAGAAATTAAAATAAGAATCAATGGAAAATCATAAGTGAAAAAATGCTTATGACATGCATGGCTATGCGCACCTAGGCACACGACTGCTTGCGCATAAGTGCATAGCCTTCCTGGTCATTTGGGAGCACGGTTGTGCCTGGTTTCATTTTCCCTTCCTTAATTAATTATCAGGTCACACAGTCGTGCGAATGGCCATGTTTGATTTTTTTTTTCAACATCATATCATATGGTTGCATAAAAGGGTGCACAAGCTGACTAGTTCATAATATAAATCCATATACCACCAATTTATCAACATTACATTACCCAAAACACACCACATCAAGTCAACACAATTTTCACACATATTTAAACTTAAAAAACTCTTTTGGTGATCCTCCTCATCTTCATTTTCCAGCAAAAAAATTGCTTGGGGAAAATCATGAGTTTTTAAAATAAATGAAGAAATAAAATTAACAAAGGAAAATTAATAAAGAAATCAAATTAAACAAAATAAAAGGCTTGGTTGAGCCCCCAAGAAGCACGTGTTTAAGGTCCTTAAGCTAGACCATTGCACGCTCTATTTGCTTAGATCTGTCAAATAGGCAACTTGATGGAAATCCTCCATTTTGCCTCCATGATACATTTTCAATCTTTGCCCATTAACCTTGAACTTCTCTTCTTGTTTGTTTATTAACTCAATAACTATATAGGAAAGACTTTGGACACTGTGAAAGGTTTTAACCATCTAGTTTTGAGCTTCCTTAGAAATAGTCTACATATAGAGTTGTAAAGTAACACTTGATCTCTATTTTCAAAATGTTTCCTCCTTGCTTTTGCATCATGCCATTTCTTTATCTTCTCTTTATATATCTCTTTGTAACTCTTTAATCCTCTTTTTCCATAAATTCACTAATGAAGAATCATGCTCCTCATTGGGTTTTATTGACCTTATCAATTTATCAATCTTGATTTTGATCTTAACAAACTTAGTTTTGAGCAACTAATATGTTTGCTTTAAGTGTGTATAAGTTAGGAACAATTTGAAAGTCAAAATAATAATGAACTATTAAAGAAAAATCATTCCAGAAAGTCATCACAAGTACTATCTCGATCAGACTCATTTCAGGGACTAAATTATATAAAAAAGTGCAAGTTTTGTTATAGTCCCAATCGGGACCAAATAAGTCTTGATCGGGACCAAAAAAGACCAAATTCTTAAAAATAGTAGAACCTATCCTGATCAATGTCCTGATCGGGACACTGCTTGGGATATAGTAGTCTTGATTGGGACATTGATATCTTGATTGGGATCAGAGCAATTTTTCAAATTCAATAGCTGGTAATGGTTATTTGATGCTAGTCCTGATCGAGACTGATGATATCCCAATCGGGACCTGAAAAGATGCAAGTCAAAAGTCTAAATTTCATTCAAATGGACTTTATTTTTATTGGGAATGAAATTATTGCTTCCAACAACTATAATTGGATTGCTCAAGTATAAATGTGACTTTTAAAGATTATTTTAGGGTAAGAAACTTGTTTATTCATTCTATACTTTCAAGCATTCAATTAAGCTCTCTAAACTCTTCCAAAATTCATTTTATTGTTGTATACTCTTATGAGAGTTGATGAGTATTAGAATAGATATTCTTGTTCTTTTATTTTCTAGGATTAGAAAATGGGAAGTGAGATTGAGATTCTATTCTAAAGGAATTAGTTTAAGTGTTTAGCCATTAAAACACTTGGGAATTTGGTTTTAGTGTGAGCCTTGAATACACTTGTAATTTGGTTTTTTGAGTAAGCCTAGAAAACTCAAGTTGTAAGGTTGTAAAAGTGAGCCATAAAAATCTTCTATAATCTCAATCTTGTGAATAAGATTATGGGTGATTGAAAATCCTAACTTAGGGATATGTTAGGTAAAGACGTAGGATTATTGTTGAATTCGAACTCCTTAAATCATTGTGTTGTTCACTCTTCCTTCTTAACAATTCTTTTAATTCTTGTTCAAACCTTTTAATTTCTTATTATTGTTCAAGAGTCCTATTCACCCCCCTCTAGGACTCTTTCAATTAGTATCAGAGCTTGAATTCGAGGAACTTCATTACTAGAATACAAGATCATGGGGAGTGAATCACAAAATATTTCTTCACCTAGACTATTATTTGATGGTAGTGACTATCCTCATTAAAAGTTTAAAATGGAGTTATACCTTGATTTTGATTCCATCAAATTTTGGGACATTGTCCTAAAATGTTGGGAACTACCTACAACTATCATTGATGGTATGGTAACTACTCTTGCAAGAAGCCAATGGAACATTGAACGAAAGGAAGAAAATCATAAAAATAAAAAGGTTATGATTACTCTAATCTCTTACATGACAAGAGAAGAAAGAGGCAAGCTTCAACATTATATATCGGCGAAGGAAATATGAGAGACCTTGGAAAATCATTATAAAGGAAACACATAAGTTAAAAGCAAGAAGGTTCAAATTCACATGTATAGATATGAACTCTTTAAGATGAAGCCTCAAGAGTCAATCACAGACATGAAAAATCGACTCAATGCTCTTCACATTACCCTTAAGAAGCTTGGTAAATATTTCACCAAGGAAGAGGTAAATAATAAGATTCTAAGAATCCTACATAAGAAGGATTGGGAATCTCAAGTGACTTCAATTGAGGAAGCTCAAGACCTCTCTACTCTCTTAACCAATGTAATTATTGGAAAGCTCCTAACACATGAGCTTACAATCAAACAAAGAGGTGAAGAGTAAAAATAGAAGGAAGAGAAGTAAAAAGAGCATAGCATTAAAAGCTCCTCAAGAAGATAGTAAAGAGGAAAGCATTAAAGATTCTAGTGATGAAGATGGTGATATTACCATGCTCACTAAGAACTTCAAGAAGTTTTTGAGAAAGAAAAATTTCTCAAGAACAAAGGATTCCAATAAGAAGTACAAAGGAGAAGAAATTCAAAGAGGTTACTTGTTATGAATGTAAGAAACTAGGACACATTAGAAGTGAGTGCCCTAAACTCAAATTCAAGAATAAGGGAGCAAAAGATAAGAAGAAGGCCTTTAAAGCTACTTGGGATGATTCCTTTGAATCCGAAGAGGAAGAGGAACAATAAGAAGTGGTCAATCTTTGTTTCATGGCTCTTGAAAATCAAAATAAGGTACCATCTACTTCTTATTCTTCCTTTGATGATTGTGATGATTATTATAATGGTGATTATGAGAGCTCTATTGTGAGCAAATTATTAGTTAAATGCAAAAGCTTACTTTCTAAGAAAAAGTTTTACAAGCATGAGCTATCTAGCTTAACCAAGAAATTTGACAGCTTAAAATTTATTTTACTAAACTTATTGAATCAAATGAAAAATTTGTTAGTAATGCTAAATCTTTTAATTCATTAGAAGATTAACTCAAGAACGTAAGTGATGAAAATCATAACCTTTCTAATTTAGAATTAAAAAATTCCATTGCTAAATTCAAGAGAGGAAAAGAAGCCTTAGATAATCTTCTTGATTCTCAAAAATTTCATGGAGATACCCATAGAATTGGATATAAAAATGGAATGCCTTCATCATCATCATCACATATTAATTTTGTAAAAGCCTTACATGATTCCACTCCTTCTACCTCTAAACCAAATGAGATTCAAGCTTTCAAATCTAAAAGATCTCATGTATTAAATAATAAGGGAAAGTCTCATAAGGCTTACCCTTTTTCAACACACAGAAGTAAGGCTCAAACTAGAGCACCTCAACCCAAGCATGCTTATACATACACTAGACATAATCATATTAGGCATGCTACACAACACAATGCACATAAACATATTGCACAATTCTATCAAAACACACATTGTCATTGTCAATGTATGTCTCACACTATGACTCAAAAGAGTTATAAGAAGCACACACCACCATAATATAAAAAGCATGTTTCACAGACTAGAAAAGCATATCATCCTAGGAGAAATAAATTTGAAAATGTCATATGTTCATATTGCATGATCAAAGGAAATACCAACAATTTGTGCTTTTATGGAAGACTACATATTAATTTACTTCCTTTGGATTATCTTGAAACTAACCAACTTAGACCAAGAAAGGTTTGGGTCTAAAAGAACACTCAAATTATTTTGCGTACGTGTGCTTGAAATCCACAAGAATAAAAAGCAAATAGTATCTCAATAGTGGATGTTCAAGGTATATGATGAGATATAAGGAGCAATTCAACAAGTTTAATGTTAAGGATGGAGGACATGTTACATTCGGAGATAATGCAAAAGGAAAAATTATTAGCATTGGAGAAATAGGTAATCCTCAATACTTATCTATACATCATGTGTTGTTTGTTAATGGTCTTAAACATAATTTGCTTAGTATAAGTCAATTATGTAACATGGGAAATAAGGTAACTTTCTATCCTAAAAACTGCTTTGTTAGTAGTCTTGATGAAAACAAAGTTATTTTCAGAGGTAAAAAAGTAGATAATGTTTATGTTATTGATTTGAGCAAAATTGATAACAAAGACACCAAACGCTTAATGTCTATTTCCCGTGATATATGGACATGGCATAAAAGGTTAGGACATGCAAATTTTGAGCTTTTGAATATTTTTGTAAACATGAACTTGTAATTGGTTTACCTTAGCTTGAATTCACTAAGGATAAACATTGTGATGTTTATCAAAAGGGAAAACAATCCAAGACCTCATTTAAGCTAAAAAATGTAGTGTCTACTTCTAGACTACTTGAACTTATACATATGAATTTAGTTGGACTAACTAGAGTTGCTAGTCTCGGTGGAATGCACTATGCATATATATTGGTT
The DNA here is from genome assembly GCA_947683625.1 of Mallotus nudiflorus. NCBI lineage: Eukaryota > Viridiplantae > Streptophyta > Magnoliopsida > Malpighiales > Euphorbiaceae > Mallotus > Mallotus nudiflorus. Next base: position 1,111,450 of record CANTUR010000256.1, on the reverse strand, counting down.
GATGATTACTTTAGATTTACTTGGGTATGTTTTCTTACTCATACGAATGATGCATTTAAAGTTTTTGAAAATTTTGCTAAAAGGGTTCAAAAAGAAAAAGAATTTTGTAGTTCATCTATAAGAAGTGATTATGGAACCAAATTTGAAAATGATTTCTTCAAAACCTTTTGTAATGAAAATGGTATTTTACATATTTTGTCTTCTCCTAAAAATCCTAAAAAAAATGGAGTAGTTGAAAGAAAAAATAGAACTCTTGTAGAGATGGCTAAAATAATGCTTTATGAGTATAATTTACCTCTATATTTTTGGAAAAAAGTCGTTAACACATCATGTTACATTTCAAATCGAGTTTTCAAAAGATCAATTTTAAATGAAACTTCTTATGAGCTACAGAACTATAGAAAACCCAAAATTTCATATCTAAGAATATTTGGATGCAAGTGCTTTATATTGAACACTAAGGAAAATCTTGAGAAATTTGATTCCAAAGTTGATAAAGGAATTTTCCTAGGCTACTCTATTTCTAGTAAAGCATATAGAGTCTTTAATAAGAGAACTTTAGTAGTTAAAGAGTTAATGCATATTATATTTTATGAATCAAACTCACCTGATCCTAGAAAGGATGTTTATAGTGTGATGATCTTGTAGGTGACAATGAGATTGAGATTACACAAGAGGAAAATGCTAGTAAGCCTTTGGAACTTGAAGGTCCAAGTGAGGAGGATAATGAGGAGACATCTCAACCTACCTTTAAGGATGAACTTTCAAAGGATTAGCAATTTAAGAAAGCTCATCCTCAAGACCTCATTATAGGTGACACTACAAAAGGGGTAACTGCTAGATCTAAATTAAAGTCTATTGTTAATTTAGCCTTCATTTCTCAAACTGAGCTAAAAAATGTTGATGATGTATTGAGTAATGAATTTTAGGTCCTTGCTATGCAAGAAGAGTTAAATTAATTTGGGAGAAACAAGGCTTAGACCTTGGTTCCTAAACCAAAACATCATCCTATTATAGGCACTAAATGGGTGTTTAGAAATAAGATGAATGAACAAGGTGTCATAACTAAGAACAAAGATATACTAGTAGTTAAAGGTTATAATCAAGAGGAAGACATTGATTATAATGAAACCTTTGCCCTCGTTGCAAGGTTATAAGCTATTAGAATGCTACTTGCATTTGCATCATTCATGGATTTTAAACTTTATCAAATTGATGTTAAAAATACTTTTCTAAATGGTTTTATTGAATAGGAGGTCTATGTTGAGAAACCTTCGAGTTTTGAAAGTTTTGATTTTCCAAATCATGTGTTTAAACTTTCAAAAGTATTATATGGATTAAAACAAGCTCTAAGACCTTGGTATGAAAGATTGAGTAACTTTTTACTAGAGAAAGGTTTCTCTAAAGGAAAAGTTGACACGACTCTTTTTATTAAAAAATCCAAACATGATTTATTAATTGTACAAATATATGTTGATGATATTATTTTTGGTGCTACTAACCATTGCTTGTGTGAGGAATTCTCTAAGTTAATGCATGGAAAATTTGAGATGAGTATGATAGGAGAACTCAAATTCTTTCTTAGATTACAAATCAAGCAATGCAAAGATGGGATTTTCATCAATTCTTGATGCTTCCTTCATTCAAAATTCCAAACAATTCACCTCTATTAATGGAGTTTGGGTTTGGAAATATGACCTTAAAGCTAGTCAAAACATTAAAGCTATATTTCAAGAATTAGAAGAGCAATAAGGTTAAGGGGAAAAAGAATAAGAACCTCAACCTCGTGTTGCCCTTCTAGGAAAAATAAAAAGAAGTGAAGGTACATCACTTCAAGATACTTAAGCTTAATATGATGAACCTTATTGGGTAGTCCAAATTTTTAAATGTATGTCCTTAAAGGAATCCAACTTCAATTTCCACTTTGATGAAGTTGAATCCAATTTTAATATGTGTTTTAATCAAAATAATGATAACATTGCTCACCTTCAACATGATATTCATCATATTTATGAGCAATAAGGCTACACATGCACCTATCCTCCTCCTCCTTTCCCTCCTCAAGAATAGATATTGTTTGTATTTTTTGTTTATTTTTATTATCAGTTTATGTTTGGTTTATTTTTCATATATGAGCCTCTAACTATTATTTTATTTGTAGGGTCATTCTATCCTTGATTACGTTTAGTTTATTTTCCATTTGTTTTTAGTATCTTACTTTTGTACTGAATCTTTATTAATGATTTTTTTCTTTTTAATTAGAAGTGTTTACTTGAGTTTATTTTATTTTTTTGATTTTTGACAAAAAGGGAGAAATATTTGAGTTTGATAGTATGTTTAAATTATTAATCATTATTATAAATTTTTTTATGCAAAATTCATTCATGAAAAGAAAATTTCCTCTTAGAAATTGTTTTGATATTTAATAAAAGGAAGAAATAATTGATTTTGCATTATACTTAGTTAATTTCTTTTTAAAAAATATGTGTTTATATAAGTGATATAACTATGTAATAGTGTGTCCTTAATATCAAATTTTTTTTTATTATTCATTGATATAGGGGGAGAAAATTGTTTAAATGACATATTATTTCATAAAGATTTTGTGTATCTTTGATTTCCATTATTTTGGTTTATAGTCTTTTGTTTCCTCTATTTTTTAACAAAGGGGAAGAAAAAGCAACGTGTGATATTTGTGCTTAATGTTCATGATTGTAATATGCTAAGTGTCATATGATCAATTAACTAGCTAAGCTCTATATGATCATGTATGTACTATTGCATGATGCATGATATATGTTTGAAATTATTTCCTTCAAACATTCCTTTTATGCTTTTAACACCTTAGAAGACCTTGAATTTTTTTATCATGATATATTTTATGTCATTTAGAATAAAAATTTATATTTCTTATCATGCCCATATTCATAGGGGAAGAAATAAAGAAATATATTTTATCTCATTTCATATTTTCATTATTGTCAAAATTATTATCAATCACACCCTTTACATTATATTTTTTTCTTATCAACTCAAAATAAGTTTGTCAAAATCAAAAAGAGGAGATTGTTGACCTTAGTTAGTTATCAATCTTGATTTTAATCTTAACAAACTTAATTTTGAGCAACTAATATATTTGCTTCAAATGTGTATAAGTTAGGAATAATTTGGAAGTCAAAATAATAATGAACTATCAAAGAAAAATCATTTTGGAAAGTCATTACAAGTACTATCTCGACCAGACTCATCTCAAGGACTAAATTGCACAAAAAAGTGCAATTTTTGTTATAGTCCCCGATTGGGACCAAGTAAGTCCTTATTGGAACCAAAGAAGACCAAATTCTTAAAAATGGTAGAACCTACCCTGATTTAATGTCCTGATTGAGACACTGCTCAGGACATGGTAGTCCCGATTGGGACATTGATATCCTAATCGGGATCAAATCGATTTTTCAAATTTAACGGCTTGTAATGACTATTTGATGCTAGTCCCGACCGGGACCTGACATGCAACTCAAAAGTAAAAATTTCGATTCAAATGGACTTTATTTTTTTGGGAATAAAATTATTGCTTCTTACAACTATAATTGGATTGCTTAAGTATAAATATGACCTTTAAAGATTATTTTGGGGTTAAAAAACTTGTTTATTCATTCTATACATTCAAGCATTCAACTAAGCTCTCTAAACTCTTTCAAAATTCATTTTATTGTTGTATACTCTTGTGAGAGTTGGTGAGTGTTAAAATAGATATTCTTATTCTTTTATTTTCTGGGATTAGAAACGGGAAGTGGGATTCTATTTTAAAGGAATTGATTTAAGTGTTTAGCTATTAAAATACTTGGAAATTCGATTTTAGTGTGAGCTTTGAAAATACTTGTAATTTGGTTTTTTAAGTAAGCCTAGAAAACTCAAGTTATAAGATTATAAAAGTGAGTTATAAAACTCTTGTGTAATCTCAATCTTGTGAATAAGATTGTGGGTGATTGAAAATCCTAACTTGAAGATAAGTTAGGTGGAGATGTAGGATTATTGTTGAATCTGAACTCCTTAAATCATTGTATTGTTCACTCTTCCTTCTCAATAATTCTTTTAATCCTTGTTCAAACCTCTTAATTTCTCATTATTGTTTAAGAGTCTTATTCACCCGCCGTCTAGGACTCTTTCAAGTTTAGCTAGCATAATTATAGGTAATGTCTTATTCTCTCTTAAAAAAGTGTTAGTCAAATGAGGTGGTAAAGGTTTTTGGTCAAGCTTTGGTAGTTTTTCAGTAGAGGAGGGCATGGATTCTATGTTTAAAGGTAGTTCATATCGGGTCATTAGGTTTTGATGTTTGAGAGACCCTTTTTCAGAAGAAGAATGTACCTATAAACACTTCTCTATATTCTACAAATCATAAAATTTTGCCAACCTCCTTTATTGGACTTCATTAACACAATCATCAACCACATCAACTTGCATGCAAAAATGATTATTAGAGGAATGTTTCATACCTTGGTAGACATCAAACTTACAGCTTTCATCCCCCACTCTCAGTGTGAGTGTCCCATCATCAACATCAACATCAACTACTACTTTTTCAATATATAAAGAAGGCATATTAAGAATCAAAGTAACATCTTCATCTTCCTCAAAGTCAAGTATCATGAAATCTACTGGAAAGACGAATTTCCTTGCGTTCACTAACACATTCTCCACTATGCCTTCTAGCTTCTTAAAAGTTTTATTTGCAAGCTATAAACACATGTTGGTGGCCTTAGTTTTACCTATTCCAAGCTTTCTATAAATAGATAAAGGCATTAAATTAATAGTAGCACCTGAATCGCAAAGAGCTTTTTAAAAATTAAAATTTCCAATAGAGTGAGGTATAGTAAGACTCCTTGGATGTTTTTACTTTAGTGGAAGCATGCTTGCAACTAGCACTACACTATTTATTAAGAGTAATAATTCTAAACTTTTATAGCTTTTTCTTACTATAGATAAGCTCCTTTAAGAATTTTTTATATTTAGGCATTTGAGCTATCTTTTCAACTAAAGGTATATTTATTTATAGGTCCATGAATGTCTCCAAAAACCTTGTAAACTTATGAACATGCTCTTGCTTCTTTAGCCTCTATAGAAATGGCACTAGTGGTTTATAAGGCTTTACTTCTTTCTTTTGATCCTTATTTGACCCTCAACTTGAGTATTCACCATTTGCTTTCATGGTTGTCTGTTCCACTTATTAAAGTGATTGCTTTCATATATTCTTTAGGATTCTTCTCAGTGCTGCTTGGCAATGAACCTTGATTCCTTATTGACAATGAATTTTCCAATTGCCCCATTTGTGCCTCTAAATTATGAATAGATAAATAGTGGTTTTTTAATATGAATTGAGTGTCTTAGTACATCTGCTCAAATCTCCCTTCAAGCCTTTTTATTGCTTCATCCTATTGATTCATCATAGTTGCCATTATATCCATGAATTTCTCCATTTTACTTTCCTAAGAAATCCCTGAAAATGAACTCTTATCCTGTTGAAATGAGGTTAAGGTTATTGTGCATTCTGATCTCTAAAACCAAGTGGTATTTATGGCCTCTACTAGTTGTTCCCTTAGTTGTTTCATGAAAATTTGGGATGGTTCCTCCAACTTGGGTTGTATGCGTTACCATGCACTACATTTTATTATTGATTATTAAAGTTACTTATATAGCTGATGTTCTCCATAGATAAATTTTTCATCAAATGACATTCCATTATAGGATGACCCCCTTGACATAATTCATAATAAGAAGACGAGGAAGATGTAGATATTGAATTAACACTTATCTTGTCAATCTTCTTAGATAGAGCATTCATTTTTGCATTCAATATGGTTAAGCTATCAACTTTAATCGACCCTCCTTTCTTTGGAATGGCTCTCTTATTAGACCAAAGACTTTATACAGTAGCCATTTCCTAAAAAAGGTCCAAATCATCTTCAGTCATGTTTAACATGATTGTTCCCCCAGTTGCTGCATTAATGTTCACCCTCACTAATAGATTGACACCTTTGTAGAATGACTACACCAAGTCCTGTGAAGGTATCAATTGAGGTGGACACTACCTTTGAAGATCTTTGAATCTATCCCAGTACTCATAGAAACTCTTATCATCTCTTTAATAGAAAGAATTAATTTCATTCTAAATCTTCATTACTTTAGCTGGTGGGAAGTACTTAATGAAGAAGGTAGTGTAAAGCTTTTGCCAAGTGTTGATGGAGTTGGGTTGTAAGCTTGTAAACCACCTCTTTGCTTTATCTATAAGGGAAAATGGAAAGAGAATAAGCCAAATTGTTTCAGGTTGCACTCCATTCATCTTAAAGGTTGAGCAATACTCCAAGAACTGAGTCATATGACCAATTAGATCTTTATATGGTAACCTATTGAATTGTGAGTTTTGAATCATTTGGATCATGGCCGACTTGATTTTAAAGTAATTTGCTGCTACTGCTGGCCTCACAATTGGAGTTTGGTCACCTTGGACATTAGGACTCATAAAATCTCACATAGTCCTTAGTCCATTCTACTCATTCTGACCATTTTGGGCTGCTTACTACCTTCAAGGAAATTTCTTTTTTTTCCCCTCTGTTCATCCTACTAACACAAATCACTGCAATACCACAAACACACTCAAATTAAAATAAAAATTAAAAAGAATGTCTAAATCAAACAACATAATTTTCTTAACAATATCAATTTTGGCAATCCTCGGTAATGGTGCAAAAAACTTAATGTGTAATCCGCAAGTATACGGAATCATCCAAGTAGTAAAAATACCGATCCCACAGAGATTGTAAATTGAATATTGTATTACTTAATGCATTTGTTTGTTTAGACATCAAAAAATGGTTTTTGAAATAAAATAAAATAAAAAATTAAAAGCTAATGTAAAGAATCATAATCCAAGAAAATGCTAGGGTTCTTAAACTCATTTTAACCTTTTAAAGATGTAATTAATCTCTAAGTTAATTCAAACCATAGTTCATTATGCAAGTAATCCTAAGAATCATAAATCTTCTTCTCAGATAAACTTATGATTAATTGAATACCAATAACTTAGTTTTATAGCTCTCACTTACTAAGTGTTTCATTATATTCAATATAAAGCTAAGCTTTTTAACATTATTAACCATCTAAGTGTCTCTCAATTAAATAGATAATTAAATAGGTTATTACTTATTTTCTCAATGAAACCTATCTCTCAATCAAGTCTTATTATCTATATTCAAACAAAGGGTGGCCAATCCATTAAAGACATTAAGCAAAATAATAACTAATGAACTATGTTTGTTAACTTAAAGCAAATCATATTGATCACATAGTTGAATTTGTTCAAGAACCCAAACTAGAAAATCTAGCCACACATATTAAAAAGAGTACAAGATGATGAACAAAGAGAAAAGAAAATCATTATTGCTTAATTCAAATTGAAATAACAAGCAAATTGAATATTAAAAACCCCTTGGAATGGAAGCCTTTTGTTCTCTATCTTCAAGCATCAACAACTCTAATCAAATGAAAAGAACTAGAGAATTCTAGTTTTAATTCTTTAAAAAATGATGGAAAAAAAAAGAGTTATTGATAAAACCCTAACCTTTAGCCTCTCTAAGTTGTTTCTATTTGAAATTAATCAAATCCATCTAAATCAATAATTAGAAATTTTAATTTCTAAATTTTTTTATAGGTCACATGGTTGTGTGCATTTTGTGCACGACCATGCACTTATATTCTTCTTAAATCACCCTAACCAGGCATAGCCATGCACACCTAAGCATACAGCCATGTGACCTGAGACTTTAGCCCTTTAAGATGATCGAATAAGCTAAATCTTCCTCCAATAAAGTTGTATATATTTTTCTAGTCTTTCTATAGCACTTTGAATCACCTCAATTGGACCTCTGTAGCTTAAGATATTTATGAAATACTAGGAGTTATGCAACCTAAAATGAAAGTTGCATATGCTAACTTCGATTCATGATTTAAAAACATAAATGAACTTGGATTTTAACAAGTAAGCACAATTCAAAAAGCTTAAGATGTCTAATTCAATTATCTAGAAGGCCTATTTCTTATTATAAAACTCTAAGGATATCAAAAGCTTTACTAAATTTTAGAGGTTGAATCAACCCCTCTTCTATATGCTTTAATTCTTTGCCCTTTCTTTGACTATAATAGCTCTTACCTTTAAGTCCATATTGCTTCATTCCCAAAATGAGTTCTAAGTAATATGGAACCTATAAAAAATCAATATAAAAGCAATGTAACAAATATAATTGTAAACCAAAAATGCATAAAATGACAAAATGACTAATATTTTAGCTTCCAATGCAAATAACCTCAAATCATGCTTATAAATAATAAAAACCTATAATTCTAATAATGAAATGCAAATTTATAGTGCTTAAAATCCATCATTTTTAGCACTTATTAGGTGGGTCAATAATTATGGGAAGTTTGAGTGAAAAAGAGGATTAGTTCTTTGAAGCAAGCGAGGAAGTCACCTTTGTACCTAATTCAAGCTATGACTACCCTAAAATTTTGGATTCTAATGATTGTAGTGTTATGGATTTCTTGCCTAGCAGTTTTAGTTATGAGGTTCGTATTAAGAACTAAGGAAGCATTCATAAAAGTCGAAATAAATTTCTTAAATGAACAGGTTTGAGTGCGGATTCAACTATGAGTGATGATCCTGGTACTACTTCTTTAAAGGATAAGGAAATTGAGATTGATAGTGTCACGACCCAAAACAGGGGCCATGACCGGCGCTAGGGAACGGGAATTCTTTCGAATCCGGAACCCGTAGCAAGCCTAAAAATAAAATAAATATGCAATAATAACCATAAAAATATAATATGCAGCGGAAAATAAAAAAAATAAATATTACAATATCATCCATATCAACTGGATTTAATTCAAAACTCATCACATCGCATATATAATCTCATAAATGTATAATCTTTATACAAATCCAGTTTTACTATAATACATCTCTTTAAAACAAATACTTTAATTCATAACTACTGAAAATCATAACTACTGCAGTGTCTAGATAAAATAAATAAGACTCAAGTATACAATTTACATAAAGAAGCCGGGGCGAAAGAAATCCGGCGTATCGACCTGCTACTGAGGTCTGAGGAAGTTGACTCTCCTGAAAAATAGTCAACGGAGGGGAGTCAGACCTCACTGAGTGAATTACCATAATATATATACATACACACTAAGTGATAATGCATACAGTCAACAGTATATATATATCTAATATATATACAGGCAAATACACACAAATGCAGAAAAATCATTTTTTATATATTTTACTGAAAAATCCCAATTTATGAAGGATCACATAGAACCCTAGAATATCGCAACCTCAGAAAATAGTGTTAAACAACACTCTAGCCATACAGGCTCACTGATTCCAAATATATCCACTTAATCCATATGGACAGTAGACTGGCCCCGAGACACTAAGTCAACCGAGCTCCAGCAGTCTGACTGCCAGTGTGATTGGCCCCGAGACACTTGGTCAACCGAGCTCCAGCAATCACACCCCAAACCACATCTCACATATCAATAATCATAATCAAATCAATATCCACAAATAAGTTAGTAATATAGCCTAAAGCTATAGGCGTACCGGTACGTACTCGGTCCTAGTGCTGCCCACTAGGTAGCACGTTCTATTGATATCCTTCATTCTTAAATATAAAACATTCATTCACAAAAATAAATGATGCATGGATATAAATGAAATAGCAATATAAACCATATATATACCGAAAATATACCAAACATAAACCAGGTATATTTTGAGTATATATATGTCAAATAAATCCAATCAAATCATGAATTAAACTAAAAATATATTTAAAAACATTTTAAATATATTTTATTAATAAAACATGTATATAATTTATTATATACCAAAAATATACCAAAAATATACTTGAATATAAATCATGTTATTTATGCATATTCAGTCAAAATAAAACATGCATTTTCTAAATCATGCGTCCTAAGCATATATATATAATATAGTAACTCACCTAATGCGCTCCACGAGACAGATCCGACGGGCCTGGTCCACTAGCCCTCGGTCTCGGTGCAACTAAACAAGCAATAAATAACCGATATCAGAGTAACCCTAACAGAAATCCTAGAATTAAATCTAGAGTATTAAAATACGGAAACAGAATTAGGGTTCGACTGGATATCACATTTTACGAGAATTCTACCGGAAATCCGGCAGAACCTCCCCTGTAAAACGGACATCTCTCTACTCAAAAGAGTAGAGCCGACCCTGCAAAGAAAATACACTTCAAAAATAAACACCACAATCAATCACAACCCCTCGGTCGGACTCCAGACTATAATCTGTCGACCGGGGTCCACAAACACAGAATATATATTCAAATATACCAAAAATATCCTTAAATCATAAAAATACATTTTATAGGTAGAAATTACATAATAAATCTTGAAACACTGTAAAAATCGATTAAAACTCATTTTATTAGAAAACCGTATATTATATATATAATTGAAAATAATTCACGAAAAATAGTTTTAATTAGTTAAAAATACCAAATATTTTGTAGAAATCATTTTTATACCTTAAATAACTATTAAAACCGATTAAATTACATTTTTAGCCAATTTAGGGTAAAATTACCAAAATACCCCTATATATATAAATATACTTAAATTACTTCAAAAATTCACCAAAAATCATACAATTATCCAAAATTAATTTTCTCAACATATTTATCAATAATATCAATAATTAAACTCAATTAACCAATTAAATTCAATTTAAAACACAATTAACTTAATTTTACAAAATCACATAAACTTCAATAATTAAAAATAAATACTTAGAAATTCATAAAAATTCCAAATAAATTCCTATAATTCATTTCAACACTCAATTCAACCATAAACTCCAATTTCATAATTTAAATAATTAATTTCCGAAAATTAGAAAATAATATTAAAATATTCAAAAATACCCAAAAATCCAAACAATCTCCAAAAATTCTGTAAAAATTCATACATGAAGATTAAGCTACCAGGAACAACATTTGTGAAGGAAGTTTTCCATGAATCATCCAAATCGAAGCTCAAAAAAATCAAAAACCCAAAGAGGCCGAAATTTACAAATCGAAACCTAAGCAATTCTAGACCATTTTAGCTCAAACCAAAGCTAGAATAACACTCACCGGAGCTCAAGGAGAAGATAGAGACCGGCGGTGTCGAAAACGGTGGCCGGAGGAGGGAGAAACGGCGGTGAGGAAATGGTGGTCGGCGTCGGGCGCGGGAGAGAAAGAAGAAGAAGAAGAAAAAGAAAAAAAAAGAAAAGGAAAGAAAAAGAAAAAGAAAAAGAAAGAAAAAGGAAAAGAAAAAAAAAAGAAAAAAAATAAAATAAATTAAAATAATTAAATATTAATAAATAATTAATAATAAAATAATAAATTTTAATAATTTAATAATAAATAAAATAATCAAATAATAATAAATAAATAATAAAATATTAGGGTAATAATAAACCCTAATTAAATAAATATACACACACAGGCTTTATTTAATAATTTAAAAATATGTATGAGTTCATGCAAACCCGTAAATACATTTAAAATAATTAATAATACATTGTTTACGTGAAAATTTTCCCGAAAATGCAAGTCCCGGGAAAATTTTACGTAAAACACTGTATATAAAACACAGTAATTAAAATAGGTTTAAAATACATATCAACTCATAAAAATATCGTATAATGCATAAAAATTATTGACACTGTATATCCCGGTACAGTGTAAAAATATTTTAAAAAAAAACACGGGATATTACAGATAGAATGACTAAACATAGTGGTGTTGTTCTAAGATCATCAAGTTTTGAAGATAGCTTTTCATCAAATCATTCTTCTGTGTCATACTAGTCTAGTGATACTTTAGAGTTGTTAGATAGGGCAATGGTGGAGAATTTTAAATGTACAATTAAGAACTTGGATGATGGGACAGAGTTCATAGTTGATGAACATGGACAGGATGATGGGCTTAAATCAGTTTCTTACTATTGAGGAATTTGAGAGGAGTCTTGGATTGTTTGCTTTAGTTCAACAAGTTCAGTAACATTTGCTTCAATTTCTTCTTCAGTAAGAGAATCCATAGCTTAGAAACATGTCAAAGTGCATCTCCTTGAGAGAATTCAAGGATACAAGATCACCCAACTTTAGTTTTCCCAACAAATCTAGACCTCATAAATTGCTATTTTCAAATGAAAGCTTGTATGAGTAGACTTTTCTTTCATGCAACAATTCCTCAGAAATATTCAGTACAAAGAAGAATTCAAGAGGTAATTCGCTAGTACTTTTTCTCTTCTGGATTAATCTAATGCAAAAGCAAACAAACTTCTCCTTCAAGGCAATTAATGTTTTTTTTACCCTTCCCAATATGTTCTTGTATTTCATCAAAACAAACCATCAATGATTATAAAGATGGGATTGATGTATTGGTGTTGTTGATTATGTGGTATGGTGTTATTATGTGCTTAGAGAGAAGGCGGTGGTTAAGAAATAGAAGATTAGGTTGGGTGGTGATGGCGTTTGTCAGAAGTAGTGTTAAGGGAGGGAATGAATAATGAAGAATGGGATAAGGTTAAAAAAAATTAATTAGGTCAATAGATATTTGGTAAATTTTAATTTACATTGAAAATTGTCATGTCAGCACTTAAATTAACAAAAATGAATTACGTTTATGTGAGCTTCAAGGTAAACATGGGGGGCTAAAATGAACCTTATTCCTAACTTTTATTTTTATCAATTTCACCTTTTAATTTCTATATTTCACTTATTCAAACTTAGCGGGAGTTAAATACATGTATTTGTTTAATGTGCAAAAAGAATCGCATATGTGAAAAATAGAAGTTAAGAAATGAAATTGAATAAAATGAAAGTTAAGATGTGACAAAAAAAATAATTGAATAAAATTTAGTGGTGAAATTGTATATTTGGCCAAATAAATTCTACCAGTGATAAAATTAAAGTAAAAATAAAGTATATGAAAATAAACTTACCTTAGAATTCTCCTTAATAAATAATTTATTTGATAAAATCAAATAAAAAATTAAACACAATATTTTAAATTTATTTTTTTAAAATTATGAAATTTTTAAAAATAATTATAATTTTTACTATTTATTTTATTTTATTTTATTTTTAATAAAAATATTAGTATAGTAATAATTTCCAAAATATATAAAATAAAAATATTCATTAAGTAATTTTATAATAATAGTATATTTTATTCTTATATTTTCTTAAAAATCTAATTTTAATATTTTAAATTTTAATTGATCTTTTATTAATATTTTAAAACAATCTAGTACCTTGTATAATTATTAAACAAAATTTGACATAATCAATATATTAAGATTATTTAGTTTAAATTACTCTCATTTAAAATTACAAGCAAAATCAAGATTAAATTATTCTAAAAAATACTTTAATTTGAAGTATTAAAAATAGATATATAAATATTTTAATAAAAAATTAATTCTTTTTAATAAATTAATTCTTAAAGGGAAAAGATGCATCTAGGCTTTTGATGTTTGGCCGTAGACCATTTGGGTCCTGAAAATGTTTTTGGATTTAACATCCTCTTAACGTTTGATTATTTAGTCCAAACACATATAAATTAATCTAATTGTTAATTAAAAATAGTCTTACCGTTAGTCTTTTCTTCCACACTATAGACTGCGGGTTTAGCGTCCGTCCAAGATTTTAGCAACTGTGATACTGTTTGAGCTCAAAACTCTAGAGAACACACTAATCACTGTCACAAAGACATGGCGTGGAGATGAGGAGTCGCCACCCAAGGTAATAACTGGGACAAATCGAAAAGGTGGTACTCGATTCCCTAAAAGAAAGTTAGCACCACAGCCAGGAGATTCTGGATATGGAATACCAACTTCTTTCAGTCTTATGTTCATTTAGAATTATTTTATGAATTATTATCTTATTATCTATTTACATGCAATTTCATATAAATCCTAAAAAAACAATCAACTCCAAGGCAAACCAGTCATGAAATATACAAGTAAATAATGCATTCAATAAATCACATAATCCCTAAGTTAGTATAATCTACATGGATTTTAAATAAATGAGTTAAAGTCTACATATTTTAAATTATAAGTGAACCTAAAGACCTAATTCCTTTTGATTTTAATTAAATGAATTTAAGTCTACTAATTTTAATTTTAAATATGAGTTTAAATCTACAAATTATGAAATATTTAAATTAATGGGTCTAATTCTACATATTTTAATTCTAAGGTAATCTTAAATCTATAAGTTATGAAAAAAGTTTTAATTAAGTGGGCTAAGTCTAAATTAAATTAAATTAGGTGAGTCTATGTCTAATTAACTAAATGGGCCTAAAGATATTTCTAATATAAAATCTAATTAATTATGGGCCAAAAGGTATATTTTAATTAATTAAACCTATTTAATTATTAAGTGAAATGGGCTAAAATAATTATCTAAACTTAAATAAATAAATCAAAGTCTAAAATGGGCTTAAGGCCCAAAACACATAAAAATAATAAATAAACCCAAAAATAAATAAAAACACAAAAAATGATTAAACAAGATCAAACAACTAATTAAATTAATCCTTACTAAAATTCTATTTTTATTAATATGCAACTTAAATTAATCTACTTCCTCCATTGATTTTAAGTAATTACCTAATTAAAACCTAGTTTTACTAACCAATTTAATCAAAATAAATATGCAACCACACATATAATTTTATTACTCCCACTATTGGGGCTATTACATTAATTCATAAAACAATTAATAAAATAAAAATAAAGTAAAAATAAAAGTAATAAATAAAATAAAATAAAATAACCCTAGAAACTAAGTCTCTACGAGGTTTTATCCATAGTTTTTCACGGACTTCTCATGAATTCATCCCTCTCACATGATTACCATGCGTTCTCCTCCATAATCACCACAAAAAAATAAAATAAAATTATAATTAATGAATAAATTATAATAATAACTCAAAATAATAAAAATAATTAATAATAAAATAAATAAATAAAGAATAATAAGAAGATGATGATGATTATGAATGACTTGGGGTATTCCTCAGATTTGTAATTCACCGTTTTTGGTAAATTTTCGAATCTTACTCTTCAAAAATTCTTTACGAATCTTGAATTAATTGTGAAATTAAAAGGAATTTTTTTGTAAAAAACAAAATAACTCAAAAGAAATAAAATCACGTTTTCTTCTTCTTCTTTATCTTCTTTTCCTTTTTTTTTCTTCCTTCTCTCTTTTTCCTTTTCACCGTCTCCCCTTTCTTTTCCTGCTATTTTCTCTTTATATAGTGGAACTAGGAAGCCTAGCCCCAATCCTAATATGATTTTAATTCCTAAAATATAAAAATTAATACTTAAAATTATATTTAGAAATTTTAAACCAGTTAGGATTGAGCTAATTAGAAATTTTAAACCAATTAGAAATAAATTAAAAATAGGAAAACAGAGATGAAAGAATTCAATTCCGACCGGGATTGTGTAATCCCGATCAGAATTACACAATCCCGATTGGAATTATGGAATTCTGACATGTATTTTTTTTTTAACATTTAATTACAAGAAGACCTCTGGAAGAATTTAAATTTTAAAATTAGGTCCTAAAAAACCTTGCAATTTAGTCATTGAAAACATTAAATCCTTCCTTTAAAAGCTGCATTTAAACCCTTAGAATTTTAAAGATTAAGTATCGAAAATATTTTCAACACTTGAGTCATTTGCTGCATCCATAACATATCATCCCGAAATTGGGTGTCTACACATACTGTCACTACAACTCCTTTTTGTTGTCATTCTCCTCTTCACCATCAATAAAAACACCAATAGCTGCAACAACAAAAACAAACTGATCTTCTCTTCACCACCAATAAAAATTGATATAGAACTTCTCTTTAGAAGTGGACTACTTAATAAGAGAGTAGGAATAAAAAAAAGACTGGATAGAGAAGAAGTTTGAAACTATGAAAATGCTTTCAATTACTTGTAACTTCTTCTCTCTCTAGTCTTAATTTTATTCCTCCTCTCTTATTAAGCAATCCACTTCCAAAAGGAAGTAACGACACTGATTTGTACTAAAAGTTCTATCTCCTAGAATTTTTGGATTAAGTGGTATTAGAGCTTAGAATTCCTATTTGAAGGAATTTGATTTTATACTTCTTTTTAAAGAAGTTTCTTTTAAAATGAAGAGGAGGAAAAGAAAGAAAGAAAAAAATTAAAGCTAAGAAACTGTTTTAAGTTTTGCTTGATTTCATTAATCGAATAACATCTCTTTATATACATATTCTTATAACTAAAAATAACTTAAAGAAAAATAGTAAATTGATATAAACCATCAAAACATTAATGTTTTTAAATTCTTAATTAATATAAACCATTAGTTAAAAATAATAAATACATATATTATAATATAATATATTAAATATATATAATAAATTATAATAAGTAATAAAGATCCTCTTAGATTAAAAACACCAACAGTTGTACCAACAAACATAAATAACCTAACAAAGTGAAATGAACATTTTTCTTTGCTTTTATAAAGAAAAACAAACATAAATAACCTAATGGCTTGAAGATGAGCTAACCCAAGATATCTCCTCTCTTATCACCTCCCTTCAATAAGAACTCGACCCTCTTTCTTATCCCCCCACAAACTAATTAAGATAACACTAACCCATTTACTATAATAGCTCCTGATGTTAAAGGCTTCCCTTAAACCATTATAGTCATTTAAAAATTCTAACCCCTTTAAATCTTAATGATTTGTTATGTGCGGAGAGCTCTTCTCCTCGGTATGCTGATCAAGCATTGGCTTCATTGTCAATTGTATTTTCTCTAACTTATAAGTTAGCGGTTCTTAATCAATTTTAGTAGTGTGATGTAATGTAGTGTACAAGCATGAAGGTGGCAAATATGATGATATTACGGTAGTTATTGAAAGGGTTAGGTATAAGCATGCAGGTGGCAAGCATTTGTCACCCAAAAGAAAAAGAAAAAGAAAAATGATTTGGAGTTTTCTTGTGTAAGTTCTTTTTGTTTTAAATCATGATTCTATTTACTGGGTATACTATTTATTTTATATTGTAATTGTTATCTGATTGTCATAATATAATATTGAAAGTGCCTTAGGGGGGGTGAATAAGGAAAATGAATGTTTTTAGAAAATTAAAAGCAAATTTAATGGAAGAACAAAGATTGAAAGAGAATAAAGAGGAAGAACAATGAACACAACAATTTAAGGAGTTTAGATTTTTAACAATCATATGTCACCACCTAAATTATCCCCCAATAAAGATTTAATTCCCATAATCTTATTCATGAGATTAAGATTGCATAAGAGTTTGATTCTCGCTCTTTCAACCTTATAACTTGAGTTTTTAAGGCTTCAAAAACCAAATTTCCAAGTGTTTTAATGACTAAACACTTAAACCAATTCCTTTAGAATAGAATCTCACTTCCCATTTTCGTAATCCCATAAAATAAACGAATAAGAATATCTATTCTATCACTCACCAACTCTCATAAGAGTTATACAAATATAAAATATTTAAAAAGAGTTTTAAGAGCTTAATTGAATGCTTAAGACAGTATAATAAATAAACAAGTTTCTTCATCCTTCAATTGAGCTCCATGAGTTGTTTATATAGATGAATAACTCAAATTATGGCTGTTTAAGCCAATAATTATGTCCCTAGTGTTTCCAAGTTTTGATTAACTTAAATTTGATTTATTTTTGTTAGAATACCACTTATGATCATGAGAAGCAAGTCTTGGCTCATGAGCATTAGTTTGAGATCTATTGCATTAAAAAATAGCCATTGCTGGCTGTTAGGAGTGTCCTTACGAGCTGCTCACGATCGTGAGGGTAGTTTGTGAGCAGCGCTGCCTCTTTAAGCTAAAGTGGCTAAAAAATGGGCAAAATTAAGAGCAGCTCGTGACTGGCTAGTGAGGGGCTTATGAGCAAACACCAAGAAGTCCAAAAATCTATATTTTTATTATATAATTGCTCCATAAAGTTTGGGGACTTGCATATGTTGAAATACTTCATTAAAATGCATATTAATACTCTTTTTAAGGAGTATTTTAATATCTCCAAACATTGAGCAACTAATCTTGATAATCGATCAAATTCCTACACACTTAAATGAAATTATTAGTAATCTAAATGGTTTGTCAAATTCCAAAATTAAGATTTTGATCATGCAAATGGTCAACAATCTCCCCTTTTTTGGCTTTAACAACCAATTTGATAAGATAATAAATAAAGTGTGTGTGTTAAAGTAATTAACATGAATAGATATATGCTATATATAATAGCTCCCCCTTTCAAATAAAATGTATGCAAATGTGAAAATTAATTTGCTCCCTCTTAATACATGCATAAATTCAATACTATATATCAAAGCATAATAAACAACATGAATTATATTATTATATACGAAAATTTATAAGTATATCAGAGCATGAAAAATATAGCATAGATAACATGAATTTAGAAATCATACATCTCTTTAATAAATGATACCAAATAAGTGAATATAAAGAGATTGATTAAAATAGTGTCATGCAAAAAAAAATTTTCTCCCCTTTTATCAAAATTTTATAATTTATTTTTTTATTTCTCCCCTTTAGGTCATGATAAGAAATATAAATTTATTAAATTTAAAGGGACAAAATGAAAGACAAGGCCTAACATTGCAAATATGCTAAAAATTAAACATAATAATAAAACATGATAGCATGATCATTAAAAATGTAATGCTAGGCAACATGAAGGGAAATAATTTTAAACATATATTTATAAAACTAGTATCACTTACAATGCATGTAGTACTACTTGACACATAACACATCACAAACATAGTACATATAGTACTATTATTTTAAAAACTTAAACATATATAACACATGATCATATAGCACTTAGTATATTATAAACATAACAATTTATCCTCTGTTGTCAAAGATAAAAAGAAATGAGAAATAAACTAGAAAGAAACCAAAAGGAAATAAAAGACCAAGAACTAAAATAATAAAAACAAGATAAACCAAAATTAAGAATATTTAAGAGTCATGGCTAGCATGGGGATCTTGGAATGGAGGAGAAGGAGGAGGCTAAGTGCATTGTATATTGTGATGAGCAACAATTGGTGAATGTCATATTCCATATGGTCCATGCGATTCTCAAATCAATTAAATTTAGTGTCTATTTGATTAAACCTTATATTGAAGTTGGACTTTATAATGGAGAGACTATCAAATAAACCACCAACCTAATTCGATTCTTCATCAACACTTTTAGAGGTAGAAGGTCCTCTTTGCCTCTTCCTTTGAGCTTGAGAAGGAACATGCTCTTGAGGGATGTCTTTTTCAACTTGAACACTTTCAAGATGATGAGTACCTATTGGTGTCTTCTTCAACTTGAACACTTTTAAAACGATGAGTACCTATTTATTCTATGTCTTCTAAATCATTTTCAAGCTCCTCATCAACATCTTCATCTCCTACTTCATCTTTCCAAACCCAAATATTTCTAATGTCACGACCCAAATCAGGAGTTATGACCGGCGCTAAGGAATGAGAATTCTTTCGAATTTGGAACTCGTAGTAAGCCTTAAAATAAAAGCATGCAATAATTAAAATAAAATATGCACCAGAATAAAAGTCAAATTAATATAATAAAAATATAACTCTGTCATATCATAAATAAAATATATTAATACAATATTCAAAGAAAAGCCTCTGAATTATAACTACATACAGTCAATACAAAATATAACTCACTACTGCAGTTTTCTGGAGTATAATATAAAATTAAGTAGATAATTTACATAAACAAGTCAGGGCTGAAGAAATTCGACGGATGAGTCTACAGCTGAGGCCTGAAGAAGAAAACTCTCCTTTAAAAAAATCAACTGAGGGGAGTCAGACCTCACTAAGTGAATTA
Source organism: Mallotus nudiflorus (assembly GCA_947683625.1). NCBI lineage: Eukaryota > Viridiplantae > Streptophyta > Magnoliopsida > Malpighiales > Euphorbiaceae > Mallotus > Mallotus nudiflorus. Next base: position 1,091,376 of record CANTUR010000256.1, on the reverse strand, counting down.
TTTTAATATATATACATGTATTTCCTAATGTCAACTGCAATCAATCATTCGTATATAATAAATATATATATATAATCAATTAACATAAATGCTGAAATTACTTTATATATTAAATATTGGAAAACCATTTGTTTATGAAGGATCAAATAGAACCCTATTTAAAAGCAACCTCGATCAACAATAACATCACTCTAGCCATACAGGCTCACTTAATTTCAATTAAATTCACTTATTCCATATGGACAGTAGATTGGCCCCGAGACACTAAGTCAATCGAGCTCCAGCAATCTGACTATCAATGTGATTGGCCCCGAGACACTAGGTCAACCGAGCTCCAGCAACCACACTATCAATCATATCACATCTCAAATCATCAATCAATCAATCTCAATTAAATCATAATTACCACAAGTAATTCCTTACTCAACCCTAAATCTATCGCACTGGTACGTACACAGTCCTAGTGCTGCCCACTAGGTAGCACATTTTATCAATATCATTCATTTAAATAAAATATTCATAGAGGAAAATAAATAATGCATAATGTCATTCATAATAACAAAATAAACCATATATATATTAGAAATATACCTAAAATAAACTAACTATATTTCAAGTATATATATGTCAAATAAATTCAAATCAACCATGAAATATACCAAAAATAAACCAATAATATACTTAAAAACAATTTAAGTATAAATCAATAGTTTAACATGCAATTATTTCAAAATATACCAAAAATTTACTAAAAATATATCTAAATTATACTAACATTCAATAAAAAAATTTATGAATAAATACAATTCAAAACATGTATATTCTAAAACATGCAACCTAAGTACGATGTATATATAAAATAACAACTCACAAATTTGCGCTCCTCGAGACTTGTTTAACTGGACTGGTCCACTAGGCCTCGGTCTCGGCGCAACTAAACAACAAAATAATAACAGAAATCAAGATAAATCTAACTTAAGCTTCTAGAGAGACTCAATCTAAGAATACGGAACACAGACAAACACATAATTTCAGGATCGACCCGATGTCACGTTTTACGAGAATTCTATCGAAAATTTAGCAGAACATCCTTTGTAAAACAGATATCTCTCTACTAAAAAGTAGAGCTGGTCCTGCAAGAAAACACTTCAAAACACAGAATATTCACACCTTCGGTTGGGACCCCGAACTACACAATTCCCAACCGAAATCCACAATTCCACCAAAAATACAAATAATATAATAAATATATTAAAAACCAATAGTTGCCATAAATATCCTCAAAATATCAAAATATAACATATTTAACATTAAAACACCAAAAATACTTATTTCACAATAATTAATTAAAAATCCTAAATAATAATATAATATTATTAAAAATCCAATTTTCCAATAATTACACATAAAATAATAATAATTCATTTTATAAACCCAAATAACTTAATTAACCCAAATATATAACAAAAAGTTATAAAAACCCATTTTATTACCAAAATAATATATAAAATTTGAAAATAATTTTCAAAAATTGGTATTAATTGGTTAAAAATAGTAAATAATTTGTAAAAATCATTTTAATACCTTAAATAATTCTAAAACCATTTAAAACATATTATTTAACTATAATTATCACAAAATTATATAATTAACCCTATAATACAAAATACACATAATATATCTAATATTCCTTAAAAATTATATAAATGCATAAAAATTATTTTATCAGCAAATATTACTCTAATATTATCTAAAACATATAATTAAACACTAATTTCAACAAAAACTAAACTTTAACCTAATTTTCTAATATTGACATAATATAAAAATTACATAAAAATCACAAAAATTATTATCTCAACACTAAAATTAATAACAATTTATAATAACACAAAATATACCAAATTCATAATTTAAATAATTTATTTATGAAAATTAATAAAATAATAATAAAATATTCAAATATTCATCAAAATTAAAATAAATTCAAAAAATTAAAAAAAAATTCCATGAAGATCAAGCTACTATGAACAACTTTTGTGAAGGAAGATTAACTAAACTTAACAAAATCAACTCCAAAAAAAATATAGAAACTGTAATGATCAAAACTGAAAATCAAGAAAAACTCAAGAAATGGATGATTAAAGCTTAAACCGAAGTTAGATTCAAGCTCACCAGAAGTAGAGGAGTTGATAGACACCAGAAACGCTTGAAGAGGTGGCTGGAAAAGGAAGAAACGCCGCTGATGCCACCTATTGTCGCTACTACTGTCTCTGTCAATCCATGTCGGAGAAGAAGGAGGAGGAGGTGGCGAAGGCGATTGGAAGGTGGCAGAGCTTGCTGGACATCGGGGAGGCACATCGACGGTGGGAAAATCAAACGGTGCATGGAGGAGGGAGGTGGGTTATGGGGTGGTTTGCGTTTTTTTATTGTGTGTGCAGTATATATGTTTTGTGTGTTTGTATATATATCTTATATTTTATAATGAAACCATATATTAGAATACTATATAATATAATTTTAGTCAAAAAAAATCTCCACCACATAATAAATAAATATCTCACACTTATATATATATATATATATATATATATATATATATATATATATATATATATATATAAACACACATATTTAATATACATAACATAAATTAACATTAAATAATAATAATACTAATGAATTAGTATAACAATAATACAAATAATAAAATAATTTAATAATAAAATAAATAGTAGAAATAATGATGCACTAAATTAAATATTATTAAATAATACTATCTGAAAATAGTAAATATAAATAACGCAAATTAAATGTCCAAAATAATAAGTTTCAAAATAATATATTTACATAGAAAATTTAATTAAACATAAAATGATAGTAATTAATCACAAAATAGTAACATAATTAAATTTAATTTTTAAATTTATTAACACTGCATATCTCATAATAATATTTAATAATTTAAAAAAACATAGGTCATTACATCTAATAAGTTTGAATTGCTTAGAGTTTCTCAAAAGGCTTTAGTCAAGGAAAGAAGGAGGAATAAAAGGAATGTTATTCAAAAGAAATCCTAAAGTAATTAGTAATTTGAGTAATGATCCCTCTAACACACAAACTCCCACTCCCACTATCACTAACCAACCATAACCTCCATGGAAGCCATCTCCCTAATTCAACATCAATAAAATAACAAATGAGAAATAAATCATCAAAAGAAATAGCTCTATTACTAAGTCCCCTAGCATGGGTAGAATAGGTTATTAAATGATGAACATACCAAAGGGATTTTGAAGTAAAAAGAGATGACTTGGTATGCCTAGCAACAAAAGCAGTAGCATTGGGTTTAGCATGTTGAACCCAAAATCTTTAAGGAGATTAAGAAGAATTAAGAGTTGTTAGACCTCCTTATCTAAACTCAAATATGCTATCAAATTATTGAGAAGTAAGAAACCTATCTCTACCACCTAACTTAAATCTCATACTATTCATGGAATTGTGTTCATCAAAGTATTGAGTTCTCAAGCAATAGAAGGAGAGAAACTCATGGATAAGAGAGGGATAGGTAGGACGACATCAAAAGTAAAATTATAAATGCCTACCCTTTCAAGCATGGTTTTGACTTCATTGTAGCATCCCATCTTTTCTAAAGTCTCTTGAGACATAAACTTAGAAGAGATAATTTTTCTCTTGCTAAATTGAGTCATCCTTTGTCTAATTTAAGTATAAGAATATGAGATATGAGGAGTCTTCTTAGGTTGATCTTTAATAGCTCTCCTAGAGGATGAAGGAGCTTCTTAAGTCTTATTCTTTAGAGCCATGGAGGATAGCACTTGGAACTTGAATAATAAATAAGAGAATTTGCTTAGGAGAAGAGAGTTTGATTACAAATTATGGTGCAAGGAGGAAGAGAAGTGTTTGCAGGGTTTATATAAACGAGAATTAGGGTTAAAATAATTAAATAAAGTCCTAAAAATACTAAAAAAAGGAGTAGGTTACTGTTTGAACTTAGGAAATTGTACAAAAGAGACATGATGCTAGTGAAAGTAAGATTTTCTATGGATAGATTACTCCTTATGAGCTGCTCATGATAATGAGTAGCGCTCATGAGGGGCTCTACCCTCTGACATCTCTAATGGTCACAAGTTAGCCTCAACGGCTTGTGACAAAAAATTACTTATAAGCCCCTAAACTTTCAAATTTTGAGCAATTATACCCCAAAATGTGACAAATAGGTCTTATTACACAAAATTAATCACCAAATCAAATTGAATTACAACCAAATTAAATATAATCATAATTAACATCATAAATCAACATAATCAAGAATTTAAATGGAATTTTGAATTTTTAAATTTAAATGATTAATAAATTTATTAAAAATAATGAAATAAATGGAAAATCATTTTAAAAAATTAATTTTTATGCAAATTAAAATTTTAAGAAATATATCAAATTAAATCATGACCAAATTTAAATTATGATAATATACCATAATTGAGCATTTAAATTTAAAATTTTTAAACAATAATAATTTTAAATATATATCATGCAAATGGGAAATACAATAAATCAAATCATGTATATGAAATAAATTTGCTAATTTCGATAATCAATAAATTGAATAAAATTCAATAATTAATTATTAAATAACAATTCTTTAAAGTAAAATTATACATGATAATGATTATAAATACAAAAAATATTTTTTCTTAAAATGTATAATGAAACGGTATTAAAAATGAAAAATCAACCAAAAGTATATATAAAAAAATGTTTGTGTAGACACCCAATTTCAGGATGATATGTTATGGATACAACAAAGGGCTCCAGTGATGAAAATGTCTTCGATACTCAATCCGTAAAAAATTCTTAGGGCTTTTAATGGAAGGATTTAATGTTTTCATGGACTAAATCGCAAAGTTCTTTTTGGGACCTAATTGCAAAATTTAAATTTCTTCAGGGGCCTTTTTATAATTAAAAAAGTATGTGTGTCGGAATTCCATAATTTCGATTACAATTACAATAATTCCGATCGGGATTGCACAATCCCGGTCGGAATTGAATTATTCCATTTTTTCCTAATTCTAACTACTTCCAATTTAGTGTTTTAATTGGTTTAAACTTCCTAATTAATTCAATCCTAATTGGTTTAAAATTCCTAAATACACTTTAGGAATTAGAATCACATTAGGATTAGGATTAGGATTAGGCTTCCTAGTTCCACTATAAAAAGAAAGGGAGAAGGAAGAAAAGAAAGGGGAGAAAAGGGGCGTTGAAAAGAAAAGAAAGAAGGAGAAGAGAAGGAAGAAAAACGTGATTTTTAACCAAAAAATTCTTTTGATTCATCAATTAATTCAAAACTTATGAAGAATTTTTAAGGAGAAAAATTCGAAGATTTGTCAAAAACGGTGAATTATCAATCTGAGGAGCACCCTAAATCATCCATAAGCATATCATCTTCTTATATTCTTTATTTGTTTATTTATTTGATTATTTTACATTATTATTCTTATTATAATTTATTCATTAATTATTATTTTATTTTATGTTTTGTGGTGATTATGGAGGAAAACACATGGTGATCATGTGAGGGAGATGAATTTCATTAGAAGTCTACAGAAGATTATGAACAAAGCCCCGTAGAGACTTAGTTTCTAGGGTTTTATTTTTATTGTCTTTATTTTTATTTTATTCTTTATTGTTATTTTATTAATTGTTTTAAGAACTAATTTAATAGCCTCGATAGTGGGAATAATAAAATTATGTGTGTGGTTGAATGTTTATTTTGATTAAATCGGTTAGTAAAATTAGGTTTCAATTTGATAATTATTTAAAATCAAAGGAGGATGTAGATTAATTTAGGTTGCATTTTAATAAAAATTAGGGTTTTAGTAAGGAATAAATTTAATTATTTGTTTGATCTTATTTAATTATTTCTTTTATATTTTTATTTGTTTTTGGGTTTATTCATTATTTTTGTATGTTTTGGGCCTTAAGCCCACTTTAGGTCTTGATTTATTTATTTAAGTTTAGGTAATTCTTTTAGCCCATCTCATTTAATAATTAATTAGGTTTAATTAATTAAAATATATTTTTAGGCCCATAATTAATTAAATTTAGGTTAGAAATATCCTTAGGCCCATCTAGTTAATTAGACATAGGCCCACCTAATTCAATTTAATTAAGTATAGACTTAGCCCACTTAATTTAAGTCTTCTTCCATAATTTGTAGATTTAAGATCATTATTTAATTAAAACATGTAGAATTAAGCCCACTAATTTTAATATTCCATAATTTGTAGAATTAGGCCCCCTTTTATTAAAATATGTAGACTTTAGCTCATTTAATTAAAATCCATGTAGATTAGACTAACGTAGGGATTATGTGATTTATTGAATGCATTATTTACTTGTATATTTCATGAATAGTTTGTCTTGGAGTTTATTGTTTTGGGTTTATATGAAATTGCATGTAAATGGAGAATAAAATAATAATTCATAAAGTAATTCTAAATGAACACAAGACTGAAAGAAGTTGGTATTCCGTATCCAGAATCTCCTGGTTGTGGTACTAGCTTTCTTTTAGGGAATCGAGTACCACCTTTTCAATTTGTCCTAGTTATTACCCTGGGTGATGACTCCTCATCTCCACGCCATGTCTTTATGACAGTGGTTAGTGTATTCTCTAGAGCCCTGAGCTAAAACAGTGTCGTGGTTGCTAAAATATTGAACGCGCGATAAACCCTGCAGTCTACAGTTTTTGTATGAATTTATGAAATAGTATCAAATACTAAAGATAAACAGAAAAGAAAAATGAGTGAAAACATGATTACACACAAATTTATGAAAATCATGAATTTTTTAATGAAGAAGTCCAACCATCAATTAAGCAATTCAAGACAAGCTTGAACCGTCTATCATACCAAGCTCTTGTTTAATAATATTCAATCTTTCTTCACATATAGGCTTAGTAAAGATGTCAACTAATTGATGATTTATATCAATAAATTCAAGAAAAATATCACCATTTTGTTCATGATCACACAAGAAATGATGCCTAATTTCAATATGCTTGGTTCTAGAATGTTGAATGGGATTCTTACTAGGGTTTATAGCACTTGTATTATCACATTTAATTGGAATGTGATTAATATCAATACCATAGTCCATTAGTTGTTATTTTTACCATAAAACTTGTGAACAATAACAACAACTAACTGCTACATATTCTGCTTCAGTAGTGAATAAGGCAACCAAACTTATTTCTTACTAAACCAGAAAACTAAATATTGTCCTAAGAATTAACAAGTTTGAAAAGTGTTTTTACTATCTAGTAAACTATGAGCAAAGTCTGCATTTGAATAACTAATCAAGTCAAATGATAAACTCTTAGGATAGTAAAGTCCTAAATACATTGTTCCACAAAGATATTTAAATTTTTTTTATTACATTTCAATGAGACTTTCTAGGATTGGTTTGAAATCTAGCACATAAGCAAGTAAAAAACATAATGTCTGGTCTACTAGTAGTTAAATAAATAAGGGATCTGATCATACCTCTCAATCACTTTTCATCAACCAGTTTGTCATTCTCATCCTTGTTAATTTTGGTGGTGGTCTCATTGGGTCTTGCTTGACTTCGTTCCATCCATTCCAAACTTCTTAAGAATGTCTCTTGTATATTTGGTTTAACTGATGAAAATCTCATCCTTAAATTGCTTGATTTGTAATCCAAAAAAGAACTTGAGTTCACTCATCATGTTTATCTCAAATTCTCCTTGAATTAACTTAGAAAATTCCTCACACAAGTAATAATTAGTAGCATCGAAAATAATATCATCAACATATATTTGCACAATAAGTAAATCATGCTTGGATTTCTTTATGAAATGAGTTGTATCAACTTTTCTTTTAGAGAAACCTTTATCTAATAAAAAGTTGCTTAATCTGTTATACCAAGCTCTTAGAGCTTGTTTCAATCCATACAATGTTTTAGAAAGTTTAAACACATGATTTGGAAGATCAAAACTTGAAGGTTGCTTAACATACACCTCCTTTTTAATGAAACCATTTAGAAATACACTTTTAACATCCATTTGATAAAGTTTAAAATTCTTAAATCATGTAAATTCAAGTAGCATTCTAATAGCTTCTAACCTTGCAATGGGGGTAAGGGTTTCATCATAATCAATGTCTTCTTTTTTATTATAACTTTTAGCTACTTGTCTTGCTTTCTTCTTAGTTATAACACCTTGTTCACTCATTTTATTTCTAAACACCCATTTGGTGCGTATAATAGGATGATGTTTAAATGTATAAACTGAAGTCTAAACTTTATTTCTCTTAAATTGATTTAACTCTTATTGCATAGTAAGGACCCAAAATTCATGACTCAATGCATCATTAATAGCTTTGAGTTTAATTTGAGAGATAAAGGTTGAATTAATAATAGACTTACGTTGAGATCTAGTAGTAACCCCTTTTGTAGTGTCACCTATGATGAGGTATTGAGGATGGCTTTCTTGAATTGCCCATCCTTTGGAAGATCATCCTTTATGGTGGGTTCAAGTGTCTCCTCATCTTCCTCTTTTCTAGGATCTTCAATATCCAAAGGTTTGTTAGCATTTTCTTTTTGAGTGTTCCTATTCACATGCTCATCTACAAGATCATCAACACTACAAACATCATTTATAAGATCAAATGAGTTTGATTCATTAAATATAACATGCATTGATTCTTCAACAACCAATGTTCTTTTATTAAAAACTCTATATTCTTTGCTAGAGGTAGAATAACCTGAGAAAATTTTATCATCGGCTTTGGAGTTAAATTTTTCAAGATTATCCTTGGTGTTTAATTTAAAGCACTTGCATCTAAATACTCTAAGATATAAAATTTAGGGTTTTTTTATTGTTCTACATCTCATAAGAAGTTTTATTTAATATTAGTATTTTAAAGACTCTATTTGCAATGTAATATAAAGTGTTAATGACTTCTACCTAAAAGTATAGACTTAAATTATACTCATAAAGTATTGTTCTAGCCATTTCCACCATTGTTTTATTCTTCCTTTCAATAACCCTATTTTTTTTAGGTGATCTAGGGGAAGAGAAATTATGTGAAATACCATTTTCATTGCACAAGGTTTTGAAGAATTCATTTTCATAATCACTTCTAATAGATGAAATGTAAAAGCCTTTTTCTTTTTAAACTCTCTTTGAGAAATTTTCAAAAGCTTTAAAAGCATCATTCTTATAGCAAGAAAACATACCCAAGTGTACTTAGAGTAGTCATCAACTAAGACATAATTATAGTGCATACCACTTAGACTAGCAATTCTTGTTAGTCCAAATAAATCCATATGTATAAGTTTAAGTGGCTTAAAAGTTAACACTACATTCTTGAGCTTAAATAAAGATTTGGATTATTTTCCCTTTTGACTAGCATTACAAGGTTTATCCTTAATGAATTCAAGTCTAGGTAAACTAATCATAAGTTCATGTTTACAAAGATCATTTAAAAGCTCAAAGTTTGCATGTCCTAACCTTCTATATCATGTCCATGAGTCATAATAAATAAGCATTAAGCATTTGATATCCTTGTTATTAACCTTGTTCAATTCAATAACATAGACATTATCTACTCTTTCACTACTAAAAATTACTTTATCTTTATCAAGACTACAAACAAAGGAATTCATAAGATAGAAAGTAACATTATTTTCCATGTCACATAATTGACTTATACTTGGCAAATTATGTTTAAGACCATTAACAAACAACATATGGTGAATAGATAAGAGGATTATCGATTTCTTCAATGCTTACAATTTTTTCTTTAGCATTGTCTCCAAATGTGACATGTCCTTCATCTTTTATATCAAGCTTGTTGAATTATTCCTTGTCTCTTATCATGTGTCTTGAACATCCACTATCAATATACCATTTACTTTTTTATTTTGTAGACTTTAAGCACACCTACATAACATAATTTAAACATTCTTTTGAACCAAAACCTTAATTGGTCTAAGTTTATTAGTCTTAAAATAATATGAAGGTAGCAATTGCAAATGTAGTTTTTGATAGAAGCATACATTACTAAAGTGACCTTTGGTCATGCAATAGAAACATTCAACATTAACAAATTTATTTTTCCTAGGATGATATGGTTTCCTAATGTATGAAACATGCCTTTTTATGTTATGGTGGTGTGTCTCCTCAAATTATTTGGAGTCATAGTTTGAGACATACATTGATAATAACAATGTGTATTTTGATTGTTTTGTGTAACATGCTTAGGAGTGGTCTATCTAGTGTACATATAGGTATTTTTAGGTTAAGGAGCTTATGACTTACCTCTTTGTGTTAATGAGGATTGTGTCTTATGAGACTTCCCTTTGTTATTTGACATATAAGACTCCTTAGCTTTGGAAGCTTGTATCTCAATTTGTTTAGAGGCAAAAGGAATTGAATTATATAAAGTTTTAACAAATTTAATATGAGATGATAATGAGGAAGAAGACATTCTGTTTTTATATCCAATTCCATGAGTGTTTCCATAGAGTTTTTGAGAGTCAAATAGATTATCTAAACTCTTATTTCCTCTTTTAAATTTAAAAATGGAATTTTTTAACTCTATCACCTCATTATAAAGCTTACAATTTTCATCACTTACTTTCTTTAGTTGTTCTTTTAAGGAATTAGAACATTTTAAATCACTAGTAAGTTTTTCATTTGATTTAATAAGTTTAGAAAAATAATTTTTTAAAACTTTTAAACTCTTTAGTTAAACTAGATAAATCATGCTTATAATATTTTTTCTGAGAAAGTAAGCTTTTGCATTTAAGTAAGAGTATGCTCACAATAGAGCTCTCATTATTATCATTATTATTATATTCACAATAATCATCACAAAAATAGTTAGAAGTAGATGGTACCTCATTTTAATTTTTAAGAGCCATAAAGTAAAGATTAACCATTTTTTTATTGTTCATCTTCTATTTTTGATTTGGAGGATTCATCCCATATAGCTTTAAAGGTCTTCATTTTCTCCTTTGCTCCTTTATTTTTGAATTTGAGTTTGGGACACTCACTTTGGATATGACTCAACTTGCATTCATAGCAAGTAACTTCTTTAGTTTTCTTTTTACCTTCCCCTTCACACTTCTTATTGAAGTCTCTTATTCTTGAGAATTTTTTCTTTCTTAAAAACTTCTTAAAGTTTCTAATCTTCATCACTAGAATCTTAAATATTTTCATCTTCACTTTCTTCTAATGAAGCCTTCAATGCTATGCTCTTTTTCTTATATTCCTTCTCTTATTGCTCTTCTCCTCTTTAATTAAGTGTAAGCTCATGTGTAAGGAGCTTTCCAATAAGTACATTGATTGAGAGAGTTGAGAGATCTTGAACTTCCTCAATTAAAGTAACTTAAAATTTCCAATCCTTCTTAGAATCTTGTTGTTCACCTCTTCTTTGGAGAAATATTTTTCAAGTTTCTAGAGGATGGTAATAAGAGAATTAAGATGATTAGTCATCTCCGTAATTTATTATTGAGGCTTCATTTTGAAGAGTTTATATTTATACATATTAAGTTGAACCTTCTTACTTCTTACTTGCCCATTACCTTCATAATGGTTCTCTAAGGTTTCCCATATTTCCTTAGCCAAAACGTAATATTGAAGTTTGTCTCCTTCTTCTCTTGTCATAAAAGAGAGTAGAGTGATTATAGCTTTCTTATTTTTATAGTTTTCTTCCTTTTGATCGTTGCTCCAATCACTTCTTGAAAGAGTAATTTGTACACCATCAATTGTAGTTTTTGGTGGTTGCCAACCTTTGAGAATAACTTCCCAAAGTCTAGTGGAATCATAATCTAGATATAACTCCATTTTGAACATCTAATAAGGATAGTCACTACCATAAAAAAATGGTATAGGCGAAGAACAATTTTGAGATTCACTCTCTATGATCTTGTATTATGGTAATGAAGTTCCTAGAATTCAATCTTTGATACTAGTTAAAAGTGGTTTAGAGGGGGGGTGAATAAGGCAAATGAATGTTTTTTGAAAATTAAAACCAAATTTAATAGAACAACAAAGATTGAAAGAGAATAGAGAGGAAGAACAATGAACACGATGATTTAAGGAGTTCAGATTCTTAATAATCCTATGTCTCTACCTAACTTATCCCTAAGTTAGGATTTTCAATTCCTATAATATTATTCACAAGATTAAGATTACACTAGAATTTGAGGTTCACTCTTTTAACCTTATAACTTGAGTTTTCAAGGCTCACTCAAAAATTAAATTCCTAAGTATTTTAATGGCTAAATACTTAAACCAATTCCTTTAGAATAGAATCTCACTTCCTTTTTTATTAACTAAAATTTAACTTATTTTTATTAGAACACTGCTCACGATCGTGAGGAGCAAGTCTTGGCTTGTAAGGGTCAATTTAAGAGTCGTTGTATTAAAAAATAATTGTTGTTTGGTGTTAAGAGTGCCCTCACGAGCTGCTTATGATCATGAGGGTAGCTTGAGAGTAGCACTACCTCCTTAAGCTAAAATGGGGGCAAAAATAGGAGCAGCTTATGACTGGCTTATAAGGGGCTTGTGAGTAGACACCTGGAAGTCCAAAAATATATATTTTTGGTATATAATTGCTCCATAAAGTTTTGGAACTTATATAGGTTGAAATTTTTCATTGAAATGCATATTAATACTCTTTATAAAGAGTATTTTAATATCTCTAAACATTGAGCAACTAATCTTGATAATCGATCAAATTCCTGCACACTTAAATGAAATTATTATAAATCTAAATTGTTTGTCAAAGTCCAAAATTAGGAGTTTGATAATGCAAATGGTTAACAAATATCATGAATTGAATATATGTTATCTTCTTTTCCATGAACAAATAATAAAAATAGGTTGCACTGATAATTCTACAAAAGATTTTCCTAACTCTATAATTAGAAAGGGGAATAAGCAGAGAAGAGGTAATGCCCCAAATGGCATGTAAATTCTTGTTCCTATTTTTTTCTTTATTTTTATGTTTAAATGGCATGTGAATTCTTATTCTCGTTGTTTTTCATTGTTTTAATGTTTTTTCCATTTTCTTTCACTTTTCAATTATCATTATATAGACACCCAATTTCGGGATGATGTGTCATGGATGTGCCAAAGGACTCCAATGATGAAAATATCATGAATAGGTCTTTGAAACTTAATCTTTAAAATTCTAAGGGTTTAAATGCATTTTTTAAAGGAAGGATTTAGTGTTTTTAAGGACTAAATTGTAATATTTTTTAGGACCTAATTGCAAAACTTAAATTCTTCCAAGGGTCTTTTTGTGATTAAATATTTTAAACAAAATCTGTCAGAATTCCATAATTCCGACCGGAATTATGTAATTCCGATTGGAATTGCACAATCCCGATCGGAATTGAATTCTTCCGTCTATTTTTTTTATTTTTTAAATTCAATCCTAATTGGTTTAAAACTCCTAATTGACTTTTAACTCAATCCTAATTGATCTAAAATTCCTAAATATAATTTTAAGTATTAATCTTATATTTTTAGGAATTAGAATCATGTTAGGATTGAGCTAGGTTTTGTAGTTCTTTTTCTACTATATAAAGAGGATGAAGACCAGGAGAAAGAGGAGAAAAAAAGAGGGAGGCGAGAGAAGAAAAAAAAAAGAGAAACGTGTTTTTAAAGAGGGTGTTTTAATTCTTTTTTTTTCTTTTTTTTTAGTTATTTTCTACAAAAATTCCTTTTGATTCATCAATTAATTCAAGATCCTTGGAGAATTTTTTAAGAAGAAGATTCGATGACTTATCAAGAATGGTGAATTACAAATCTGAGGAGTACCCCAAATCATTCATAATCATCATCATCTTCTTATTATTATTTATTTATTTATTTATTTTTTATATTCTTAATTATTTTTTCTTTTGAGTTATTATCATAATTTATTGATTAATTCTAATTTTATTTTATTTTTCTTGTGGTGATTATGGAGGAAAACGCATGGTGATCATGTGGGAGGAATGAATTCATGAGAAATCCGTGGAAAACTATGGATAAAGCCTCATAGAGACTTAGTTTCTAGGGTTATTTTATTTTATTTATTATTTTTATTTTATTAACTGCGTTATGAATTAATATAATAGCCCCAATAGTGGGAGTAGTAAAATTATGTGTGTGGTTGCATGTTTATTTTGATTAAATTGGTTAGTAAAATTATGTTTTCAATTAGGTAATTATTTAAAATCAATGGAGGAAGTAGATTAATTTAGGCTGCATATTAATAAAATTAGGGTTTTAGTAAGGATTCATTTAATTATTTGTTTGATTTTATTTAATTGTTGTTCATATTTTTATTTGTTTTTGGGCTTATTTATTATTTTTAGGTGTTTTAGGGCCTTAAGCCCATTTTTAGGTTTTGATTTATTTATTTAACTTTAGGTAATTCTTTTAGCCCATCTCACTTAATAATTAATTAGGTTTAATTAATTAAAATATATTTTTAGGTCCATAATTAATTAGATTTTAGGTTAGAAATATCCTTAGGCCCATTTAGTTAATTAGACATAGGCTCACCTAATTCAATTTAATTAATTTAGACTTAGCTCATTTAATTTAAGTTTTTTTTTCATAAATTATAGATTTAAGATCACCATTTAATTAAAACATGTAGAATTAAGCCCACTAATTTAAATATTCCATAATTTGAAGATTTAAGCCCATTTTTTATTAAAACAAGTAGACTTAAGTTCATTTAATTAAAATCAAAAGGAATTAGGTCTTTAGGTTCACTTATAATTTAAAACATGTAGATTTAGCTCATTTATTTAAAATCCATGTAGATTAGACTAACTTAGAGATTATGTGATTTATTGAATGCATTATTTACTTGTATATTTCATGACTAGTTTGCCTTGGAGTTGATTGTTTTTAGGGTTTATATGAAATTGCATGTAAATAGAGAATAAGATAATAATTCATAAAGTAATTCTAAATGAACACAAGATTGAAAGAAGTTGGTATTCCATATCCAGAATCTCCTAGTTGTGGTGCTAGCTTTCTTTTAGGGAATCGAATACCACCTTTTTGATTTGTCCCAGTTATTACCCTAGGTGGCGACTCCTCATCTCCACGCCATGTCTTTGTGATAATGGTTAGTGTGTTCTTTAGAGCTCTGAGCTCAAACAGTGTTGTGGTTGTTAAAATTTTAGACGCACGCTAAACTCCGTCGTCTACACATTATATTTTCTTTGCACTCTCTTTATTAAATGCCCATTTATTTTTGAAGTGTTGTGCATTCACTTTAGCAGAAAAGAATGTTGCAAAAGAGCTATCCAAAAGATTACAGTTCCTTTTATGGAGCTTATGCATAACTTAACAATGGAAAATTGTATTTATGGTTTAACTTTTAAAAATGCATTTAGTGCTATGTAATGGATATATTTCCTTTAATATGTTTCTTTTACCTAGGTGTTCCCTATTTAATTTTAATTTGGTTAGAGAAATGGCATGGCTGAAATGGACTGCAATATCTGAAATGGATGTTATGAATAGTTTTAATAGCTGGCTAAAAAGGAGAAGATGAAGAGGTGAGACTAAAGATTTAGAGAAATCAAATGTTGTTTACACATATTGGGTTTTAAAATAATGACATAGGTCTTACTTTGATTATTTGATTTATAGTGAGTTGGACATGAAATGGTACAAAATGGATGTGATGGGCAATCAAATATTATAGTGTTTGTAACAAGCAGGTGGAGGAGCATAAGTACTATAAAGTTTTTTTTTCTTCTTTTTGGTGCAGTGCAGATGTGTAATGGGATTAGAGAAGATGCTTGGTAAGGTGGCAAGCATATGTTACCAAAATGAATCTCTTTGTTTAACGTAGCCATTAAGAGGGCTAGGTACAAGCATGAAAGTGGCAAATATGATAATATTACAGTAGTTGTTGCTTGGATACTGTGTTGAAGGTGCTTATATGTGGTGGTGTCAGTAAGAATGTATTTGTGGTTGTGGGTTTCAAGCATTTAGGATTGGAAAAGATGATAACAGCTTAAACATTTTTGTAACGTTATAAATTAACAGTTAGTTAATTTTTTGTGTGTTTATGCCATTTAAAGCAACATTATGAGGGTCTTTGGACCAAAAAAAAAATTTCAGTGCCCAATTGATCCATGGCCCAAACATTAAGGGCCTAGATGCACCTTTTCCCTTTATAAAGTTCTTATCACGGGACCATTACCCTCTCCCCAAAAGACTAGCCTATTAGGGTGTGCAGCATCCACATTTATAAGCTTAAGATCTCCCCCACAACTTTTCAATATGGGATTTGTGACATTCTACCCCACCCGATTGTGCAACGCCCTTGTTGCACCGGCTCCTTACCCAAGGGAGGAGAGGGACCCACCCGATCCGGACCTACCTCAATCCTGATGTCTCTTATGAGGGCTCCACATTGAAGAAGAGTAAGGTCAGCTCTGATACCACTTATCACAGGACCATTACCCTCTCCCTAAAAAACTAGCCTATTAGGATGTGCAGCATCCACATTTATAAGCCTAAGATCTCCCCCACAACTTTCCAATATGGGATTTGTGACATTAACTTTTGATTCTATTATCCTAAAAATGAAGAGTAATAGTAAGAAATTAATTAAGAGGGTAAAGTTTTCATAGGTCAAAGGGTTAAATTGAACCCTCAATTATATTTCGAAGTAAATATTGGATTTTATTTATTTATTTTTTAATAGAAACTTTTTTTTTTCAAAATATCAAATTTTATCTTAAAAAACTTTTATAATTACATCTAAAAATCAATTAAAATTTTAATTTTAATGGTTAATGAAAAATTATTTTTTTGAAGCAACTAATGAAAAATTATTTAAATAAATTGATAATTTTTTAAATAATATATAGGTTTAGTCTATGGTTACTTTATTTTTTACAAAGTAAATCTTACTTTATTAATAACCATTATTAGATGATTCAATACAATATCATTCAATGATGTTAAAAATAAAGTAAAATGAAACTAAATAAAAATCCAAGTCACCCTAAAATTTCGCCAATATATATCATCTAACTACAAAGTTTTAAAAATTTTCAAACTTACATACTAATTTTTTAACTTCTTAAAAATTTACTTAAATTTTTTTATAAATCTAAAATTTTTTAAAACTTTATAATTAAATGATATGCATATAGAAAAAATCATCAATTTTAATTGTTAAATTAAATATTTTTTATTAGTGAACCATCAAAATTAAATTAATAAATAAAATTTTATTATTGAACTATTAAAATTAAATTTATAAATAAAATTTTATTATTGAACTATTAAAATTAAATTTATAAATAAAATAATAATTTTTTTATATGAATATCATTTGATTCTAAAATTTTTAAGTCTAAAAAATTTCAAAAAGTGAAACTTTTTTTGAATTTATTATGTAATTTTAAAAATTTCAAAATTTTATGATTAGGTACTATATATTTTTTAAAAAATTATAAATTTTATTTATTAATCTAAATAAATTTTTATTTGGTTAAGTATTAAAATTAAAACTTTATTTGATATGTAAGATTTAATTGTAAATTTTAAAATAAAGTCAGAATCTAATTTAATTTTAAAAGAAAATTTTTTTTATTAGGAGATCAAAATATTATTGTTAGCCTGGGGGCATATTCGAGGTTTCAATTTGACCCTTCTGCCAATTTGTATATAAACCATGGACCACCAACTCTTGTGGTGTTTCTGCTTCTTCTTCCTCGACTTCAACTTCGATTTGGACTTCGAAAAAGGAAGAAGCACAGAAGGATAAAATCCGAATCAGATTAAAAATAGCAAGTAAAAATAGAGTCAGATCGCAAAAGAAAGAAAGATTCGATCTCATCAGCAGATCGAACAGTAAAGAGCAAAGAAAGGGATCAAAGAGATAAAGAGAAAAGCAAGAAAAGATCTAAAATGGCATCAGCTAATCAAGTTAAGGCTTCCCACATACTCATCAAGCATCAAGGTTCTCGCAGAAAGGCCTCTTGGAAGGACCCTGAAGGTCGTGTCATCAGCAACACCACCATAGACGCCGCTGTTTCTCAGCTCAAAGCTTTCCGCGACGACATCGTTTCTGGCAAAGCTAAGTTTGAGGATATTGCCTCTCGCTTCTCCGATTGTAGCTCCGCTAAACGCGGCGGCGATCTTGGTTAGTTACTTTTCTATCTTTTTTTCTTTTTTATGTCTATTCAGCTTTGCAGATCTTCAGATTTCGCTTCAATTTTTTAGGGTTTTCCTGTTTATGTAGTAAATAGGGTTTTGTGAGTGAGAAATTTCATAAATTGATTAGCTTTTGTTGTTGGGGTTGCTTAAATATGAGACTTCAGTGTTATGCAATTATAGAGATAGATGTGTACAGTAATAGTATATGTTTAATGTATGGGTTTCACTTTTGTGCCTTATGTTGTTTGCTTCAACATTTTTCGATACCACTGAGGAGTTAACTTCAATATTTTGTTCATGTTAATGATTGCGTGTTAGAATCATGAATTATTTGAGAAAAACCTGATTGCAAATCCTTGTGCATATGATTTTAATTATGAACATATTCATAGTGTTTGGAATCTAAAAGTTACACACATTGAATTCTATTTCATTTAATTTATTCTAATGTTTAGAAAGGATATAGTTTTTGAGAGTCGATTCTCTCAACTTTGGGAGAAAAAAAAAAGTATTCTGAAGGCATTTTGGTGAGAAATGAAATTGTGCAGCAAGCGGCATGTTCTTGCATGAATTTCTTTTTGCACATGATTTATGACAAACAAGGCAAGTAAATGGATCTGTAGTAGAATTGAATTTACTTGGTGATATTGCAATCTGCCATTGGTTATGGTTCCATCCTTTCTGTTCTCCTTTGTTTGACTAAAAAGGTTGAATGTCTTGGAGTTTTCTTATTAACTTGAAACCCCATTAACATAACGTGCATGTTTCCTTGGTTACGATGCTTTGACATGCTTGATGATATGTATGCATATGGTGGATTTCTTGAGTTCCCCATGTTCTATACCTGTTCTATCCTCTTCTATCCATCTCTATTCTGGCCTTGTCTGCTTAAAATTGTACTTTGTATGTCAAATACAAATTGTGAGCAAATTACAATCTGAATTATTTTATTATCAACACTTTATGTACTGTCAGTAGAATGATGGTTTTGATAAAATCAGACAGCATCCAGGGTGCAAACAAAGATAACGTTTTGAAGTAACAGAGGCGAACAATAACTTCTAACTTATGAGTTCTATTTGTTCTTTTAGTCAAACAGTTGATGTTTTAAAATTGTGTGCAACAATATGTAATTCTGAAAATAATTAAAATTAAATGGAAATATAAGAAGTTAAAAACTGAAAATCAAACTCAGTTCAAGTCAAAAAAACAAAAGCAGTTAGCTGTCTAGTCATGATTTTATTATGTGAAAATAAAGTGGAATGGATTGAATGAAGTTTGAGAGTGGGAGAGGAGGGCAGAGATTATGTGTCAGTCTGAAAGGAGATTTAGAGTTTGATTACATTTGACAATTTCAACCTCAAAACATGCACACACACCACTCTCAACCGTACCTTTTCCTTGTTTTCCTTTATGAACTGTTAAAATTGAGGCTTTACTCATCTATTTAATCATAGAAAGGGAAATTTCACAAATTAAAAAGTTTTAACTTAGCACTAATTTTAGCAGCACCTGTTGCAGCGAATACCCTATGCCAATCTGATGTATTATAGATTCAGTAACAATCCAAATTTCTGTTATGGTAGGCATGTAGGTATTACATATAGGAAAGAAGGGATACGATGGTTAGAGTTGGAATTGGTTAGAACTAGGAAGGGAAGAATGTGGTGGCTATTTTTTAACCTATGATTTTGTGACAGCATAATTGTCAAGGAAAGACAAGAAGAGGAGGAAGTAGAAGGATAGAGAGGACTTATTAGGCACTCATGCCTTCAAATGAAATTAAAATACTCCAATTTACATTATCAGATGTCCCAAACCACAAAAGGTTTAGTTGGAAAATTAGGTCCATAGTTCTTTATAGAGACTTTTTATGACAATTTCTTTTTTTTGTACCGATCACTTATCCTTTGACCACAAGCTATGTTTCATTACATTTGTAGATGTGCATCAAGAACCAAGAACAAAAGGACCTATAGGTTCTGTATTTTGTTGAGAGTTCTCCTAAGAACAGAAGAATCATATATACATGTTTCCTGTATTTCACTGAGAGGACTCCTCTTTGCTTATGTTTAACTTCTAAATCTAAATGTTAGGTTCTCATTTGTTTGATTGTCAAAAGTGTAAGTTGAAAGCTGAAGTTTTATTTGTGTATGCACAAAGAGAATGTAGTTTTTGTTCCAAAAAAAAAAGAATGTATTTTCTTACAATCTTTTAAGTCATTTAGCTCAATTAAGTATAATTTATTTATTCTGAATGGTGTAATAAATGATTTTAGCATTTACTGTATATATATTTTTCGCTTCTGTCTAAATGTGGCTATATCAAAATATTTCCGCAGGTCCATTTGGTCGGGGGCAGATGCAGAAACCCTTTGAAGATGCAACATTTGCTCTTAAGGTTGGCGAGATAAGTGACATCGTGGATACTGATAGTGGAGTGCACATTATCATGAGAACTGGTTAATCATAGAAGAATTATTTGAGTAAAACCAATGATTTTTCAGTGTACTCGGCAAAAAGATTCCAGTATGGAAAAATGGGTTCTGCTTGCAGTTAGTGTAATATCACCATTTTAAGATGCTTCCCTCATCCTTCAGGCTTTATTGTTTGAGGTTTTGACACATTTATGCATTATTCTCCAACTTGTTTGCTTTGGTTTACGTTGTCTGGTACTGGTTGTTGTTATAATAATGACTTTTTACTTTTAATCTCTGTTCATCCAGTTTTTGTAAATTGGCAGAACTATTTAGTATTTTGATTGAGATGCATTCAAATGCAGGGACTAGAAGAGCACTAACATATTTCTTAAAAAACAAAAACCTTAAACCTTGACCATTTTGATTTTTGAAGTTCATGACATGGATAGATTTAGCATTGGGATGAATTCTGTAGTTAGAATGATATATGACATAATAAATGTTTTTGGCATCTACACCTTTGTTTTGGCTTACCTACACAGCATAACATACTTAATTAAGGATATGTTTGGTTGAATCATTTAGTGATAAACTGTTTAATAAATTTTATTGTTCGTTACTGTTTAAGGATATAATTTTTTTATAAATATAATTTTATATGTTTTTAATAATATTTCTTAGT
Organism: Mallotus nudiflorus; assembly: GCA_947683625.1. Taxonomy (NCBI): domain Eukaryota; kingdom Viridiplantae; phylum Streptophyta; class Magnoliopsida; order Malpighiales; family Euphorbiaceae; genus Mallotus; species Mallotus nudiflorus. Next base: position 1,070,034 of record CANTUR010000256.1, on the reverse strand, counting down.
TATGTAAAATATTTAAAAATAATATATAGTAATAAATAATAATTTATTGTCTTTGACTTATATATTATTAAAATAATTAAAAAAATTTATTTAAAATGAATGTTAAAATATAAATATTATTGTATAATTTTTAAAAATAATTATAGGTATAAAGACTATAATTATTTAATTATCAATTACAATTTAAAATAATATTTATTTAATTATGAACTATAAACAATTAATTACAAACATTTTAATTTAAGTAAAGTTATTTGTTATTAGTTATTTTTAATAAAAGTAAAATAATCTAAACAAAAAGTAATACAAAGATGATGGGAAAAAACTTCAAAATATAGCTAATTAAATCCATAATTGATTTTGGAGTTTTACTTGAATTGTAGCTCAAAAAAATTTCTATCAGCTAAACCAAACACCTCCTAATTATTAAAGTAGAGACAAGGAGGTTGAGCATTGGATAGCGATTGTTTAGTTTGGTTTAGAGTATATATATGTCACGACCTGAACCCGAGGGCACATGACCGGCACTAGGGAATGGATAGGTATAAGGCCCCCGAAATCTGTAGTTTACACAAATAAATTATACAATTATATTTAAACCATACAAATCCTTAGTACAAATATTACTGTAGCAGCCTAGATTAACATACAGTACAGCTTACAATGACCTATATAAAATAGCCGGTGAAGAAGAAACTCAGCGTGGAGGTAGTCTGAGGTCGAACTCTCAAGCTCCTGAAAAAAAAAATTGAGGGGAATCAGACCTCACTGAGTAAGTCAATAAAAAGAGCTGTACGGTTTGAAAACCTTTGAAAACTATATATGTTTATAGTGCAAATAATTTATAATGTATAAGTATAGTTTTTGAAAAATCTTGGTAGAACCCTAAACCCAAAAATCTAAATGGCCAACTGGGCCCACTTATTCTAACTAGACTACCGGTCCCCGAGAGCAAAAACATCAACCGAGGCACCAAGCCGTAATCATTCACTTAATCCAAATATATGGCACTAGCGGTCCCCGAGAGCAAAAGCATCGACCGAGGCACCCGTCTCAGTTTAACATTCATCAATCATATATATATCACGGATCCATCTCTCAATCTCTACCATGTGCACATAGTCCTCGTGAAGCCCACCAGGTAGCCCGTTCTACCAAAATTTCTCAAAATCGATTTTTAAATAAATAAAATGTATTTAAATCTTAAATAATAGCATTAAATTAAATAAATCATATAATCAATGTAATAAAATACGAGCGTATGCATTCTTTACATAAACACACGCACAAATCGTTCTATTGACTTACAGGATGAATGCGAAGGCTGATGACCACGCGTCTGCCTCGGCCTCACAGCTTCTGCTCCGAAATGCTCTAAAAGAAAATAATAATCGACTTTTAAAACATGACTAAGGAATCGAAATCAACAATCAACAAAATAATGAAATTCCAGACTAACTCGAGGAAAACCGGACAATACTCGACAGACGGGATTTAACCTAACTAACGGTAGAAATTTTACGAGTATCACATTTTACGAGAAAATCTATCGAAATTTCGACAGAATCTCCTCTGTAAAACGGACATCTCTCTACCGAAAGTAGAGTCAGACCTGCATAGAAAAATGCACTTCTAATATCCACAAACATTCACACTCGAGTCGGGTTCCCAAAACTACAATTTGCCCCGACCGAGATCACAACTCAAAAAAATATCAAGAATTAATAATATTTATTTCTTAAAATGCATATTTCACATACACATATACTAAAATAGATGAAAATTATATAAAATCTCAATTATTCAAAATTAAACAATTAAATTTGTATTCCATTATCAAAAATATAATTATAACCCAAATTAAAACTATTGTAATGTATTATATGTATATATATATATATATATATTGGGAATTTGTTATTTAAAATTTACACTACTTAGGTAAAAATATCAATTAATTTATAAAAAATTGTCTAAACCCTTTAAATATTAATAAATCTAATTAAAATATATATTTAACTATGTTTAGCATAAAATTACATTTTTACCCCCCTAAAATACATAATTTACATAATGTGCTTTTAATACTAAAAATAATTCCTTAAAATTATTTAATCATGCCAAAAATTCATTTTCTCAAAATAAACCTTCCTAATATAATTAAAATATTTAATCAACCAACAATTTTTTTTCCAAAAATATTATTTAACCTAAAAATCAATTTGGCATAAACTCAAAAATATTTATAAAAATAGTATAAAAATCACAAAAATTATAATTTGAGTTCTAAAATTAATAAAATTTAATAATAACCTCAATTATTAAAATTTTATAATTTTTAATCATAATTTTCGAAATTAGCATAATTACCCATTAAATACCTAAAATTTACATAACCCTCTAATTAACACCAAAACTCTAAAATCTTACATAAAATTAATATACTAAAACAATTAACTATAATCACTTTAATTATACTAACTAAACCAAATAAAACCCAATAAATCAACTAAAAAAAATTAAAATAAATAAATAAAAATTATGCAAACTTCTGTAAATTAAGAAAAAATTAGGAAAAATATTTAAAAATCCAAATAGCAATTTATCGGCATAATCCAACGTATACTCAAAAACAACCTAAAATCAACATTCAAAATCGAGCAGCAACCAGAAAACAACCTGTCAACAACCTAAGAACAACTCTGTGCAACTCACCTTCAACCTTCAATTCCGGCACCGGAGGTGAGTTGCAGCGACGACTCTTGGCTTGGACGGACACCTAAGATGAGGAGGGAAGTTGGGGAAGTTTGGGTGGTGCTGGATCAGCTTGGATCAAAGCTGACAGAGGAAAGAAATGAGGAACGGCAGCAGCAGCTCTTCCCCTGGCAGCTTGGTGCGATGACAATGGTGTCACCGGTGATGGCAGGATGAATAGCACAGGGAAGAAGAAGAGAAGGAGGGTGAGAGACGATGAGGGAGAGGGTATAGGCTTGGGAAGTTTATGTTTTCTCTTCTTTTTTTTTTCTTCGATGTTTTCTTCCTTGCTTTCTTTCTGTTTTCTTTTCTTTTGATTTTTGTCTTCTTTTGTCTATTTAATCCAATTTGGTCCACTTCCTACACAAAAAACCATATATATATATATATATATATATTAATATATATTAATATAGTTATGCATGTATGTGTATAGATAAATATTGGTACATATATATATATATACATATACTACATATACATACATCTACATACATACATACACAAATTATTTTAATATACACATCTAAAATAATATTTAACCCTAAATATATATATATACACCTCCATTAGATAGAAAAAAAATAATCTTTTATATAATATAACCTAAAAGTATTTATTAAAGATTTAAATATAAAGTTACTTTATTTAGTTAAAACATAGGGTATTACAATATGGTTCATATATTTGATAGCAGTTGATCAATAGCGGTGGTCGATAGCTAAAATTTGTAGCTGCTAGCTGATAAATATAAACTGTTTAATAAAATTTTGTCAATTGTTATTGCTAGGGGTAAGCACGGTCTGATTTAATTCAAAGAATGCAAAATTTCAGAGATTTACAAATAAAAGTTTTAAAATTGCTTCAAATTTTTTATTTAGTTTAGTTCATAAATTAAAATTATCAATTCAATTCAAATTAAAAATCGATCCTTCTATGAATTAAAATAAATAAATATATATATATAATCTCAAAATTTAACAAGGATCGATTTTTATATTTTAGCATTTATTCTTTAAAATTTATGTGTTAAATTATTAAAATTTACAATATTTTTCTATAAAAAAAAAAAAAAACCTTTATTTTAAAATAGACTCCTTTAAACATATAAATTCCTTCATTATATATAGTATTCTATCCCACTTGAAACACTGTTCTTTTATGCCACTAAAAAGCTTATTTAAATCTATCATTTATGATTATACATGATTATGCATCAATCTCTCCGTGTCTTACAATTCTATATTTGTTAAAAAAAAAAAATCCAATATCTTTTTTTGCTCTTCAATTGATGCATATGATCCCAATTTCAACATTATTAGTTAATGAGGAATTTTAGCATTATTAATTAATGAGGCTATTGAAGAGACCTCAAGTGGCTTCATTTTTACAAATAGGTGAGCTCATTCGCTGCAATTGTTGACTTTCCATTCTTTATATTCTGTTTGAAATGTGAAGAAAACAATTTACTTGTTGATTTTTCGAACATAGCATTGCCTATTTATATATGTGTTTATTTTTATGGCTGTATAGTATTTTGTAGTATTTAATAAGATTCAAGCTAATATATGCTAATTTGATTTATTTTCTTGCAATGGAGATGTAAATAATCTATAATAGAGGGAAAAAAATTTTGGACAAATAATAACGTACTTCTTTTATGTATTATAAAAAATAGTATTAATTTAATTTTGAAAAATTTTAAAATTAATGAAGATAGTTTTAGTTTGTATTTAAAATTTAAAAATAAAACAGATTTAAATAAAAATAATAATTTCTTTAATACACATAAACTATTAAATTATTATAAAATTCATTTATAAATATTTTAAATTTTTTTTTGTAATGCACTACATTTTGCATATATATAAATCATGAATAATAGTTAAAATTAATAATTTTATTATTAGTTTAATTTATATAATTGTACATATAAAAGTAATTAGAAAATTAGAAAACTATAAAAGTTAAAATTTTATTAATTGATAAATAAAAATAATTTATTTCATAACATTTATATATAGTATAGATATATATTTTACATGTAAGTGACTAAGAAAATATAATTATTTTTAAGTAATAAACTTTAATCAATTAGAAAATACTTATCCTTTAGACAGTGTCAACAAATTTTATACGATTTATTATTTAAAAATTTCATATAAGCTAAATATTTTTATTTATTTTATTAAAAATAATATTTATTAAAAATTTACAAATTTATTTTAATTATATTATAGATAAATAATATTGCTCTTCCAAATACAATATTATTTTTTAGATTATTCTGTAAGTATAGTATATGTTTAGTTCTTTCATATAGGGATTCTGTAAATAATTTTAAATAATTATTCTTATATTAGTATTTTTTTTTTAATGACTCTTATAATTTAATATATGTCTTATATGAATCATTATTTAGTATTGACAATTTACTCTATTTATATTATAATAAATATATTTTATAATTAAAAAATTAAAATAAATTATATATTTAATAAATATTCTAACTACATACAATGCATATGAGAAAAAACTAATAATAATAAAAAGGTGTATTATATTTAAAATTCTAAGATACCATGTGGCACAATAAGTTCCCAACACAAAAAGACGTAGTAAAACTCTTGGATTATTAAGTAAATAAAAATGCAAAATTCATGTCACACCAATATTTCATAACCTATAGAGTGCAGCTTTAGCTTCTACCATATGACATAGTTTTAATTTCTTTCAATAAAAATATATTTAAAATGATTTTTCATATTTAAAAATTTTTTTTTACATCTTCTACATAAAAAATAACTCTTTTTATTATCTTTTTATAATTTTAAATGCATTATATTTATTTAATTTACATAAAAATTAAAATTGTAGATTAATTGAATAAATTACAATAAAAATGATGAGTTATCGTTGCTATTATTCACAAATTGGCTTAAGTATCCTTGTCTTTGATGTTTCATAAATTAATTTTCTACCTACGGCTTTAGTCAAAGGATTGGCCAAATTTACTTATGACTTTAAGTAGTCAATGGATATTATTCAATCCTTCAGCAGCTACTTAATCACTTCATATCTTAATGTCTATTTTTACCATTAAAAGCTTTATTCTTTGCGGTGGCTATTGTCGCATAAAATCATAATGTATAGACATTGTATTGGTTTCATACCTAATTTAATTTGTAATAAAAAAAATTTTATCCATGCAGCTTCACTACCAATTGACTCTAGAGCTACAAACTTTAATTTCATGGTGGATTTAGCACTAATGGTCTGTTTTGCTGATTTCCAAGCCACAACAACTCCATAGATAGTTAAGACATATCGACTAATGGATTTTATCTCATCTAAATCAGAGATCTAATTGATATTGATGTATCCTTCTAATATAGCGGGAAATCCACTATATTGTATGTCATAATTTATGGCGCAACATGACTATTGAGAAATAGGGTCACCTCAATTTTTCTTTAATTGAGAATTAGCATCATAAGGAGTGTTAATAGGTTTCACATCAAAATTACCAAACTTCTTAAGTTTCTCAACATAATAAATTTGTGAATATTATACTATTGTCTCTCCTTATAGATTTAATACCCAAAATAACATTAGCTTCACCAACATCTTTCATTTCAAATTGTGAAGCTAGAAAACTCTTGGTACTATGTACCAAATATGAGCATGTCATCCACATAAAAAGAGCTATGACCAAATATTCACCGTCAACAACTTTTGTATATACACATTTATCCAATTGAAAAGATGAAAATCCATTACTCACTACAATATGATCAAATTTCCCATGTGTAAACAACAAGGTTCAACAAGCATCGAAGTATTTGGTGATCATGATATTATGTGGGTTTAAGGCTCATTAGGGAATATTACTTGGGCTATAAAACCTCGATCGGAGATGGGAGTTGTCACCCGGATGGAACATGGGACAAACTTTTTATAACAATTGAATCCCACATATAGCCCTTACAACCATCTTCAAAGACTATATCTGGAAACTATGTACGGACTTTTGGAATGTCCACCCAACTTTATAGTTGTTTTTATTTTATTATTTTTAATTATTTAATTGCTTCTTTATTAACATGGAAATTGCAATTTTTTCCACAAAATTTATAAATTTTAGAATTAGGTCCAATTGTGTTAATTAATTCATTTTCATGCAATTAAATCGGGTTCATATACATCCATCACATCGTATCCATTTATTCATTTACCATTGATAGTATAAACAAATAAATAAAATAACACCAATAAAAGAATAAATATGCACACAAAGAAAGGATGAAGGAGAAATCACTACAATCCTTATTTATACATAAATAAATATAAATAAAAATTTAATCTAATTAAATAAACACTTTTTTTTTTGCCACATCTTTTAAAAAGAAATAAATTAGTCCAAAAAATCTACAAGAAAACAATAAATTGAGTTTGCAATTAACATAAAATTAATGAGAAAATAAATAAAATAAAACTCATAAAAATAAGATTCAATTAAAAATATATCTACATCTAAATCTTACTGAATCAAATAAAACAAAGCTAAGATTAAAACTAATGAAAAATTTAACCATATTTATTAAATTTAGTTGAAAACTAAACAATCATTAACAACATTCTAATATTCTAATTTTATTCAATAACAAAATATATTACAAAAAAAAAATAATCAAACTAAAATTAAAATATATAAAGAAATAAAATTATGAAAAGTAAATGATACCCCACATATATATTCATGTTTAAACAAGATTTTTATTTTGTTGTATAGGATCACTTGCTAAAAAGGACATCAAAGCTAGATAGGAAAAGAATCCCAATCAGAAGACTCCCGAATAAGAAGAAATATTCTCCTAGTTGACATAAGACTTCCATCAAAGAGAAATCTTATTCCTCTCAGATTTGAGCATCACTATCCTTATAAATAGGATCTCATATATCTCATTCTCATTTATTCTATTCTTTCATATTCTTATTGTTCTCTTTCTCTCTCCAGATTCTCTCTTCATATATTCTGACTTAGGCATCAGAGGGTTTATAGGGATCTTCCACACTTCTCACTTTGTCTTCTATTAATCACTTGCAGGGTATCAACTCAAAAGTTCCAAAAAATAAGTTATCAAGTGGCACTGTCTGTGGGAACTCTTGAATAAGAGCCATTCATACATCTATCGAGCAAGCCCCAGACATTATGACCTCTAGTCCACCACCAATTTTAAATCTCGACATGCACATCAACCCATCCACTCCTATTCCCCTAATCCATTTATCATCACCGATAATACCGCTAGCCCCTTTTTCGCACGTTTGACCCTCATCTCAAATTACAATAGGTGGTATTTACCTTCCACTTGGAAACACTAATGGGTACCCATCCCTGGGCATTGACCTTCCCTACTTTGCTCCTCTCCAACACCATCACAGACCTATACCTTCCATACCTTTTCATAACCTACAAGAAACACCTGCCATAACCACGCCCAATCTAAACACAATAACCCAAACACTCAACCTCACCCCAACCAGTAGAGAAACAATGATATGAAACCTTCAAACATAGATGACCCTAATGCAACAATAGTTGAATGCCTTAATTCAAAGTAGCAACCCTGGATCAACTCATATGGAAGGCAACATTACATCTCTGGAAATACCAGAAGTAGACAAGAAGTGTAAAACCCTGGAAGGGGAATCCAGCTCGATAATTCTAGCTCTCGATGATTCCATGTTAATCCAAAATTTTGAATAAGTTATACACAAAGCTCGCATAAGGCCCAGAAAAAGAGGATCAATGCTTGATAGAAGGCAGGACACCTTTTGTAAGTAGGATAATCTGAATAGAAATCTCAACCAAATTTAAAATACCATAGCTAAAACAATATAATGCAACTGGAAATCCAATCAACCACATATCCTCGTTCATAATAAAGATGTTACTCCAAAATGTGAATACAGAATCATGTGTAGAGTTTTCCCTAGTACACTCACTAAGAATGCTCAGAGATGGTTCCACCATCTTCTAGAAAATTCTATCACCTCTTTCAAAGATTTAGCTGAGAGCTTTCAGACCCGGTTTATCACTAACGTCCCTCCAACCAAAAATATTAACGACCTCCAAATGTGTTGGCAGGAGGCCAATAAATCTCTACGAAGCTATCTGGATCGATTCAATAAAGTTACTATACAAATTAAAAACCTAGTGGATGAAGTAGCTATAGAAGCTTTAACTAATGGTACTATGCTAGGAAAGCTCAAGGATAAGATAATGACAAAAGAACCTGACACTTTTATGGAGGTGATGGCGATGGCAGTCAAAATGATTAAGATGGAGGAAGACAGAAGGATGCAAAAAGAGGATGAGAAAGTGCTAGCTAAAGAAAGATCAAGACTCCAGAGACCAAGCTTCCCACAAACAAACTTTAGAAACTCGATGGAAAGGTTTTAAAATGAAGTTAAAAGATACACGCCTTTAAATACCTTCAGATCCATAATCCTTATGTGCGTCAAGCATAATAGCGTAGGAATTTCTCCAGTTAGAAGAATCAACCATAGTAAGAGAGCCACGCAGGATAGATGGTACTACTGCCAATATCATTGGGACTATAAACACAACATTGAGGCCTGCCGAGAGCTAAAGAGTGCTATAACAAGACTAGTGCAAAATGGAAAAATCAGCAATTTCATCGACACCCCTAAAAGAACCTGGAATTAAGATGTGCAGGAATGAAATAGGCCGGAACCAAAGAAGGTCTGGAATGAACCAATTGGTGTCATTAACATGATCATTGGAGGAGAAAATAGGAAAAAAAAGCCCAAAAGACCTGTAGAGAAAAAGGGCCTGCTCTCATGAAAAGACAGACCATCACATTTAATCTAGTAAAGAGATTACTGATTGATAATGGAAGTGTCATCAACACATTGTCTTAGAATGCTTACAAAGCAATGAAAGGCTCAATCTCTGACTTGAAGACTATTCAGAATCCCATTACAAGTTCTTACGGAGGAACCACATAGCCTATGGGTATGGTAGAGTTAAGTCTGGAATTTGGAGAAAGAGATATCAAAGATAAAAAAAGTCATTAAAGCCCAATTCAATGTGGTAAACCTCCCACTGGCATACAATGACATTATAGGATAACCAGTACTTTATAAAACTGATGTAGTAATAAGTATCTGACACCTAACCATGAAGATTCCTATTGAAGGTAGAGTTCTAACCATTCGTGGAGATCAACACATGGCTAAACAATGTTACCAAATGGCAGTCAAGCCTCAGATGGAAGCATTCCCCTTAAAATCCTAGGGAGTAAAGAAATAGGGAGCCAACCTAGAGCCAATCAACTAAGTTCAGACATTATAGATCGTTGATGGGAAAATGGTAAGAATCGATAATGAACTTGATAATGAAACTAAGTAGGGGATAAGTGAGGTCCTTATTAAATACTCAAAAGACTTCGCATCTCAAGCATTTGAAATTACCAGTATAGACACTCGGATTGCCTCACACAACCTAAATATCATACCAAGTTCAAAGTCAGTTGTCCAGAAGAAGAGAACCTTCACATATAAGAGGTAAAAAATAATCGCTAAATAAATAAAAAAAAACTATTAGAAGCAAGGTTTATAAAAAAAGTCACTCACCCGGAATGGGTGGCCAACGTGGTGCTAGTAAAGAAGTCCAATGGGAATTATAAAATGTGTGTAGATTATACTGACCTCAACAGAGCATGCCCTAAGGATAGCTACCTACTGCCGATGATAGACCAACTTGTAGACTCCATCACTGATCACAATATGTATAGCTTCGTGGACGTAGCACAGGGGTATCACCAGATACCAATGAAGGAAGAAGACTAAGAGAAAATATTCTTCATTACATAAGAAGGTCTCTACTGTTACAAAGTAATGCCTTTTGGGCTAAAGAACATCGGAGCAACGTATTAAAGGATGATGAACCATGTACACCAAGATCAAATCAGAAAGAGTGTGGAAGTATATGTAGATGACATTATCATAAAAAGTAAGAATGTCGAGCAGCATCTCACTGACCTTGATCTAATCCTTCAATTACCGAGCCAGCACCAGATTAAGCTAAACCTAGAAAAGTGTGTCTTCGGGGTTAAGGTAGGCAAGTTCCTAGGATTCATGATATCACACAAGGGAATCGAGGCTAACCTAAAAAAGATAGAAGCCATTCTTAATATAAAAACTCTAATAATGATTAACAAATTGCAAAAGTTAAATATCAGGATAACAGCCTTAGGGCATTTCATCTCTTGCTCAACTAAATAATGCCTACCACTATTCCGAGCCCTAAAAAATTCCAAGAAATTTTTTTAGACTGAAGACTGTCAGGCAGCCTTTGAAGATATCGAAAAATTCATATCCTCACCACCTTTGATCAGCAGACCAATCTATGGGGAAACATGATACTTATACCTTTCTATTGGTTAAGAGTCAATAGCTTCAGTACTAGTAAGGGAAGAAAGAAGCCAACAAAGCCCAATATACTATGTCAGCAAGGTACTCCGAGGATCAGAGACTCGGTGTCTAGCACTACATAAATTAGTCATGGCCATTATTCACACGTCCTAAAAGCTCAGGCACTATTTCTAAGCTCATCAAATCATTGTAAGATCTAGCTTCCCCTTGAGGAAAATCTTATAAAGGCTTGAGACATCTAGCAGATTAGTTCAATGGTTAATATTGCTCGGAGAATTTGACATCGAGTATGAACCAAGGCAGCAAATGAAAGCTCAAGGCTTGGAAGACTGCATGCCAGAAATGACACCAAATGACTTTGCTCCTTTCGATAGACCAGAATGGTAGCTTTATGTAGATGGAGCATCATCCACCCATGGTTCCAGTGCAGGGATTATTCTTAAAGGGCCACATAAAGTCTTCATTAAATATGTCGTATGGATAGAATATGATGCCACTAATAATGCAGCAATTAATGAAGCACTCATCATAGGACTGAAGTTAGCTATGGAAGTCAAAGTCAAGCACCTCACGATACACTTGAACTCCTAACTAGTGGTGAACCAAGTCAAAAGCACATTCTAAACAAAAGATCTGAGCATTACCAGATATGTCAAAAAAGTAAGGCAGCTTCTAAAGAGGCTAGAGCAAGAAGGAGGATAATGGGAAATCACCCAAATCCCTAGAAGTAAAAACATATAAGCGGACCTATTAGCCAAATCAGCAGCCGAGGAAAACCATACATGCAAGGGACTTAAGCTCATTAAAGCTCTGATAAAACCTAGCATTGAAGATCTAGAGATCATAGACGTACGAGAAGCCTTATAATGGATGCAACCAATCATTTAAAATCTGGAGAGCGAGACACTTCCAGAAGACAAACTAAAAGCTCAAAAGTTAAAAACAAAAGCTGCACATTAATCTATAGAGGATCTCTCTCACATCCATGGTCTAAGTGCGTATCTCCAAAAGAAAGGAACAATGTACTCAAAGAAATTTATAAAGGAATTTGTGGAGCACATGAATCTCATCATTTGTTAACCAGAAAAGCATTATTGTAAAGATACTATTGGCCTACCATATTTTTCCCGCCTCACCCATAAGTCCTCCTATCCTTAATATCCAATATGGAGCCCTTGGCCTTTTGCCTTATGGGGGATGGACATTCTAGGTCCCTTCCCCACCTCAACATCCTAGAAGAAATTCTTGATTGTGGCCATAGATCATTTTACCAAATAGATAGAAGTGGAATCCGTACCAACCATCACTAAATCCCGAATTCAACACTTCTTTTAGAAAAAAATCATTTATAGGTTTGGGATATCGTATACCCTGATCACAGATAATGGAAAGCAGTTTGATAATGAGAAATTTAAAAAGTTCTGTTATGACCTTAAAATTAAGCTTTGATTTACATCAGTAGCTCACTCATAAACAAACAGATAGACAGAAGTCACCAACAGAGCCATCATACAAGGGTTAAAAAAGAGGCTTGATGAAAAGAAGGGAAATTGGGTCAACAAACTCAACAATATCGTCTGGGCTTACAGAACTATGCCCAAAACCTCCATAGGGGAGACGTTGTTCAGACTGACCTATGGGATCAATGCAATGATACCTGTTGAAATTGGGTTACCAAGTTACAAGGTTAGCAAGGAATTAGACTAAGAGGCCAATAGCATTAATAATCAAATATGCTTGAATCTTCTAAAAGAAAGAAGAGAACGAGCATCCGCTGTAGTAGAGGCACACAGGCAGAAGATAGTTAAGTATCATTACTAGCGTATCTGACCAAGATAATACAAGATAGGAGATTGGGTGCTTAGAAGGGCAGACATCGGTAAAGGCAATTTTAGTATAGGCAAACTCGGACCTAACTAGGAAGGCCCTTATCAGATTACAGAATAAACATCTAAAGGAGCATACAAAATTAGAGATAAACAAAGGAAGGAATTATAGTGGTATTGGAACTTGGATTGTCTTAAAAAATATTACCAGTAAATGTACTCAAAATATTATCAAATAAAGTATTTTCATTCATTGATGAGAAAGATTATAATACAAAGTCCATACTACCAAATAAAGTTTTTGGTATAATAACTGAGCACTAGAAGGCTCAGATAATGGGACACTCAATAAGAGAGACTCAGACACAGAGGGGGAGCAGTATTGACGGATGCAGGAGGCTCAGAAGATGATTCCCCAATTGATTTTGTAGCTTTCCTTCCACGAAGGGAAGAGGTCTTGCTCCAGGCATCCTCTTCAGAAGCAATCCTAGTTAGACCAGCCAATGTTATTTTGTCTAGATCTGTCTAGATTCAAATTTTATGAAAGGAGGACCCTCTGACACTCAGATCTATAGGCCTTAAGAAACCCTCCCACCATGTTCTGATAGGTCATTTTTTTATCTTCTCGAGATTTTTTAACCTCACCCAGTTTCCTCTCTAGGTCCACAATCCGAGAGTCTTATTCTTTAATCTTCATAGTCAATTAACCTTGACTGTGCTCCAGGTCAACCACCTTCTTCTGGCTTGCTTCTATCTCAAACCTCACCTCTGTATATTTAGTTTGGTAGAGTTCCAGTGCCGCCTTCACCTTATCCAACTTCTTTTTTAAGTTGATCACTATGGTCCCCAATTACGTCTCCTTCAGGCTATACTGGCTCTTTAAAAAGAAGTAATTGTCCTTCGCCAACAGTAAAGCCTAAGTCATATGAGAAAAAGAACTAATGCCATTTCTTTAAAACCCAAAACATAAAATATCAAATAGTAGTAAACACTTACCTTTAGTGAGTGTTTGATCATGGAGCTATACAACTCCTCATGGCCCTCCTCCGACCAACAGTACATGTTAGCTTGTAGTCTCAAGGACTCTGTATAATGATCTCTAACCTGGGCATTCAAAACACTTAGAGGTTTCATTTTGTTTAGAATCCAAGTCTTCATGTTCGGGCACCTAGAGAGCTTTGGTCACTGGATAAATATTTTCTTGCATAATTCCTCAGTATCTAAGTCTTTATCTAGGATTTGGCTTTTCTTCCCTCTTTCTTTATCAATCTAGGAGGACCTAGCTACAAATTTCCCCTTCAAACTGACAATAGCTTCATCTAGGACTGCTGGCACTATAGGCTCAAGTGATGAAGAGGATACTTGAGCATATTCTTACGCCTTTGGCTCATCGATTACAAACTGAATCCATTTACCATCCGTAAATGCAAAAAAGTCAACCATCTACAAATAAAAATAAAAATATAAGAGTCAAAGAGATACCTTTCGAAGGTTAAAACATATCAGTGGGCTAAACACGATCAGGGCAGACTCTCCACAGATATCTTTAGGGTACATCTTCCGCAGACTAGGCATCGGCTAGGCCCTAAAAATGAAGTTTCAAGACCATATTTATATCTTAGTCGAATAACCTCAAAGGATGTTTCACCCTATGGCATTCATCGGACCATATCTGTAGGACATCCACAAAGTCTGAGGGATGCTCGAATATAAAGAATTTATGTCTCCACTTCTTATGTAGGTCAGGGAGTTTCACAAAAAGGCTATGGTTGGGGATAGCCAATAGAGAGAACATCAACTCCCCCTTTTTCTTATTTAATATATAAAGGTATTGTAGGACATCTAGTCCGACTCTCTACCCTCTTTATGCATTAACTGTATAAACCCAGTAACTGTTTAGGTGGAGTTACCTAGGAGCTATGTTATACCTATTCAATAACTCCTTCACAAAGGGGTCTAGAGGGAACTTTAAGCCCCCCTCTAGTTGGTCAAAATACAAAACTAACCTATTGAAATCTAGCATAATAGTGTTAGCCCTAAATCTTCTATCTACAGTACATAAAATGAAATCAGTAGGAATACTAAAATGCCTCTGATACCATCCTAGCAAGTCTTTATCTATCCTAGAGACAAAAAGATCTGAGATAACTTATTCCTTTAGTGCCATAGATTTTATCTAATAAACAAAAAAAAAGAGGATGAAAGAAGAAAACTTCGCCTGAATGTAGAACTTAAGCTTTGTTGCAGAAAAGCGTGATTACAGGATGCACAAGGAGGAAAAAGCAAAAAAGATAGTAAGAAATGAAAAATGCAATAAGACAAGAAATCTAGTGTACTTATAATTCAATTGAAGGGCTTAAAATTACCATAAATACCCTCATTAATGTTATGGTCACTGCCACACAATCGAGGGCAGTCTGGGAAGTAGAAAAGACCTATTAATTGAGCAGTCATCATTATGGCAGCTGAAACGTCTCCTCTTCTGACACACAGACATATGTGACAGTTACATGATTCAAAATTTGAAAAAAAGGGTATCAAAATGACATGACGGTTATCAAATCCATGCACATCATTGCTAGTTGTCCTTTCAGTTTGAACAACTGAAGCTCTAGCATCATTGTCCAGTATCTGGAAACTAGCACCCTCAAGTAGCTTCTAATATTGAGGTTCAGTACTCAAGCCACGCTTTTAATGCACCGAGACTATACAGCACTTGGGCCATGCTTCTATTACACCAAGAATAAGTCCAGTATCTGGAAACTGGCACCCTCAAGTTACTTCTATAGTACTAAGGTTCCAAGCATATAAGTCTCATGTCCTTGCATCGAGCATCTAAGCCTAAAAAATGTAAGATCAATATTTGAAAACTGGCACCCTCAAGTCGCTTCTATAGTATTGAGGTTCGGCACTCGAGTCGCGCTTTTAATGCACGAAAATTAAAAATCTAGTGACGATTGGTTCCATCGCTTTATCTCAATACTAGCGAGTTAATCCCTTATATACCCTTTTTTTATTGCAGTTTTTATACATTTGTGACTATTTGGCACTTCCAACATGTTTTGATCTCAAGACTCAATGTCGATCATCAAATCCCTTTACGACTGAGGCTGACCACCTCAGCTTGCCTTTTTTTTTTTATCATATGACGTGATTTATGTAAGTTTCTATCCAATTAGAATAATGTCCGAGTCCACCTTACGGATTCGAGAGCATCAAGCATAAATATCCAGATATATTTTTTGGGGGGAGACTCTTGATACCCCATATATATATTCCTGTTTAAACAAGGTCTTTATTTTGTTGTATAGGGTCACTTGGCTAAAAAGGACATCAAAGCTAAATAGGAAAAAAATCACAATCATGAGACTCCCGGATAAGAAGAAATACTCTGCTAATTGGCATAAAACTTCCATCAAAGAGGAATCCTATTCTTCTCATATTTGAGCATCACTATCCTTATAAATAGAACTTCATATCTCTCGTTCTCATTCATTTTATTATCTTATATTCTCATTGTTCTCCTTCTCTCTTTAGATTCTCTCTCCATAAATTCTAACTTGGGCATTAGAGGTTTGTGGGGATCTTCCCCATGTCTCACCTTATCTTCTGTTGATCACTTACAAGGTATCAGCTCAAGAGTTCCGAAAAACAAGTTATCAATAAATGATTTATTATTTATACGCTAAATAATATAATATAAAAGAAAATAAGTTACTAAATTAAAATGAAATAGATTATACTACAAATTTCACCAATTAAATTACCCTTTAATTAATAATTCTATAATATTATTTATTAAATTTATTAAAATTACCTTTAGAAACTATAAAAATCACTAAAACTAAATTTAAAATTAATAAAAATATTTTACAATATTAAATAACCTAATTTTGCTAAATAAACTAATGAAAAATTTATTATTTAATTTTTATATCCGTAATTAACCTAATTACCATAATTATAGTAAAATAAAGACAGAAACAAATGAAATATTGCATATAAATAATAAAAAAATAAAATTAATAATTAGAAATAAAAATAACATAATGAAATAAATAAAATAATATAAATAAAAAATTAATCTCAATAATGAAATACAATATAATAAAAAATATAAAACAAGTTTAGAATGAAAATAGAATATAAATTAACAAAATAATAGCAAACAAAAAAAAACATGAAATAACATAATATAAATATAAGCAGAAATTAAAATTAAGAAAAATAATGCAATATAAATATATATAAATTAATAGAAATAAATAAAAATATAAAAAGAAATGGATATCATTTAAATATATAAATCAAATAAAAATGAATATCATAAATAAAAAAGTAAATAAAAAATAAAAATAAAAAGAATAAAAGAGTTTAAGTGGCAACGGTGCCAATGGACACTGTTAGTGACCAAAACAAAATGCCACTGGTCGAAAATATAAAAGTGTATGCTTAAAGTAATAAAAGATCAACAAAAAAATTTAGATAAAAATAAAATAAAGTAAATAATATTACCAGTAGGAATATGACTCCTTCAAATGCAATAGCACTCTCAATTTTACTGGCAAAGTAACTTTCTTCTTTTCACCAAAAAAGAAAAATTCTCTTTTTCAAAAACAAAAAAAAAAAAAAAAAAGAAAAAACAATCTTTTTTTTTGACTCCCCTTCATTTTCCCCCTTTTTTTCAGTCGCCTATTCCCCCTTTTCTTCCTTCCTCCCTTCTCCTCCTTTTCTAATTTCCTCTCCTCCCTTTTTTTCTAACTTCTCCCCATTTTTCTAATTTTCCCACATTTTCTAACTTCCTCACTTCCTACTAACAGTTATATATATATATCATCAATGAGCATATTTTGACTTTTTTTTTGGCATTCCTTCCTTTTTTTTTCTTTTTAAATTTGACTTTTAGAAGTTCTTGAATTTTTATTTTTTCATTTTTGGCCATTTTATCTTCATTGCCATTTTCACTGCTACTCTTTTGCACTGAAAGTTTCTTCTCCCTTTACCTCTTTCCTCACCAAAACTCAATCTCATTTTTACCCGTTCCGCTTAAACTTTCACTCACCCTTCTCCTCGAACTTTTTATATCCTTTGTGTAGCAAAGCAAACCCTAATCTCAATGTGACGAAGATAAAGGAAAAAACAGATACAACAGATGAAGAAAATGACCCTACTCTTGATTTGATAAAATTCTCTTTATATTAAGTTCCTGTTTTAAAAAATTCTTGACATTTGGGTTTTCATGTGAGCTACTCCTATTTGTTGTAGATGAACCCTAGTCTCAATGTGATGGAGAACAAAGCGGTGCCTATGCGGGTGTGATGATCAATCAGAAATACCCATACACCTTGGGGCGGGGATTCTTGAATCCACGACGGAAATGGTGAAGTAAAAAGATTCTTGTGTGATGATGGTTTAAGGTTTCAATGTGGGGTTCAGGTTTTTTTGTAGTATTAATAATGTGCTTTAGCAATCTTTTGAATTTTGAATGCGCGTGCATTAGGCTTTATAATTTTGTTGTTACTTGAAATTGAATAGAATTGGTCACAAGCTGAGCATCAAGTTTTAATCTTTGTTGTCAACTTGTAGTTCCCTGTATGTGTGAGCAGTTGGTTGTTTTTCCCCATGATATACGTGAATAAAGCGCAGATGCTTATTAATCATAAGAAAATAGGATAGTTTAAGAATTCAATAATTGAATTATCAGTTGAAGATGATGACTAATTGTTGTGTGAAAAAAACTGGAAAAAAAGAAAAAGAATGATTAATTGTTTCTATTAGTGTTCTATTTTTCTTGAATTGATCTTTGTCTATTACCAGTTGAAGATGATGGTGCTGAGCAGAATGATTCAGGCTGGTCCAGTCCGTCCAGGGGGTTGAACATGTGTTCATTTAATTTTAATTTCTTGATTAATCCCTTAAACTTGATATATTTTATTAGTTTATTCGAAATTTTTATAAATTAATTATTTTGACACCAAATTAGTGAATATTTAAGCACTTATTAATTACTTTAATTGTCAAAATAGTTTAATTTAGATACTTTAAATAATGTTTGATGAATTTTTGCCAAGTAGGCCTGGGATGCAGACATTTATTATTAAACCGGAATACTGACACTTGTGTTTTGCATGTTTCCACTAAATTATTTATTGAATCAGCCTCGCAAAAACCAACTCTTGTCTCATTGTAATGCAGAGAACTCTACAAAATTCATTCAAGCTATCACATGGCATCGGTCTACTTCATCCAATAGAGCCTTTTTGCATCCAGTTCTAAAAGTTCAACAACTTGGACGGCATATAATAATAATAATATATTATTATTATTATTATTATTATTATTATTGTTAGAGTGTTGTAGAGTTATTTTTGTATTATAAAGAGAATCTAGGTAGTACTAACATAAGAATGAGAATATGGAAAACGAAAATACAGATACGGAAAAAAGATTTTTTTAAAAAAATATAGGATACGGTTGTTAAGATTAATTTATAAATATTAAAAATATAAAAATTAATTTATAAATATAAATAATTATAAAATTCATTTTATATAAATTATAAATTGGATTCAATTCAAAATTATACTTTTCATGGTTAGTAATATTTTTTTAACACTAAAAATAATTTTAAAACACAAATATATATATATATATATATGTTATCTTATAATATAAATAAAACAATAACACCTCAATTATACACAATTTTTCAATAATGAATAAATAATTTTCCATCTAATTTTACTTAAATAATTAACAACAAAATCATAATACTTATAAGTAACATTAATATATCAAAACTTCATTTATAATAGCAATTCTAGTTTCTGAAATCTTTTATTTAATTAACATTTGACATTTTTATTGAAAAATACCATTTTTAATTTTGTTTCATTCAATGATAGAAGATGCGTATATTTAAAAGGGACATGCGTGCCTTTTTTAATAACTACCCTGACACTTTTTTTATTTTCGGAAACGCCTTCGAAATGTGTCGGATAGATTTCCGAGACGTGTCAGTGTCCGAAACGTGTTCGATTTGTGCAACATAGGTGAGAATTATAAATTCAACTTTTCTCTCTTTAGATTTATTTATTTTTGCTCCTTTCAAATTCTGGTTCAAAAAAGACACATGTTTGTTGTTTGTTGTTTTTTTTATTGTTGTTTTTCTATTGTTATTTTTTGTTACTTCTATTTTTCAATGTTGTGGCTTTTTTTTCTTAGTGTTGTTGTTGTTTCTATTTTTTTAGAATTTTTGTTTTTTATTTTATAGTATTGTTACTTTTTTTTAGTGTTGTTGTTGTTTTTATTTTTTATTTTTTTTATTTGTGGATGTTACAAATACACCATAAAAATTATAAACATATTACATATTGATGATCAATAAGTCTAAAATTATTTTTTTAATGAAAAATTAGACATTTTTATAAAAAAATCAAAGTAAAAAAATAAAATCTTTATTCTATAAGAATATAAAAGGGGAAAATTTCTTTTATTGCTTGTTGTTACAATAGTTGAAGATATTTATTATTTATTTTTTCAACAATTGAAGATGTTTAGTTCATAATCATGAATTTGAAAAAAAAAAAGAGTTTTGAAGAAAAAAAATGTAGAGAAAAAAAAGAGATAAAGACAGTACCTTAAAAAAAAAGTTTTAAAGACAGTACCTTAAAAAAATTTTAAAAATGTTGAGCAATAAAATGTTGAGAATACCTTAAAAATAGAAAAAAAAATGTTGAACATAAAAAAAAATTGAGAAAAAAAAGATGAAAACAGTAAAAGAAAATGTTGAGAAAAAAAAAAAGATAAAGACAGTAGAAAAAAATGTTGAGCAAAAAGAATAAAATGTTGAGAGTACCTTAAAAATAAAAAATAAAATATTGAGAAAAAAATGAAAATAGTAAAAGAAAATGTTGAGAAAAAAATATGGAGAAAAAAAATGAAGATAGTAAAAAAAATGTTGAGCAAAGAAAATAATATTGAGAAAAAGAACAAGAAAAAGATATTACGTTAAAAAAGTTTTGAATATTTAGAAAAAAGATGAAGATAGTAAAAAAATATTGAGTAAAAAAAATAATATTGAGAAAAAAAAAACATTATCTTAAAAATTTTAAAAAATATTTAATACAAAAATATTGAGAAAAAAGAGGTTATTTATACTCATAGTCTCTAATTTATTATCACTTCCCAATATCATTCTAAAAAATAATTTGAGCACACAAAAATTTCTGATTTTTAATTTTAGTAATGGTGATTCCCCAGTCATCAATTTCTGATGAAATTAATACCGGAATACTAACGTTGACATATAAGGGAATGTTGATGTGATAAAATTATTTTTAGTAATGAATCAGAGATCATGTGAGCCCTTATCAAACTTTGCTGCATAAATAAAAAAACTCCACATGACATGGTTCTAGTTCATTATTAAATGTAATTTTGCTATATCATCATCCCCTATTTGCCTATGTCAGTATTTTGGTGTTGATTTCATTGGAAATCAATGAATGAAAGATCACTGTTACTGAAATTAAAATTTAGGGATTTTTGTGTGTCCAATTAATATTTTGGGACAATAGTGAAAAAAGAGTAATAAGTTAGCGACTATGAGTGTAAATAACCCAAAAAAAAAAAAGATAAACACAGTAAAATAAAAATAAAAAAGAAGAAGATAATATCGTAAAAATAAGAAAAGAAAGGTAAGTGAAAAGAGTCCTAGAGGGGGGGGGGATGAATAGGATTATCAAATAAAAATGAGAAATTAAAAAAAAATTTACAAGAATTAAATAGAAGTTGAGAAGGAAGAATGAAAAACACAAAGATTTAAGTAGTTCGAATTCAACAACAATGCTACATCTCCACCTAACTTATCCCTAAGTTAGGATTTTTAATCACCTACAATCTTATTTACAAGATTGAGATTGCACAAGAGTTTTATGGCTCACTCACATAACCTTACAACATGAGTTTTCAAGACTCACTCAAAAAACCAAAACCCAAGTGTTTCAATGGACAACACTTAAACCAATTCCTTTGGAAATAAATCTCACTTCCCTTCTAATCTAACCCAAGATTTAAAATGAAGAAAAATTTTATTTCTAACACACACCCAACTCTCACAAGAGTTATACAAACAAAGAATTGTTTAAAAGAATTTGAGAGCTCAATGAATGCTTAAGAAAGAAAGAATAATAAACAAGTTTCTTAGATTTCATTCAGTTTTAGAGGTATTTATACTTAAAAATATAACTGTTGGAGGTGAAAATGATGTGTCCAATATCTATATTTTGGATCATTGAAAGTGATGTTGTTAGACAGCTATTCATGGATTGAAATTGTGATTGGTTGCTCAAGATATTTTAATTTGCCCACACTTTCTTCATAGAAGCTATTGATATCTAAATTAGATTTCTATATCATTTTGAATCACTTAAATTGGACGTCTGTAGCTCAGGATATGTCTAAAATACTAAGAGCCGTGTAATTTAAAATGCAGAATACTATCAGACAGCTATACCCAAGTTGAAGCCGTGATTTTATCCTAAAGAAATTTGAATTTGCTCATACTTTCTTCATGAAAGTTGTAGATATTTGACTTATATTTCCATATCATTTTGAATCACCTAAATTAGACTTCTGTAGCTTAGGATATGTCTAAAATACTAAGAGTTGTGCAATCTAAAATGCAGAATACTATTAAACAGCTATACACAAGTTAAAGCCATGATTTGCTCCTGAAGAAATTTAAATTTGCCCATATTTTCTTCATGAAAGTTGTATATATTTGAATTATCTTTCCATTTGATTTTGAATCACCTTAATTGGACTTCTGTAACTCAAGATATATTCAAAATACTAAAAGATGTGTAGTCTGAGATGGCAGATGTATACGTGGATTTCAACTAAAAATTTGCATAACCAAATGAACTTGGATTTTGATAAATAAGCTCAATTCAGAAAGCTCAAGATATCTAATTAAAATATGAAGAAAATAACTTTCTCATTATAAAGCTCTAAGGATATCGAAAGCCTCATTAAATCTCAAAGTCCAATCAGCCTAACATAATTATACTTCCAATAGAGTCCTAACTTATACATAATTAAATAAACAAATTAAATTCTCAAAATTAAGTTTTTTAAGATCAAAATTAAGATTAATTATTGCTAAGGTCAACAGTAAGTTATCCATATTTGAAATATTAAAGTTAGGAAGTTAGTTTTGAAAAAAAAGGAAAAGTTAGTTTTGAAATATTTTTTGTCAATATAACTTTTAATAATATTTTTGATTTTTGGTCCATTTATGAAAAAATTTCCTTAAAAAATTATCTTTTTTTTGGGCAAAAACCTATTTGAAGAGGAAACTGAATTTAAATTTTTTGAGTCATTACTTATTTTGATAAGCTCATCTAAAACTTTTCATCATTGGGTTTTCTAATTTCAGGTAGGTCAAAATTAGATGTCAACACCTTGCCATTGTTTAAATATTTATTTTAGACTGTATAAAGATTTTTATAGAGTTGATTTATGTTTCTTTTTTTTTTTAAGGCAAATTTGATTTATGTTTCATTAATATAAAAAATTAAAAAAATAAATTTATAAATAAGTATAAAATGATAAAATAAATGAAATATTCAATAAAATAAATTTTTATAGGTAAAAAATGAAATATTCAATAAAATAAATTTTTATAGGTCTTTACCTTACCCAAACTAAATTAACAAAAATACATAAAATTGGGATTAATTGTTAAGGAAGGGTTACCTGTTAATTTTAATGTTTTAAAGTTTGCCAAATAGATTTAAATGGAATTAATGTATTATAAAAATAATATTTACCTTTATTTAACTTCAATCTAAATGCACCCTTAATTGTTAATTAAAAAACCAAAAAATAAATAGAACTCATGATAGTGTTATCTCTATACTATAGATAGATTGTAGACTATAATTACCACAGCTAACCTACTGCTATCCTTATAAAGAACGTAGAAGTATATATATAATTTAAGGATACAAATTTTACCACCCGTTATGATGTGGCATTTTTATTTCTAATTATTTTTTATAACTTATGTTATTTTTTACATTAATAAAAAATTAAAATAAATATAAATCACAAAGTCATAAAATAGAATTTTACTATTCCGTATGTAGCATATATATCATTCCAAATTTAATAAAATTGTCATAATTTTATTAAATAACGTGTAATGTTACTGTAAATTTTACTATGATGTAACAATTATATATACTTACACTAAAAAAATAAAAAATAAAAAATAAAATAAATTTTTTTAAAATTCATGTCGTGAATCAATAATTATCTATATTTTATGACTCTTCGTATACCATTTATTATTATTTTATTTATTATTATTGTGGGTGGTGAGATTTAGGCCACGCACTCAAGTGTACAGCGATTACGGCATTGTGTGGACTCAAGGCCCACTAAAATTATTAAATGGGATTTTAAAGCCCAAAGGAGATGAGACTACCACTCGGATAAAAATCGGGACACTTTACAGCAACTGGATTCCATGAAGATTCCTAGAAGCCATTATTAGAGATTCGAGTTCAGAAACTAGGTACGGGCTTTGAATGCGCACCCAATCTTACAGTTGACCTCCGTTTGTGTTTTATATTTTATTACTTGTGATTATTAGATTATTTCCTTATTATTGTGGTTTACAAACCCTTTCAATTTTATAATTCAATTTGAGTTTGCACAATAATTCTTTTGTATATTTATTATCTCGACATCCAAATCAAATATTGAAAATAAATTTACAAGCATTCATTCCAAATAAACAGGGAAGGGATTAAGGATTAGAATAATTTGTACAATTATTACAAATGAAACCTCTCAATAACTAATTAATTCACTAATTACATAGTGATTTAAAAATCACCAAAACCTACAAAAAATAAAGGTTAGTTTCACATTTAAATAAACAAATTTATTCACAAGACAATTCGAACTATGTTAGCATAAACATAGACATGTAGGTTCATATAAACAGGGATCAATTATTCAATTAATCCTAGAAGCATAGCATTCACATGCAACATCAAGAAAAAAGGAGAGCATATATGTATTAAATACTAAAAATATACCACACGAGAGGCGATCGCCTCTAGGTCAGAAGGCGACACCCCTTTGAAGAGGCGACGCCTCTTCAATAGGCACAACAACACCAAAAACACAAGTTTCTTAAATCCTAAGCAACTCAAATATTCACATAAACTAACATAAACTAATAACTAAGAACTTAATAATTCACATATTTAAACTCTAGATGCAATCTTAAAGAAGCAAATAAATACAAAAAAGTGTAAAATAGAGAGATGGAGTTTCAAAAGCTCAAAACTTGAAAACAAGGATTCTCACTGATTTGGACCTATTTGATGCTCCTAACTGAAGGTCTCAGAGCTTGTTTGGTTTGTTTTTGAAGTGTTGAATGCAAGAATCACCTTCCTTCTTCCCAAGAAATGGATTTCTAGCTTCAAGTTCACTCTTTTCCTTTCTCCCTTCTCTCTTTTTCTCAAGAATGTTTTCTTTCTTTTTTTGCTTTCTTTCCTTTTGGTTTTTTCTTAGAATGGCCAGCCCCCTCTTTTCTTTATCCACATGCTTCTCTTAAGCCTCTTCCCTCTCTCTTCTTAATTTTCTAAAAAGTCAAGGTTACTTTCCACCTTGCATTTTCATCATTGCTCTCCTTTTTTTTTTTTTATCATTCCATGCCCCAAAAGTCCTGTTGTTTCCTTTAAAACTCCAGACTAGAGGTAAGAAAGTCAAATTTTATATTAGATGTAGCAATAAATAACATTTATTATTGCAAGGGATAGATGTGAAGAGGCGATGCCTCTTTGGTGAGGTGTTGCCTCACTGATGGCTGAAGTGAAAAGGCAATTGCCTCTTCACCAGGCCTTTGGGCCTAAAGGGATTAGCAAATGGCTAATATGCTTAGTGTTTTGGGATTTTAGTTAGATATCAACACTTCGAGCTAGCTTTAACCATTCGAAAGAAGATCTCAGACTCTTCTTGCATTTAAAATTTGGACTATCTCATCATTAGGCTTTCATTGTAGGCCAATCAAATCAAGGGTTCTACAGTTTGCCCCCCTTGGTTTTAAAAAAAAAATGAATTTATGAAATCAGTTTTTAAAAAAGTAACATGCACAATAAATAGTAAGAATGACATACCTGATCTGTAAGCTTTACTTGGGTCATCAGTTTCGGGAATTCAAGCCCAAAAAGTCAAACTTTGACTTGAAATGTGACCGTAATCCTCGAGTTTCCTGGCTCGATCAACCACTCATTATAGTTTTGACGTGAATCTTCTACCTTTCTGACACAAACTTCACTCAGTAGAAAAATGGCATCCTAAGCCTTTCTAACATAGAATTGGGGAAACGTAACTGTGTTTCTCGGGTTTTCCTGGCCCGACATTTATTCATTATAAATTTATCATAAACTCTAAGCTTTTCTAATGTGAGACTCACTTAGTAGAAAAAGATGGCATCCCAAGCCTTTTTGATATAGAATTGTAGAAATGTAACTATGTTCCTTGAGTTTTCCTGGCCCAATCAGTTACTCATTATAAATTTGGCATGAACTTCAAGCCATTCTAAAATGAAACTCAGGCATGAACTCCAAGCCATTCTAACGTGAAACTCACTCAGTAGAAAAAAAATGGTGTTTCAAGCCTTTATAACACATAACTAAAGAAATGTAACCATGTTCCATAAGTTTTCCTAGCCAAATCAGTTACTCATTAGAAATTTGGTGTGAACTCCGAGCCTTTCGGATGCAAAACTCACTTAGTAGAAAAGATGTGAATCCTTAGCCTTTTTGACATAGAAATGCGATCTCTGGTTTTTTTGGCCTAAGTCATTGCTCTCAATAATGATCCCAGGTTTTCTTAGCCAGAGTTATTACACAGAAATGCGATCCCGAGTTTTCTTGGCCTAAGTCATTGCTCATAATAGTGATCCTGGGTTTTCTTAAACCTAGTCATCACATAAAAATGCGATCCTAGGTTTTTCTAGCTTGAGTCATCACACAAAAAAGTGATCCTGAGTTTTCCTTAGCAACAATGATCTCGGATTTTCTTAGCCTAAGTCATTATATACAACAGAAGATGTACTTTGGGAATACAACGTAACCAGAAATTCTTCAGACTGATGCTTCGATAAAAAAAATTTCAATCTTCAATTTTCAATTTCAGGATACACCCAAGAAGTGACATGATCATCTTCATTCGTTCTTTTTGATCCACTAGGGATTTTTTTTAGGTTTCACTAGGGATGTCCATTTCGTGGGTCGTCCTTTCCTTCAGTTAATGGGTTTCGCCCTTTTTTCTTTTTCAACAAGCCTTCCTTTTTTACCCTTTTTGCTCCTCCATAGAAAGCTTCATTTCCTTTTTCTTTAATTCACTTTTGCTTTTCAAGTTTTCTTCTTTTCTCTCAATCTTCTTTTACTTTTCAAAGCTTATTTGATATTGATGCCGCACAAACTCCAGATTTACCCACTTGGGATCAGGTGACGTCTATAGTTCATGTAGTGCACAACTTTGGTCTCAATCCCGAAGATGAGATCCCTTTTCTCGTAGACATACGATCTTATATTTACAAACTGGCCATAGGAGAGGTTAGTGATTGATTTATTTACTTTTTTCCTATACATAGGATTAAAAAACATCGGGTTATTGACCATAACCATGTATAAATCATGAAAAATGAGAATGCATGTGATTAAATTGAGAAAAATTGAAGATAATTGAAAGTCGTGTCAGTTTGCCAACATAAAGAGGCATTGCCTGTTCGGTCAGGCAATCACCTCTTCAATCAGGTGATCATGTCTTCGTTAAAGCAATCGCCTCTTAAAGAAGAGGCATTTGTCTCTTTATAGGGAAGGGGATCTGTAGAGGCGATCGCCTCTATAGTAAGGCGATTACCTTTATACATAGAAGCATTCACCTCTTCACTAGTGAACTGGAAAAAAAAATTTGAGATAATTTTTTATATGCACAACTTAAATTTTTAACTCCCTATTTTTTAGCTTGATGTATACACACTAAAGGGCACTGACAACTTCAGTGGTGCGCGCATCTAGTATGATAGCTTCCCTCCCGCTATCAAGGCCATATATTCAACACTGGATTCTCCGACTTCATCCTCGCTTTATTGAGTTCTTAGGGGCGGACTGACTACCAGCCTTTGCATGCTTTGATGGAGAGGTCGTCAGACACTACCCACACCTTTCAGCTTCTTTATGGTGAGTTCACTCTAGACTTGGTTTCTTTCGCAGTTGTGACTGGCATCCCTTGCGCAAGAGACCTTGTTCCTCTTAACGTGAGTCTGCACCATCTATCGCTAGAGTGGCTTACCTATGTTGGGCATTTGTTAGGCATGGTCCCAGATATGAAGGGGACTCACACTTTGAAGTTTGACCTTATAAAGAGTTACTACACCCCATAGAGGACAACAGTTGCCATTTTTAGCCTTCAAATTGATCAAGTGGTGAGGGCCTTCTTGGTTTATTTATTTGGTACTATGCTTTTTGTTGACATAGTGAGTTCCATTGATTTATACTTCCTACCGTCTCTGAGGTATCTTAACCTGGTGGCCTCATATGATTAGGGGAGTTATGCCCTGTCGTATCTGTACCAGATCATGGATGAGGTTGAATGGGGGCCTAAATGGTTTTGTGGCTTTTAGCATGTCATCCTATATTTCTCTCTTTTCTTTCACTGTTAAGTTCCATTTTAACTGATACCATTATAATTTGTTAACAATTCTTTTTATAGGATTGGGCTCTAGAGCTGGAGTTGATAGTAGGGATTTCTTGTATTATCGATACTCCTTTTTCGACAATGATGAGGTGGGGCCCAATCGAGCTTGGAGGAGGGTAGCTCTTCGCATGCACATCCATCGCGAGCACCTAAACTCCCTAACTTCTAACCAGGTATGTACCTATAAATTAAATCATGATTAGTAACCTGTTTGTTATTAAAATTTATTCACTTATTCACTCTTGTAGATTCGCCTAGACTTATGGGGTCCCGAGGCTAAATGGTTCCAGGCTATGATTCGCTCCAGGTTGTTATCTCAGAAGAGGGTGCTACTATGAGGACCTAGTTATAGAGTTTGGTTCCTTGGCGAGAGGATTCGATCTTAGCGTGGGGGTGCTCGAGCGAGATGAACTCCTCTTGCTCTTCCTCATGATATCTTCTGGGCTTATCTATTAGAGGGAGAGGAACTAGATCATGATGTTGAGGGAAATAATGCTGATGATCATTATAAGAGGAGGAAGTCTCACTACACAGACTCATCTTGTATAGTAGGTGCCTTTTGTTGCATCCACATCTCAAATAAGCAAATAATTTTATTAAACATATAATTTCATATTCTTCTCTGTAAAAATTTTCTTTTTGAATTATTTTTCTTTTTTTAGGCACCCGCTAAGGCACCGGTTGCTCATATTAGGCCTACTGCTCAAAAGAGGCCTACTTAGCGCCCTTGTATTGTACCACATGGTGAGGATAATTCGACTACCACAATGCCTCCTAGTGGTGCTTTTAGCTCTAGATCACACATGATTATCGATAGGCTTATTGCTACCTTGAACCTGATAACCTGATGCAGGGTGCCTTTAGGCAAGTTGTCCCGCCAATTCCTCATATTGGATATGAGCATAGAGCCCACATTTCTCCTAAAGACCTCCACACAAATGAGTTTCTCTTTTTTGCGAACCTGTTTTCAAATTTAACTTAACACAGGGTTAGTCTTAATATTTGACTGATCATGCAAATGCCTTGAGATTAGAGAGAGTTTATGTATAGAATCATTGAGGCCTAGAGGGACTTCTTAATGAGAGTCACTCAGTAGTGGAAGGTACTAATTATCTCTTTTTTTTACATGTATGCATGTTCTCATGATTTCTTACCCTTTATTGTATTCTGATAGGAGGAGCTAGATGCTCGTCAGGCTAGAATCACTGCTCTTGAGTGCCAACTGGCTACCCTTCAAGTGGAAGAAGATAGGGCTACCGAGAGTGATGAGGATGAGCATACTAGTGAGGAGGAGCTTGCTGCTGAGGCTGAGCCTATTGCTGAGCATGCCGAGGATGACAGTAGTGATGATGGAGATGGTACTACGGTTGATTCTGCAAATGAGGTGCACAGAGATTATGAGGCTGAGAATGATGAGTAGGAGATTATATCAAATTCCCTTAGATTAAGACTGTTTCTGCTTGTTTGAACTGTTTTACTGTTATTATTTTGAAATCTCCATTTACTTTAGAATTTACACTTTGCACAAGATGGATGTTTGAATTCATTTTTCTTTCAATTAATTGCTCAAAATTCATTACAGAAATTTCTTCATTTGATAACTGAGCCCAACATGTAGAATACAAACATTTTGCAATAACAAAGTCAACTTTCAACTGTTGGAGAGGCATCATCTCTTCATTGAGGTATTGCCTCAATGCATAGAGGTGTCACCTAATTGTATAGGCAATTGCCTCTCTAAAAGTGCTCTACAGCCTATAAAATCCCCAATGTCCTCCTAAAATCCCTAACTTTCCTCTCTTTGCGATTTCTCTTCCTCTTCTCCTTCAAAACAATATCCAAACTTTTAAAAATGACAGAAAGAAGCTTGAAACAACTACAACCAATCTTGAAGAACCTGGATGGTGGATCATGGACTAGATTAGAGTCATTTCATCTATCTATCTTCCGACCTATGCATACTAGGAAGATTAATTCCCCTTTCTCCATAGTCTTACTCAATACTGGGATTCTCAAAAACATGTCTTTAGGTTCAATATTGTTGAGCTATGCCCCCTACCTGAGGAATTCGAAACCATTATGGGTTCACAAATGGATTCTACCCATCAGAGTGTAATTCATTTGGTTGAAACCTCGAATTTTTAGTTTATTCAATACCAAATGGCTCGTTTATTCAACATTTCTTCCTAGTCTTCTCTTCACCATGTCTTTGACAACGAAGTTATGATAAGCTTTTTCTTGAAGTTGCGGAGTTTGTAGATAAGAATGAAGTTTACTAGCCTCAGATGATTACTCTTTGTCTGTATGCTTAGTTTCTACTTGTCTTGCCCTCTGGCAATTATGATTCGAAGGTTCTTAACATTCTGGACCAAGTCGAAGGAGGCTTTAATCCTTTTCCTCTTATCCTAATAGAGACCATCACCAGGCTTAACAACTTCTCTAAAACTAAATGATTCTCAAGGAGTCCCCTACTATTAAAGGTTAGCTTCTTCTTTATTTTATTATTTCCTATTGTTTTGTCTTTTTTTACCCATTCATCATTCTACAAGCATGGTTTCATGAGAAATTGAGGTTGCTTGAACCTCTTAGAGACATTGCATGCTATCAAGCCAAACATTGTTGTACGAGATTGAACTCTATTTCAGAAGACCTTCAAAGTTGGTTATCCACATTCCTTGACACTCTAATTCCATGGAAATGCCCATGGTGGAGGTTGCAACATGTGACTCTCAGGTCTTATACGTACTGCATTCCCTTAACTGGTCTCTATTCAGCCACTTTTTATAATCCTATTAAGCTTTGCAGATAGTAAGGATAGAAGCAACTGATCATAGAGCCAGTGCATGAATTTAAGGAAAAACCTCTTTCTCAGAATTTCCTCAATAATCTAATTGCCACTTGGCCCCATAGATTCGTTTTGAGGTTTATTGACTATAATGGAGATCGGTTTACTAATGACCAGAATAAAGCATGGATTCAGTTTCAGTAGATGAATATGGATGAATTCTCAAGAAACATGATGACAAGAGCATTATAAACTCCAAGTGTTCAAGGGGTTCAAAAGAAGAGGAAACAAATGTAATTTATGCAATTTAGTCTTTATCCGCTCTTTTGTTGAATGGAATTTACCTTTTTAGTTAAACAATGTGTAATAAATATTTAATGCAATGTTCAACAATAATAAAGGCAATGCATTCCATTTAAATTAAGTATAAAGTGACTATATAACCTGCTTCTCATATATCTCATGTCGTTAATTGGCTTGCCTTTGCAAGTTCTCTAATTAATCATTTTTTCATCTCTTTTTCTTCTTTTTCATGTCCTTAACTTTTGCCTTTACTGCCTCTTTCAAGGTTTTCAATCCAGCAAGACAATTTATTTTTATTTTCTAATCGCTAACTTTGTCTAGGCAACCCCTTTTCAATGTTTTCTCTCTAGCGAGACTTTACAAAAAGTACTTCTTTAATTTGTTGAGGTTGATGGGCTCTCTGAACTCGTTTCCTTCGAAGTCAAATTAAATGGTTGTGCTTTTAAAAAATAACTTCTTTACTAAGTACGGACCTTCCCAGTTTGGCTTGAACTTCTCTTAAGGATCAGTCATGATCGACCTAGTCAGCTTTAAAAATAAATCACTTTTTCTAATCTTATAGGGCTTCATCTTCTTATTATAAGCCCAAGCTATTCTTTTTTAATACAACTGAGAGTGATACATGACTCTTATTCTCTTTTCATCTAACAAAGTTAGTTGGGCTAGCCAACTCTCCACCCATTAATACTCTAGAATTTTAGACTTTAGGAGAACTCTCAAAGATTATATCTCTACTTCCACTAGTAACACTGCCTCACATCCATACACTAAAGAATATAGGGTAACCCTAGTCGATGTTCTAGAAGTGGTTTTGTATCCCCACAATGTGTATTGCAGGTAATATGCCCAATCTTTATAATTCTCCAACGTTTTGGCCAAAATCTTCTTTACATTCTTATTGGCAGCTTCCACGATACTGTTGGCTTATGGTTAATATGGAGATGACTTGTGATGCTCAATCTTGTACTCTTTCAATAAAGCGGCTATCTCGGCTCTAAATTGAACACCATTATCATTGACAACATGATACGGCAACCCATACTAGTAGATTATGTTCTTCTTTATAAATCCCGCCATCTGTTTTAACTCAATAGTGATGTACGACTCTGCTTCAGCTCATTTGGAGAAGTAATTGATTGCCACTACTATGTAGCAATGACCATTAGATGCTTTTGGCCTTATCTTCTCGACAGTATCAATTCCCTAAGTTGTAAATGACCATAGAGAAGTAAGTCCCTGAAGTTCCATTGAAGGAAAATAACTAACATTGCTATGTGCTTAGCAGTTATGGCATTTCTTCATAAATCTCACGCAGACTGTTTCCATCATTAGCCAAAAGTAGCTTTGACGTGCTATTTTTTTTAGCCAAAACTGTTCCATTCATATGTGAACCACACACTCCTTCATGGATTGCCTCTATGAGCTTCTAAGCTTCAGCTTTGTCGACACATCTGAGGTACACCCCAATTGGTCCTCTTTTATACAACATTCCATTATGGTTGATGAATTGTTAAGACAACATCCTAAGAGACATTCTCTTTTTCCTGTCAGCATCTTCGGGAAATTATCTCATTTCTAAGTACTTCTATAAGTTATAAAATCATGATTTTTTCGTAGAGTTGATTGGCATCACCCTCATCTCTTCATAACAAGGGATTCAAGATTTTACAAGAATAAGAGGTTTAATTGCGGTTTGCTTTTCCCCCTCCCATATCGAAGCCAAAGTAGACAAAGCGTCTACCATTTGGTTCTCCTCTTATGGCAAATGTACAAATTTGCACTTAGCAAAAGCTAACAAGAGCATAGTAGAATAATCCTAGTAAATTTTCAGCTTATCTTCCCTTACTTCCCACTAGTTAGAGATCTGTTTCACCACTAATATAGAATCTTCATATACTATGATTTCTTCTGCTCCTATGCTTTTGAATGCCTTTAGACCGAAGATGTAACCTTCATACTCAGCTTAATTATTGGTAACTTCAAATTCTAACATTTTCACCATTGGGATCATTTCTCCTTCTAGTGAGATCAGAATTACATTGATACTTGCTCCTTTGATGTTAACAACTCCATTAAAGTACATTGTCCATGTCTGGATTTCTATTACCCCTAAGTGCTCATATGGAAATTCTAATTCCAATTCTTGTTCATCTGTCATTGGGTTTTGAGCTAGGAAGTTGACTACGACTCTTCCTTTTACCACTTTCTTTGCCATATAATCGATGTCGAACTCATTGAGTAGAACCAACCATCTGGCCAATTTCCTGTCAGCGACAAGGTCTGTTGTAAATATCTAAGAGGATTACACTTAAAAACTGTTTGAATCTAATAATATTGGAAGTAGTGTCAAAGCTTCTTCATTGCCCAAATCACAACAAGGCATGTCTTCTCCACCAAACTGTAGCCGGCTTTATAAGGCAGGAGCTTCTTACTCAAGTAATACACTGCATGCTCAATCTTTCCTTCACCTTCTTGAGCAAGCATGACACTTATTGCTTCCCTCTCGATTGCCAATTAATGATTTACCTGGCCTTAGTGGCTGAATGACTAAAGGATTCATCAAATAATTCTTGATAGTCTCAAATCCTCGTTAGCACTTGTCATCCTCGATAATCGACTGATTTTTCTTCAAGAGTTTGAAAATTAGCTCACAAATTATGGTTAACTTGGTAATGAACCTACTGATATATTATAACTATCCAATAAATCCCCTAACTTCTCTCTTAGTCTTCGGTATAAGTATCTCTTTGATGGCTCTAACCTTATTTAGATCTACTTTGATCCCTCTCTGACTAACGATGTGCTCTAATAGCTTTCCAGAAGTCACCCCAAAAATATATTTCTTTGGGTTTAATATGAGATTGTACTTTTTAGCCCTGACTAGGAATTTGTCTAGAGCCTTGAAGTGCCATTCTCTAGTCGAAGATCTCACCATCATGTCATTCACGTATACTTCTATCTCTTTATGGACCATGTCGTGCAACAAGATAGTAGCCATTATCTGATAGGTAACTCCTGCATTCTTTAATCCAAATGGCATGACTGAATAGCAATACACACCTTATTCAGTTGTGAAGGAGGTTTTTAGTTTATCAATCACTGCCATCATAATTTGGTTATACCCTAATAAGCCATCCATAAAAGAGTACATGGTACTAAAAGTCGCACTATCGACTAGGGTGTCGATATATGGCAAGGGGAAGTCATCTTTCGGATAATTTTTATTCAAATCCCTATAGTCAACGCACATCCTAACTCTTCCATATTCCTTAGGAACTAGCATGACATTTGCTAGCCATTAAGTGACATTAACTACTTCCAGGAATTTCACCTTCAATTGTTTCTCAACTTCTTCTTTGATTAAAAGAGCCCATTCTGGTCACAATCTCCTCTTTTTCTGTTTTACCTGTGCGATGTGAGGATATGTAAGAATTGTGTGTTCTGCAATCTCTTTATCAATCCTGGGCATGTCTTTATAACCCTAAGCAAATACTTTCTATCTTCTTCTTATTATTTCTTTTATTTTCTCACTTTCATCATTAGTTAGATCATAATCAAGTAGTGTATTCTTAGGATTGTCATATGTGTCTAAGTTAAATGATTCAGTTTGCACTGATATAATGTCAAACATATACATGAAATGATCATCACACACTGAATAACTGTTAGGAAAAACATCACACAAGTAAGCAAAATCAGAGTTCATTGCATTAATTTTAGAAAAGAAAGGGTCCTCAGAGTTAAACAAGTTAGAAAAAGAAATATCCATATCATCATAAAATACATCCATAATGGAGTCCAAAATAAAAGATTCAAAGTCAAGTTCCTCCTCCTGGTCATCTGTGTCTTTCAGCTATACTATAGGGACATCCTCTTCAGATTCCAAAAAAAACCAATTCCTCCACCATTGGCTCTTCTACAACAACTTTACTGGTCTCGTTCACTTGCTTAGAGAATATTTAAAAACCAAGGACTAGTTTATCAACAATTAACAATGGCTCAAAAGCCCCATGATATGGATCATTGGCGCCTTCTTTAACAAAGGTTTCCTAAAGTGGCTTGATTTCCATTTTGACTTTTGACTTATTCTTTGCCCTTTTCTTTTTGACAGACTTGTCCTCAGCCTTTTTTACTTCTTCTGTCTCATTAACCTCGGGATACCTTATCCTACAATTTAAGATCGACACCTTAGACTCAACATACTCAGGTGGGCCTTGTTGATGTTTCCCTAACCTTATTCCAGGCTTGAAATTTTGACTCTTCATCATGTTCATGATTTTTTGATTTAGCTTATCTTCATAAATCATGCAAATTTCAAAGCTCGGACTAAACGAGATTTCTTGGGAAGTTAGTTTCAATGCAGCGACAACCGCTTTAGTTTTAACAGAAATGGTGACTACACTCCTCTCATATGGGAACTTAATTTTCTGGTGCATAGTAAACGACACGCCTCCAAAAGATGGAACCATGGCCTTCCCAGTAGGATAACAAAGGTCACCAAGATGTCAATCACATATAGGTTGACCTAAACTTTAACCGGTCCAATCTTGACCAGTGCTTTAAAGGTTCCTTCAACAAGCCTCTTGGTGTCATTATAGGCCTTGATCCACACGTTTGGCGATTTCAAATCAACCACTATTAGTCTTAACTTGGGCAAAATCTTCAATGGATAAACGTTGATAGTAGATCCATTGTCCACCATTACACAGCATGCCAACTTCCCTTTTACTTCTGCCTTGATAAATAAAGGCTTAAAGTGTTTCTTGCAATCCAAAGCCATGACTAGTGCCTCCCGATGGGCTTTGGAGTGCATGGCATCTCCTAGACACTTCTTCAGATCTATCTCTTTTTCCTCAGACCCCATAGGTTTTAATTCTTCCTTCTTTTTAACCTTCTCAAT
The DNA here is from genome assembly GCA_947683625.1 of Mallotus nudiflorus. NCBI lineage: Eukaryota > Viridiplantae > Streptophyta > Magnoliopsida > Malpighiales > Euphorbiaceae > Mallotus > Mallotus nudiflorus. The sequence continues at coordinate 1,033,214 of CANTUR010000256.1, read as the reverse complement.
TGATTGGGTCTTTCTGTTTCATTACCCGTCCACAAATCGATTACTCCACCTTCCTGATCATCAAAGCTCTAAATTTCTAAGACATTCACCTCGTCCTGTACAAGTTATACTCTAGGGCTAAGGTTTCTGGTTTGAATTTTGGGGGTGTAGGTGTGGCATTAACAAAGGAATTCAAAACTTGATCCTCTATTAGACCGACATTGATGGTAAGGATAAATTGATTTGGTGGTGCCATGTTTCGATAATGGGGTAATGGGTTATTTCTGGTGTTGTTTCTATTTTCTAGGTTAGTTATTTTGTTTGAGTCAATTAGGTCTTGCACTTTGTGCTTTAGGCAACTACAATTGTCAATATCATGGCCTATGGCTTGGTGGTATTTATAATACAACTTTAGGTTGACATTTGGGAATGGTGGTCTTTATGGTAGAGGTCATAACAAATTATTCTTAATAAACTTCTCTAAAACCTTAAAGAAAGGCCTACTTATATTAGAAAATCTTCTAGGTTATTGAACAATATTTATCTACATATTGCTACTAGATTCGATCCCACTACTGGATTTAGGCCTTTCTTTACTTGAGTATCTTCCACTAAAGGATTTTCTTTCTTATGCCAAGTCATATTCTTTCTGCACCCCGAACCTATATAGCTCTTCGAAATTATGAATCCCCAAATCTTTCAACTTATTAGAAAGTGGGAGCATGCATCCCTCAATTGCTATTACTAGTCAACTTAGATATTAGCTTTTAAAGCATAATACCACATGATGGGTGCTCCTTCTAAGAACAAAGGAAATTGCTTAATAATCTAAGCCTTGTTCAAGCTGGTTGTTCTCATATGAGTTATATACTATTTGAGATGCAAATGAGGATTCACTTCTTCATATCGAGAAACCTAAACTTCTTAGGTAATAAGTCATCATCCTCTCCCAAACTCAGGTTAAAGTAGTTTATTGGTGCATCCATCCCCTTTTCTTTCATCATCAATTACATTTGAGCTATAGACTTAACAAGGTATTTAGCCCAATCTGGCTTCTCTATATTTCCCTGGGGATCCAACCTCTGTCAGGTGATTGGTTCTGCTAATACAGTTTGCTGATCATCTTCCATTCCTTACCTTTATGGATTCTTGGCATCAAGATTAAATAGTGGTGGTGGAGGCACTGATGGTCTCTCTTTGGTTGAGCTCATCTCTACCATCATCTCTTGCATAATTGCTCTAATATATTTGGCCATCTCTATCTTGAACTGTTATGGATTAAAACTCATTGATGCCATCTCTTTTGACATTCTAATCAGGCGACCAGTGTTGGAGTGCGTCCAAGTAGAGGACTAACTTGGATCTATATCTGCAACCGATCCAAATTAGAAACATGCATGGGGTGTATGCATGATATGCAGGGCCTTAAAGAATATAATAAGAATAAATTTCCTATTTACATGTAGCAAATAACAAAAGACCAAGCACTTTAAAAAATGACACTTTCACCCTTATTTCTCTCGTACACGTATTCAATAACGAGTTTCTTATCCTAGAATTATTGGCCTAGTTTTGACTATCAACAAGGGATAACAAAACCTTCATACATGTTAAAAACTCTCAAGACGGAGCAAATAAGTAACAATTCCTTTAAATAAAGCCGAAGTCCATTTTAACCGGTCATAATGGGCTTGAAAGGCCCAATTTTGACATAGTCTATTTCCAAATGGGTCATGGTGGGCATGAAAGGCCTAATTTTTGCATGGTCTACTTGCAAATGGGCTTGGCCTTTTATGAAAAGGCTTGCTAATTGGCATAAAACACACACATTTGGAAAAAAATCTTAGTGGAAATTGCTAAGTCATTTACATGAGCTGAGTCGAGGGTAATAAGTTATGGCTCTTAAAGCTATATACATCCATTACATCTTCCCACTAAAGGGTCTGTGTGACGCTGATAGTACGTGCTATGAGTGACAATAATCAAATACTTCACCACTAGGTTTGAGTGAACACACAGGTAGTAAAGTAAAGATTATTGTCGGTTATTTAGGACTGTGTGCTTAATGTGTGTAATTGTGCAATGAATGCAGTAATATGCAAAGAAAAAAAGAAATAATCAAGGGTGATAAATTACAAAACACTTAGAATTAGTTTCTCTATCCTTAGTAAAGTCACCACTGTGGGTAACGGGATTTAGGCCACACACCCAAGTGTGCAGTAACCACGGCACTATATAGGCTCAAGGCCCACTAGGATTACTAAATGGGTTTTTAAAACCCCAAAGGAGATGGTGCCGCCACCTAGATGAAAATTGGGACACTTTACTACAACTGAATTCCATGGAGGTTCCTAGAAGCTGTCATAAGAGATTCGGGTTTGAAAACTGGGTATGAAATTTGAATACCCACCCAACTTTATGGTTGGCCTCCATTTGTGTTTTGTATTTTATTACCCGTGATTATTAGATTATTTTCTTATTATTGTGGTTTACAAACACTTCTAATTTTATAATTCAATTTGAGTTTACACATTAATCCTTTTGTATATTTATTACCTTAGCATCCAAATCCAATATTGAAAATAAATTTGTAAACATTCATTCCAAATCAACAGGGAAGGGATTAGGGATTACAATAATTTATACAATTATTACAAATAAAACCTCTCAAAAACTAATTAATTCACTAATTACACAGTGATTTAATAATCACCAAAACCTATAACAAATAAATTTAGTTCCATATTTAAATAAAAAAATTTATTCATAAGACAATTCGAACTATGTTAGCATAAACATAGGCATGTAGGTTCATATAAACATGGATCAATTATTCAAATAATCCTAGAAGCATAACATTTACATGTAAAATTAAGAAAAAAAAAGGAGCATATATGTATCATATACTAAAAAGATACTAAAACAAAGCAGAGTTATGCACCTCTGCACGAGAGGCAATCGCCTTTAGGTCAAGAGGCGACGCCTCTTCAATAGACACAACAACACCAAAAACACAAGTTTCTTAAATCTAAGCAACTCAAATATTCACACAGATGAACGTAAACTAACAACTAAGAACTTAATAATTCACATATTTTAAAGTCTAGATGCAATCTTAAATAAGCAAATAAATACAAAAAAGTGTAAAATAGAGAGATGGGGTTTCAAATAAAACAATAAACTCAAAACTTGAAAACAGGGATTCTCACTGATTTGGACCCATTTGATACTCCTAACTGAAGCCCTTAAAGCTTGTTTGCTTCATTTTCGAAGTGTTGCATGCAAGAATCACCTTCCTTCTTCCTAAGAAATGGATTCCTAGCTTCAAGTTCACTCTTTTCCCTTCTCCCTTCTCTCAAGAACGTTTTCTTTCTTTTTTTACTCTCTTTCCTTCTAGTTTTTTTTTTTTAAAATGGCCAGCCCCCTCTTTTCTTTAGCCACAGGCCTCTTTTAAGCCTCTTCCCTCTCTCTTCCTAATTTTTCAAAAAGTTAAGATTACTTTCCACCTTGCATTTTCATCATTACTCTCCTTTTTTTTTCCATCATTTCATGCTCTAAAAGTCATGTTATTTCCTTCAAAACTTGAGACTAGAGGTAAGAAAGTCAAATTTTGGGTTAAATGCAACAATAAATAGCATTTATTATTGCAGAAAACAGATGTGAAAAGGTGATGCCTTTTTGGTGAGTTGTTGCCTCACCGATGGCTGAAGTGAAGAGGCAATTGCCTCTTTACCAAGCTTACTAGGCCTTTGGGCCTAAAGGGCATGGCTTGAGCTTGGCAAAGGGCTAATGGGCTTGTGTTTTTAGGCTTTTGGCTAGTTATGAGCACTTCGAGCTAGGTTTAACCATTCAAAAAAAGATCTCTAGCTCTTCCTGCATTCAAAACTTAGACTATCTCACCACTAGGCTTTCGTTACGGGCCGATCAAACCGAAGATGTCTACAATTATATTTAATATTTTTTAACATTTATTATTCATAATTTTTTACCTCTTTATTAAATTTAATACAAAATTTCTTTCATATGACCCGAGCTAACTTTAGAATATTTATTTTTGGCATAACCCTAATTTTACCTCTTGTACTTATATTTTGTTTCAAATTTCCCCCCGCACTTTTATTTGTCTACATTGAGTCCCACACTATTATTTTAACATACATTAAGTCCTTAATTTAACAGGGTGTATGAGAAATTGAAATTGCCATTAAAATTAAGGACTCAATGTAGATAAATAAAAGTGCAAGGAGGGAAATAAGGGTTATGAATTAATATATTTTATATGAATAAATTTTTTTATACTTGGGCTCTTACTATGGTACAAATATTTGTATCTATACAAATGAAATTAGAATTGTTATATTAATTTTTATTTAATTATAACCATCGATTATACTTGTGTATCAATATCCAGAATATATATCAATGACTATGATTAGATAAATATTAATCTGACGGTTATAATTTCATTTGTAGAGATACACATATTTGTACTCAAGAATGAAAATTTTGTCAACATTATAAGTTATGTTATATTTTAAATTAAATATAATTGTCTGTAATATTAACAAAATTAAATGAGTTTTATTTTATCCTTATAAAACATATTTTTTTATTTATGATATATTAATTTAAATTATATATTTAAAAATATTTAATTAATTTTATTTATCATTGTCAATGTAACTAAAAGTAGAATTTTTTTTCAGGATTTAATTGAAAAATAATATAATAATTTATAAAATTAATGATAATGTTATTCTTAACAAAAAGAAAATAGAAGACATAATCTTTATTTTACTCCTGCACTTTTATTTTGGTTTGAATTTCTCCCTTGCACTTTTATTATTTACATTGAGTCCTTAATTTTAAGGGCAATTGCCATTAAAATTAAGGATTCAATGTATGTTAAAATAATAATGTGAAGACTTAATATAGATAAATAAAAGTGTACGGGGAAAATCTGAAACCACAAAAAAGTCCAAAGGGTAAAATAGAGGTTATGAATTTATTTTTAGACATTATCAAAAAAAAAAAAAAAAAAACTCTTAACATAAGATAAGAATTAAACCCTAACAGTAAAGAACATCGGGCAATAATGCAAGGGGTCAGAACTCAGAACCCATTAAAAATCTTAGGATCTTTCGAGACTTCATTTCTTGTCAAGTGAGTGAATAGCCAACTTATAAGGAGCCACCCCATCTAAAAAAAGCTTTCACCACAAAACCAAAACTTTGCCGATTAACGAATTTCTTGCTGTTTTGTTGTTCTTTTTTTTTTTTTTTTTTTTTTTTGGCATTTACAAAACCTATAGCAAAACAGTGTTCAAGGTCCCCTATCATTTTACAGTACCTAGACCAAGCTAAAAAAAAAAAAGACCAACTTTAGTTACGTCCTCCCGGTAATTTGACCATCTAATTTCATTCTTTTATTAGATGGGACCTCCAAGTTGCCACCAGTTTGAAACTGTAACGGCAAATCATGTTGATAGGGACAACTGGAGCCATTCCGGCACCCTTTTGGGCTTCTATAGTATTTGCAAGGCTTCTGAAACTTGGATCTCAAATTTTGTGTAAATTCCTTGTTTAGCAGGTCATTAGCATCAGGTCCAATGTAACACATATTTTGATTATGCTTGTCCGATCCATGTTCCCTAATCAGGTTCTTAATGTAGTTGATATCCTTTACCGGGTTGGTTTTCATGGCCACAACTTTAGCTTGGGTACCATTCACTGACACAGGCATCACAGTTATAGTTGGAGACGGTGAATTGGGTTTCAATTCGAGAAATGATCCAGGAGCTGGCTGGGCAGACATGGTACTCGTAGATTGCAAATGATCGGGCCTTGCATATATGCTTGCAACTGCTGACCTAGGTTTGGATTCACTTAAGGGTTGTTGTCTAGGTAAAGAAACTGATGCGGGTTGCTCTAATCCCGGTACTGGCTTGGTGTCTGATTGAGGTGACATCCTAGTTACAGTTGGTTGCACTTGGAAACTTCCATTAGTAGGCATTGGAACTGAAAGCATTTTCGATTTATAAATGGAAGGGGGCATTGATGCAGGTGTCAACCCATTAGATAAATGATGGGAGTTTCCATTAGTGGTTGTTGCCAAAGTCACACCCGTCTTTAGGCAAGATGCAGGAATTAATTCAGTCCCTGGCTTCGATGCAACCATGGCTGCACTAGACATACTGATAGGTGCTTGATAATTGATTAATTTCTCCACCATTTTTGGGTCACCTAAGATTTTAACAAGCAAACCAGTGTCAATCAAGCTTCCCTTTTCCTTGCTTTTCATGAGTGCAGTTGCTGCAGCAGAAACAGCTGTTAGTAAATCAGCACCCATATCAGGTAATAATCCACGCATGGGTTTTTCACTTTCTGGTGGCTCTATAACAGGGGTCGTATGTTCTGCAGAATTTGGGGTTCCAGAAGATAAAAGATCCTTGGGAAATTCTAGTAATTGGGAGTTTAGCAAGGTGTTCAGAGGTGCTGATAAATCAGATGGTGTGTCTGCAGCTGCCCCTTCTTCAATAGGAGTGAGTGGAATCACAGGAGTGAAGCTATCATTGTAAAATTCCTCTTCTACGTCCAAAAAAATAGAGGGGCTATATGGAAAAGCATGTGCAATACTTGGTAAGATGAAGATGAACATCGTTAGCAGATTAACTTAATGCAGTAGGAAAAATTTACCTAGAAGGAATGGCTGCATGACGCGGAAATATAGCTTCAAGCACTCTCATTTCCCTGACTTTTTGAGCCTCAGCCTCAAGACTCTCTTCACCAACTGCAACGTGCCAGTTGCAGGCCATAGCCACCTGTTTTGAAACAAATAATAAGTATGCCATTTTTGGATCACAGCTCAATTCACTGAATAATTACACACCAATTTAAAAACCTGAATGGTCAACAAAATATACAGTTTTTCCATAATAACATCCATGCTAAAAAAAAATAAAAAATTTACAACCTGTTGAATTGGAAAAAAATGCTTACTTTGGAAGGGATCTTCCATTCAATCATAGGGATGTGGGATGAAACCTCTTTCTGGGGATTCAAATAACTGCCTTCAAACCCTGGGGGAATATCACTAATTTCCTTGCCGATCAAATGAGGCAACATCCATGAAGTCTTCTTCTGCAGATGATCCTGAGCTTGTGTGCCAACTTCCGAGGGACAATCCTCAGTTAGAAATAGTCTTACCTAGTTAAAGCCAAAAAGAATTTCACAACTGGTTATTATGCACTATTTAATCTCAAAAAAAAAAAAAAGAAGAAGAAGATTTAAACTCAATAATGTGCAGACATTTTCAAAGGAAGAGGAATCCCTCATAAATTAGTCAAGACTTAAAAGGAATTCAGTCAACAAAAATGAAGTTCACAACAAATATTTTGCTAGTGGCACAGTCCATCTATAAAAGCACCATGACTATTCACATGCATGCCCACAAAAGTAAATTAATACAAGATAGCAGGCAGTACAGCACAAGTGAGACAGACCCATAATCCTTTAATTCCCAAATATGACTTTTGCATCTTTTCAGAAATGTAGAGATTCAGAGTACCCACAAGAGAGCAGGCAATGCAGCACAAGTGAGACAGATCCATAAGTTTTTTAGTTCCCACATATGGAAGCAAAGCAGAAGTCCATTAATTCCCAAATATGACTTTTGCATCCTTTCGGAATTTTAGAGATTCAGAGCAAATTGATTTTAAATTTTAAACCCTATATTTTCAAAACCAAAGACAATGCAAGTACGATTTTTTAGATAAGATAGAAAAGCTACATTCAGTCAAAACCACAATCACAATAAGTAAAAAAAAATCTTTAAGGTTATGAAACAATAGTTAAGTACCTAGTCCAATACCACAATACTGTTATGTTACCAAAGCAAGACTGTTCTATAAACACAGTCTCACAAGTTTAGAGGCAAATTATATCATACAAATAATAAAGTTGTTATTGGAAAACATGATTCATCATGCTAAACTCAACATGTCATAAAAAAAATCTCTGAGTCAATTATATGCCAACTATAGATTAAGCAGACCTAACATTCAAAAATTTGCTCACTGTTTTCATCACTTTTACAGACAACTACACATATAAGAAAGTCAATGTTTGGAGTTGATGTTGTTCACCCACCATACAAAAGTATTTATATTAACTTGGCCAGACCTATCAAATTCTCAACAAATGTTTATTTCGGACCATCTTTAGAGTTATCAAATTCCTAAACAAATGTTTATTTTCAGACCATCTTTACATATGAAATCACCAAATAGGATTGTGCTCATTTAGATAGAATGTTTAATTTCAGATCATCTTTACATATGAAATCACCAAATAAGAGTGTGCTCATTTAGATAGAATGTTTAATTTCAGACCATCTTTACTTTCAGACCATCTTTACAGAATTCCAAGTTGACATGTAGAAGAAAATCTGAAAATTTTTTTATACAGTCCAATCATCACTAAAAACACGTTCAAACAAATTTGAAAAAAATTATAATAATTGAATGTAATCCTAACTATCAAAACTGTGCATCACATGATGGGAAAAAAATAGGTATCAATAAGGTAAGAGAAACTTGTCTCTTCTTATCTAAATGGCCATCATAATTAAACTAACTACTATACATCTATTACCACTTTTTTTGACAAGATTGTCGTTCTTCTATTAATAGAATTACTATTCCCAACCATATATTATGAGCAAAATTTCATATTATGAATATCTTTTTAAACTAAAAGCAAAATCAAAAGTATATGAATATAGAACGCTTCAGTTGCCTGCTAAATATGCAGGAATAAGATGCCAATAAATGATAGACACCATGATAGATGCCAGCGGAAAAATGTTCATGAACATGTAACATGTAACTTTATTACTAATCTGTGCACACTGCATGAATATACTATCAGCACTCATTGTTTAAAACTTTAAAACTGAACCCTGAGCAGATACACATCACTTAGAAAATTGCATTTTAACTGAGCCATGCATGATTTCTCATGCTTAAACTATGTGTAATTCTACAACTGATGGATTTAACAACTGTTTTTTTTATCACTTCATATAGTGGTGCCAATATTCATCTAATTTCAGAAGATTTTTTTGTTTGCATTCTTCATTTGTGAATGCTTCAAAAACCTAAATTTATAGTGGACTTGGCTTATATTCTGATTATCAAATCCCCATATTATACTCCTCCATTATTTCAAGACTTTTAGGTTTTACTCCATTTTAGGTTTTAATCCATAGCAGTTTTAGAGACCACTGGATATCATTACTCCACAGTAATGAGAATTTAAGAGTTTATGTGGCTCAGGTTTATACATACAAACTAGGGGCATATTTCTCACTTGTGGCTCAGATTTTATACTAAGTTTTGCTCGATCGAAGACTACAAATTAGATCAATCTTATTTAGCATAAATTTGGTAAGTTTTCTTGTTAATAATTCAATGAATAGTGTGCAACTCAGTCCTTCCATCCAAAAGTTAGTGAACCCATTAAGCAATGACAATCTTCTGGATAAATATTTCATTACAGTATTATTAAAATTTCTTAGTGATTTTACATGATTCATTTTATTAATTTTCTCCAAATTCAAATCCGCACATTTTAAACATCTGCAACACATAATCAGCTAATATCTTCAACAAAATCAAAATCAAAATTGAAAAAACAAAACAAGAAAAAACAGATTCAATCAACAAGCAAACAGATATTAAATTAATTTAAATGTTTATATACCTGACAAAGATTAAGACCTGGTGCCCACGTTACTCTGTTTGATTTCCTGAATCGCTTCATATCTTAAAAGGTTTTCACAAATTTTCGTACTAAAAACTGATCAAATTAATCGGATCTATAGATTTAAAAACCCTAATCCCAACGATTTTAGTCGATTTTATATATTTATATGAATATGGACGATTGATGTGAATAGAATGCGAGATGCGTCTCTGGCTCTGCTTGCTTTATATAAAGATTAAAAGCCAAAAGAGAAAAGAGAAGAGCGAAGAGAGCGAAGTGAAGAAGAAAACAGAAAACCCTAGAAACCCTTTCCGTTTATTTAATGATTTCTTTTTGTGAAATATTTTACTGTTAATAAAGATAAGTATCCTCACGAGACTTCACCGACGCTTCTTTCCCTATTTCCTATGGGAAATATATTTATGGCATCGTAGCCAGCTACCTGGAATTGTCACAACTAGTCATTTTATTATCTGAACTTTCATTTTTATCAAATTGCCACCTGAACTTGATTATAACGTTATTTATAAACATTTGTTTGCTTTGCTAGCGAGGTGAGTGTGATTGCTCTCTTTATAGTGCGTGAAGAGAAATAATATGCAGAGATGGAAATGGGTTTTTTTTATATCTAATGGCCTTTTTGTAATTTTTGCTTCTTGTTCCTCGCTCTTCATTCTTCACTTGTTTACTATTTTTTCCATTTTCTTCATTCTTCTTAATTAAATACATTCAAAATAGAAGGGTGATGGCATCTCAAATAGAGAATGTTGCTAATATCTCTTCAATTGACAATCAAATGCCCATAACATATTGTGATTGTAATCAAGCGGCTGTTCTTAAAATGTGCTAATCCAGGACGAAGTTTCTTTGGATGCCCTCATTTTGGTGTAAGTTAAGCTCAGTTAATGATGTAAGAAATTAGTTTTTAGGGTTTAGTTAAGATGCATTAAACATATGAAATATGCAGGTTGCAGGTCAACGTCCTCGTGGGTACTTTTAGGGTCAGCATCAGGCGGGTCGGATGAAGTAAACAAGTAAACCAATCGAATTTTGGAAGATAATTTATAGGACTAAACCAAACAGTTTTTAAGGAAGAAATCGACATCTTCAAAAACTGAATATAGTTAGAAAAAGTTGGGTCGGACTTCAGGTTGGGCTCGGATTGCTTGGACCTTTTTAGGCTACTTTGATAATTAAGGCCTTTTATTTTTTGGCAACATAAATAAAATAAGTACTGATTATATATTGATTTACTATATTTTTGGGTCAAGCCCATACATTTACAATGTTCAAAATATACACTTATTGTGACTTACTTACAAAAAATAGTTAATTTTAATTACAAAAAAGAATTGGTGCATTGCATTATGCTACATACAAAAAAATAAAGCAGACTAATACAGGCACAAAAATTGCTAACCACCCTATTACAAAAAAAAATTGACTATATAGCTTGTGGCAATCTGTCTACAAAAAATAAGTAGCAGATGACAAGTAAGCTCAAGATGCTTTGTTTTCATATCACATTTAGAATAGAGCTTCATTTTCTGGTAGCAAAGAAAATAACCACCTAGTTAAACAGAGCACACCATTCTAATATATATCAAAAAACATTTAAGGGGTGGAAGCATCATCACTGCCAAAAACTTATTAAAGAGACTCAGAATAGAGCATTTTCAACATCAAGATGCAACCACATTTTTTGTAACTAAATTAAAATAAAAGCCACCAAAGAAACTTAAGCATGCATACTTTGAATCTAAAAAAAAAATTATAGGGGTGGAAGCATCCTCATTGCCTTTTTAATATGTTCAAAAACCAATATTTACTTGATGCAACATCAATATAGGCACCTTAATTGATTAGACAAACAATTTAGGCACATTAGGTTGGTCACAGTCATAGTAAAGAAACGAGGCAAGCAAAAAAAGTGACACAAATTTAGATATCATAAGCCACAATTCAATAAATATGTATGTCACGACCCAAACCGGAAGTCATGACCGGTGCTAGAGAATGAGAATTCTTTCGAATTCGGAACCCGTAGCAAGCCTTAGAAAATAAAAGCATGTAATAAATAAATAAATATACACCATAGTTTAAAATCTTAAATCGATATAAAAATAAATATTTAATGTCATATTATAAAATAAAATATTTCATACAATATTCAAAGAACGATCTTTGATATAAAAAACCACATTCTACGGAGACAAATACTACTACTGCAGTTTTTTAAAGTACAATAAAAGTTAGATAAGTAATTTACATAAATTAGTTGAGGCTGAAGAAGTCGGGTGTAAAGGTCTACTACTGAGGTCTGAAGATGAAGAATCTCCTAAAAAAACAACTAAGGGGAGTCAGACCTCACTGAGTAAATCATTATATTATATATACATGCACCTCCTAATGTCATATGCAATCAAGCATCAGTATATATAAATATATACACAAGCATTTCACATAGATGCTGAAATTACTTTATATATATAATAAATGCTGAAAATTTTTATTTGAATGAAAGATCAAATAGAACTCTAATTATTTTGCAACCTCAACAAAAAAAATATCTCTAGCCATATAGACTTACTTAATTCCAAATTCCAAATTAATTCTCTTATTCCATTTTGGACAGTAGACTGACCCCAAAACACTAAGTCAACCGACTCCAGTAGTCTCATTGTCAGTGTGACTGGCCTCGAGACACTAGGTCAACCAAGCTCCCACAATCACACTACTCAATTAGATCAATCTCAAATAATCAATCAAATAAATGTCATCTCAAGTGATTTTATAACTCAACCAAAAAATCTATCGTACTGGTATATACACAGTCCTAGTGATGCCCACTAGGTAGCACGTTCTATTGATATCTTTCAAATAAACTTAATAATTAATTAAAACGATAAAAAATGCGTAATTTAAATGTAATAACATCCATTCATAGCAAAATATACCCATCATATACAAAAAATATACCAAAAGTATATAAGCCACATATATACTAAAATAAACCATAATATACCAGAAATATACCGAAAAAATATACCAAAAGTATACTTATTCATTTAAAGAAATTGGGATCCCGAACTACACAATTTTCCAATTGAGGTTCACAATTCACCAAAAATATAAATAATATAATAAATACACCAAAAATTGTTGAATTCCATAAATATCCTCAAAATACCAAAATATAACATTAAAACACTAAATACAATTATTTTCACAATAATTAAATAAAAATCTCAAATAATAATATAATATTAATAAAAATCTAAATTTTTCAATAATTCAATATAAAATAGTAAAAATTCACTTTTATATATTCATATAACTTAAATAGCCTAAATATGTATTAAAAGTAATTAAAAATCTATTTAATCACCAAAATAATAAATAATATATTATTTAAATATAATTTTCAAAAATTAGTATTAATTAGTTAGAAATAGTAAATAATTTATAAAAATCATTTTAATACCCTATATAATTCTAAAATCATTTAAAACACATTATTTAACTATAATTTTCACAAAATTACACAATTAACCTATATATAAAAAATTTACATAATATAAATAATATTCTTAAAAATTATATAAATTCACCAAAAATTATTTTAAAAATTCTAAAATTATTAACTCAAATTACTAACACAAATTCAACTAAATCCTCATTTAAAATAATTAATTAACATAATTATCAAAAATTCAATATTTAATATTAAAATAATAAAAAATTACCCAAAATTCAAATTAATTCAAAAAAATACATAAAAAATATATTTGAGAAGCCTAAGCTACCACAATCGACATTTTCTTAAGCAAGTTTGCAAGAATCAAACATAATCAAGTTCAAAAAAATTAAAAACCCTAAACACATAAATTAAAAATTGAAGATATATAAAAATCTAAAGGATTTGAGCTAAAAAATGAGCTTGGAAATGGACTCACCGGTGGAAAACTGTTCAAAAGAGACCAATTTGGAGTCCTCAGGTGACCGATTTGCAAACTCCACAAGCGGCAAATGATCATCCCAACTACCTCCTAGATCTATTACACACATCCTCAACATATTTTCAAGCATCTGGATCATCCTCTCAAACTGACCATCTGTTTGAGGGTGAAAAGCAGTATTGAAATCAAGTCTAGTGCCCATTACTTCCTGCAACTTCTGCTAAAAATGAGAGGTAAACACTGAACCTCTATTAGATACAATGGACACAGGTACTTCGTAAAGGCACACAATATGCTTAACATACAGCTTCGCTAATTTATCTATAGAATAAGTGGCTTTCACAGGTAAGAAATGAGTAGACTTGGTCAACCTGTCCACAATCACCTAGATGGAATCGTATCCATCCTTAGAATGAGGTAACCCAACTAAAAAATCCATAACAATTCTCTCTCATTTCCACTCAGGAATAGGAAGTGGTTGAAGCTTCCCAGAAGGCTTATGATGTTCAGCTTTCACTGCTGACACGTCAAGCACTTAGTAACAAAATAAGCTACATCCTTCTTCAGTCCATCCCACTAGTACAAATCTTTAATATTGTGGTACATCTTAGTAACACATGGATGTATGCTGTAAGCTGTAGAATGTGCTTCCTCAAGGATTTCTTCTCTCAAATTATCCACATCAGGAACACACAACCTTCCACTAATCAACAAAACATCTTTATTATTAAGTGTGAAATCAATGAACTTCCCTGCACGAATATTCTCTGCAAGCTTTGCTAGAATAGGATCTCGGCCCTGAGCTACTTTAATCCTATCTCTCAGCATAGATCAAACTCTAAACTGAGCTAACAATCCACCAAATCTACTCATCTTCATCATTAGACCTTGATCCACTAATCGGTGCAACTCTTGGATCAATGGTCTCCTCTCCATACTGATGTGAGCAAAACTACCTGAGTACTTCCTACTTAAGGCATATGCTACTACATTAGCCTTGCTTGGATGATAAAGAATATCACAATCATAGTCCTTCAAGAGTTATAACCATCTCCTCTACCTCATATTCAAATCTCTCTGCTAAAAAATGTACTTAAGGCTCTTATGATCTACGAAAATCTCACAAGTCACCCCATATAGATAATGTCTTCAAATCTTGAGAGCAAAGATCACTACAGCCATCTCTATATCATGGGTAAGATAATTCCCTTGAAGTATAAGCTATCATCATACCATTTTGCATCAACACACAACCTAGGCTAACTCTAGAGGCATCACAATACAAAATGAATTTATCTACTCCATTAGGCAAAGCTAAAACTGGAGCTATGGTCAACTTCTCCTTCAACAACTAGAAACTGTTCTCACAAGCATCTGACCACTCAAACTTCATATTCTTCTGAGTCAAATGAGTCATAGGAGCTGTAATTTTGGAAAAAACCTGCACAAATCTCCTATAATACCTAGTTAAACCCAAAAAACTATAAATCTTAGTGACTATCATCGGTTTAGGCCACTCAGACACTACCTCAATCTTCTATGTATCAACCTGAATACCATTTTTAGACACTACGTGTCCAAGAAATGCAACACTCTCTAATCAGAAATCACACTTTGAGAATTTACCATAAAGTTGATATTCTCTCAGTGTCTGCAGTATAGTCCTCAAGTGATATACGTTCTCCTCCATACTTTTTGAATACACCATTATATCATCAATGAAGACTATTACAAACCAATCCATAAATGGTTTGAATACCTTGTTCATCAGATCTATAAAAGTAGTTGGTGCATTAGTCAACCCAAATGACATCACCACAAACTCATAGTGGTCATATCGAGTGCGGAATGCCGTTTTAGGAACATTGGCTTCACTAATCCACAACTCATGATATCCCAACCTCAAATCAATTTTAGAAAATAACTATGCAACCTGAAGCTGATCAAACAAATAATCTATCCTCGGAAGAGGATACTTGTTCTTCACTGTCACCTTATTCAGTTCTCTGTAATCAATGCACAGTCTTAGGGTACCATCCTTCTTCCTCATAAATAGGACTGGTGCACCCCAAGGAGAAATACTAGGTCTAATAAAACCCTTATCTAGCAATTCCTATAACTACTCCTTCAACTCTTTTAACTTTACAGGAGCCATTCTATAGGGCGGCATCGAAATAGGATTAGTGCTTAGAACCATATCTATACAAAAATTAATCTCTATATGAGGTGGTAAACTTGGCAACTCCTCAGGAAAAATATTAGGAAACTCACAGGCAATAGAAACATCCGTGAGTGATAACTTCTCCACTGAAGTATCCTTGACTAATGCCAAATATCCCTGACAACCCTTCCTCAATATCTTCCTAACCGTGATAGCGGAGATGAGATTCTGAGGTGCAAAACTCTTATCACCCACAAACTTAAACTCTTCTTCATTAGGAATTCTGAAAATCACCTCTTTACT
Organism: Mallotus nudiflorus; assembly: GCA_947683625.1. Taxonomy (NCBI): domain Eukaryota; kingdom Viridiplantae; phylum Streptophyta; class Magnoliopsida; order Malpighiales; family Euphorbiaceae; genus Mallotus; species Mallotus nudiflorus. The sequence continues at coordinate 1,017,048 of CANTUR010000256.1, read as the reverse complement.
ACAATAATCCACAACAATATAATGCTGAGACAACTAATCCATACCTAGGATAACATCGAACTCCATCACATCTAACAACACCAATTCTGCTGGAAATTCTCTACCTCTAATAAACATTGGACAATTAGAAAGAATAATGTCGGTGTCCAACAAACCACTTAGAGGAGTAGCAACAGACAAAGGAAAAGCCATCCTCGAAATTTGCCAATATGATTTTGAAGCAAACACAAGAGATACAAAAGAATGTGTAGCACCTGCATTAAACAAAACCCAAGCATCTAAGAAACAAACAAGAATAATACCTACGATGACAGCATTAGATGCCTGAGCATCCTATTGAGTGAGGTGAAAAACCCTAGCCTGACCTCGACCTCCCTGTTGATTGGTAGAAGCCTAGTCAAAACCTCTGGCACCTCTTTTAGCACCTCTACCACGTCCCTGTTAAGCAATAATTTGAGTCGAACTCAAGTGTTGAGCTGGAGCCAATTGAATAGGAACTGGTGCTGCACTGACAATAGATTGCTACGGGAACTGCGAAAACTATTATGGTTGATAACTAGAATATGGACATGATCTGGCAAAGTGTCCCATCTATCCACATCAAAAACACATCAGCGGCACCATATAACAGGGTTCATGATGGACTCAACCACAAGTTTTATAGGCTTTGGCTACTGATCTTGAACTTTGACTGCTACTGCTGCTAGAAGCACCTGACCCAAATTTGATCAGTCTACGAGGTCTAACACGACCATGTCTACTACTCCTATGCACTCTCTATTGTTGCCTTTGGCTCTATTATACTGAGCCTCTCTGCTGACTACTCAAACCAATTTGAAAAGTTAAATACGGAGTAGTCTGAAATCCTCCTGACTGAATACCTAATTGATAGTAATAAGGCATAGCTCATTGCCTAACTAATCTTAACTCTATCTTTTTGGCCAACTCTATTACCAACTTTAGAGTAAGACCCGTAATAGGTATCCCAGTAAATGTAGAACCCAGATCAGTGACGTACATATTAACAGTAAAATACTGATCTCTTATAAGATCCTCTGCATATCTGCCAAGTCGAAGAAACTCTTTAGTGTAGTCCTTGACAGATCTGTCACCTTTGGTGCCAAAGTCTGTAACTCATCCGAAGTGGCTTTGGGCAGAATCTCCTTATAAATCTCTCTCTGAACTGAGCCCAGGACACCATTGTCATATATGGCTAAATCACCTGGATGATCCAATCTAGGGCTGATCCCTTTATTGATAACTCGGCGATCATGATCCGTTGGTACTCGGTGTAAGCAATCCAAGTCCTTATCTCAATCGTATGTAAAAAATCTAACGGATTTGATGTCCTATCAAAAGCTATCCTACCAACTCTAGCATAGAACAGAGCTGCCTCAGGGTTAGACATACCCTGCTAATAGGCAGGTTGTAATGGCGGGTGCAACTAGAGGTATTGCAACTTTATGGTATTCTAGCTTGATAGGTTCCTCATCTTATAGCTCTCGTTGTTTACGGTGACCTGTCGCTCCTCGAGGTCTACCTCTACCTTTGCGCCTCGCTGGCAGCTTAGGAGGTAAAGCCTTGTATTGAAAGGACTTATCATCCTCAGCCTCAATGATCGGTGGAGCGACACACACTCGCCTCCTTATTCTGAAAAGATAAAAGCAAAGGAATTCAAACAAAATGGACAATCTACGGATTACACGGAATACTAAATCAATGAAAACTTATCGAAGACATACTCAAACCTAAATAATTATAGTAGTTTTAGAGAAAACATAACTCTGAAAACCTAGGTCCACAACACTAATAACCTAGGCTTTGATACCAACTTTGTCATGACCCAAACCGGGAGTCATGATCGACGCTAGGGAATGAGAATTCTTTTGAATTCAGAACCCGTAGCAAGCCTTAGAAAATAAAAGTATGCAATAAATAAATAAATACACTAGAATTAAAAAATCTTAAATTGATATAAAAATAAATATTTAATGTCATATCATAAAATAAAATATTTCATACAATATTCAAAGAAAAGTCTCTGACATAAAAAACCACATTCTATAGATACAAACACTACTACTGCAATTTTTGAGAGTACAATAAAAGTCAGATAAGTAATTTACATAACCTAGCCGAGACTGAAGAAGTCTGACATAGAGGTCTACTATTGAGGTTTGAAGATGAAGAATCTTCCAAAAAAAATAACTAAGCGGAGTCAGACCTCACTAAGTGAATTATTATATTATATATACATGCACCTCGTAATGTCATATGTAATAAAACATCAATATATATAAATATATATACAAGCATTTCACACAAATGTTGAAATCACTTTATATATATAATAAATGCTGAAAAATGTTTATTTGAATGAATTATCAAATAGAACCCTAATTATTCGCAACCTCAACAAAAAAAATCTCTCTAGCCTTATAGGCTCACTTAATTTCAAATTAATTCTCTTATTCCATTTTGGACAATGGACTGGCCCCAAGACACTAAGTCAACTGAGCTCCAGTAGTCTCATTATCAATGTGATTGGCCTTTAGACACTAGGTCAATCGAGCTCTCACAATCACACTACTCAATCACATTAATCTCAAATAATTAATCAAATAAATGTCACATTAAGTGATTTTAAAACTCAACCCTAAAATCTATCGCATCGGTACGTACACAGTTCTAGCGCTACCCAACTAGGTAGCATGTTCTATTGATATCCTTTAAATAAACTTAATAATTATTAAAATGATAAAAAAAATGCATAATTTAAATGTAATAGCATCCAATCATAGCAAAATATACCCATTATATACAAAAAAATATACCAAAAGTATATAAGCGACATATATACCAAAATAAACCATAGTATACCAGAAATATATCGAAAATATATAATGCACATATACCAAATATATACTAAAAACAATTATGTATATGTGTCATATATATATCAAATATACTAAAAATATACCAAAAGTATACTTAGTCATTTAAAGAAATATTCATATTTAATTTCATTATAAAATTCATGGATGTTAATTTTCATGCATTCTACATGCAATGTATATATAAGATAATAACTCACAAGTTTACGCTCCTCGAGACTGGTTTGACGGGCTCAGTCTGATAGGCCTCGGTTTTGGTGCAACTAGAAAATAAATAAGAATAAAAATATGAATAAATTCCTAACTTATACTTCTAAAAAAGACTCAATCTAGGAATACAAAACTCAGATAGACATAGAAATTCAAAATCGACTCGATGTCACATTTTACGAGAATTTTACCAAAAATTTGGCCGAACCTCCTCTGTAAAATAGACATCTCTCTACTAAAAAGTAGAGCCGATCTTATAAGAAAAACACATTTCTAACACCAGCTTGCACAATACCTCGGGTTGGAACTCCGAATTGCACAATTTCCTAACTGAGGTTCATAATTCACCAAAATATATAAATAATATAATAAATATACCAAAAATCGTTAAATTCCATAAATATCCTTAAAATACCAAAATATAATATATTTAAACATTAAAACACTAAATACAATTATTTTCACAATAATTAAATAAAAATCTCAAATAATAATATAATATTAATAAAAATCCAAAATTTTCAATAATTCAATATAAAATAGTAAAAATTCACTTTTATATATTCATATAGCTTAAATAGCCTAAATATGTATTAAAAGTAATTAAAAATCCATTTAGCCACCAAAATAATAAATAATATATTATTTGAATATAATGTTAAAAAATTAGTATTAATTAGTTAAAAATGGTAAATAATTTATAAAAATCATTTTAATACCCTATATAATTCTAAAATCTTTTAAAACACATTATTTAACTATAATTTTCACAAAATTACACAATTAACCTATATATAAAAAATTTACATAATATAAATAATATTCTTAAAAATTATATAAATTCACCAAAAATTATTTTAAAAATTCTAAAATTATTAACTCAAATTACTAACACAAATTCAACTAAATCCTCATTAAAAATAATTAATTAACATAATTATCAAAAATTTAATATTTAATATTAAAATAATAAAAAATTACCCAAAATTCAAATAAATTCAAAAAAATGCACAAAAAATATATTTGATAAAATTAAGCTACCACAATCAACATTTTCTTAAGCAAGTTTGCAAGAATCAAACATAATCAAGTTCAAAAAAAATTCAAAACCCTAAGACACATAAACTAAAAAAATTGAAGATATCTAAAAATATAGGGAATTTGAGCAAAAAAGGAGCTTGAAAATGGACTCATTGGTGGAAAAACCGTTCAAAAGAGACCGGTTTGGAGTCATGAGGTGGTCGGAAGCTCGTCGACGTGTTGGAGCTTCAACTTTCGGCCACTTCTATTTTTCGGCGATACAGTGGCGACAAGTGACTGCTAGTGATGTCAGACGATAGTTAGAGGCGTCTGGAGCTTATGGCAGTTGGCAGTGGAAGCTAGGGCGGCTTCGGCATGGATTGTAAGGTGATGATGGAGAAGAAGAAGAAGAAGAAGAAGAAGGTGTTGACCTAATTTTTTTCACTTTTAAGCCTTTTTTTTAAATTTAATTATAAAATTATCAAAATACCCTTCAATCAAATTTAATAATAATAATAATAATAATAATAATAATAATAATAATAATAATAATACTATTAACTGTAATATTATGGAGTAATCCCACGTAAAATTAATTATTTTACGTAAAAAAATTCATTAAAATAAAATAAATAAATAATATTAGCAATTAACAATAATAATATACAAATTAAATTTAAAATTATTAACACTGCATATTTCAAAGTAATTTTATTTTATTTAAAATACTGGGTCATTACAATGTAGTGAGCTAATTAACTTAGCAAGAGAAGGGCCACTGTCTACAAGTTCAAGATCTGTAAAGAAAATAAACAAGCAAAGAGTTAGAAATGCAATTAAATAAAGAACATAAATGACAAATAAAGTAAAACAGGACCTTTTTCAAGAGACTCTAACTCTTTTAATGTTTCTTCCACCCCAACTATTTGGTTTGGCATTCTAAGCCAATCCTAGGAACAAATTCATGCTTCAACTATTTTTGGAGTTAATGAATTTTGAAAAACATTTAAAACACGACTAGAAGTATTGAAATAAGATTTAGAAGCCACAGTTGAAACAGGAATAGCTAGAACATCTCTAGCCATACGTGAAAGAATTAGGAACCTCTTAGAATTCAACTTCCACCATCTGAGGATATCAAAAGCCCCCTCATCTTCCATAACTGCCTTACTAAAATATATTCAATTTCTATTTTTTTACTTCAACCCATTCCAGATTCCTATTTATGTTTCTTAAATCTAGCTTTCAAAGATATTATATTCCCACAAGTTGATAGCTTAGTTTCAACACTTGACTGAGTAGTATGGATTAACTGACTACTAGAACTAGGCTTAAAGGCAGCAGATGAAGCATATGTTGAAAAATAATCATCAAATAAGAGATGCAAATCAGACTTCATGTTAATGAATGAACTGTTTCTAACCCTATCACTAAATGTTGATACATTTGATTAAAAGAAAATTCAAGAAACTCTATTTTATATCAAGGATCAAGGATTGTAGCAATAAAGATAAGAGAGTTCATTTTCTGTGGATCTCCCCAATATTTGTCAAATTTTTGTTTCATGTTGATGCCCATGGTATAAGCAGACATCTCAGAAGAAGATCACCAATCATTAATAATGCAATTCAAATCAGAAATTTCAGAGAAGAAACTATTTGCTATCATATAATTAAAACCAAAAATCTTAACAGTTATATCATAGAACACCTTTAACATTTCAACCATTTGCCTAACAAACTCCCAATCATAAAAAGCAGGTATATCATCACCTAAATCTGATATGAAAGAGGACTCTGTCTCCTCATATTTGTTAAATATTTTCTCAAATAAACATGTAGTTTTTAACATAATGTAGGTGGAATTCCTTCTTGTTGGGACATTAAGAGACAAAGAGCATTATAACTCCACCCCAATTAGATAAGAAATTTCTCTAATTTTCCTCTACCTAGTAGGACTATTTTTGATGTATTTTATTAACTCTCTTACTTTTTTAATAGACACATTAATCTCTTTTAACCCATCATTTACAACCAAGTTAAGGATGTGAGCTAAACATCTCATATGTAAGAACATCAACCTAATAAAAGAGGCCCCTCAACTTAACATTTTCTTTTTAAAATATTCAATTGCAGTGTCATTGGATAAAAGCATTATCCACTGTGACTGTACAGACATTTTTAATTCCCCATCTAACAAACTATTCTCTAAAGCCTTAGCAAGGTACTCCCCCCTATGAGATGTAATAGGGACGAAGGATATTATATTTTTATGCAAATTCCAATTATCATCAATGAAGTCAATAGTCACACACATGTAATTTATTCTTTGAATGGATGTCCAAGAATCAGTAGTCAGGCTGATTCTTTGTCAATGTTACTTCATAAAATTTTTTAGCTTCACCCTCTCAAACATAAAAATATTATAACAGTCCCTACTTACAATCCATCTAGATGGTATTTTAAAGTGTGGACATGCAACAACCATGAAGTTCTTGAACTCAGCCCCCTCAACAAAGTTAAATGGTAATTCATCAATAATTACCATTTGTGCAAGTGATTTCCTAATAGCCTTAAGCTCAAATTTCCAAGTGCCTAAGCTAACAGACTGCGTATTATGTGCATCCACCCCAGTAGGTTCAAATGTTAGTAGTGATTGCCTAACATCTTTATTATGAGGAATTTTTATGCAATGCATAACATGGTTTTTTTAAGAAGAAGACCCATGTCTTTTTGAGAGAGCATGTATAGAGGAACCACAATAAATACACTTACCTTTGATGACAACACCAGATTTATCCTTAATTCTCTCAAAATATTGCCAAACTATAGATTTTGGTTCAATCTCTTTTCGTTTCTTAGCATTAGTAGCAACATTAGGCTGAGCATAAGTCTCATTCTGAGAGCCAACAAGTGCATTTAGGGATTCCACCTCCTCAGGGTTCGAACTAGTGGGATTATTATTGCCACTGGTTTTCTTCATCTTCATGAATGACACATTTAAAAAAAATAAACACAATCAAAATCACATATTAAATGCACTCAAATATCAATTAAAAAACAAATAAAACAAATTTAATTTAATTATACCTTATTTTAGCCACTAATGCTTCCAATTAGATCACAATGAATGCTTCTACCCTTTTTTTTTTAAAGTTATAAAGTTATAACTCAATTTTGTAAAGCTTATGCTTCCACCCTTTTTTTGTGTTATAACTTTAAGCTTCCACCAATAAGAACTTTAGAAGCAAGCACATATGCAAACAGAGAACAAAGAAACAAATTGTTTATTATTTTACAAATAGTCACAAACATAGAACAATGTCATAAAATTTCACAGATCATTATTACAAATGAGCAACTGAGAATAAATAAATAAAATACACATAAATAAAGATATGTAAATAATATAAATAAAGTATATATATATATATATATATTCACAAATATTACAAAGATTAACTGTAAAAAATAATAGATCTACCAATTTAACAAGATTAAATGTCATAACAATAGATTTATAAAATTTAACATATATTTAACAATAAATATTATACAGATTAATTTTTTTTTTACAAATAACCAACTGAACCAAACAAAAAAAAATGAAAGATCTTCCATATATTATCGTGAATTAACAGATCGTTAATGGAGATGGTGATTTGTTTAAAAAAAATTAATTGCGATAATAAAAATGATAAAGAGACTGAACCAAGAATGAGAGATTGGTGAAGATCAAAGGTTTATAGATAGATGCTAGGGTTTTGAGATAAAAATTAGTGTTTCGAGAGGAAGAAGAGGTCTGTAAGAGTGAGACTGAGAGAGGAACGCAGGAAAGGATAGGATAGGAAGAGACAGAGAGAGAGATGAGAGGAAAAGTATGTAGAGAGAGTGAGGGAGTGAAAAATGAATAAATGTAGGGTTTTATCTTTATATAGTACCCTTATAACTAAAACGATGTCATTTTAATTCAATGCCTAATATCAAAAATTTGGACAGGTTGGGCAACAACTTTCCTCCCCCAACTCGCAACCTGAATACCACACACCCACTTACCTTTCACTCGACTCGCATTGCCTCTCATCATGGAAGCTAAATTGGAGCCAAATTTTGAGTCAGGTTGGACCAAAAATTCAGATTGAGTTAGTTCCTGCTCATCCTTAGGTACTTTCAGTGGTTTGATTCACCATTACCTGATCACTTGAAGTAACATTTATTGCGGGTCATGCACAGAGCTAAAGAAGCGAAAGAGATTTTGCTAAAGAAAAAGTTAAGAAATTATAGTTGGCGGTTGTCATTTTAGTATTAGTTTTATTTTTTTTATATTAGCAAGATTTTAGTTAGATGTTAAAGTTTAAGATTTTACTTAAGTTAATCTTAGTAAGATTTTAGTTAGGTGTTCAAGTTAAAGATTTTAAGTAGGTGTTGAAGTTAAAGTTGTAGATTAATGCAATTGATTTATTGGTAGGCTTTTTTTTATTACTTTTGTCTTTGTATATTATGCAATTGATGGTTGTAATGAAAAATTATGAAGAAATTAATGTCAGTTAAATATTTAAATTGCCTACATCTTTTTTGTGTTGTGTTGGTATTATGAACTAAGTTAAGAACATCACTTTGTAAAATGATTACAAAAAAAATAAAGAACAATAACTTGCTTAAACTAATAACCTACCATATATTATATTAATAATTAAAGCTCATCCTATGAGTCTTTAAAAAATAATATACTCTTAAGGTGTTACATAATAAAGGTGAAGCTCATATTGAGTCTTCATAACAAAAGGCATAGTTTTACATAATAACATAACCTAATAATAAAACCATTAAATTTTCCAAACGACAGTTTTTCCTTTACCTATGTTGCCTCATAGTGGTGCTGAAGCTATTATGCTAATAACAGAACTTTGACTTGGTGTTAATGTGGTCTCTATGGACCTTGTTTATGATGACAACCTTTATTGTATTTAAAGGTTAGCTTTGTCCATTTGTAGTTGTCTTGAAGTAATTACAACCTTCCCTTTGAATTTCAATCCGTAAGCCTAAAATCTAATATCACCAGTAGAGGCGCCTACTTGTTTGAGGTCTGTATACTGTGTAACGTTGCTATGGCTCTCAAACTATAATTATGAAAAATAGTTGAAAGAGTCCTAAAAGGTGAGTGAATAAGACTATCGAACAATATTAAGAAATTAAAAAGATTTGAACTAGAATTAAAAGGAATGTTGAGAAGGAAGAATGATGAATATAAGAATTTAAGGAGTTCAGATTCTCAACAATCCTATGCCTCCACCTAACTTATCACCAAGTTAGGATTTTGAATTACCATAATCTATTTCCTTAGATTGATTTTTACAACTTGAGTTTTAGGCTCAACTCAAACCTTACAACTTGAATTTCAAGGCTCACTCAAAAACCAATTCACAAGTGTTTTCAAGGCTCACACTAAAACCAAATTCCCAAGTGTTTTAATGGCTAGACACTTAAACCAATTCCTTTATAATAGAATCTCACTTCTTGTTTCCTTAACCCTAGAAAATAGAAGAATAAGAATTCTATTCTAACACTCACCAACTCTCACAAGAGTATATAACAATAAAATGAATTTTGAAAGAGTTTTGAGATCTTAATTGAATGCTTGAAAGTATATAATGAATAAACAAGTTTCTTAACCTTAAAATAATCTTCAGAGGCTATATTTATACTTAAGTAATTCAATTATAGTTGTTGGAAGCAATAATTTCATTCTTAACAAAATCAAAGTCCATTCGAATGTAATTTAGACTTTTAAGCTGCAATTTGTCAGGTCTCGGTTGAGATATCATCAGTCCTGGTTGGGATAAATATTGAATAGTTGTTATGAGCTGTTGTAGTTGAATTTTTGCATTGGTCTTGGTTGGGACTACCTTTTCCCAAGCACTGTCCCAGTTGAGACATTGGATCAAGATTAGTTTTACTAAAAATTAAAGTTTTGCTTGAAGTTAGTCTGTCTTGGTCTCAGTCAGGACCATGACAAGATTTGCACTTTTTATGCAATTTAGTCCCTATGTTGAGTTCAATCGAGATAGTGCTTGTGATGTCTCTTCGGAATAATTTTTCTTTGATAGTTCATCATTATTTTAATTTCCAAATTATTCCTAACTTATACACACTTGTAGGAAACACATTAGTTGCTCAAAATTAAGTTTGTTTATATCAAAATCAAGATTAATAACTTGCTAAGGTCGACAATCTCTCCCTTTTTGATTTAAAAAAATTTATTATAAGTTTGATAAAAATAATACAAAGTGAAGTGTGTGATAGATAACAATGATGATATCAAATATATTTCTTTATTTCTTCCCCTATGAATATGAATATGATAAGATATATAAATTTATAATGTATTCTTCATGACAAAAATATAAAATATATCATGAGAGAATTATGGCTTAACATGACAAATGTATTAAAAACATAAAAAAAAAATGTTTGGTAATATGGAGGAAATAATTTCAAACATATATGCATATAATGCATCACAAAAATAATACATATAGCACAACCTCATATGATCATATAGAGTTTAGCTAGCTAATCATACATGATCATGTGGCACTTAGCATATTACAAACACAAACACTAAGCACAATTATCACATAGCTTCTTCTCTATTTTTGTCAAAGACAAAAAGAAAAGAGAGAGATATAAAATGAAATGATCCGAAATGAATAATAATAAGAAAATCCTTGAGGTAATAAAAGATCAAGAGCCAAAATAAAGAAAACTAAAGATACACCAAATCTTTATAAAATTCATGGAATATATAAACAAAGTAAGCAAAGTAAGACCTTTTTATTACATACGATATATGATAAAAACTAGTCACACTTATAATGTTACTATACGTGCATAAATAAAATTATGTAAAAATAAAATTCAAGCAATTTTCTCTCCCTCTATTTTAAATAATAAAATAGAATAAGAATAAAATAAAATTTTGATATTAAGGACACACTTTCATATAGGTGCATTTTGAAAAAAATATTCTCCTTTTTAAATGAATTAACTAAATAAAAAAAATTTCCTCCTTTTTAAATGAATTAACAAAATACTCATGCAAACTAAAAAATTTCTCCCATTTTTTCAAAAATAAAAAAGAATGAATACTAAAGAAATTGACATTTTGAGGAAAGGAAAATTTCATTAATACGAGAATTCATACAACATAAAGATAAAATACTGAAAATAAATAAGAAATAAACGAAACATAAACACATAAAAAAATGAGCCTAAAAATAAACTAGCAGTTAGAGGCTCATATACGAAAAATAATCCAAGTAGATACTTAAAAAAAATGAAAAGTACATATAATATCTATTCTTGAGGAGGAGATGAAGGAGGAGGAGGATAGGTGCAAGTATAGCCTTGTTACTCATAAATATGATGGACATTATGTTGAAGATGAGCAATGTTGCCATCAATTTGATTGAAATGCACATTAAAATTGGATTCAACTTCATTAAAATGAGAATTGAAGTTGGATTCCATCAAGGACATGCATTCAAAGATTTGTCCTACCTAAAAAAGTTTATCATTTTGAGCTTGAGCACCTTGAGTTAATGTACCTTCACCTCTTGTTCTTTTCCTTGAAGGAGCATCATGAGTTTATTCTTCTTCCCTTATGTCTTGACCTTCTTGACCTTCTAATTCTTGAAACATATCTTTAATATTTTCACTTGCTCCAAGGTCATGTTTCCAAATCCAAACACCGTTAATGAAAGTGAATTGTTTAGAATTTTTTATAAAAGTTTCTTCAAGAAGAATGGGATTGGTAGAAGGTAGAGGATCAAGATTAATATTGTAGAATTTAGCCAACTTTGTGACAATTTCACCAATAAAAATTGCACTAGTGTTACTATCACTAATTAGCTAAATTCTCCATTGTAATAATCTTCCCAAAGCAATCTTTCATTATAACCAAGACAACAAAGAATGAAAAGATCACCAAGAGAAAAACTTTCATTGGAAAGAGCTCTACTATTTATAAAATAGGTAATGAAGTGATGAACATACCAAAGTGCTTTAGATTTTATGTGTGAGGCTTTAGTATATCTAGCGAAAAATTGAGGAGCATTAGGAGCTTTGATTTTATCCCAAAAAGAGGAAGCAAGCCAATGAGGGTTAATTTAAATATGTCCCTCTTAGGAAAAACCAAAAAAGAGTATTAAACTCTTAGTGTGTCATGAAGCTATCTCTTCCTCCCAATTTGAATCTTATAGAGAAGGAGGGATTAGCATCATCAAATTTGACGAAATGTAGAGTGTGTGATGAAATAAATTTAATAATGAGAGAAGGATAAGATGGAAAAAGTGAGAAAGCAAAATCATATATCCTACTTTTGAGAAGAACATCCTTGACTTTATCATAACAACCAATTACTTTGAGAGTGGGTTCATCCATGAATCTTGAAGGAATAAAGACTCTCTTTTGGAATTGTGACATTCTCTTCTTGAGATCTTAAGAAGAATAAGAGAATGGAGAGTGTGTTCTTTTATATTTATCCTTCTTTGAAGGTGGATCTTAAGAGAAGGAAGGAATCTTGCTCGGTTTCTTAGGAGCCATAGAGAGAGAAGAGAAAAATAGAAGAGGAAAATTGCAGAGAAAGGGAATATTGTTTGAGTTAAAAATCAAGTAAAAATAGGATGGTATTTGTAGGCAAGAGATTAGGGTTGGAAATAGTTGAAAATTTGAATTTGAATTGAATACGAACCTAAAAAATCATTCTTTATTATGATTGAGGAGTTAAAAGGTTGATAATATATGAAATCCTAATTCTGTCAGGATCATTGTCCCAGTTGAGACATGCTCCCATCCCAATCGGAACATGACATCTTGAGTGATATCTCGATCAGGATATTGTTTAAGATCAGTTTTGTGTAAAAACATAGAATTAGCAAGATGATGTCCCGATCGGGACATGATTTGATCCTAGGCGGGACCACGTTCCTAACAATAAAAGATTGCAAATTTTTTTGCAATTAAGTCCAAAATATCTTACAATTAAGTCCTTGCGAATTTAATTGCATTCATTTTGAATTAATTGAAGATTTTTTAGAAGAATTAAATGAGAATATGAAATGAACTCATTTAAGGAAGGGTATATTTTACTATAAATTAACATAATTAATTTAATGAATAAAAGGTTCATTAATTAATTATTAATTTTCAAAATAGGAAGAATAAAAAAATTATTTTAAAAAAAATTAAAAAATAAAGAAGATCAAATGATCAATGTAATTCAAATAAACATCACATTATTTCACATAAAAAAATTAAGGTATTAAAACAAATATAAAAAAAATATACAAACAAGTGTTATATACCAGAAATAAACAAAAAGAAAATTTAAATGAAACCAATCATCAAAATAGCATTTTAAACATAAAAATTAAGATATACTAGAACCATGAATCATGTCAAGTTCATGTTTAATGAAATTCAATCTCTCTTCATTGAGAGGTTTGGTAAAGATATCAGAAAGTTGTAGTCCAAAAAAGAACTTAAGTTCTCCCATCATACTTATCTTGAATTCTCTTTGCATTAATTTGGAGAATTCCTTACACAAGCAATGGTTAGTAGCACAAAAAATAATATCATTAACATATATTTGAACAATTAATAAATCATGCTTGGATTTTTTTATGAAAAGAGTTGTGTCAACTTTTCCTTTAGAGAAACCTCTGTCTAATAGGAAGTTGCTCAATCTTTCATAACAAGCTCTTGGAGCTTGTTTCAACTCGTACAATGCTTTTAACAATTTAAAAACATGATTTAGAGAATCAAAATTTTTAAAGCCCGGAGGTTGCTTAACATATACCTCCTCTTCAATGAAATGACTTAGAAATGCACTTTTAAAATCCATTTGATAAAGTTTAAAATCCATGTATGATGTAAATGCAAGTAGCATTCTAATAGCTTATAACCTTACAACGGAGGTAAAGGTTTCATCATAATCAATGTCTTCTTCTTGATTATAACCTTTAGTTACTAGTTTAGCTTTATTCCTAGTTATGACACCTTGTCCATTCATCTTATTTTTAAACACCCATTTGATGCCTATAATAGTATAATGTTTTGGTTTAGGAACCAAAGTCCAAACCTTGTTTCTCTCAAATTGATTTAACTCTTCTTGCATAACAAGGACCCAAATTTCATCACTTGATGCATCATTAACATTTTTGGGCTTAATTTGAGAAATGAAGGCTAAATTAACAATATACTATAATTTAAATCTAGTAGTTACCCCTTTTGTAGTGTCACTTATAATGAGATTTTATGGATGAGCTTTCTTGAATTGTCAATCCTTTGGAAGTTCATCCTTTAAGGTAGGTTGAGATGTCTCCTCATTATCCTCCTTACTTAGACCTTTAAGTTCTAAAGGCTTACTAGAATTTCCTTCTTGAGTTTCCATAATCTCATTGTCACCTATAAGACCATCAACACTCTAAACATCCTTTCTAGGATCAAGTGAGTTTGATTTATCAAATACAGCATGCATTGACTCTCTAACTACTAAAGTCTTCTTATTAAACACTCTATATGCTTTACTAGAAATAGAATAGCCTAGGAAAATTCCTTTATCGGCTTTGGAATTAAATTTTCCAAGATTATCTTTGGTATTTAATATAAAGCACTTGCATCGAAATACTTTTAGATACGAGATTTTGGATTTTCTATTGTTCCATAGCTTATAAAAAGCTTTATTTAAAATTGGTCTTTTGAAAACTCTGTTTGAATAATAAGATGTGTTAATAACTTCCACTTAAAAGTAGAGAGGCAAATTATACTTATGAATCATTTTTCTAGATATTTCTATAAGAGTTCTATTTTTCCTTTCAACTACTCCATTTTGTTGAGGAGTTTTAAGAGAAGAAAATGTATGTGAAATACCATTTTCATTGCAATAGTTTTTGAAAAATTCATTTTTAAATTTGGTTCCATGATCACTTCTAATAAAAGAAATACAAAAACCTTTTTCTTTTTGAATTCTTTTTGTAAAATTTTTAAAAGCTTTGAATGCATCATTCTTATAAGCAAGAAAACATACCAAAGTAAATCTAGAGTAATCATTAACCAATACATATGTATATTGCATTCCACCGAGACTAGCAACTCTAGTTCGTCCAAATAAATCTATATGTATAAGTTCAAGTGGTTTAGAAGTGGACACTACATTTTTTAGCTGAAATGAGGACTTGGATTGTTTTCCCTTTTGGCAAGCATCACAATGTTTATTCTTAGTGAATTCAAGCTTAGGTAAACCAATCACAAGTTCATGTTTATAAAGATCATTCAAAAGCTCAAAATTTGGATGTCCTAACCTTCTATGCCATGTCCATATGTCATGAGAAATAAACATTAAGTATTTGATATCTTTGTTATCAATCTTGTTCAAATCAATAATATAAACATATTCTATTCTTTTACCACTAAAAATTATTTTGTCTTCATCAAGACTACTAACAAAGCAATTTTTAGGATAGAAAGTCACTTTATTTCCCATGTCACACAATTGACTTATACTAAAAAAATTCTATTTGAGACCATCAACAAGTAGCATATGATGTATAGATAAGGATTGAGGATTACCTATTTCTCTAATGCCTACTATCTTTCCCTTGGCATTGTCTCCGAATGTGACATGACCTCTATCTTTTGCATTAAGCTTATTGAATTGCTCCTTATCTCTTATCATGTGCCTTGAACATCAAATATCAAAATACCACTTTCTTTTTGATCTTCTGGATTTCAAGCACACCTACACAAAATAATTTAAATGTTCGTTTGAACCTAAACCTTTCTTGGACTAGGTTGGTTAGTCTTAAGATAATCCAATGGAAGTAAATTCATATACAGTCTTCTATAGAAGCACACATTGTTGGTAAATCCTTTGATCACGCAAAATGAACATATAACATTTTCAAATTTGTTTCTCCTAGGATGATATGCTTTCCTAGTTTGTGAAATATGCCTTTTGTGTTGTGATGGTGTGTGTCTCTTATTATTTTGAGTGTGAGACATGCATTGGCGATGACAATGTGTATTTTGATAGGTTTGTGCAATATATTTAGGTGCATTATGTTGTGGAATATATTTATAAGTGTTGTGTTTAGTGTACATGTAAGCATATTTGGGTTGAGACTTACCTCTTTGTGTCATATAGGATTGAGTCTTATGAGACTTTCCTTTAATATTTGACACATGAGACTTATTAGCTTTGAAAGCATGAGTCTTAATCGGTTTAGAGGCAAAATTAATGGAATTGCATGATGCTTTAATAAATTTAATATGTGATAATGATGAACATGAGGCTATTCCATTAGTATATCCAATTCTATGAGTATTTCCATAAAATTTTTGATAGTCAAGTAAGTTATCTAAAATCTCTTTTTCTCTTTAAAATTTGGATATGGAATTTTTTTTAGCTCTATAACCTCATTAAAAAGTTTATGATTTTCATCACTTACTTTCTTGAGTTGCTCTTCCAAGGAATTAGAAGCTTTTGCATCGCTAACAAGTTTTTTATTTGATTCAACAAGTTAGGAAATTCAATTTTTAACTTCTCAAATTCTTTGGTTAAGCTATTTAACTCATGCTTATAATGTTTCTTTTTGGAAGGTAAGCTTTTGCACTTAAGCAAGAGTTTGCTCATAGTAGATGGTACCTTTTTTCATTTTCAAGAGCCATGAAGCAAAGATTGGCAACTTCTTGTTGTTCCTCTTCCTCTTCAGATTTAAAGGAGTCATCCCAAGTAGCTTTGAAGGCCTTCTTCCTATCCTTGGCTCCCTTATTCTTGAATTTGAGTTTAGGGCACTCACTTCGAATGTGTCCTAGTTTCTTACATTCATAGCAAGTAACTTCTTTAATTCTTTTCTTGCCATCTTCTTTGAACTTCTTGTTAAAGTCCCTTATTCTTGAGAAATTTTTCTTTCTTAAAAACTTCTTAAAGTTCTTAGTGAGCATGGCAATATCACTATCTTCATCACTAGAATCTTTAATATTTTCATTTTCACTTTCTCCTTATAAGACCCTTCAATGTTATGCTCTTTATCTTTTCTTCTTTCTCTTTTTCCTTTTCACTTTTTTGCTTAATTATAAGCTCATGGGTTAAGAGCTTACCGATAAGCACATCAATTAAGAGGGTAGAAAGGTTTTAAGCTTCCTTAATTGAAGTGACTCAAGAATCCCAATCCTCCTTAGGCAGGATTGTTAAAATCTTATTGTTCACTTCTTCCTTAGAGAAATCTTTTCCAAGTTTCTTGAGGATTATAAGGAGAGCATTGAGATGATTTATTATCTCTATGATTGATTCTTGAGGCTTCATTTTGAAGAGTTTATATTCATACATATGAAGTTAAACCTTTTTGCTTTTTATGTGTACATTGCCTTCATAATGGTTCTCCAAGGTCTCCCACATTTCCTTACCGAAATGCAATGTTAAAGCTTGCCTCCTTCTTCTTTTATCATGGAAGAAAGTAGAGTTATCATTGCTTTCTTGTTTTTGTAGTTTTCTTCCTTTTGATCATTGCTCCAATCACTTCTTGAAAGAGTAGTTTATACACCATTAATGATAATTTTTGGTGGTTGCCAACCTTTGAGAATAACTTCCCAAAGTCTAATGGAATCATAATCTATATATAGTTCCATTTTGAACTTCCAATGAGGATAATCACTACCATCAAAGAATGGTCTAAGGGAAGACATATGTTGATAGTCACTCACCATGATCTTGTATTTTAGTAATTAAGTTCCTAGAATCCAAGCTCTGATACCAATTGAAAGAGTCCTAGAGGTGGGTGAATAGGACTATGGAATAATATTAAGAAATTAAAAAGATTTGAATAAGAATTAAAAGAAATGTTGAGAAGGAAGAATGATAAACACAAGAAATTAAGGAGTTTGGATTCTCAACAATCCTATGTCTCAACCTAACTTATCCCTAAGTTAGGATTTTGAATTACCACAATCTATTTTCCTAGATTGATTTTTACAACTTGAGTTTTAGGCTCAACTCAAACCTTACAACTTGAGTTTTGAAGGCTTGCTAAAAAACTAATTCACAAGTGTTTTCAAGGCTTACACTAAAACTGAATTCCCAAATGTTTTAATGGCTAAACACTTAAACCAATTCCTTTAGAATAGAATCTCACTTCTCATTTCCTTAACCCTAGAAAATAGAATAATAAGAATTTCTATTCTAACACTCACCAACTCTCACATGTGTATACAATAATAAAATGAATTTTGAAAGAGTTTTAAGAGCTTAATTGAATGCTTGAAAGTATATAATGAATAAACAAGTTTCTTAACCTCAAAATAATCCTCAGAGGTTATATTTATACTTGAGAAATTCAATTATAGCTGTTGGAAGCAATAATTTCATTCTTAATAAAATCAAAGTCCATTTGAATGTAATTTGGAATTTTAAGCTATAATTTTTCAGGTCCCGATCGGGATATCATTAGTCCTGGTTAGGATGAGCATTGACTATTTATTATGAGCCCTTGTATTTAAATTTTTGCATTGGTCCTGGTCAGGGTCACTTTGTCCTAGTCAGGACTACCTTATCTCGAGCACTGTCCTAGTTGGGACATTAAATCGAGATCAATTTTGCTAAAAATTAAAATTTTGCTTGAAGTTAGTCTGCCTTGGTCTCGATCGGGACCATGACAAGATTTTCACTTTTTGTGTAATTTAGTCCTAGTGTTGAGTCCAATCGAGATAGTGCTTATGATGTCTTTCCAAAATGATTTTTCTTTGATAGTTCATCATTATTTTGATTTCCAGATTATTCCTAACTTATACACACTTGAAGCAAACACATTAGTTACTCAAAATTAAGTTTGTTAAGATTAAAATGAAGATTGATAAATTGCTAAGGTCAATAATAGTCATTCAAACCAATTGCTCAATCGATTCAGGTTTACGCTGATTATAAAAATTACAGTTTAAACATCAATAGCTCACAATTATTAAAAATTAATACCTTTTCAAGACTAATCCCTGTTTTAAAGTTAATGGACACACCAACACCAAAAAAATGACTTCTTTTTGTATCAAGAAATGTTTGACCCTATCTATTTTCTCTTCATAATGACTAGTTCACTTTTACTTTATGTGCTTTGTGAGTTACAAACTTCATCACACATAGTTCAACCTCCCATTCTTTTTTCTTTTATGCTTTCAAATCTATGATTTAAAGTTGCTTGTGAAGACTAAAATGAGCACACAAGTTTAACAAAATGCATAATATTAATAAAATTAGCAAACAAGTTTAACATAAGTTTAAACACATTTAGTTTCTTTACCAGGCACTTAAAAAACCAATAGAACAAAACAATGACAGAAATAAACTTGAAAATTGATTGTATTTGACCTCTTTGAGTTGACAACCTTTTTTATTATAACCTTGTTGCTTACATACACTGCATGTCATCTTGGCTCCCCTTCTTGGAAATTTATTAATTTTTTTAGGCTCATCTCTTGGTTTTCTTCTATTCCTTTTTGGTATGTCAGGGAGAGATTTCATTATTAGTGGCTTAATACATAGATGATCTTTTTCCTTCCATAATTTAATATCTGGCACACATTGTATGTAATATGAGTATGTCTTCAGGCATATGTCCTTACGATACCACTTGGAGATAAACTCTAATGGATCCATATTTTGGTGATACAAAGTAGAAATTGCATGTGGACAAGGTATTCCCTTAAGCTGCCAAGATCGACATCTACAATCTTCTTTCTTTAAATCCACCATATGACCATATGGTCCATCTTGTACCTCGAAACTTGAATCTCCATTCCATAAAATATGACACCCTATTGCATCTTCTTTATTTTTTTCAAACTTGTCCATTGTTGTTGGAGAAATATCACATATCCAAGTTTTAGCAAAATTATTCATAACATGAATCCTTTACATTATCTTAGTTTTGATCTCCTCATACATAGTCATAATTGACTTATGTCTTGCAGCCAATATCCAAGCATTAAACATCTCACATATATTATTCTCAACAATATCACTCTTTGTTTCATAGCCTTAATAACATCAAACCCATCTCTCTTTATTATAATAAGTAGGTCCTCTACAATTCCTTTACCTAACTTGTTTAATTCTTGTAAATTATCTTTTAATTATACTTTAAAACTACTTATAGCACACATCTAAAACCTTTTTTTTTTTGTCTTTCTTTGCTTTATCATTTTTTGCCCAATTAGACCAAATATGCCTACCACACATCCTATGTTATACATTAGGAAATTCAGTCTCAATAGCAGGGACTAACCCCTAGTTCACAACTATCACCTTCATTTGCTGCATCTACCCCATTGTATGCCTCATTTTCACTCTATTCACCCTTCCCTTGCTCAACCTCCCCTTGCTTAGCCTCCCTTTCCTTTGACACATAAATTGTAGCACCAACTCTTTTTTTTTCCTTTTATTCCACTTTTACTTTCACCTATTATAGCCCTAGATTCTTTTGCTGACTTTGCCTTTTCAAGCCCTTTATTTTTTGAATAAACATATTCACCCTTGACTTTTTCACCACTTCCATTTTTCACACCTTCTACATAAACTTTCACCATACTATTACCCTCCTTCACCTATTGCGATAACTCTATAAACTCCCTACCATTTACCATCTTTTGTCATCCATTAGTCAATCACATTTCTTAAGCTTTGTATGATAACTTCACCTTAGTATAGCCTAATTTTTTCTTTTCATCAATCAAGTCTAAATACCCAATTCTATTTACATCTAATCCATATTTGGCCATTATTTCCCCACCTCTATAAACTACTTCATCTCCCACTAAAATCAAATGCCCACCATGATTATAATATATAGAAAATGTGTCCATTCTGCATAAATAAAATTAAAAAATTTAAACACATTACTAAATAGCTTCAATCCCTAAACTCTATAAGTTTTCTTTTTATTGTGATAACCAATGAATAAAAAAACCCAGCTTTGACATATGAGTTTAATAAAGTTGCAGTGCATGCAAGAAAAAACCTAACTTTAACCTATATTAATGAAAATACCAAATTACAAGACACAATATTTGGAAGCTCAATAAGGCTAAAAATGTACCTTAGTTTTTCATAAAATTATCTTTTTCCTTTATTTTTCTTTAGCAAACTGTCTTCTTTCTTTTCTTTCTCTAATTCTAGTTCTAAACATAGTCATTCAAGCTTCACTCCTTTACATTCAAAGCTTTTGCTATCTTTAGTTAATGGATTTTTCAATGAACAACTTCAAATAATACTAAACAAAGTTCATTGCTGTTATCGATAACTTAGGAGTTAGAGGTTTTAAGCTAAAATAGAAGCTCATAGCTTTATTCCAAGGATAGAAATTTTAGGGTTTTTTTTATTTATTTTAAGCTTCAGTTTCTAATTAGGAGTTAGAGGTTTAAAGCTGTAATATCCCGAATTTTTAAATATTTTTATACTGCATCGGGATATGCAGTGTTAATAATTTTTGTATATATATTTATGATATTTTATGAGTTTGTTGTTTGTTTAAAGCTAATTTTAATTATTTTATATTATTTTAAGTACTTTACATAAAATTTTCCCGAAAATTGTATTTTCGAAAAAATTGACACGTAAATAATTTAATACTATTTATTTTAACCAGTTTTATGAATTTGCATGAACTCATATATAATTTTAAAGTGCTAAAATAAAATGTATTTATGTGTATTTATTTAAATTAATTAGAGCTTAAT
Source organism: Mallotus nudiflorus (assembly GCA_947683625.1). NCBI lineage: Eukaryota > Viridiplantae > Streptophyta > Magnoliopsida > Malpighiales > Euphorbiaceae > Mallotus > Mallotus nudiflorus. The sequence continues at coordinate 995,141 of CANTUR010000256.1, read as the reverse complement.
TAATTTCCTTAATTTTATTATTTAATTTTTGTATTAATTAATTTTAAGTGTATAAATTATTAAATATATTAAAATATTTGTGTGGTGAGTATTATTTGTGTGTGGGATTATATTATTATAATATATATAAGATGGATATATATATATATATATATATATATATATATATATATATATATACATGATTTTTTTCAAATAAAAAATAAAAGTTGCCTTATTTACCATTTTGCCCCTCCTACATCTTCTTCTTCCTAATGCCATTTCCACTATTTTCAGCCACTTTCAAGCTGGTTTTCTTGCTATTACTATGCCCCTCAGCCTTCCTCCTCCACCTCTAGCCATTTCCACCACCTGAAACACTCTTTTCCGATGAGTTTTGGTCGGATTTTCATCAAGGAGGCAAAAATCGACTTAGTTCCGACCAAGCCCTTTCCGGCCACTAAATTTGATGCCGTCAGTCTCTATCTTCTCCTTGAGCTCTGATGAGTGTGATTCTAAGCTTTTTTTCACTTGATTTGGTCTAGAATTGCTTAGGTTTCAATTTCTTCAAATCAGCCATTTTGGATTTTGAATTTTTTTTAGCTTCAATTTGATTTATTTATGAAAACTTCCTTCAAAAACTTTGTTCTTGGAAGCTTAATCTACATGCTGTAATTTGTTTAGAATTTTTTGAATTTATTTTAATTTTTGTGAATTTTTTATTATTTTATTATTATTTTCTAATTTTTGAAAATTAATTAATTAAATTATGAAATTATGTTTTATGGTGATTATAGGAGTTGAAATGAATTATAGAAATTTATTTGTAATTTTTGTGAATTTTTATGTATTTATTTGGAATTTATTAAGTTTATGTAATTTTGAAAAATACGGTTAATTATGTGTTTAATTGAAATAAATTGGTAAATTGAGTATATTTATTGATATTATTGAATTATATGTTGAGAAATTAATTTTTGGTGAATTTTTGAAAATTTATAGTGAATATATATATAGGGGTATTTTGGTAATTTTACACTAAATTGGTTTTAATAGTTATTTAGCATATAAAAATGATTTCTGCAAATTTTTAGTATTTTTAACTAATTAAAACTATTTTTTGTAAATTATTTTCAAATTATATATAATATACTATTTTTCTAAATAAATGGGTTTTTATTGATTTTTAGTATGTTTTAGGGTTAATTATGTAATTTGGATTTATAAAATGTATTTTCATTATATAAGGGCATTTTTGGTATTTTATAAATATTCAGTGAATTGTGAACCTCGGTCGGTGAATTGTAGTTTGGAGTCCGACCGAGGGATTGTGGTTGTAATTTTATGTTTATTCCGAAGTGTATTTCTTTGCAGGACCGACTCTATTCTTTGAGTAGAAAGATGTTCGTTTTACAGGGGAGGTTCTGCTAGATTTTTGGTAGAATTCTCGTAAAATGTGATGTCCGATCAAATTCCTATTCTAAATCTGTGTCTAAAATTCTAGATCGAGTCTTTAGAATTTTCATTAACTTTATTCTGATTTCATATTATCATTTGTTTGTCTAGCTGCGCCGAAATCGAGGCCTAACGGATCAGGCCCGTCGAGTTTGTCCCGTGGAGCGCTAACATATGAGTTATTATACTGTATATATATGCACTGCATATAGGGTGCATTATTTAGAATTTTTCGTTTTCATTGTATGTTTTAAAAAGGATTTAAATTATAATATTTTTGGTATATCTAGGGTTGCATTTTTATATATATGCATATTAAATAATTATGCATGTTAGTTTGATATATGCACATTAAATAATTAGGTTTAGGTTTAATACATTTGAGTAATATACACATGTTTTAAAATGTACACTTAGACATAATTATTTTATTAAATGACTAGTATACCTTAGGTATAGTTTTAGTAGATTTTAGGTTTATTCTTAAATAATTGCATGTTAAATTATAAACCTACACTTAAATTAATTTTAAGTTTATTTTTGGTATATTTTTGATTTATTTCCGAATAAATAAATGTTTTATTATTAAATTAAACCTAGCACATTAGTGGTATATTTAGGGTTTATTTTTAGTATATGCATGCTAGATAATTAGGTTTATTTTTAGTATATTTGTGAATATATGTTAAACACAAACACGTATTTAAATGAATATTTTTACATAAATGTTTTATTAAATGATTTGTGTACTTAGAGTTTATCTTTTGCATATTTAAATATATTTTTAAGATAATGCATGTTATATTATTGTTACTCATTTAAATTGTTTTTAACTATATTAATTATTTATCTTTAGTTTATTTCATATTTTATTTGACATATATATATATATATATATACCTGAAATATACTGGGTATATTTTAGGTATATTTTTGATATATATATATATGGTTGGTTTTACTATTATGAATATTGTTCTACATTAATTATTTTCCGAATGAATGATTTATTCGAAGTGAAGGATATCAATAGAACGTGCTTCCTAGTGGACAGCACTAGGACCGTGTACGTACTGGTACGATAGATAAGGATTGAGTGAGAGTTAAAATTGGGTGATTATAATTGATTTGACTAAGATTAATGGTATGTTAGATAGTGTGATTACGGGGCCAATCACACTGACAGTCAGACTGCTGGACCTCAGTTGACTTAGTGTCTTGGGGCTAGTCTACTGTCCATAAGTGAATTGAATGATCTATTGGGTTGATTGAGATGTGAGGTGATAGATAGTGTGATTGCTAGAGCTCGGTTGACCAAGTGTCTCGGGGCCAATCACACTGACGGTCAGATTGCTGGAGCTCGGTTGACTTAGTGTCTCGGGGCCAGTCTGCTGTCCAGATTGGAATAAGTGTTCTATTTGAAATCAAGTGAGCCTGTATGGCTAGAGTGATGATGGGATTGTTTGAGGTTGTTATTATTTAGGGTTCTATGGATCCTTCATGAATTAAAACAAACATTTTCTACATTTAGTATATTTATAAAAGCAAAGTTTGGCATTCGTGTGAAATGTGTGTATATATATATATATATATATAAGAATGCCTGATTGTTATGGATTAGTTTGCATGTATATATAGTATAATAATTCACTCAGTGAGGTCTGACCCCCCTCAATTATTTTTTCAGGAGATCCCATATCGTCAGACCTTAGTTGTAGAGTTCCTCGTCGGTGTTCTTCAATCCTGGCTATTTTATGCAAATGTATATTCTGAACTTTAAATTGTATTTTAGAAACTGCAGTAGTAGTGTTATTATATTGGTATTATTTTATTTGGATATTAAATACTCTGAGAATTTATATTTGAACATTGTACGAATATGTATTCATTTATAAAAGGATTTAGAGTATTTATTTTATATATTGATTCAGAAAAATTTTAATTTTGGTCATACTTTTATTTAATTATTGCATGATTTTATTTTCTAAGGCTTCCTACGGGTTCCGGATTCGAAAGAATTCCCGTTCCCTAACGCCGGTCATGACTCCTAGTTTGGGTCGTGACAAAAGCTTCATTTAGGCAAAGTCAAATTTTTGCTTTTTTACACATGTCATCCTTGTGTCATTCGAGTCAGCGCAACTAAGAAACACGTGCATTATTTAATAGCCACACCTCCTGATAGGTGTTTATAAATAATGTTATAGCCAAGTTTAGGTGGCAATTTGACAAAAGTGAAAGTTCAGGTGGCAAAATGACCAATCGTGGCAAGTAAAGTGGCTCCATATGTATTATGTCTATATTTATCTACCTATCTATTTATAATGTATACCAGGTAGTATAAACAAAATTACTACTTGGTCGAAATAATTTAACTATTTACTGGTAAAAATTAATTGAAGTAACTAAAATACATATATATTTTTTTTAATTAGGTTAACTTTTATTTATTTCTTAATAAATTAAATATTTAGATATAATTTTATTGAAAATATTTTTTATGTTATTTAGAAGCATAGTTTTTTATATTAATTAGATATGCTTCTATTTTATCTAATATATGTAAAATTAAATACTATAATTTTATTATTCTTATTAAATTAAATTTCATAAGTAAATAAGTAAACTTAAAATTAACAGTATTTAGAAAATAAATAATTAAAAAATATTGATATGGCAACTACGCTAAAAAAGGCACATTAACTTTTTCTATATATGGATTTTAGAGTAAAAAGCTCAAATTAGTAGACGGAAAAGAAGATATAAAAGCTTTCACACTTAATAGCATATACTTTTTTTTTTGTATTTGGTACCTGCAATCTATGTCAGTCTCATTACTTAATAATAGAGCTAAGCTAGATTAAATGAGGCAATGCTTTAAGCCATATCCAAGACTATTAGCATTAGTTCCCCTCTCACCATAACTTCTGAACTTGCCAATAAGTGGCCCATTCCTATAGTTTAGGTCTTTATTAACTAACTCAAGCACTAATGGGTTGAAACCACTTAAATCTTTTTTGCCAATAATGGGTAGGCAGTTTAGACTCTTTCTCGAAAAGAGCTCCAACTAATAGATAAAAGGGACAAGGTTTATTTAAGCCCCCCAAGTTTACCCTGAAGTTTAGATAAGCCCTCTATTTTTTAGGGTCAAATAATTTAGGGTTTTCTTAAAAACACATTTTTGAGCCCCTCTGAATTGCCAGATTTCATCTACGTTAATTAAGTGATAAAATGGAAAATTTTCAAGTTAAATTAAAACTTACCTTTTAACCTAATTACGTTATTAAATTAAAAAAAAAACCATTTCTTCTTTAATTGCACCCTCTTTGGTATCCACCCATTATCAGTTAACAAATAAACAAAACCCCCTTTCATTTTCAAAGGTCACTAGCCTCGCATTATCATCACCCATAAGATCTCTTCACAACCTAGTCTACTTTGTACATAGCCTATCGTGAGACTCTTACGATTGAGAGAAGACAACAATGTTATTTCATTCAATGTCGGTGCTTAGCCCCATGGTTTCTCTGCCATATTCACACTCTTTCATTGGGTGTCACTCATAAGAATCTTCTTCTAGTAAGTTTTCTAGGTCTTTAAAACCCAGATCACAATAACAATAATAATAACAACAACAATAGTTTGTTGTATATGGTGCATTGATTTCATATGTCCAACTTTAGTCCCAACTCTGTATTTCTTTATCAATGCAAAATAGTTCCCAGATTTAGCCCCAAAATTCATTACAGCCCCCATTAATGCCTTCTTCATCAATGACACCCTTAAAGGTGCAGCAATAGTAGAAGCATAACCTGCTACCACCACCATAGAATCAATAGTTGCAATAATCTAGTCGGATCCATCCTACTCAATGATAACATTCATAGTCTCCCCAACAATCTAAAATTTTAATGGGTATGGGAAGAGGTAATATAGTAGTGCATCAGAACCTTTCCATCAAATTCTCCTTTGAATGGCCTTTCTGTGCCTCTAGGAGATAAAAGTGTTGAGAAGGGAGAGCATCATTTAATGCAAGGTGAAGGCATATATTTTTTAGAATTCATTGGTTATGATACACACTCAAAAAATCAAATAGTAATGGAAGTTATTGTGGGAATGCCAGTCCTGATATGCTTTTTAATTTAAATTTTATTAGTTTGCTCTATGGCAATAACTAGAATTCTTGCAAGTGCTCTATGTTTACCCTCTTGCAAATAGCAATCAAAGCTTTAACATCGACTTCTTTAATAAGACCTCCAGCTACCTTATGATGGCAAAAGGATAGGTTGGAATCCTATTTAGTTTCTAGGTATGTTAATGGTGATTTAATATGCTCTAACCATGGCCAAAGTTAGAATCTTTATTAGATAAGATTTACCAGAATTAGTTGCATTAGTTGCTTGTTTAATTAAAGGGTAATAAAAATGCATTAGTTGTATCTTCAATTGTTTGATTTCAATGCAATTTCAGTTTAACTTTTACCAAAAAGAAATTAGTAGATAAAGATATGAATTTTAGGAAGAAGATTCATAAAGTGACAATGTACTGTAGGGCTTTAATGTTTTTACTTGAATCTTAGCAATTTAGTTATTAGCTGATGCTTTCTCAAAGACAAGAACTTTGGATTAATTAGTTTCTTTACACATTTATGTATGTTTGCATCTTCTATTTTTGGTTTCCTTCATTTTTTGGTACAAGTTAAAAGGAAATGGATGTTGTAGCAGCTTATAAATTTTGAAGCTTAAGTGAAAATCTTAAAATGGTGGTGGTGCTATTGATAATTCCACCAACTACAATGTGCTTGGTATATGTTTCTTAGTCTTCTTTTTTGTGCCTATCTTACTACAAGAGAAGAAAAGATCGAGGTAGAGAACCCTTTGTAATTGTGGTGTAATTTTTTATTGGAAAGAAGAAAATTTTGGTGAAGACGTGTTTCCTTAGGCATCAATTTTTTGGGTTTAAGAGCAGTTGGGTCTGTAAACTAAATATTTTATAAGAGAATTGGCAATGATTTGCCATGTCATCATTTAAGTTAATAGAGTTATAATCTATCAACTCAGAGGGGCTAAAAATGTGTTTTTAAGTAAACCCTAATTTATCTGAGCCTAAAAAAATAGAGGGCTTATATGAACTTTAGGGTAAACTTGGGGGCTTAAATGAACCTTATCCCTAGATAAAATTAGAGACGCTATAAGATAAGAACTAAGAACGAGATCTTCACATTAGTAGAAGGAGGAGAGCAAAGGGATGAGCACTTTTCAATCAACTTTCCTTAATAAAGTCATCTATACGACCAATGTATGCTTCAAAGAAAAAGTAAAGAGGGACAATGGCTAGCAGCTCAAGGGGATTGAAGACCTAGTTTTTTAGAAAAAGAAGGAAATGGCAAATTAATGCATTTAAAGATAACCACCCTACTAATATAGTATAAAGACTTAAATATTAACGTAAAAATGTTGAAAGAATTTTATATAAATATTTAAATAGAATATTTTATTAAAAAGTATAAATCTATTGTAAAATTAGATTATTATAAAAATAAAAATATTAAAAAAAGTGTTGTATGATTAAAATAGAATTATTTTTAAAGCAAAAAATTATTATAAAAAAATTTTGAGAAAACAATTTATTGATTAGTAAAATGATTTTTATTTAATTATAATATTTGCAAAGTATTAATTTGTTTAAAGTAGCTCATTTTATATTAGGAAATTGTTGATCAAAAGTTTCTCACATTGCTAAAATATAAACTAGTTTTATTGTTTATTAATATAATAAAGTTGTTAGGCTTATAAAAGGCTAGAGATGGGAGAAAGTCTTGTGTGCATGAAAAATAAACCAAGCGCCCATTTGTAATGAAAACATATGGAATAATTTTACCACTTTCATTTATCATTTAAATTTTAAACCTTATCATTATTAATTTAAATTTGTAGAACCCATTATTCAGTTACATTTGTATTCAATATTTTATAGCTTTTATTTTAAGGCTGTTATAAGCATTTAAATTCCTTTACAGTTGCAGGTGACTATTATAAGCATTTCAATTCCTTTAAAGCTTTAGACCTTTATTTTTCATCAATGTGTTATTAATGTCAAACTTTTCAAAATTCAGAATAAAAAACTTGCTAAGTAAATTACAAAATTAGTTACACTTAATTTGTAAGATTCGACCTCCCAAAATAAAAGAATTATTTCTGGAAGGTTCTGTTCAATTCTGGAGGATACATAGTTAAAAAAAAAACCTTTAGAACAGTGGTCACTTTTGGTTAGGGCTGTGGACAGGTTGAAGTAGTTCAAAGAACCCAAATTCTCCAGACTTAACTGTGAAAAATTAAATCTCCACACTGAATTGCACTAAATTTTCGAAGCAATTTGAAGTAGATATTCGAAGCAAATTGAGATTTTACAACGGTTTGGAATGAAACTAAAATTCATATATGTATATTAATTTTTTAATTTGTATATTTTAAAATTAATATTTAACAAATTTATAATAAACAAATGTGTGTGTATATATATATATATATATATAACAATTGTACCAATTTTATATATTTTATTTTAATATTTAGGGTTTAGTAATTTTATAATTTGAACATATAAGATAAGATGAATATAAATTTTACCATAAAAAAATTATTTGTAAATTTAAATTTTATTTTATGATTTAAACATATGTTGAAAATTAACTATAAAAAGATTTAGTTGATGACTATATTTATTTTATTTCAATTAATTAATTAATTAGTATTTAAAATGTTAAATATTATACATTAAGTTTTAAAATTGATTGTCATAAATAAATTATTTGAATATAATTAATTATTAAAATGGTATTGAATTTTACTTGTAACAGATAATTATTGATTTCTAATATTATCAAGTATTGATGAAAGTGCCTTAGGGGGGGGGTTGAATAGGCTAATGAAGGATTTTAGAAAATTAAGAACAAATTTAAAGGATGAACAAGAATTAAAAGAGAATAGAGTAGGAAGAAAAATGAACACATGAATTTAAATAGTTTGAATTCTCAATAATCCTATATCTCCACCTAACTTATCCTCAAGTTAGGATTTTCAATTCTCACAATCTTATTCACATAATTGAGATTACACAAGAGTTTTATGACTCACTCTTACAACCTTACAACTGAGTTTTTAAGGCTCACTTAAAAAACCAAATCCCAAGTGTTTTAATGGCTTAACATTTCAATTCCTTTAGAAATACATCTCACTTCCCTTCTAATCTATCCCAAGATTTAAGATGAAAAGAAATCATATTTTTAACACATAACCAACTCTCACAAGAGTTACACAAACAAAGAATGAATGTTTGAGAGTTTGAGAGCTTTGATGAATGTTAAGATAAAAAATTATAATAATCAAGTGTCTTAACTTCAATTGAGCTTAAGTAGGTGTTTATATAGATAAACAGAAAAAAAATATGGTTGTTGGAGATGTTAAACATGTCTCCAATGTCTTTTTTTTAAATTTAAAAATATGACAGTTAGAATGTCATCATAGCAGCAGAGCTTCGGTCATATCCTATTGTTCAATTTGGATTTCTGTCACCATAGTAGCTCTTGCTTTAGTCACAATTTACTATTCATTTCAATTTTCTATCACCATAGAAGATTTTGCTTTAGTCATAACTTACTATTCATTTCAGATTTGACTTGACTTTAATTTGAGTCCTAAGTTATACACACTTAAAATAAACATATTAAATGCTCAAAATTAAGTTTGTAAAGATCAAAATTAAGATTGATTATTACTAAAATCAACAATCTCCCCTTTTTGATTTTGACAAACTTATTTTGAGTTTGAAAAGGATAATATAAAGTGAAGTGTGTGTTGTTTTGAATTCCATTAAACTATGTAAATTATGCTCCCCCTTAGTTTATGCATATAATAAAAATAATGAATTTAAATGAAATGATAAAGATACATATTTTAAAAATAATGAAATTTTAAGAATCTCCCCCTTTATGCTATAAAAATATCAATTGAACAACTAAAAAAAAGTTCAATTGGAAAATATACCAATTAAAATATTTAATATATTTCTTTATTACTCTGCTTTTTGGATATGATAAGAATATGATACAATGATCATTAACAATAATGCTAGGCAACATGAAAGGAAATAATTTCAAACATATGAAAAAAATAATGATTAGGAACACTTAACACATCACAAATATAGTACATATTTCACATGATTATATAGAGTTCAGTTCTAAAGGAAACAAAAGACCAAGAACCAAAGCAATGAAAATAAGGATAAATCAAATCTTAAAAAAAATGTCCATCCAGCCAAGTATCACATATATAAACAAAGTAAGCAAAATAAGATTTTTTATCATATATAAAAATATGACAAAACTAGCTACACCTATAATGTCACTATGCATGCATAAACAAAACTATATAAAATAAATTCAAACAACTATGCAGTAAAAATTTAATTCAAAATCAAATACTTCTCCTCCTTTGTCAAAATGCAAAAAGAAATTTTAATAAAATAAAAATTGCATTAATAAAAAGGATAGAGTTACAATTATATTAAAATACTAGTTGTAAACTAGAGAGAAACATAAAAATAAATAAAATTAACAGCTCATGGCTTATATCCAGAAAATAAACCGAACCTAAACTGACATAAAATAACTGTAAAACAAAATAAAAACTCAAAGCTTAGATACATAAAATATACTGAAAATAAACTAAATAGAAATAGACAAAAACACACAAAAAACATATATAAAAAATAAATAGACTTGTTAAGAAGGAGTAAAGAGGGAATAATTATATGCTTATTTTGAATAATTAATTTATTGAAATAATTTCCATAATTAATTATTAAATAGCAAAGAAAAGTTTTTTAAAAAAATGATAACATAAAAATCAAAATTAATAATCAAAGCAACTAATAAGCACAACATGATTTCATAAGAAAACAGTTCAAGCATAAGCATAAAATCAAGGCAAACTAGAACCATCAATCATGCCAAGATCATACTTAATGAAATTCATTATCTTTTTATTGAGAGGTTTGGTGAAGATATCTGTAAGTTGATTATTTGTATCAACAAATTCAAGTGAGATATCATCATTTTGAACTTGATCATGCAAGAAATGATGTCTCATGTCTACAAGCTTAATTCTAGAATGTTGAATGAGATTTTTGCTAAGGTTAATAGCACTTGTATTTTCACATTTGATTTGAATGTGATCAAGTTTTATACCATACTCCAACAATTATTATTTTTGCCACAAGACTTATGAACAATAAAGACTTGCTGCAATATATTTAGCTTCAGCAGTGGATAAGGCAACCGAAACTTATTTCTTACTAAACCAAGAAATTAAAAATTGTCCTAAAAATTAACAAGTTTTGAAAGTGCTCTTTCTATCTAGTAAACTACCAGCAAAGTCTACATCCGAATAACTAATCAAGTCAAAGGAGGAACTCTTAGAATACCAAAATCCTAAATGTATTGTTCCATAAATATATTTGAAATTTTTTTTATTGCATTCAAATAAGACTCTCTAGGACTTAATTAAAACCTAGCACACAAGCAAGTAGCAAACATAATATTAGATCTTCTAGCGGTTAAATAAAGAAGGGATCTGATTATACCTCTAAATTGCTTTTCACCAATTGACTTACCATTCTCATCTTTGTTGAGTTTAGTGTTAGTAAACATGTGATTTTTACTTTTCTTAGCTCTATCCATGCCAAACTACTTGAGAATGTCTCTTTTATACTTGGTTTGATTGATGAAAATTCCATCTTTACATTGCTTGATTTGTAGTTCAAGGAAGAACTAGAGTTCTCCCATCATACTCATTTTAAATTCTCCTTACATCAACTTGGAAATTTCCTCACACAAGCAATGGTTAGTAGCACCAAAAATAATGTCATCAATATAAATTTTCACAATAAGTAAATCATGCTTGGATTTATTTATGAAAAGAGTTGTGTTAACTTTTCCATTAGAGAAACCTTTCTCTAATATAAAGTTACTCAATCTTTCATACTAAGCTCTTGGAGCTTGTTTGAATCCATATAATGCTTTTGGCAATTTAAAAACATGATTTGGAGAATTAAAATTTTCAAAACCAGGAGGTTGTTCAACATATACCTCCTCTTCAATAAAACCATTTAAAAATGCACTTTTAGCATCCATTTGATAAAGTTTAAAATTCATGAATGATGCAAATGAAAGTAGCATTCTAATATCTTCTAACCTTACTACCAGGACAAAGGTTTCATCATAATTAATGCTTCCTCTTGATTATAACCTTTAGTTACTAGTTTAACTTTATTCCTAGTTATGACACCTTGTTCATTCACCTTATTTCTAAACACCCATTTAGTGCCTATAATAGGATGATGTTTAGGTCTAGGAACCAAGGTCCAAACCTTATTTCTCTCAAATTTATTTCACTCTTCTTGCATAACAAGGACCCAAAATTCATCACTTAAAGCATCATTAACATTTTTGGGTTCAATTTGAGAAATGAAGGCTAAATTAACAATAGACTTAAGTTGAGATCTAATAGTTAACCCCTTTGTAGTGTTACCTATAATAAGGTCTTGAAGATAAGCTTTCTTGAATTGTAAATCCTTTAGAAGATCATCCTTCAGGTATTTGAGGAATCTCCTCACTTTCTTCTTTGCTTAGACCTTTAAGTTTCAAAGAATTACTAGTATTTTCTTCTTAAGTGTTCACATCCATATGTTTATTTACAAAATCATCAACACTATAAACATCCTTTTTAGGATCAAGTGAAGTGATTTTAATTCATCAAATACAACATGCATTGACTCTTTAACTACTAAAGACTCTATATGCTTTACTAAAAGTAGAATAGCCTAAGAAAATTCCTTCATTGGCTTTAGAGTCAAATTTCCTAAGATTATCCTTAGTGTTCAATATAAAGCACTTGCATCCAAATACTATAATATAGGAAATTTTGGATTTTCTATTGTTTCATAGCTCATAAGAAGTTTTCTTTAAAATTTGTCTTTTGAAAACTCTATTTGAAATATAACAAGATGTGTCAACGGCTTCCGCCTAAAAGTATATAGTTAAATTATACTCATGAAGTAGTATTCTAACCATTTCCACAAGAGTTCTAGTATTTCTTTCAACTACCCCATTTTGTTAAAGAGTTCTAAAAGAAGAAAACATATGATAAATACCATTTTCATTGCAAAAAGTTTTAAAAAATTCATTTTCAAATTTAGTTCCATGATCACTTCTAATGGATGAAATACAAAATCCTTTTTCTTTTTAAACTCTTTTAGCAAAATTTTCAAAAGCTTTAAAGGCATCATTCTTATAAGTAAGGAAATGTACACAACTAAATCTAGAGTAGTCATCAACCAAGACATAAGTATAGTACATTCCACCTAAACTAGTAACTCTAGTTGGTCTAAATAAATCCATGTGTATAAGTTTAAATGGCCTAAAGGTTGACACTACATTCTTGAGCTTAAAAGAAGACTTGTATTTTTTTCCCTTTTGATAAGCATCATAAGGTTTATCCTTAGAGAATTCAAGCTTAGGTAAATGAATCACAAGTCCATGTTTATAAAGATAATTCAAAAGCTTAAAGTTTGGATGTCTATCCTTCTACACTATATCCATATGCCATGGGAGATAAATATTAAGCATTTTATGTCTTTGTTATCAATTTTATTCAAATCAATAACATAAACATTGTCTACTCTTTCACTACTAAAAATTACTTTATCTTTATCAAGACTACTAATAAAGCAATTTCTAAGATAGAAAGTGACTTTATTTCCCATGTTATATAATTGACTTATACTTAGCAAATAATGTTTAAGACCATTAACAAACAACACATGGTGTATAGAAAAGGATTGAGGATTACTAATTTCTCGAATGCTTACTATCTTTCCTTTAGCATTATCCTGAATATGACATGTCCTCCATCCTTTGCAGCAAGCTTGTTGAATTGCTCCTTGTTTCCTGTCATGTGTCTTGAATATCCACTATCAAGATACCATTTGCTTTTGTTCTTGTGAATTTTAAGTACACCTACAAAACATAATTCAAACATTCTTTTGAACCCAAACCTTAATTATTCTAGGTTTATTAGTCTCAAAGTAGTCCGAAGGTAGTAATTGCAAATATAGTTTCCTATAGAAGCATACATTGCTAGAGTGACCTTTGGTCATGCAATAGAAACATTCAATATTGGCAAATTTGTTTCTCCTAGGATGATATGCTTTCTTAGTATGTAAAGCACGCCTTTCATATTGTGTTAGTGCATGCTTCCTATAACTCTTTTGAGCCATAGTGTAAGACATGCATTAACAATGACAATGTGTATTTGGATAAGTTTGTGCAACATGTTTATGTGCATTGTGATGTGTAGCATGCCTATTATGATTGTGTTTAGTTTACATATAAGCATGCTTGGGTTGAAGTGCTCTAGTTTAAGCCTTACCTTTTTGTGTCAATGGAGGTTGAGTCTTGTAAGACCTTCCCTTGTTGTTTGACACATGAAACCTTTTAGCTTTAAAAGCTTGAGTCTCATTTGGTTTAGAGGTAGAAGGAGCATAATTATGTAAGGCTTTAACAAAATTAATATATGATGATGAAGAGGAAGCCATTCCATTAGTATATCCAATTCCATATATATCTCTATAAAATTTTTAATAATCAAGAATATTATTCAAAGATTTTTTTCCCTTCATGAGTTTTTCAATGAATATTTCAAATTTAAGACCTCCTAAGAAAGCTTTTGATTTTCGTCATTTGCTTTCTTAAGTTGATCTTCTAAGGAATTTGGAGTTTTTAAATTATTAGTAAGTTCATCATTTGATTTATCATGATTGGAAAATTCATTTTTTAAAATTTTAAATTCCTTTGTTAAACTAGCTAACATATGTTTATAATATTTTTTCTCAGATAATAAACTTTTGCATTTAGCTATAAGTTTGCTAGCAATAGAAGTTTCATCACCGTTATCATTATCATCATCATATTCATCATTATTATCCCAATAATCATCATCATAAGAAGAATTAGATGTAAATGGTACCTCATTGTTGCTTTCAAGAGCCATGAAATAAAGGTTGGCTACCTTTTATTGCTCTTTTTTCATTTCTGATTTGGAGGAGTCATCTTAAGTTTCCTTGTAAGCCTTCCTTTTCTCTTTTGTTCCTTTGCTCTTTTTTTTGAGTTTAGGGCACTAACTCTACATATGTCCCAGTTTCTTACATTCATAATAAGTGATATCTTTGGGTTTCTTTTTACCTTCTCTTTTATATTTCTTGTTGAAGTCTCTTGTTCTTGAGGAGTGTTATTTTCTTAAGAACTTCTTGAATTTTCTTGTAAGCATGATGATTTCACCATCTTCATCACCAGAATCTTCAAGGTTTTCTTCATCATCATCATTTTGTGAAGCTTTTAAGGCAATGCTCTTCTTCTTCTCTTCCTTCTCTTCTTACTTTTCACATCTTTGCTTAATTATAAGCTCATAGGTGAGAAACTTTTCAATAAGCTTATCAGTTGAGAGAGTTAAGAGGTCTTGAGCTTCCTCAATTAAAGTAACTCAAGATTCTCAATCCTTCGTAGGTAGGATTTTTAGAATCTTGTTATTTACATCTTCATTGGAGAAATATTTTCTAAGTTTCTTAAGGGTTGTGAGAAGAACCATGAGATAATTTGTCATCTTCATTGTTGATTCATGTGGCTTCATTTTGAAGAGTTCATACTCATACATTTGAACCTTCTTGCTTCTCACTTGAATGTTGCCTTCATAGTGATTTTTCAAGGTCTCCCACATCTCTTTGGTTGAAATACAACATTGAAGCTTGCTACTTTCCTCTCTTATCATTGAGGAAGCTATAATGATCATAGCCTTTTTACTTTTGTAATTTTCTTTCTTTTGTTCATTACTAAACTCATCTCTTGGAAGAATAGTGACTATTCCATCTTTGGTAGCTTTAGGTGGTTCCCATCCTTTTAGAAAAATTTCCTAAAGCTTAGTGGAATTACAATTTGGATAGAGCTCTATTTTGAATTTTCAATTTGGATAATCATTACCATGAAAGGAAGGTCTAAGAGAAGAGATATTTTGATTTTCAGTCCCCATGATATTGTATTATAGTAATGAAGTACTTAGAATTCAAACTCCAATACCAATTGAAAGTGCTTTAGGGGAGTGAATAAGACTGATGAAGGATTTAAAAAAAATTTAAAAAAATGAATTTAAAGGATAAATAAGAATTAAAAGAGAATAGAGTAGGAAGAGCAAAGAACACAAGGATTTAAGGAGTTCAGATTCTCAACAATCCTATGTCTCCACCTAACTTATCCCCTAGTTAGGATTTTCAATTCTCATAATCTTATTCACAAGTTTAAGATTACACAAGAGTTTTATGGCTCACTCTTACAACCTTATAACTTAAGTTTTCAAGTCTCACTAAAAAAAAATAAATCCCAAGTGTTTTAATGGCTAAACACTTAAATCAATTCCTTTAGAAACAAATCTCACTTCCCTTCTAATTTATCCCAAGATTTAAGATGAATAGAAATTCTATTTCTAACACACAACCAACTCTCATAAGAGTTATAAAAATAAAGTATCAATATTTGAGAGTTTAAGAAATTTGATGAATGTTAAGATAAAAAATTGTAATAATCAAGTGTATTAACTTCAATTGAGTTTAAGTAGGTGTTTATATAGATAAACACTTAAAAATATGACTGTTGGAAATGTCAAACATGTCTCCAACATCACTTTTTAAATTAAAAAATATGACAGTTGGAATGTCACCATAGCAGCAGAGCTTCAGTCGCAGTCTACTGTTCACTTTGGCTTTCTATTACTATAGCAGTAGAGCTTCAGTCGCAGTCTACTGTTCAATCATAACTTACTATTCATTTTAGTTTTTTATCACCATAAAAGCTTTTGCTTTAGTGACACCTTACTATTTATTTCAGCTTTAACTTGCCTTTCATTTGAGTTCTAACTTATGCACACTTCAAATAAGCATTTAAATGCTCAAAATTAAGTTTGTTAAGATCAAAATTAAGATTGATTATTGCTAAGGTCAACAATTGATTATCAACTATATATATATATATATATATATATATATATATATATGGTTTTGATTTTTCGGTTTGGTGCAATTTAGAACAGTTTGGTTTGATTTTCAATTCCGAGAACTCATGATCTCTGGACTCATCCTAATGAAAAAATTTCAGTACGGTTCAATGTGGAGAAAGTCAAATGGTCAACAGAGATTTTTGACTTAGTTTTTCAATACGGTTTGGATTCTTTAAGACCCATGTACAACCCTACTTTTGGTATAGTTTAAACTACTCTCTTAGTTTTCCTTCATGTGTTTCTAACAATAATAGTTCAATCATCTGAATTTTTTATCATTATGAATAATTTGCTATAATTAATAATAGTAATTATATTATTGATTTGATTCAGTTTTATTAGCTTTTTTTTACGTAAACCAAAACCAAATTAACAATCTAGATTTAAAAAATAAATTGTACCCGCAATTTAAACTAAAATATATTTTATTTAAATTTAATTGAATTAATCCAATTTAATCAGTTTGGAAATTTTTATACAACTCTACTAATAAGTTTCCCACCTCAATATGTAAATAACAGTTTAGTTTCACATAAGTATGATTCAGTTTCATAATAAATGATGAAGCTAATTAAAAAGTAAAAAATAAGGTAAAATAAATGGACAAGAGAATAGAAAAAATAGTTAGATTTACAAAATCAAAAGAATAAAAATAGCAATAAGGTTTCATGTGCTGAGAAATAATTAAAAATTATATAGTAGGAGATAAATAATTAAAAAAATTTAAATTAACCATGGAATTAATAAGTATGGATACATTGTTGGAAAATATAAAAGAACCCATAATCTAACATGTATGTATTAAATTAGTATTTATGAAGTAGAATTATCTGCATCGCATGTTGGCAAAAAAATAAGAAATTAAAAGCAAAATAAAAAAAAATCAATAAAAAATATTCTAGTACTAATAAAAGTAATTAAACAATTGATGCATAGTGCACCTAACAAAAAAATATCAGTATATATATATATATATATATATTAGTACTAGAATATTTTATATATATATTCGGTTTTGGCTCGCCCAATAATGAAAAGCCTAAAATGAGCTCATCAAGTCAAGTAATAGCCAAAATAATAATAATAATAATAATAATAATAATAATAATAATAAATCCAATTTCCTTCTCATATGGATGTTTGGCCCAAAATAAAAAAAATATATTTTTTTTAAATTTTAACTGTTAGAAGTGAGAAGTTAAAAAAATTAGGGAAGTAAATAAAATGGAGGAGAAAAAGGAGGGAAGTGGGGATGGAGTTAGCTAAAAGACTAGAGAGTATAAGAAATAAAAACAATAGAAAAAGAAAAAGGAGAGGCTCTAAAAAGACAGAAAAAAAAGGGAAAAATGAGAAAGCTAATTTGATAAACTTGGAAAAAATCAATAAACAATAAAGAATCAAAAGTCATTACTGAAAAATGAGCTCTATTATCATTTTTTTAAAGCAATATGAAGGCAAACTATTTTAAGCTATTAATTTTCTTTTATTATCTTTTCTTATTGTTTGCATCAATGTCAACTACTTTTTTTTTTTTAACAATTGCTTAGGGCCCAAGTAATTTTAAACCAACCCTAGTATAGATAGACTACATAATAGAGGGCGACCCTTTCCTTATAAATCGACAACGGCAAGAATTGAATCTTACATCTCAGGATGTTCTTTAAGAAAAGTTACCACTTAACTACTCTTTCACTGGCAATGTCTACTATTGCTTTTTACTTGTCCATCATTGCTTTTCATCTTGATTTTTTTTTGCCTTTTTTTGTCATTTTTTCGACAATAATGCCCCTCCTTTCTTTTTAGCCAACTAGAAAATGTCATTAAAAAGGACAAAATACAAGGAAAGGAGCAGGATTTTTACAACAAATATGAACTCTACCATACCATAAAATCTTACTCTAATAAGATAGATCAAAAGATAAGAGAAGAAGAAAACATCAGAAAATAAAGAAAATAAAGCCACAAACACACCAGTACATCAGTGTCATATTAAGAAGATATACAATTTGGCAAAAGAAAAGGTCAAACCTGGACAAACTTGAACTTCAGATGGTAAACAAAAACAATACTCCATTATCCTCAATGAACTAATGGGTGTGGCAAAACCCATTTTGCAAATAATCAAGAAAATCTTAAATAATGGGCAAATTAAATCAAGAATTTTCTCAAGATAAAAGATGTTTTCTTCTCCTTGAATGTAAGTACAAAGATCTCTTCCTTCCAAGCCCAAAAATCTCCTATTGAATGAGAGAAAAATTCTCATACAAAGAGAAAAAAATAGGGATTTAATCCTAGATCTAAAGAAACTAACATTTATTCTAACAAACAAACCTATTATATATAAACTAAAAAGACAAAGGATCAATTTCTGGCAAAAAATGTCTAGAAATTGATCCCATAGCCAAGAAGAAAGTGAGAGACGAATAGTGCCTTTAGAGAACATGTGAAAAGATTATAAAAAGAAAAAGAAAAAGAAAAAGAAAAGAAAGTTACCTTCTTGTTTTGATATTTTTTCTTCTTTGGCCATTTCTTTTGTTTTTCGACTCGCACTATTACCACTTAAGCTTTTTTTAATTATTCTTATTTATTTACATTTTTATTTATTGTATTTACTTTTATTTAATTCATATATTTAAATGACATTCATTTCTTTTATTTTTATTTATTTATTTAATTTATTTGTATTTGTATCGCATTATTTCTTCTTAAATTTAATTTTTGCTTACATTTATGTTGTTTTATTTTTGTTGTTTGTTATTTTGTGTTACTTTTAATTTTTATTTTATGTTATTGTTGTGTAATTTATATTCTATTTTCGTTGATATTGCTTTATATATTTGATTATATTTTGTTGCATTATTGATATTGTTTATATATTTTATTAGTAAGGTGATTTAATTCCTAACAAGTTTTGATTATTGATTGTTTATTTTTTAGATTTTAAATTTTTTTTTATTTTATAGTTTCATTTAATTGTTATTTAAATTTCATTCCAAAAATTCCTTATTCAAGCCTTAGACAATAGAAATTTAGATTATTAGGTGGTTAGAATGAGTCTCTATGGGATGATTTTTTTATATTATTTGACGATACCGTGCGCTTGCATTTTACATCAATAGAATGACTGTAGCTAAAACAAATAAACAACTGAAAAAATCCTACACTAATTAAAGAAAATTTTAGCACAGACTATTACTAGCTAATTAAGATCCTGTAAAAAGTTAGTATGTGATTAATAGATCTCATAACTAAGTTAATCCATGGAGTATCCTTCTTTGAATATTAAAGGAAAAAAGATGGATTAGTCTCCTCCTCCTTTGCCCTGAGCTAAGCTTTTGAGAAGGAAGCAAGCAACAATAGAGTCAAGAAAAAAATGCAGCCAAAGAGCAAATCCATGGCAAACAACGATGACTTCTATACCTGTAGTATCTAGATATGGATCTATTGCTCATCTTTGTCCTGATTTTCCTATTTTCCCTTTCTTTTGCTCTTTCTACAAATCCATGAACTATAGGTGGAGGCCTCTTCCCTGGTAGAAATTCCATAGTTAATTGAGTTGTCTTAAACTTAGAGGCCATGGTTGTATAGAGAGGCTTTTCATCTCGTCAACAAAAATTGTTAAATCTATTGATCTACGCACTAGTACCATAAGAAAACATGAAAGATTTAAGAATAGATCTTAAATTCTTGCTATTTGTAGACTAAATAATATTAAAGAAGGGAAAATGGTGATTTTTGGCCAAAAAAAGGCCAAAAACCACTAAAAGAGAAAGATAGAAGACTAAACTAAAGAGAGAGAAACAAGTTTCCTCTCAGTAAAACTCTTTCATTCTTATTTCTCATTCTATTCATTCTTAACATTCCATTCATTATCTCATATATCATACTAATTTAAATAGCACAATTCTTATGAGAGAATTCATATGAATTAACCTTTGCTCTTCTTATATGTTCATAGATTTGAAAAAAGAATTCACAAACAAGTTATCAATAATTGATATGTCCTTATTTCTATTTTATAATCTATTATTAATATAATTGATTCTTCAATTATTTATTTTATATTCTGAAAATTATTTTTTTTTAAAAAACCATATGTTTAAATTTACATATTAAATAAACAATATAAATAATTAAAATTTTGAAATATATTAACATATTTCAATGAAAATAAGTATCAAATGTATATTTAAATAATTAAAAACATATCAAAAATAATAAAATTGTACAATAAAATAATGAAATTAACCATGTCAAAAATTTTAACCAAGAATTTACGTTTTTTTAGTTAATAACTTGCAAATATTTATATATATTTTTTTTAAACATAAAAATTAAATATATTTAATATTCAATAAATATTAAGCATTTCAAAAATAAATAAAGTATTAAAACAAGTAAACATAAAAATTTCAAATATTGTATTAACTAATAAAATAATCATTTAAAATAAAATAATTATGTCATTTAAACTATTACAAAATTAAACATAGAACACATTTATAAATAGGTAGATTACAAAAATTTCTAAACCAAAAAGTGAAATATTCTTACCTTCTAGACATTGTAGAAGTGTCTAAAGTACTGTTGTTAGAATCTTACGATTCATGATTTGAATCGCATGATTTGAGTCGATTCACCATAAATTTGATGCAAATCCATGGTTGAATTAGAAACATATAAGAATCGATATTAAATCATACGATTCAATGGTGAATCATAAGAATCGACTTGAATCTATGATTCTCACTGATTTTTATTTATTAAATAAAATGAATCTTATTCAAGAAATTATACAATTAAGAGATGAAATTTCTTTTTCATTTTTTTTCTTGAACTTAATGAGATTGACTAATATAATTAACTTTATAAATTCTATAAAAATCATTCTTTTTCATTTATTCTCTTAATTTGGAAGACTAGCAATATTGATTTAGTTTTTTATTTTTCCTTTCATTGTTTTTTTTTTCACAATCAATACTTGTTTTAACTTTCAAGTAGTTTCTATGGGGTAAAAGAACTGTTAGTAGATTTATAGTATATATATATATATATATATATATATATATATATATATAACAACATTTGTAGTTTTAAAAGTTATATACTTTTTATAATTAAGTCTTAAATGCTCAATTTGTAGCAACTAAGTTCTACAAGTATTGAAAAATTTAATCGTTAGTCATATCCTATTAATTATAATAGATTGAGCATCTGTGGCACTATTTTTGCCCATATAGCATTGATGTAATCACCATACTAGCCACGTTAGTCGTCCATATAAGCACCTTCTTCTTTTTCTTCTTTCATCTTTCTCCTTTTGAAAGAATTGTGTTTGTATCATTGGTTTTGTTAAGCTTTTTTAATTCTTTAAAATGAAAGTTGCATTCCAAGAATCCATGATGACCCAATTCATGTCTCTGATCAATAAGAACCTACCTTTACTTACATGAAACCGAATCTTATTAATAATGCTCCAAGTATGCTTTTCTTTTCTAGGAGTTTTTGAGTTTTAATCTTTACAATATCTTTTCCTTTCTTGGGTTGAATTCTTTTAAGTTTGAAAAATTCTTGATTTTTTAGTTTCAAGGTTTATATTTTTCTGTATTTAGTGGGATCTTTTAAGTTTAATCTTTACTTGAATCTTCTACTTTCTTGAGCTATTTATTTTTTCTTTAAGTTGTGGAAGTTCTTAAAATTATA
Organism: Mallotus nudiflorus; assembly: GCA_947683625.1. NCBI lineage: Eukaryota > Viridiplantae > Streptophyta > Magnoliopsida > Malpighiales > Euphorbiaceae > Mallotus > Mallotus nudiflorus. The sequence continues at coordinate 972,843 of CANTUR010000256.1, read as the reverse complement.
ATCTTAGAATTTAACCACATTTTTGTGGAATTTTAAAGTTTTTGATGGATTTGTTACATGCAACTCGATTAAGGAGTACAGTGGCAAGAAAATCCATTAGGTTGAACCAAAACAAAAATTGGATCATTGGGGAAACAATTTAAGGATCGTCGGTGAGCTAATTTGAGGAGATGTGAATGTTTTCTAGTAAATAGGTATTTGATAATACATTGTGTCCACTTTAAAATGAGTCTTATAGCCCGTACATGTTGAACTAATTAGAATGTCACAATCATAGAAGGTTTGATTTAGGATATATATTAGTATTAGAGCTGGCAACCTCACAATTGCAACTTAAAGAGGTAATCTTTATTATTTTTTATTTCTTGCTTGCTTTTTTCCTTTTAGTTTTTTTTTTTAATTTGTGAATGTCATGATCCAAACTGGGGAATCATGACCGATGCTAAAGAACAAGAATTCTTTCGAATTCGAAACCTGTAATAAGCCTTAAAATAAAAACACATATAAATATAATACAAAAATATGCTAAAATTAAAACTTTAATTAATATAAAAATAATTCTTTATATCATAACATAATAAAAATATCTTCATACAAGATTTAGATATGAGATCTCTAATAATGCAACACACTACTAACACAATACATTACCAATGTAGTGATTACTAAAATACAAGAAAAATGATAGTTCAGTATTTGCATAAACCAGCCAGAGAGGAAAAAGTTTGGCGAAGAGTACTACGAGGAAGGTTTAAAGTAAATCCTGAAAAAAATATTAAGGGGAGTCAGACCTCATTGAGTAAATTATTATAATATATATATATGCAACCTAAAGTAATGTACAATCAAACATCAGTATAACAATAGGTATATACATGCATTTCACATAGATGCTGAAATCCACTTTTATGTAATAATAGATGCATAAAAGTTTATTTTAAATGAAAGATGGAGCAAAACCCTAACTAGTTCACAACCTCGATCACTGAATCTCACTAGCCCATAGACTTACTTAATTCCAAAAGATTTATCTTTTCCATTTTTTGATAATAGACTAGCCCCGAGATACTAAGTCAACCGAACTCTTGCAGACTCACCATCAGTGTGATTGGCCCTGGGACACTAAGTCAATCGAGCTCTCACAATCATACCACTCTCTCACTATAAATCCCCATGATTAATTAATCAATTCTTACATCAAATAGTCTCATGAAATTAACCCTAAAGTCTAATGCACTGGTATGTACACAGTACTAGTGCAGCCCACTAAGTAGCACGTTCTACTGCTATCCTTCGAATAAATCCTATAATTATTAAAATAATAAAATTCATAATTTAAACATGATGACATCCATTTTTAAAGAAATATACCAAAAATATATTGAATATATACCAAACATGTATTGCAAATGTATACCAAAGATATACCAAATATATGCTGAATATATACCAAAACTATATCGATTATATACCGAAATATACCAAACATATATATCATATATATACTAAATATATATTAAACATATACATAATCATTTAATAAAAAAATTATATTTAAATACAATATAAAAATATGGATGCTCACAATTATGTATCCTATATGCAATATATTTATAAGATAATAACTCACAATTGTGCGCTCTTCTAAAAGAGATAAATTGGCTTGGTCTAGTCGGCCTTGCTCTTGGCACAACTATAGAAAATAAATAAATAATAATAATATTAGAATCAAACTCCTAATTTTATACTTTTAGGAATAGTAGAGAAAGACTCAATCTAGGACATAACTTAACCAAGAATAAAAAACTCAGGATCGACCCGATGTCACATTTTACGAGAATTCTACTAAAAATTTAGTAGAGTCTCCTCTGTAAAACGGACGTCTCTCTACTAAAAGTAAAGCCAATCATACATGCAAACACACTTCTATATCCATAAATGCACAATTTCTCGAGTTAGGCCCTTGAACTACATAATTCGCCTAACCAAGAATCAAAATACACAAAAAACCAATAATTTAATAATAAATATTAAAAATCATTAAAATCCCTAAAAAATAATAAAATACCACAATAAAATTTATTTAAATAACAAAAACATTACAAATAATCTATTTTCAAATTAATTTAATAAAATTTCAAATAGAGTTAAATAATATTAGTAAAATTCCATTTTTCAAATACTCGAAATTAAATAGCACCAAGTTCAATTAATTATTTAAATTACTCGATTATATTATAAAAATAACTAAAAAATCCTTTTTAATCATAAAAATAATAAATAAGCTATTATTTGAATATATTGTTGAAAATTATTAATAATTAACTAAAAAAAGTAAATAATCCGTAAAAAATATTTTAATACTATTTATTATTAAAAAATTATCCAAAAACACTAATTAACAATAAATTCAATTAAAATATAAAATTTACTAATTTTTCCAAATATTACCATAATACTAAATATTTTACCAAAAATTAACCAAAAGTACTATAAATTCATAAAAATTTATTTTCTTAAATCTAAAGCTTAAGGTTTATATAAAATATACTAATTAGTGTTATTTTCAATAAAAATCACATAATTAATAAAATTCACCTTATTTTTCAAAAATACAATTTTACACATAAACTAAATAAATTCATACCTAAAAATCTAAAATTAATTTTACCAAATTTTCTTCACAAACCATAAACCAAATAATATAAAAAAATTTTGACGACGGTCACCGGAACAGTAACTTGCCAGAAAACCAAAACACTAAAAATCCAATTAATTTAAAAAAATCAAACAAAAATATATTTGAATAGCTCTAGCTAAACACAACAACATTTCTAAAAGGAATTAAGCATGAAGCACACAAAATCAAGCTCAAAAAAATAAATAAACCTAAGTTGACCTAAACTAAAACTTGAGCATAAATCACTAGCCAGACGTTCTAAGCTTGAAACGATTAGATAATGAGCTTGCCCGGACCGAGAGGAGTCAAATGAGCCCAGCACAATAAGCTTTCTCCACCGAAATGTCACCGACATTGTTGTAGTTGCTATTGCTGCATTTTTGCTTTCCACCGGTAATAGGGAAGAAGAAGTTTGCAAACGACGATGAAAGGGAAGGGAAAGGAAGAGGTGGTGCTGGCGAGGTAGTGGTGGTGGTTTAGTGGTGGCTGGCGGTGGCATGGGTGGCACTGAAAGAAACCAGAGAAGAAGAAGCAGAAGAAAAAGAAAAAGAAAAGAAAGGAAAAAGAAAAAGGAGGAGGGAGATAAGGAAACCCAAAAATTTTAATGTCTTGTCCCGCTTTTTTTTAATTAATTAACTAGGAAAAAGAAAAAATACAACAACACACATATATAAAATGTAATAATAATAATAATAGTAATTTTTTTGAATTAAATAATTACTTTTAAATTAAATCACCACTATAAATTAAAATATTTAAAATAAAATAATTTAATACTATTCATAAATAATAATAGTAATAATATTAATAAATAAATAAATAATAATATACAACACTAAAATTAAATTATATAAAGTAATCATAATATATCAAATATTTAAAATATTTATTAACACTACATATTCCAAAATTAATTAAATAATTTTTTAAAATATGGGGTTATAACAATCTTTCCCCCTTACAAAAATTCGTCCTTGAATTTTCAAATAAAAGAATAGAAAATAGAAATTCATTGAGGAAAAAGGTAAAGGTAGGCTACCCGCATCTCAGCCTCGGTTTTCCACGTGTGCTCCTCCACATTGTTGCTCCTCCATAACACTTTGACCATCGGGATCTACTTGGAATGCAACTGATGAACTTGATAATCCACTATCACAACTAGCTCCTCCTCGTACGTCAGGTCTTTATTCACTTCTACACTCTTAAGTTATAACATGTGCAAAGGGTTTGAAATATACTTCCTCAGCATTGAGATATGGAACACTGTATACACTTAAGACAAATTTATAGGCAAAGCCAACCGATATGCAACCATGCCTACTCTCTCCAAAATCTTGAACAGTCCAATATATCTCAATGCTAATTTCCCCTTCTTGCCAAATCTCATCACACCCTTCATTAGAGATACCTTCAAAAACATATAGTCTTCAACCTAAAACTCCATATCTCTGCGCTTTAGATCCACATAGCTCTTTTATTTGCTAGCTGCGATTTCTAATCTCTTTTTGATCACAACAACCATCTCTACTGTATTCTGAATAATCTTAAGTTCAGTTAATGCTTTCCCTCTAATCTCATCCCAACATAGAGAGGATCTACACTTCCCTTCATATGGTGCTATTTCAATACTGTTATGGTAGCTGTTATTATAAGCGAACTCTACCAGTGGCAAATGATCATCCCAACTACCCCCAAGATCCAATACACACATCCTCAACATATCCTCAAGTGTCAGAATCATCCTCTTAGATTAACCATCTATCTGAGGGTGAAAAGCAGTATTGAAATCAAGCCTGGTGCCCATTGCTTCCTATAACTTCTGCCAAAATCAAAAGATAAACATTGAACCTCTATTAAAGATAATGGATATAGGCACTCTATGAAGGTACACAATATGTTTAACATATAGCTTAGCAAACTTAGCTCCAGAATAAGTGGCTTTAACTGGTAATAAGTTAGCTTATTTGGTTAACCTGTCCATAATCACTTAAATGGAATCGTATTTATCCTTTGAATAAGGTAACCCTACCATAAAATCCATAGCAATTCTCTCCTATTTCCATTTAGGAATAAGAACAGGCTGAAGCTTCCCATAAGGCTTTTGATGCTTAGCTTTCACTTGCTGACACGTCAAACACTTAGAAATATAATCATCTACATCCTTCTTCAATCCATCCCACCAGTACAAATCTTTGATGTTATGGTACATCTTAGTGACACTTTGATGTACACTATAAGCTGTAGAATGCACTTCTTCAAGGATCTCTTCTCTCAAATTATCCACATCAGGAACACATAATCTACCACTAATCCATAAAACACATTCATCAAGTGTAAAATTAGTGAACTTCCCTTAATGAACATTCTCCTCAAGCTCTGTTATAATAGGATCTTAGCCCAACACTTATCTGACTTTGAACTGAGCTAATAGTCCTCCTGATATATTAATCTTCATCATCAGACCTTGATCCACTAGCTAGTGCAACTCTTGAATCAAAGGTCTCCTCTCTACACTAATGCGAGCAAGACTACCTGAGGACTTCTTACTCAAAGCATCTGCTACTATATTAGCCTTGCATGGATGATAAAGAATATTATAGTAATAATCCTTCAGTAGTTGTAACTATCTCCTTTGCCTTAAGTTTAGATCTCTCTGCTGAAAAAGTACTTCAGGCTCTTGTGATCTATGAAAATCTCATAAGTCACCCCGTACAAATAATGTCTCCAAATCTTAAGAGCAAAGATCACTTCAACCATCTTTAGGTCGTGAGTAGGATAATTCTATTCATGCTTCTTCAACTGCCTCTAAGAATAAGCTATCACCTTACCATTCTACATCAACACACAACCTAAGTTGACTCTAGAGGCATCACAATACATAGTAAATTTGTCTTCCCTATTAGGTAAAGTCAGAACTAGGGCTGTGGTCAACTTCTCTATTAGTAATTGAAAACTGTTCTCATAAGCATTAGACCACATAAACTTCACATTCTTCTGAGTTACGCGAGTCATAGGAGCTACAATTCTCGAGAAATCCTACACAAATCTCCTATAATACCCAGCCAAACCCAGGAAACTTTGAATATTTATGACTGATGTCAGTCTGGGCCACTTAGACATTGCCTCAATCTTCTGTAGATCAACTTGAATACCATCTTTAGACACCACGTGTCCAAGGAATGCAACACTCTCCAACCAAAAATCACACTTTAAGAATTTAGCATAAAGTTGATGTTCTCTCAGTATTTGCAGTACTATCCTTAAGTGATATATGTGCTTTTCCATACTCTTTGAATACACCAATATATCATCAATAAAGACTACCACAAATTAATCTACAAATGGTATGAATACCCTGTTCATCAGATCTATAAAAGCAACTGGTGCATTAGTTAACCCGAAGGACATTACCAGAAACTCATAGTGGCCATATCAAGTGCGAAATGCCATTTTAGGAACATCAACTTCACTGATCCGCAACTGATAATAACCCAACCTCAAGTTAACCTTGGAAAAGAATTATGCACCTTGAAGTTAATTAAAAAATCATCTATCCTCGAGAAAGGATACTTGTTCTTCACTGTCATGTTATTCAGCTCTCTGTAATCTATGCACAGTCTCAGTGTACCATCCTTCTTATTCACAAATAGGACTAGTGCACCCCAAGTAGAAATACTAGGTCTAATGAAACTCTTATCTAGTAAATCTTCTAACTGCTTCTTCAATTCCTTCAACTCTGTAGGAGCCATTTTATAGGGCGACGTCAAAATAGGAGTTATACTTGGGACCATATCTATATAGAATTCGATATCTTTGTGAAGTGGTAAACCTGGCAACTCCTCAAGAAAAACATCAGGAAACTCATAAGCTATTGGAATGTTTATGAGAGACAACTTCTCCACTGAAGTATCCCTGACTAGTGCCAAGTATCCTTGACAGCCTTTCCTTAGCATCTTCCTAGCCATGATAGCATAAATGAGATTCTGAGGTATAGAACTTTTATTACCCATAAACATAAACTCTTTTTCATTTTAGAATTCTAAAAATCATCTTTTTACTTTGATAATCCACAATGACATAGTATTGAGATAATCAATCCATACCAAGGATTACATCAAACTCCATCACATCCAACAACACCAATTCCATAGACAATTCTCTGCCTCCTACTAACTCCAGTCAACTAGAAAGAACCACATCGGTATTTAATAAATCGCTTAGAGGAGTGGTGACATATAAAGGAAAAGCCATCCTCGAAGCTTGCCAATATGACTTCGAAGCTTGCCAATATGACTTCGAAGCAAAAACAGGGGACACGAAAGAATATGTGACACCCGGATCAATCAAAACTCTAACATCCAAGTAACATACTAAAAGTATACCTGCAATAATAGAGTTGGATGGCTAAGCATTCTGCTGGGAGAGGGTGAAAACTCTGTCCTGACTTTGACCTCCCTGCTGGCTAATAGAAGCTTGGCCAAAACCCCTGGCACCTCCTCTACTACATCTACCATGCCTTTGTTGGGCAACAAGTTGCGATGTACTCAGATACTGAGTTGGAGGCAACTGATAAGGAATTAGAGCTGAACTAGTAATGGATTGCTACGAAAATGGCTGCTAATAGTTAGAATATGGACACGCTTTGGCAAAATGCCCTGTCTATCCGTATTTGAAACAAGCTTTAGGAGTCATGTAGCACAGTCCCTTATGAACTCTCCTATACATCTAACAAGCACTGGCTGCTAATCCCGTGCTCCCGTAATCGAAACTTTGACCACTAGGACTGCTAGTAGCACTAGAATCGAATCTAATATGTCTATACGGTCCACCATGACCATGTCTGCTACTCCTGTGGACTCTCTGCTGAGGTCCTTAGCTCTACTAATAAAATCCTCTCTACTGACTACTAGAGCTAATCTAAAATATGGTGTACTGAGTGCTATGCGATCCTTCTACCTATACACCTCCCAACTGATAATAATCAAGCATAACTCCCTACCTGAGCAATCTGAGCTCTATCTCCTTAGCCAACTCTATCACCGACTTAAGAGTAAGGCCTACATTAGGCATCCTAGTGAATGCATAACCCGATCAGGTGATGTACGTAGTAATTGTGAAATACTGATCTCTCATCAGGTCCTCTACATACTAACCCAACCTAAGGAACTCTCTAGTGTAGTCCTTTATTGATTTGTCACCTCTGGTAATACTCATCAGCCAAAGTCTATAACTCATCTGCATAGTCTCTAGATAGAAACACCTTATAAATCTCTCTCAAAACTGGCCCAGGTGAGTGTCATCATGTGTCGTTGAATAACTTGAATGAATAAATCTAGGGCTGCCCCTCAATAGATAGCTCAACTATCATGATCCACTAATACTCAGTGTGAGTAGTCCAAGTCCTCATCTCAATGGCATGCAGAAAGTCTAGAGGGTCTTCATCGCATCGAATGATATCTTGCCAACACTGGTATAAAACAATGCTACCACAGGGTCAGACATGCCTTGCTGATAAGCAGGCTGCATTTGCTGTGCGATTAAAGGTATAGTAGCATCCTTAAACTCTTGCTCTACAGGTTCCCCATCCTGTAGCTCTCTCTACCTACGATGACTTATCGCTCTTTAAGGTCTACATTTGCCTCTGCCTCTATGGCTGGTTGGCAGCTGAGGAAGTAAAACCTCATCCTGAAATGACTTATTATCCTCGACCTCAATGACCAGTGGAGCGATATGCGCTCGCCACCTCATTCTGAAAAGATAAAAACCAATGAAATTTAGACAAGATGGACAACAATAGACAACAAACAGACATCCTAAAGATTATTCGAAAAAATAAATCAAGGAAAACTTATCAAAGACATAATCGAACCTAATTTACTGCAGTAGTTTCAAAGAAAAGCATGATTATGATAACCTAGGTCCATAACACTAATAACCTAGGTTGTGATACTAACTTTATCATGACCCAAACTGAAGAGTCATAACAGACACTAGGGAACGAGAATTCTTTTTAATTCAGAACTTATAGTAAGCCTTAAAATAAAAACACATGCAAATATAATACAAAAATACGTCAGAATTAAAACTTTAATTAATATAAAAATAATTCTTTATATCATAACATAATAAAAATATCTTCATACAAGATTCAGCTACAAGATCTTTAATAATACAACACACTACTAACACAATACATTACTACTGCAGTGATTACTAAAATACAAGAAAAATGACAATTCAGTATTTGCATAAATCAGCCGGAGAGGAAAAAGTCCATCGAAGAGTACTACAAAGAAGGTCTGAAGTAGATCCTAAAAAAATATTGAGGGGAGTCAGACCTCACTGAGTGAATTATTATAATATATATACATGTAACCTAAAGTCATTTACAATCAAATATCAGTATAATAATAGGCATATACATGTGTTTCACACAGATGTTGAAATCTACTTTTATATAATGATAGATGTAGAAAAGTTTATTTTGGGTGAAGGATCGAAGCAAAACCCTAAATAGTTCATAACCTCGATCATTAAATCTCATTAGCCCACAGGCTTACTTAATTCTAAAATATTTCTCTTTTCCATTTTTGAAAAGTAGACTAGCCCCGAGACACTAAGTCAACCGAGCTCCGCAGTCACACCACACTCTCACTATAAATCTCCATAATCAATTCTCACATCAAATAGTCTCATGATATCAATCCTAAAGTCTAACGCACTAGTACATACATAGTTCTAGTGCAGCCCACTAGGTAGCATGTTCTACTACTATCTTTTGAATAAATCGTATAATTATTAAAATAATAAAATACATAATTTAAACATGATGACATCCATTTTTAAAGAAATAAACCAAACATATACCAAACATATATACCGAAATATACCAAACATATATACTAAATGTATACCAAAGATATACCAAATATTTGTTGAGTATATACCAAAAATATATTGAAATATAACAAACATATATATCACATATATACCAAAGATATGCTAAACATATACATAATCATTTAATAAAATAAATCATATTTAAAAATGTTATAAAAATATAGATGCTCACAATTATGTATTTTACATGCAATGCATATATAAGATAATAACTCATAGTTGTGCACTCTTCTAAAAGAGATAGACTGGCCTGGTCCAGTAGTCCTCAGTCTCGATGCAACTATAGAAAATAAATAAATAATAATAATATTAGAATCAAACTCCTAATTTTATACTTCTAGGAATACTAGAGAACGACTTAATTTAGGACACGACTCGACCAAGAATCAAAAACTCAGGATCGACCTGATGTCATGTTTTATGAGAATTCTATCAAAAATTTGGCAGAGTTTCCTCTGTAAAATGGACATCTCTCTACTAAAAGTAGAGCCAATCCTGTACACAAACACACTTCCATATCCACAAAATGCACAACTTTTTGACTTAGGCCCTCGAACTACACAATTCGCCCAACCAAGAACCAAAATACACAAAAAGCCAATAATTTAATAATAATAATTAAAAATCATTAAAATCCATAAAAATCAATAAAATACCACAATAAAATTTATTTAAATAACAAAAACATTAAAGATAATTTATTTTCAAATTAATGTAATAAAATCTCAAATAGAGTTAAATAATATTAGTAAAATTCTATTTTTCAAATACTTGAAATTAAATAGCGCCAAGTTCAATTAATTGTTTAAATTACTCAATTATATTATAAAAATAACTAAAAATCCATTTTATTCATAAAAATAATAAATAAGCTATTATTTGAATATATTGTTGAAAATTGTTAATAATAAACTAAAAATAGTTAATAATCCGTAAAAATTATTTTAATACTATTTATTACACAAAAATTATCCAAAACACACTAATCAACAATAAATTCAATTAAAATATAAAATTTACTAATTTTTCCAAATATTACCATAATACTAAATATTTTACCAAAAATTAAAAATTACTATAAATTCATAAAAATTTATTTTCTTAAATCTAAAGCTTAAGGTTTATATAAAATATACTAATTAGTGTTATTTTCAATAAAATTCACCCTATTTTCCAAAAATACAATTTTACATATAAACTAAATAAATTCATAACTAAAAATTTAAAATTAATTTCACCAAATTTTCTTCACAAACCATAAACCAAATAGTTTAAAAAATTTATTAAAAATATAAAAATTTTTCAATGAGGGTTACCGGAATAGTGTCTCGCTAGAAAACCAAAACACTAAAAATCCAATTAATTTAGAAAAATCAAACAAAAATATATTTGAGTAGCACTAGTTGAACACAACAAAGGAATTAAGCATGTGTCACAAAAAATCAAGCTCAAAAAAATAAAAAAACCTAAGTTGACATAAACTAAAACTTGAACATAAATCACTAACCGAACGTTCTAAGCTTGAAACGATTAGAGAATGAGCTTGCCTGGACCGAGAGGAGTCAAATAAGCCTAGCACAGCAAGCTTTCTCCACCAGAATGTCATTGACATTGTAGCTGCTGCTGTTGCATTTCTGCTTCTTGTCAATGACAGGGAAGAAAAAGGCTATAGACAACAGCATAAGGGAAGGGAAAGGAAGAGGTGGTGCTAGTAAGGTGGTGGTGGTTCAATGGTGGCTAGTGGCGGTGTGGGTGGCATTGACAGAAACTGAAGAAGAAGAAAAAGAAGAAAAAGAAAAAGAAAAAGAAAAGAAAGGAAAAAGAAAAAGAAAAATAAAAGAAAGGAAAAAGAAAAAGAAGGACGGAGAGAAGGAATGTCATGACCCAAAACAGGGGGCCATAACCGGCGTTAGGGAACAGGAATTCTTTCAAATTCGAAACCCGTAGCAAGCCTTAAAAATAAAAGCAAGCAATATAATATAATCGATTAAATATTTGTACAATGGAAATTTAATCTCAAGTATAAAAATAATAATTCCTTAACTCATTTTAATAACATAAATTTCATCTCATATATAATAAAATCTTTTAGTACAAATTTTCAGTTTAACATTCTGAAATTTAAATCTCAAACATGCATAAATATAAATACAGTTCATGATAGATCAAAGTACAATCACTATTGCAGTGTCTAGAATACAAAATAAACTCAAGTAAGCAGTTTACATAATAAGATCGGAGCAGAAGAAATCCGGTGAACAAGTTTACTGCTGAGGTCTGAAGAAGAAGACTCTCCTAAAAAATATCAACAGAGGGGAGTCAGACCTCACTGAGTGAATTATTATAATATATATACATGCATAACTAAATGTCAAATGCAGACACTCAATAGAATATATATAATAAATATATATAGAGGCAAATACACATAAATGCTGAAATCACTTTATATATAATATTGAAAAATATTGGTTTATGAAGGATCAAATAGAACCCTAAATGATCGCAACCTCAAATAGTAATAGACAACACTATAGCCATACATGCTCACTTATTCCAAATAAACTCACTTATTCCATTTGGACAGTAGTCTGGCCCTGAGACACTAAGTCAACCGAGCTCCAACAGTCTGACTGTCAATGTGATTGGCTCCAAGACACTTGGTCAACCGAGCTCCAGCAGTCTGACTATCAGTGTGATTGGCTCCAAGACACTTGGTCAACCGAGCTCCAGCAATCACACTCTTAAATCACATCTCACATTAATCAAATCAAATCAATCAAGTCATAATCCACCAATAGGTTAGTAATTTAACCTAAATTCTATCGTTGTACTGGTACGTACTCGGTCCTAATGCTGCCCACTAGGAAGCATGTTCTATCGATATCCTTCATTAAAATAAATCGTACATTTAAAAAAATAAATAATGCATGATATTAATCTAAATGGCAATATAAATCATATATATACTAGAAATATTCCTAAAATAAACTAAGTATATTTCAATTATATATACGTAAAATCAATTCAAATAAATCATGGAATATATTAAATTAAACCAATAATATATTTGAAAACAAGCTAGATTTAATTAAAAAAGAAAACATGCATTTATTTCATAATATACCGAAAATATACTGAAAATATACCTAGAATATACTTAAGCATTTATTAAGTCATTTATGCATAAATCATACAATTAAAACATATACTTCTAAAACATGCAACCTAAATGCACGTATATATAAAATAACAACTCACAGTTGTGCACTCCATGAGACGGGTCCGATGGGCCTGGTCCACTAAGCCTCGATCTTGGCATAACTAAACAATCAAATCACAACACGAAATCAGAATGAATCTAACTTAACTTCTAGATACTCGATCTATGATTACAAAATGCAGACAGATACAAAATCAGACCTGATGTCACGTTTTACGAGAATTCTACCAAAAATTCGGTAAAACCTCCTCTGTAAAACGGACATCTCTCTACTTAAAAAGTAGAGCCGGTCTTGCAAGAAAAATACACTTCGAATATAGAATCCTCAAAACCCCTCAGTTGGACCTCAAACTACAATTTCCACCGATCGAGATTTACAATTCACAAGATATACACAAAATATATTAAAATTCCATAAATACCAAAAATACCCCTTTATATACCAAAATATAGCAATTTACATATTTAAACATTAAAAATAATTATTTCACCGATATTTAGTTAAAAACTCTAATATTAATATAATATTATAAAAATTCGACATTTCATGATCAATACACCAATATTAATAGAAATTCATTTTATAAATCCAAATTACTCAATTAGCCCAAAAACATATTAAAAATTACTAAAAACCCATTTATTTATAAAAATAGTATATTATATATAATTTGAAAATAATTTTTGAAAAATAGTTTTAACTATATATACACACATATATATACACACATATATATACAAATATATCACACACTAATAAATAACACATACAATTAAAAAAAAATAACCCTAATAATAATAATAATAATAATAATATATAAACCATATAATTTAATAAAATAAAATAACATTAAAAAATAAAATATTATTTAAATATTATTTTCCAAAATAATGAGTTTCGGAAAAATTGTTACGTAGAAAACTTTAAATAAATGTAAATAACATTAATTATTAACAAAATAATTAAATAATCAAATATATATTAAAAAATTTATTAATACTACATATCCCAATACAATATAAAAACATTTAAAAACTCAAGTTATTATAAGGAAACACAAAAATTTTAATGTCCTATCCCCTTTTTTTTAATTAATTAACTAGGAAAAAGACAAATACAACAACACACATAATAATAATAATATTTTTTGAATTAAATAATTACTTTTAAATTAAATCAACACTATAAATTAAATTATTTAAAATAAAATAATTTTGATACTACTCACAAATAATAACAATAATGATATTAATAGATAAATAAATAATAATATACAACACTAAAATTAAATTACACAAAACAATCATAATCTATAAAATATTTATTAACACCACATATTCCAAAATTAATTAAATAATTTATAAAAATATTGGGTTATAATAGTGAACATGAATTTTTACTTCACTTTGTGTTGGATTGTTGAATTTAAATTTTGTTTAACTAAATGTAGCCTTGCTAAATGTGCAATTTTGTTGAGTGTTAAGGCTTTTTTTGTTAAACGAGAATTGTTGTTTTGTGCAATAGATGGAATGTGGCTAAAATATAGGAGAAGCTAAGAGGGAAAGGACTAATATTTGTGGGGGATTCATTGAACAGAGGTTAATGGATATTAATTGTGTGTTTGTTATAATTAATGATTCTAGCAAATAAAAGATCTATGTCACTGAATGCTCCTCTTACCATTTTTAGGGCAGAAGTAAGCCAAAAATACTAATACTAAGTAAAACTTAAAATAAAAAGTAAAAGAAAATGTATTTATAATATGTTCCTTTTCTTTGCAATCCATTAACTACTCTTTATGAAAAGGAGAAGAAAATGCATTTATAGTAGGAATATAATGCTACTATGGAGTTTCTCTAGGCTCCACTTCTTGTTGATTCCAATTCTAATAACTTTGTGAATCATTTTGAAAGAGTTGTGTCTACACAAAAGAAGGAGAAAGATGGAAAAAGAAAGAGCTGTGTAGGCGGTTGTTTTGGTCGCGTGCCCAAGTGTTGGCAACCACGACACTGTGTGAGCTTAGGGCTCACTAGAAAATACATAGTGGGCTTAGGGCCCAAAATGGAGATGGAGTCGCCACTCGATAAAATCTAGGACACACTGTACAGTAGCTGGATTCCACGGAGGTTCCCAGAAGCCATCATCAGAGATCGAGTTTAGAAATTGGATATGGGCTTTTGGAATGCCCACCCAACCTTGCGATTGGCCTCCATGTGTGTTTTTTATTTTATTACCTTCAATTATTAAATTATTACCTTATTAACATGCAAATCACATTTGGTTTCCAATTTTATATTTTATTCCAAGTTTGCACATTAGTTCCATTTCATGTTTATATCCTCGACATTCAATCACAAATGAAAATAATAACATATAAAATAATAAAATAATAATAATTTATAACCACACATTCTAAATAAAAGGGGAGAGAGATTAAGGATTACAACTTTTGATGCAAATAAAAATAAAAGACACTGAAAATAAACTAGACATAAACCGAAAATAAATAAAAAATAAACTAATTAATTATACAAATAAAAACTCTTAATAATTAATTAGTAAAGCAATCATCTAATACTTAGAAATCACAACGTAATTCCTATAACAAATATAAGTTAGTTCTGTCTCACAAACAACAATAATACTTATAAATCATTGACAAATAATATTTACAAAAAAATATAAAAAATAATAAAAGATAAAAATAAACTCACAAATAGTCCATTAAATAACACAATAGTATAACATGAAAACAATATTAATCAAACATAACAATCATGCATACAATCAAGAAATATAACATATTAGATAAGGAAATAGTGCCAAACATGCAAGATAATAGCTAAAAATCAATACAAGAACCAACAGAATGCTGGTCAAGAGGGGAGGCCTCCGTCACCTCATCATGAAGGGGCGACGTCTTTATAAAGAGACGTTGTCTCTTCAATAGGGACAGAGACAGACTACATTTCTTAAATCTTAAGAAACTCAATGATCATGCAAATAAATAAGAAACAGACATACATATACAAATATTAACAATAAATATTCAATGTCTCATGCAATCATGCTCCTCTATGAACTTAAATAAGTAATATAGCTAAAAAAAACACACAAAAGGGCAACAAATCAAGGTTTTAATAAAGATGAAGAACTAAAAGCTAAAAATGGAGAGACTCATTGTCTTGAATGAGCTGATGCTCCTAATTAAGCCCTCAGAGATTGGTTGATGGAGGAGTGGTTTTGAATGTAAGTAGGTTCTCTCTTCTTCTTAAGAATCCAGTCCCTTAAGCTTCAAAGTCTCTTCCCCTTCTTCTTCCTCTTCTCTTTCTTTTTTTCAATTTGTCTTTTTCTCTTTTCTAGATGTTTTTTTTCTTCAATCACCTTACTTTTCCTAACAACTAGACAACCTTCTTAACTTTGCCCCCATATTCCCTTTTAAACTCCCTCCTATTTTCTCATTTTTCAAATTCCTAAAAACTCATTCTCACCCTGTCCTATTGCCTTTTTTCGTTCCACATACTTTTTTTTGCTTTTTTTTTTTACATAAAAAAAAGACCAAATCTCAGTAGGTGGGCTTCCAACCACTGCCATTAATGACATTTAATACTGTAGAGAGTGGGTGTGAAGAAGCGTCACCTCATCGATGCCTGGGGTGAAGAGGCAATGCCTCTTTGTTAAGGCAATCGCCTTTTCACTTGGGCCAAGTCAGGGCCCTTAGGTCAAAAGGCAATGAGATTGGGCTTTGGCTTTTATTTTGCGCTTAGATATGGTATTTGTGGACTTGACTTAGTGTTTGGCCTTGGCTTAGAGTCGGTTTTAGATAAGTCTTAAGCTCCCCTTGCATTTAAAACTCAAACTTTCTCATCATCGAGCTTTCGTTGTGGACCGATCAAACTGACAATATCTATAAGTTGATATGAGTCATGACTAGTATGGTGATTACATGGATGTCACATAGATAAAATTAGTATCATATATACTCAATCTGTTAGAATTAACGAGATAGAATTAATAGTTCAATTTTTAAATACTCACAAAATTTTAATTATTATAAATTAAGTATTTATGACTTAATTGTAAAAAATATATAACTTTTATGACTGCAAATGTTGTTATCCCTTTATATATAATGATTCCTGAAAAATTCTATTATCTATATTATATTTAATATATTATATAATTAGAAAATTTTAATAATGATGATTATTAAATAATATATATTAAAATTAAATAGTACCTTATATTAAATATATTTTTACATAAAATATATAATTTTTAATTCATATTATAAATATAAACTAAATATTACAATTGGATTCACAAATTAGAAACTTTAATTTTCGTTTTGAATCTCAATTTAACAACTATATTCCAAAGGTATATTGTAGAAGCGTATAAAGTTATAATAGTTTTTTTTTTAATTTTCTTTTGTCAATTACAATGTTATGAATATTTTTTGAACGACTATTTTTTTTAGATGATAAGAGGAAGGGATATGAATATTTCACCTCTCTAAAGAGGGATCAGCTAGATTGACCCAACCCGCGACTTTAAACTTTTTCTTTTTTACATCTAACTCACCCCATGGCCTAATGAAACGCATTAGCCGTTTAATCTTGGTTACCTGTGCTGATTTGTCCTATAGTTACAAAACCACAGGCCGATGACAGCACTTTTGCAAGCGGTCAATCCACAATTTAAAGTCCAATTTCCCACTTTTCTCCACATTGACTGCATTAATCTCCTCCTCTGCCCACAGCCCATAGCTGACTATTAAACCCCCTTCTTCCTCCATTAACAATAACAAAATCTTTACTCATTAATCTCATAAATCTTCCTATGTTCAAAAAATCTCATAAATCTTCCATTTCTTCAAAAGAATTTTGATTTCAATCAAAAACCCATTTCTCATCAATCTTCTACCGTTGTAACGAACCATTTCCAATGGCAACCGACGACAACGCACCCGGTTCCGGATCCGGATCCGGATCATCCATCATCAACGTCAATGGCGATACCGCAGCTCCACAAAAGCACAAAATAGCACTGATCACTGGCATAACCGGCCAAGATGGTTCTTACCTGACTGAATTTCTTCTTAACAAAGGGTACGAGGTTCATGGGTTGATCCGTAGATCATCCAATTTCAACACACAGCGAATTAATCACATTTATATAGATCCACATAACGCCCATAAGGCACGCATGAAGCTCCACTACGCTGATCTCAGCGACGCATCGTCTCTTCGTCGGTGGCTCGATACTATTCTTCCTGATGAAGTGTACAATCTCGCTGCGCAATCGCATGTCGCTGTGTCATTTGAAATCCCTGATTATACTGCTGATGTGGTTGCCACAGGTGCTCTTCGCTTGCTCGAAGCAGTCAGATCTCATATCGCTGCAACTGGGAGGAACCATGTTCGTTATTATCAGGCTGGATCGTCGGAGATGTTTGGATCTACGCCGCCGCCGCAGTCTGAGTTGTCTCCTTTTCATCCCAGATCTCCATACGCAGCATCAAAGTGCGCTGCACATTGGTACACTGTTAATTATCGCGAAGCTTATGGGCTATTTGCGTGTAATGGGATATTGTTCAACCATGAATCGCCTCGGCGAGGAGAGAATTTTGTGACAAGAAAGATAACAAGGGCTGTTGGAAGAATCAAGATTGGGTTACAGAGCAAGTTGTTCTTAGGCAATTTAAATGCGTCGAGGGACTGGGGTTTTGCTGGTGATTATGTTGAGGCTATGTGGATGATGCTGCAACAGGAGAAGCCTGATGACTATGTTATCGCAACAGAGGAGTCACATACCGTTGAGGAGTTCTTAGAAGTGGCATTTGGGTATGTGGGTCTGAACTGGAAAGATCATGTGGTGATTGATAAGAGGTACTTTAGGCCTGCTGAAGTTGATAATCTGCAAGGTGATTCAAGTAAAGCTAGGAAAGTTCTTGGGTGGAAGCCAAAAGTGGGATTTGAGAAATTGGTGAAGATGATGGTTGATGAAGATATTGAGCTAGCTAAGAGGGAGAAGGTGCTTGTCGATGCTGGTTACATGGATGCTCAGCAACAACCTTAGATCAATTTATTTGGTAACTGGGTTTTATCATATAATAGCAATGCGAGTTGATATTTGGATAATGGTTTTTAAGAACTTGATTCAATTCAAAGCAATTGTTAGATTACAGTTGAGGATATAGCTTTTTGTCGTTCGTTATTTATCTAATTTAAAGTGCATTTCTTTACTGTTCACTTGTTTTTATTATCTGAAATCAAAATTCATTCAATTTCAGAATGTAAGAATTTCTTTCCAATTCCTTTGAAGAAGTTGTTGTTGGTGTACTTTATGGAATCATATCAGCTTTTCTCTCTTTTGTTCTTCTCCTCATTATTATTATTTTTTAGCTGGTTGAACTGATTAATTCTCTGTCAGAGTAAGGGAGCGGGGTTTTCTGGATTACATATGTTGACGTTTTATCACTTGAGCACTCAAGGCACCTCTCTTATCTTATGCAAGTGAAAACGGGTTGTGGAAATTTATAAAATGAAGAAACTTCTTCATATTTTACCTGAACTTGATCATGAAATGGCTTGAGTGAGTTCAATACTAAGAAGAGGACGAGTTCATAATTTCTAAATTATTCAATTTTTTACAGCTTTCAGTAATAGATAAAATTTAAGGGTCAAATTATGCACTTACCTATTAGGAAAAGTGCTAAAGATTTTTTTTTTTTTTTCATACATCATTGCCCGTTATGGCCAGGCTTCGCGGGCAAGTGCTAAAGGAGTTTACTCTGCAAATCTCTTGATAGAGCAATCAAAACTTGGTAGCGGTCCACTTAAGGACAGTTACCAAGAATCTTAAACCTACACATATTTATTACTTTACTCTACAAAGCAGATTCTATCACATCGTAACTATGTATTCTGCAGAGGACAGTGTCAGAGATGTAATGGAATCAATCCAATTCTCATCTCATATCATAAGCTGGCGAATATTAATTTAGAAAAAAAAAAAAATTCATTCTATGATATTAATTAAGTCAATTCAAACTTGAATTACTTAAATTGAATTTTCTTAATATTTAACTTGACATATTCATGAACTATCATTGAATTTGTACATATGCATGTATCATTGAATTTGTACATGTTCATAATTTTGTCTTTTATATATCAAGTTGAATTCGAATATTTAAAAATTTTAATATTTTTTTTAAAAAAATTATAATTTAATATAATTAATCAAGTGAAGTCAAGTAAAAAAAATTATTTAATTGAATCAAGTTCAAATTTAAAAAATTTAATCTAATGGGAATCAAGTATAAAATTTATTTACCGCTAGGCGGTGGTTCTGTCTGCTGTAAATTACAAAGGGCAAAGAGCTGGCATATTTATCCAGTCACATTGCTTATAGGAAGCCAAGACAAAAGATGCATGCATCTTTGGAAAGGAAAGATGCATATACTGAAATTATTCATTGATTCTGTGCATGCTTTCAAGCTTGCAAAAATGACTCATTAGTACTAATGTTATGGGGGCTTTGTGTTTGCTCATCTGCCAATTTAATATAAACCAAAGCAGTGCATGTGGGCTGTTTGCTGCTTTTCTTGCTATCCTGTATTGGTCTATGTTTTGGGTGATGTGGCAAAAGAAAAATTAGATCTGAGTTCATGTCGGTGCCGGCATGATGCCTTAATCCTATGGCAGAAAAATGTTTTATCTACATCAGATCTGACTTTATGTGGTGGTGCCAGCAAAACTAGTTTCTTTAATGCATGAGCCAATCTCCCTTCAATTATAAGGAGGAGATCAACACGGTAATTCAATAAAATTAATTAAAAAAAAAGGAGTAAAGGAATCTACAGTAACAGGATCTCAAGCTGTCATATTTGTGAAAACATCAATATATCAATGAAGACTAAAGGGTTAGAGAGAGTGTATATATATATATAGACAAGGAAAGAAAATGGGCTTATTGAATATTTAGAGCGTCAGTCTTTATTGGTTGAAAGAAGTTTTTTTTGTTCTAGATCGTGCTGCAAGGATGCATTACAGCTGATATCCGAGTCAGCAGCAGCAATTGCAAATGGCTTAATGGATGACTTGAGAGATTCTGGCCCCTCTGTGGAAATTCTCTTGCACAATGCATCACAATTGCTCAAAACCTCAGTCAACCCACCTTTCAGCTCCCCAATCTGTACTTGTAATGCATGAACTGCATCCATTTCCAAAGTGAACATTATCAGGGACTTTAATAGAAGATGTGATGAAACTGAGACTCACTATTTTGTAGCCACATCAAGGTGCGGTGAGCAAAAACTCTAGAGTAATTTTTCCCTCTTCTACATTACTGTATCTGACAGTACTCAATTGAAATTTATAACTAAATCATTACATACACAACTACTTACCTTCTGATAGATGTTGAGTAGTAGTCTTCATTGTTGACACTGAGTAATTAAACCGTTGAAGAAGTTTGGTTGCCAGAGCATCTGCAACTTCTATCTTATTTTCAATCTCTTCCTGCAATGGTTTTCACCATGGTATAGTGTAAGTAAGCACTCTTAAGTTTCCTAGTTATCCCGGAATAAAAGAGCATACATTAAATAGTTTAATAATCATGACCAATCCTCAAAAAGAAGGTAAAATAGATATCAATTCAAGGATTTCAAAACATAGGCTTCTCTAATTTTCATGTGCTAACAGTAAAAATGAGGATGCCATTTCAGTTTTTAAATAGCCTCTTTCTGGTGGATACTAAACCTGTTATTGTGCCATATGATCCATTAAGCTATTGATAGAAAAGCTAATGGAGAATGCTATTGATGCCAAACCAAAACCTCATTTGCTATTAGATATAACCGGCAGGTTAACAATGCACATTCGATCTGCCTATATCACTATCATCAAATCTCATTATTTAACCCCACTTGTACATCAACATAACCTGCATATGATAGCTTGAAAAGCCACTTCTAGAGTGCATTTATATGTGATTTTGGTCAAGTCTGAGTTCTCCAAAGACCTTCAAACATTAAGTTCAATGTTTACATCTTTCAAGACAAGTGTTTCCTAGCATCAGAATCTAACCTTGTTACTAAACCACTTTCAGACATTCATGTTATTAAAACAGGATTAAGAATTCAATTCTCCTGCCCCAGCCTTCAATTTTCAATCTCTCATGCCCTAATATAAATCATAACCATGGGTGAGGTTGTTGCATTTGTGATCCCCAAGGCATACCTGTTTCTTGCCAATCTGTTGGGCCTTCTGCTCCTGCCATTCACGGTATATTGAGAAAAGCTCCAGTAGCACTTTTGGATTCACAGTAGCTAGATTGACCATGAACGATACAGATAAATGAAGAAATAAAAGGATGAATAGATATACTAAAACCAGCTGACGAAAGAAAAGGTTGAAACTTTTTAAAAAGGGATGAGAAGAAGAAGACAAATCGTGGATGAAGAACTACGATTAATATCAGAACAAAATGAAAAATAAAAACAACCAAATTACTCCTTCAAATTAACAGCTATCAAACAAGCTTCTGGATTTCTAATTCCAGAATATGTTAAAAAAAAAAAAAGTAAAATGGTTGTTAATTTTTGTTCTTATGCACAATGGTGAGGAACAAGATGAAATGCTACAGGGCTTTAAGTTCATATTTAAGTACCATAATGAGTAATGTAGAAAACAGAAACGAACCTTTATTTCATTAATAGTCCTTTGTTAACAGCTTTGAAAAATGAATTACCATTCTCATTAACTAGAATACTCATTCCCTTACTTATAAATCCTAATGCAATTAACAGTTCCATAGACACACGGGCTGCTGAGGATGTTACACAACAGTGACAGCCGTTGCAGATATGAAGTTTATTAACCTATAAGCTAACGAATATAATTTTCTGGATCCATCCCTGGCACAACCCAACCGTCATTTCAATTATTTGAAGGTTTTTTTATGAACCATAATTATTTGATGATTGAATTAGTGTAACAGTGCAGATTCAACAGCCTAAAGCTAAATTACTGAAGCAATCATATTATTGCTTTGCTGCAATTACCCGTGTTCGACAATTAGAAAGTAAACAAGTCATTTAAAATGTGTGTATATATATATAAAACCAAATTCAGCACACAGATTCATTCAATCTTGACAGGAAAATCAGAAAAATAAGCCTGAATTAGAGCAGTACTAAACTTGACTTACAGTGTGCTGAAGAAGATGAAGGCTTTCTGATCAAAATGTCAGTCAAGCTGGTGTCCTCCTCCGGCAGTGAGGTCATAATTGGCCTTGACTATAAATCAGTTAATACCCTCAAATTGAAAATTAAAACAAAAAAACAGAATCACAATTTGAAAAAGAATAAAAAACGAAATTGAAAAGAGAACATACAATTCGAAGGGATTTAAGCTTCTCCAAAAGGGGATCGACGGTTTGTGATCTTTCAGATACAGTGGTGATCTCATCCTTAATGCGTATTTTACATAAACAAAGAAAGAAATAAACAGACTTGTAAGGTTAAAGAAAAAAGTTAGAATATATAAAAGCTAATGAGCTTAGCTTAGCTTAGCATACCTGCGTATGCGAAGTTGAGAGAGCGGACTCTGCAGCGCCCATGGCTACTACTGTTTTTTTTTTTTTTTGGTTCTAAAATGGAAGGTGAAAATTATAAACATTGACTATAGTCCGTCCGTAGACTTATAAAACGTATTGGCTTATATTATGTTCATGGGAAAAGACCCAAGCCTAAGCTATGTTTTTCGAGGGCCATTTATGCCCCTAAGCCAAGCAGATTTGGTGCACTTATACACAATTATTAAACGCTGTTAGGTTCCCGTTATCAGTGTCGATGTGGCTCATGAAGGGCCCACGTAAGTCAACAAAACAATGAAAATTCTTTCTCTACTGAGCTGAACTGGATGATAATTTAGAATTTTTTTGTAACGCAAATGGATTTCATAAATTAGAAAGTAGTACATTAAGAAGGAAAACAAGAGCTCTAGACTCCCAAACACAACTGTGAGATGCAAAGCGAGAAGCTCTAGCTAGAATATGCGCTGCTTGATTAGCAGAACACTTAACAAAAGAAAGCTTCGTAACATTAAAAAATTTAAGCAAATCACTACAATCTTGGGTAACTAATCCTACCTCTGATGCTTTGTGAGAATTTTTATTCACATCAGCCACCATAATGAGAGCATTAGACTCAAGAATAACATTATCAACGCCACTGTCACGCAACCAGCTTAGTGCTTCGCAAATGTCCAAAGATTCTGCCAACTTCAAGTTGAACTTCCTAAGGAGCACTTACAGGCAAGCAAAAATAAACACATTGTTTTCTTAATCATTGCACTTTCCACATAAGGTGATCTCTTTCATTCCCACTTTCCATACACAATGTAATCATTGCATTATACACTGGAATATCCCTTTATGGCATTCCATTAAACACCTCCCAGGCATAATCCAAGTGATCAATTTTAGCACAAGCAGATAACAGTGTTGTATAAGAATACACATGGTTTTTCGATTTCACAAAAAACCCATTTCACTGAGATGATATCTTACGCTTTCACTTATAGGAAGAGAAGGGTATTCGAAACACGAGTGTATGTCTTGAGACTTTGGTTAATATCGTAGGCATGATGCTTGTTGCCAAAAGTGGTTGTGCATGGATTTACACATGCAAGGAGTGTTCTGAAGAGCATGTAGTGGTCTAGTTTAAAGTGGTAGTGAAGCGAGCGAATTTCACTGAACAAGTGAAGTGCATTGTCGTATTGGGTTGAGTGTGTAACATGAAAAACAATGCAGAGTGCTTGAGAAATGGTCAATCAGGAAACAAAACGGAATAAGCAGCATAGCACAGATCACACCCAAATATAGGCTACTTTTGCTTTTAAATTTGTAAGGAAAAAGAGAAGATCGAAGACATGTGTAGTTCACAAAATATAGGCTACTTTTGCTTATTCAACCGATTATATGATCCTTGTTTTTGTTATAGTAGACCTGTCATTTGCCATGTGTAGTTCACCACTAAGGTTATCAAACAAATTTAACCTCTCCGGTTGTCATTGTTTGCATGTCTTTTGAATCTTCCAAACTTGAAGTTTCAGAAGACGTGAGATAACAACAATGGTGCCGATTACATTGTTAAGAAACAAGTAAAAAAGAAGAGGGTGTGAACCAGCTGGTCCATATTAAAGTTGATAAAAGCAGTTATGCCATGGAAATGGGTGCTCCGTCTGTTGAAAATTACTAAGAAAGTTTAAAATAAAGTAATGGTGTTGGAGTACTATAGTGTTATAAGAAGAGGCGGTTTCTCGCTATCAATCTCAACATCTATCATAAGAACAAGAAAAAATTAGGATTTGTTTTCAATACCAGGTTTATGTTTCCGGGGGCGGCAATAACAAAGAAAGCAATTAGGGATTCCCTTTTTTATTTTCAGTCTCTTTTTTATTTAATTAAATGGGTCCCATACCCAAGCCACATTAGTATAATAAACAGTGAAGTTAATAGTAAGTGTGTTTAAATGTACCAAATTTGATGACATGAGGTGTATAAATGGAACTCGAACAATATTAAGCATTTATGTGAGTGTAGATAACGGAGTTTAGCGTATGTCTAAAATTTTAGTAATTATGACATTATTTGGGCTCATGATTTTAGAGAACATACTAATTATTGTTATAAAGACATGACGTAAAAATGAATAATTGTCACCTAAGGTAATAACTGAGATAAATTAAAAGGTAGTATTCGATTTTCTAAAAGAAAGCTAGCATCATAACCAGAAGATTCTGAAAACGGAATACTAACTTCTTTTAGTCTCGTGTTTATTTAGAAGTACTTTATAAATTCTTACTTCATTCTTTAATTACATGCAATTTTATTAAACCCTATTTGAACATCCATCTAATTATAAAGCATCTAATCAATAAAATCACACATAAAAAGTGCATTTAAGCGCATTGTCCCTAAGTTTAAATTAGGTTAATTTTATTGAAAGTTAGCTAGATTTACAATTTTTATTTACAAATGAAAATGAACTAAAGGTGAATCTACATTGTTATTAGTTAGTGAGTTTAAGTCTATTGATTTTAATTATCTAAAAGTAGGCCTAAATCTATAAATTTTAAATAAATTGAATTTTATAAATGGGCCTAGTCTAACTTGATTTTATTTTAAGTGAAATGTGAGCCTAAGTCTATTTATTTTAAAGGAAATGAAATTAAAGTTAAGCTAAGTCTAAATTAATTTTAGTTAGAAAATGAGTCTAAGTCTAAATTAACCTAATTGACCTAAATTGATTTTAATTAATTAATATACAACATTCTAAGCCTATTTTATTTAGTGGGTTTGAACCTATCATGGGCTCATGACTGTAATATCCCGAGTTTTTAAACATTTTTATACTGCATCGGGATATGCAATGTTAATAATTCTTATATATAATAATGATATTTCATGAGTTGTTATTTAATAAAAAATTTATTTTAATTATTGTATATTATTTTAAGTGCTTTACGTAAAAATTTTTCGAGAATTCTATTTTCGGGGAAATTTTCACGTAAATAATTTACTATTAATTATTTTAATTAGATTTACGCATTTGCATGAACTCATATATATTTTTAAAATACTAAATAACGTATATATGTGTATTTATTTATTTAACTAGGGTTTAATTAATTACCCTAATATTTTATTATTTATTAATTAGTTTTAATATTTTTTTAATTATTTTTATGTGTATTAAATTTTTAAAATATTAAATTATATGTGTGTGGTGTATAATTAATGTGTGTGATGTTATATTATTTTAATATATAGT
Organism: Mallotus nudiflorus; assembly: GCA_947683625.1. Taxonomy (NCBI): domain Eukaryota; kingdom Viridiplantae; phylum Streptophyta; class Magnoliopsida; order Malpighiales; family Euphorbiaceae; genus Mallotus; species Mallotus nudiflorus. The sequence goes on along the minus strand of CANTUR010000256.1, from coordinate 946,193 downwards.
GTAAAGTATATATATATACATATACATTTAATATTAAAATAAAAAATAAAGTTTGAGTTATTTACGAAATTGCCACCCATCCTTCTCCTCCTTCCCCGATCACTCCCATCACCGATCCGGCCACTGTCACGCAATTTTCTCACCGTCGGTGTGCCTCTCGGCATGCCACCTCCTTCCTCCAGCCTTTCTACCGCCTGTAGAGCCCCTTTCCGGCGTCGGGAAGCTCGTTTTGACAGGAGAAGCCGAATTCTTTCTCACCGTCGTTCATGACGTTTCAGGCCACCATTTTCGACACCGCCGGTCTCTTTATTCTCCTTAAGCTCCGGTGAGTGTGATTCCAAGCTTTGTTTCACTTAAAATGGTCTTGATTTGCTTAGGTTTCGATTTTGGTAATTCGACCATTTTAAGGTTTCTTGATTTTTTTGAACTTAAAATTGATTGATTCATGAAAAATTACTTCACAAATGTTGATCCTAGTAGCTTAATATACGTGTGTGAATTTTTGTAGAATTTTTGGAGATTATTTTTATTTTTGGGTATTTTTGAATATTTTATTATTATTTTCTAATTTTCGAAAATTAATTAAATAAATTATGAAATTGTGTTTTATGATAAATATAGGTATTGAAATGAATTATAGAAATTTATTTGGAATTTTTATGAATTTCTATGTATTTAATTTGAATTTAATTAGTTTATGTAATTTTGGAAAAATTAGGTTAATTGTGTTTTTAATTGAAATTAATTAGTTAATTGAGTTTAATTATTGATATTATTGATAAATATTTTGATAAAATTAATTTTGTGCAATTATATTATTTTTGGTGAATTTTTGGATTAATTTTAGTATATTTATATATATAGGGGTATTTTGGTAATTTTACCCTAAATTGACTAAAAATGTAATTAAATTGGTTTTAATAGTTATTTAAGGTATAAAAATGATTTCTACAAATTATTTAGTATTTTTAATTAATTAAAACTATTTTTCATGAATTATTTTCAATTATATATATATAATATACGATTTTTCTAAATAAATGAGTTTTATCGGTTTTTACTGTATTTTAGGGTTAATTATGTAATTTCTACTTATTAAATGTATTTCTGTGATATAAGGGCATTTTTGGTATTTCCATAATTGTTCTGTGATTGTGGACCCTGGTCGGTAAACTGTAGTTTGAAGTCCGACCGAGGGGTTGTGGGTATGTTTCTGTGTCTGTTTTTCGAAGTGCATTTCTTTGCAGGGCCGGCTCTACTCTTTGAGTAGAGAGATTTCCGTTTTACAGGGGAGGTTTTGTCGAATTTTCGGTAGAATTCTCGTAAAACGTGATATCCGGTCGAATTCTGATTTTTAATTCTGTATCTAATATTCTATATTGAGTTTCTAGGATTTTCTGTTAGGTTTATTCTGATGTCTGTTATTTATTGTTTGTTTAGTTGCGTCGAGACCGAGGTCTAGTGGACCAGGCCTATCGGACCCATCTCGAGGAGCGCACTAAGTGTGAGTTACTATTTTATATATATGTGCTCTATGGTGCATGATTTTAGAAATATATGTTTTATTTTGATAAAATATGCATTCATGGTTTAATAATTACTTAGGTTCATTTTGGTATATTTTCGGTATATTTTAAACTATATGCATGTTTAATTAATAAATTATTCTTAAAATGTTTTTAGGTATATTCATGGTTCATTTCTAGTTTATTTTGTAAATAAATTGAATTTATTTGACGTGTATATACCTGAAATATACCTGATTTATTTTTGGTATATTTCTAGTATATATATGGTTTATGTTGCTATTTTATTTAAATACATGCATCATTTATTTGTGAATGTTTGTTTTATATTTAATAATGAAGGATATCAATAGAACGTGCTACCTAGTGGGCAACACTAGGACCGAGTACGTACCGGTACGCTTATAGCATTTAGGCTATATTACTAACCATGTGTGGATGTTGATTGGATATGATTATTTGATGTGTGATATGATTTGGGAGTGTGATTGCTGGAGCTCGGTTGACCAAGTGTCTTGGGGCCAATCACACTGACAGTCAGACTACTGGAGCTCGGTTGACTTAGTGTCTCGGGGCCAGTCTACTGTCCAAATAGAATAAGTGATTATATTTGGAATAAGTGAGCCTGTATGGCTAGAGTGTTTTCTAACATTGTTTTGAGGTTGCGATATTCTAGGGTTCTATTTGATCCTTCATAAACAGTGATTTTCAATAAAAATATATAAAATGATTTTATTGCATCTGTGTGTATTTGCTTGTATATATATACATATTATATATATACTTTTGATTGTGTGCATTGGCATTTAGTATGCATGTATATATATTATAGCAATTCACTCAGTGAGGTCTGACTCCCCTCCGTTGACTATTTTTCAGGAGAGTCATCGTCTTCAGACCTCAGTAGCAGGCCTGTACGCCGAATTTCTTTCGCCCCGGCTTCTTTATGTAAACTGCTCACCTGAGTTTTATTTTATAATCTAGACACTGCAATAGTTGTAAATAAATTGTGGTTTTATGTATTATATTTGTGTGAGCTATGTATTTTAAGAATTTGAACTGAAACTTGTATTAAAGTATATTTATATATATGAGATATGGATTTGATTTAAATCCCATGGTGGAATATTATTTTGATACTTATGATTTTATTTCCGCTGCATTAAGAGTTGTTGTTATTACTATTGCATGTTTTATTTTATTTTTAGGCTTGCTACGGGTTCCAGATTCGAAAGAATTCCCGTTCCCTAGCGCCAGTCATGGCCCCTGTTTTGGGTCGTGATAATGACCCAAAAGGATAGAAACATAAAAAAAATAAGTCCAAAACAAATAAAAAAAAAGATTAAACATACATTTTAGTGATTTTCTAAAAAATCCAAATCAATTTAAATGCAACCTTAAATTAATCTACACCAATCATTAATTTTAATTGATTTTTACCCAATTGAACCTAAATTACTAATTCATTTTAAAAGCAGAAAAGTAAAATTTTACTACTCCTACTACTGGGGTTATTACAATATTTTACATACTGAAAATTAAAATTAATTAACACACAAAACATAGAAAAAAATAATAAACGCAGAAACATCAAATCTTAAAATCTAATCACAGTTTAGAATCCATGGCATTCTATGGATCTTCTATTTGATTTTTGGATATCTGGCATTGACTTCATCAATCCCCAATTGAATTCCAAAAGGAAAAAACAAAAAAAAAATCATAGAAATCACATTAGCCAAATGAGTAAAATAACAAAATAACAATTAAAGGAAATTAAATTAAAAAGAAAATTAAAAGACATGAGAAAATGGAAATAAGATGTTGTGCATATGCTTTTGGATGACCCCTCAGATTGGGATTGTCACTGTTTTTTAACTTGTTGTTTGATTCTAGACAAGGACTGATTGCATTCAGAGACACAAATTGTTCTTTTCAAAGCCTTTGAAGAATAGTATCAAGAAACTAGGGTTTTGAGAAACAAAAGAAATTAATATTTTAAGTGTTGTGTAGGTTTTCTTCTCAGTAGCGTCTTTGGTTTTTTCATAATTTTAGGGTTTTTGCGCAGTAGGGTTTTTTTCACGCCGTCCTCCCCTTACTCATGCAATCTCTGCCTTTTAAAAGCGGAGACTTGTGAGCTGACCTTCCTCAATTCCAAAAAGCGTACTCTATCTGTTTATTTTTCAAAATTTTTTACATGTTTTGACCATGTTATTTGCTAACAAAAAATAAATAAAATGAATTTTTAACCAATAAAAAAAAGAAAAATTGACGAAAAAAATCAAAAAACAAGATTTTTCTCGCATTGGCATTGTGCAATGCTGATCGGCATTAATGATGCCAGTCTTCAGAAATTATTATTATTATTTTTTAAAACTTTTAATTACTAAAAGACCCTTAAAAATTTTATTTTTTGCAATCAAATCCTAAAAACATTGCAATTTAGTCCCTAAAGTCCAAAAAACTGACAATCGAGTTCAATTTTTGAATAAATTTCATCATAGGGGTTTATGTCATAATTGTGTACAATTGCATCATGAAATTTGGTGCTTACAGTGAGAATAGGCTTAAATATTAGGGTCATCTATCGACCTTTTCCCTATGTTTCTTTTACATATAAGTATTTATTTAAAATGTAAAATTAACAAATATTAATAATATTAAAATACAAAAATATAATGCTAACTTAAAATTCTAGTTAACCCTTTTTTTTCTTATTTTTATGATATTTGTTATCTTTCTTATCTTTACCACAAGTTAAACTTATTGTTATTTACTTTTTTATCTCATTTAGAGGGTGTTTTTGTTTTGTGATTTCTTGTCTTATGGAGTTACTTTATTTCGTATGGTAGATAGTAGGCATTTATCGAAAAAGTCTCTAGAGCCAAGATATCACAATATGGATATAATGGATTTTAGACAAGAAAGTTTGATTATCAATACATCCAATCTACAACAGGTTAAAGGTATCTTAAAATTTTCTTATGGGGAAGATATTAATATAGAATGCTATTAATTTTAATGCTCTAAAAGACATATTGACCGTCTTGTGGAGACTAGCTGTGGGGTTCGTATTAAAGATATAAGGAATCAAGTATTCTCTTTTCAATTCTTTTATAAAATAGATTTGGTGAGAATTATTGACAATGGTCCTTGGTCCTTTGAGCAAAATCTGATAATTATGGTTCCTTTTAATGGAAGAACCTTATTGGAACAACTAGACTTTCACTATGTTTAGTTTTGGATTCATGTTTACAATCTTCCATTTAGGTTTTGATCTAATCGAGTTTTGTATCATATTGGAAATCATGTTTGTCAGTTTGTGGCTATAGACCCAAATAATTTTAATAGTACATGGGGAAAGTATTGTCGAATTTGGGTGCTCATTGGTGTTGGAAGTCCTTTAAAGTGCGAAATGAAGTTAAAACAAGCTAGAGAGGAATTTTTTTTGGATTGGATTGATTTTAATTATGAAAGGCTGGCAATGTTATGTTTTATTTATGGATTACTTGGACATTAGAGCATTATTGTATTTATATATTCATGAATCATAAGTCTTAAAAGGAGAAACTATATGGAAATTAGTTAGGGGCACCAACAAGAAGGCAACAAGTTCAAATTAGAGAAAAATGGCTTAGGAATAAGACAACTAACGTATTAGAGATGGGTAATGCAGCTGATGGAGGTTTTGTTCAGAATTCTAAAGTGGTGACCAACAAAAATGGTAATAGGCAACATTATGGCATGATTATAGGACTATATATTGAAAATCATAAGGCATTAAATGTATAATAATGAAGATGGGCTTGAGGTTATATAAAAGAATGAGCCAGTTAATATGAATCTGGATTATAAATAAAAAATGGACTAAAGGTAGGACTTGTAACTCAGACCCATCTATTGTTATAAGTACATTAGCTCAGAATTGTTGTAGGCTACCTAACCCATAAATAATTTATGTGTTGCAAGACTTAATGGCTAAAAATTAGCCTAGTCTCATTTTCCTTATGAAAATTATGGGTAAATTTGATAAATTGGATCATATTAAAATGCAATTAGCTTCCAAAGCCTATATGTAGTGGATTGTAATGGATATAGTAGTGGCCTAGCTTTGCTATAGAAAGATAGTGTCTTTGTTACTATTATGGGATTTGAATCAAATTCCATCGATGTTAAAATTAGTATTAAACATATAGGTGTGTGGTGATTCACCGACTTCTATGGCATGTCGGAGAGACATAGATAAAGAGAGTCTTAACAAATTTTGTGGGTTTTGTCAACTTTGTATTCAATGCTTTTGTGTATCTTACTTGATTTCAACGATATAATTGTTGATTCTAAGAAGGGGGGTAGTGTAAGATATGTTAGATGTTAATCAATGGGTTTTATGATACGATAAAGAATTCAAGATTGACAGATATAGAATTGAAAGGCTATTAGTTTATGTGGGAGCGTGGAAGAGGGATAACAGATTGGGTGAAGGAAAGAAACTTGATAGAGGGCTGGCAAATGCAAGCTGGATAAATATATTTAAAGATGCTCTTATTTAGTTTTAGACACTACTTTATCAGACCATTTACTGTTATTCTTAGAGTTATGAAGGTTAATGTATGTTCCTAAATAGAGCATATTCAAGTTCAAAAAATCTTGGCTATTTGAAATTAAGGTGGGGGGATCTAGTTTGAAAAAATAGGTAAGATGCTATGTGTATGGATTTTTAGTAAAAGATTATTGTTTGTAGAGAGGCTTTTATAGCATAGGGTGAGAAGTTTTTTGATTAATTTAAATCTTGGGTTTTACAGTGCAAAGCCAGAATTATAATGATGCAGTGTCGTAGAGATTAATAGGGTGCAATAAATTTTTAAATGGCCCAAGAGGAATTTATGGTAATATTAAAATAATAAGAAACTTATTAGAGGCAAAGGGCGAAGCAAATATGGCTTAAAGATAGAGATTGCTATACCATATTTTAACATTCTTATGCATCATCAAGGAGAAAATTTAATTTAGTTCATAAACTAAGAGATGAAGATGCTAATTGGCAATATGAGGTAGATCATATATGGCAGATAATGTTATCATATTTTGATAAGCTATTTGATGAGCCAAATGAGGAGCACAAGTCAATTATGGATTATTTGCAAGAATTTGTATTAGTAAAAAAAAAAAACTGATGGCCCCTATCTTTCTAAATGAAGTATGTGAGGCCCTTTTCAGTATGCACCCTAACATGGCTTTGAGGTTGGATGGACTAAACCCAGCTTTCTATCAATAATTTTGGTAAGTTATAAGTGGAGATGTGGTGCAATTTGTTAGAATTTTTTAAAAATGGATAGCTGCCTGATGGTATAAATAATACAACCATTGTACTTATTCCTAAGAAGAAACATTTATAAATTATGGTAGGTCTACGTCCTATTACTTTGTCTAATTTAGTTTACAGGATTTTTACAAAGGTTCTTTAAATCGACTTAGGTCATACTACCTTTTTTGGTATTTGAGAATTAAAGTGTGTTCATCATCGGCTGGTCTATAATAGATTACATCCTTATAACTTTTGAAGTGACCACTATTTGAAGCAGAAAAGGCAAGGAAAAGTGGGAGTTACAACTTTAAAGATGAATATGTTAAAGGCTTATGACAAGATTAGTAAAGGTTTTTTGGAGAAAGTTATGTTAGCTATGGGCTACAATGTGGGTCAATAGAATTATGGCCTATGCGACTTTGATAAGATATCACATCATACTTAATGGATCAGAGGTGGGTTAATTTATTAATCCGAGATGCGAATTACGCTAATGTGATCTATTGTCAATGTTATTATTCATTATGTGTGTAGGTTGCCTTATATCTCTTCTCAAATTTAAAAAGGATAATGGAATGATCTATGGATTTAAGATTTCATGGGTTGCGCCTTCAATAAGCCACCTTTTCTTTGTTGATGATTGTTATTTATTTTTCTATGCTACAATACAAGAATATTTGTAGGTGATACAGATATTTGAGCAATATGAAAAATCATTAAGCCAATTAATTAATCATGTTAAATCTATCATTTTTCATTTAATATGAATGTAAATGGAGAATTGCAGGTTACAATTTTTTATATTCTATAGATTAGGAAAGTTAGAGACCAAGGAAAGTATTTAGGGTTGCCTTTTTTAGTTAAATGAAATAAGAATAAGGTTTCTACTTTTGTTAAAAAATGGGTATAACAAAAATTACAGAATTAGAGTGTTGGCTAGTTGCATGATCAACCCCTTGATTTTAACTTTGATAAGCAATTTGGATTACTAATGATTCTATTTAAGTGTGTAGGACTTTTATTCAAAGATCAAGTTATGTGTTCAAGTTTGAAGATATGTAATGCTCTCTAAAAGAGAATTTATATGTAATTTAATGAAGGATATAAAACTATGTAAATCCTTAAATTGAATGGATGCAAAAGGACTTAAGAAAAATTAAATTTTCAGGCTACAGGTGGTTGCTCATGAGCAAACCTCCAGATAATGAGGGGGCTCACAAGTAATCCCCCTACTCACTTACCTTTAGTCCTTCTTCAGCATTAAATTCTTGAGTTACTCGAGAGCACTGCTCACGATCATGAGTCGCTCATGAGGGTCACTTGGCAGCCTCTAACAGTCATATTTTTTAATGGTCACAAGTTGGATATTGCCCTCGCAATCGTGAGCTGCATTTCAATTATAAAAAGCTGAAATTTATTAAATGTTAAAAGAGAGACTTGGAGAAGCAATTAATGGATCCAATAACCATATTTTGATGCTTAAGCTATATAAACATGCTATGGAGTTTCATTAGAAATTTACACACTTTGAACATTAAAATTTCTCTCTTTACCATTCATTAAGCATTAACTCTATTCATTTACTTTCTTTGTGCTTAATTAACTCTTGTAAGAGTTAGTTATGTGTTAGAAATAGGACTTCTACTTCATCTAATTCTTAGGATAGATTAGAAGAGAAGTGAGGTTTATTTCTCGATGAATTGGTTTAAGTGTTCAACCATTAAAACACTTAGGTTTGTTGTTAAAGTTAAGCTTTGTGGAAAAGCTCATCATTTTGTAGTTTAGAGTTGAGCCTTAAAACTCTTGTAATCTTAATGTTTGCTAATAAAACTAGTCTGTATATTGAAAATCCTAACCTGGGGAAAAGTTAGGTGGTGACATAGATTTATTTATGAATCATACTCCTTAAATACTTGTGTTCTTCCTTCTACTTTTTTAATTCTTATTCAATTTCTCTTAATTTTTCTTTAAATTTTCAAAAGCCCTATTCACCCCTCTCTAGGGAAATTATATAGAGTACAAAAGTTTTATCAAAATTTGGTAAAAAAATCCTCTTAAAAATAATTACTAAAGAAAATCCTAATTATGTTATAAATGTCTTTTTACTTCCTTAAGATCTGTGTGCAGATTTAGAAAAAATGATGAATAGTTATTGGTGGGGTAGTGTGTATGGATATAAAAGAAGTATTTGATGGTTGAGGTTATATCATCTCTGCATATTCAAGAAATTTGTAGGATTAGGCTTTAAGAAAGCTCATAACTTTAATTTAACCATGCTATGCAAACAATTATGGAAGCTACCATTTAAGACAAATTCCTTAGTCTCTTATTTGTTTAAAGCATGATATTATCTAATTATAACTTTCCTTTAAGCCCAACTTTATGAAAAATCCAAGCTATGTGTGGAGAAGTTTATAGGCTACTCAAGATGTGCTTAAAAGAAGTGCTTGCTTGAGAGTCGATCATAGTGAGCATATTTCCATTTGGTTTGATCCTTGGCTTCCAAATTCAATAGATGGGTGGGTTACATGTATTACTCATTTTTTACCTTAGTAATAATCAATCTTAATTTTGATCTTACAAAAATTAATTTTGAGCATTTAATTTTTTGTTTAAGTGTGTATAAGTTAGGACTCTATTAGAAGTTAAAATGAAGTATGAATATTTTGGGCTGATTTAACCTCTGAGATTTAAGGAGGCTTTTAATATTCTTAGAGCTTTATAATGAGAAAGTTATCTTCTTCATATTTGAATTAGACATTTTGAGCTTTTTGAATTGAGCTTACTTATTAAAATCCATATTCATTTAGGTATGCAAATATTAAGTCAAAGTCAATATATACAACTATCATTTTAGATTGCACAGTTCTTAGTATTTTGGAAATATATTAAGCTAAAGAAGTCCAATTGAGGTGATTTAAAATGATATGGAAAGCTAAGTCAAATATCTAGAATGTCTATGAAGAAAGTATAGGCAAATTCAAACGTCTCCAATAGAAAATCGTGATTTTAATTCGTGTACAGCTGTCTGACAGTAGTTTGCCATTTTAAAGTCCACAACTCTTCATATTTTAGTAATATATTGAGCTACAAAATTCCAATTGAGGTGATTTAAAATGATATGAAAATTTAAGTCAAATATCTACAACGTTTATAAAGAAAGTGTAGGAAAATTGGAATGTCTCCAGTAGCTAATCATAATTTCAACCTGTGCACAACAGTCTGACAACATTACTTTCAATAATTTAAAATTATAAATATTGGATTTAAAATATAGATGTTGGACACATTATTTATACCTTTAATAATTTATCTATATAAATACCTTTAGAGCTAAATGGCAATTAAGACATTCTTGCTTATTATCATTCTATATCTTAACATTCATTAAAACTTTTAAATTCTCAAATATTCACTCTTTTTTTATAACTCTTGTGAGAGTTGGTTGTGTGTTAGAAATAGAATTTCTCTTCATCTTAAATCTTGAGATAGATTAGTAAGGAAGTGAGATTTATTTCTAAAGGAATTAGTTTAAATGTTGTCTATTGAAACACTTGGGATTTGATTTTTTGAGTGAGCCTTGAAAACTCATGTTGTAAGGTTATAAGAGTGAGCCATAAAACTCTTGTGTAATCTCAATCTTGTGAATAAGATTGTGGTTAATTAAAAATCCTAACTTGGGGATAAGTTAAGTGGAGATGTAGGATTGTTGTTGAATCCGAACGCTTTAAATCATTGTGTTCCTCATTCTTCATTCTCAACATATTTTCATTTCTTGCAAAGAATTATTTTTAATTCTGATTTTTATTTAATAACCCTATTCACCCCCTCTCTAGGGCTTTTTCACTCATATTAGTCTAGATGATATTAAAGTGTCTAGCTTATTTGCGATATGGTAGAGAGCTTAGGATATAGATGTTTCAATGGATCTCTTTAATGATTTTAATAAAGTATAAATATTACAAATTTCATTAAGCAACCAAGTTGCGTGTGATTCTTGGTATTAGTGTCTTTCAATAAATGGGAATTTCTTAGTTTGTAATTATTACAGAAGTATCAGAGATGACTGTTTGAGTAAAGAGCACTATATTTGGAAAGTTATTAGGAAGTTGCAAGTACCACCAAAACTAAAAAAGTTTCTACAAGGAGCTTATTCAAGATGTTTACCAACAAATCAAGCATTTAATTTCAAAATAGTCTACATAGATCCTTTGTGCCAGATTTTTATGAATGTTGTTAAAGATAGCCTTCAAATTTTAAAGTTATGTCCATTTGCCTAGAAGGTATGGATTTGATTATCTCTTCCTTTTTTTTTGTCATAATCACAATTCACTTATGGATTGGATGGAATGTGTTTTTTCAAAGCTTGAATTAGAGAATAATGCTTTTTGTAGTTATATGTTTGAACTTGTGGAATTACAGAAATAATAAGGTTTGGAAGGATAATAACTGTTTGAAAGCACACCGTTAAAATTAAGCAGGTCAAATCCTTTTTTAATGTCGTGCAATAAATCATAAAGTATAAGGGTCTAAGACTATGTCTTTTTCCAAAGATGGAGATGATATGGTTTGGACAACTTCACCTACAAATTGGTATAAGGTTAACGTTGATGCATCCATTTTCTTATGGTTTGGTAAGATAGGTGTCGAATGTTGTGTGTGAGACTTTGTTGGAAATTATATCAAAGGTTTCATAAAGCTACTCCACTTTTCTATTTCCAAAGAATTGGAGGCTATGACAATTTATAAAGTTCTCAGTTGTCTTAAACATCTCTAATATGGTTGTTTCATCCTAAAGTCTGATGATTTGCAAGTGATTTGATCTCTACATTCTTAAGGAGATGTCTTGCCTTTTAGATTTTCGTAGATGATTGTTGTATGTTATTAGACCACTTTCATCAAATGTTAGATTTTTTTTTATACATCCACAAATGAGGTAGATTACCTTAATGCAAAAGATGATTCTTTATTTGATCTTCATGAATATGTTGGTCCCTAATTTTGTAGTGCACTATCTAGCTCATGAGAGCTTCTACAATTTAAAAAAAAAAAGAATATAATGTTTATATAAAATTAACCATGAATGCATGTGTGTGTGTATGTATACATATTCATATCCATAATAATGTTTTACAAAATTTTTATTTTAATAATTTTCTAAATTAGAGTAACATTAATTGATAGATAAACTTTTGTAATAATTAAAATTTTTTATTTTTATTAATAAAATTATTTATGAACATTTGTTTTTCTAACAAATAAAATTTAAATTTTACGTAACTTCTTTAAATATCATTTATTTATTTTTTATATCAAAAAAAATAATAGAATTTTAAATGCACTAAAAATAAAAATAAATTATAAAAACACAAAATATTACACTAATTAATGAAAGAAAACTCTTGTCAAAGTTTTGATTAAATATTTTTAGAGGTCATAATATATATATAAAGCTGAGCACCGTAAGATTTTTGACACGTGACGCCTTAAAATTTCAACACATTTTCAACTCTCTTTACTTTCAACGTTTCTCTCTTCTTTCAGCTTTCTTTATCCATGTACTCCTCCATTTGAGGTTTCTCCATTGATTGATAGTAATAGTAATACCTGAAAAAAAAAAAGATAAACAATTGGATGATTGTCCCCTTCATTCAATACCTTTTGCTTTTCACTATAATAATAATAATAATAACAACAATAATATGTATTCATTCAGTAGCAGAGTATAAATTTGTCATCACCATCCTTGCTTTGATGTGCACCATGGCTTCTCTCTCTAATGACCTAAATTCTTCTACTCCTTCTAGCCAAATACAAGTCTTTTTATCAACATCACTAACGTCACTAAATTTATTGCCTTTCAAAAGACTGAGGTTGGTTTTTTCCTTTATAATTATTTTTACATGATCGCCTTTTTCAGGTTTACTTAATTTTGTGGAATTTCTTTTGTGTTGTAATTTATTTTTAGTTTATGCTTTAACTGGTACTGGATTATTAATTCTTTTCAATTAGGGTTTTTTTGGTGTAATAACATGCATTTTTATTGTTATTATTATTATTATTATTATTATTATTATTATTATTATTATTAGTATTGTTGCTGCTGCTGTTGTCATTATCTTTATTATTATTATTATTATTATTATTATTATTATTATTATTATTATTATTATTATTATTATTATTATCTTAATAATTATTATAATATATATATAAGAAGACAAATTAAGGAAAAAAAAAGTGAATGTGTGTGTTTATAAAGGAGACATTACAGATAACGAAGAATCAGGTTTTAATGTAAAGTATCCAGTTTGGTCCCTATATTTTTCTTCTCCTCCATCAACCATACAAATAAACTTCGATCAACACAAAATTTTAATCGTAGTTATTTCTTGATGTCCTCTATGCGTCGGTGGCTTCCATTTGAGCAGAAATAATGATGATTAGTATAATTTTAACTTAAAATTATATCTGTTTTGTGGTCATTGGATTGCCATCATCGTTACCATTCAACTTTAACAGTCACTGGCAGCTTGTTGGTTGTCTTCCTAGGAGTCCGTAGCCATCAGCCTTGCATCCTAACTCAGTCGTTTGAATTTTGTAATAATTTTTTGGTAAATTCTCTTTAATTTTTCGATCTGTAAGATATTGATGCTGGGTTGATGATGATTTTGGTATTGAGTTTTGAAGTAGTGGTGATTATATATATGAATTGGGAGTGCTAATTTCCATTTGTAGGTTTTGGCCTTTCTTTTGGTACAGAGGAAACTTTGCTAGATTTTCATTAGAATTTTAAGGTTAGTTAATTTTTTTAAAATAAATTTCTTAAGGCTTACTGTGGGTTTCGAAAACTTCAAACTTTCCCATTTTCTAGTGTCAATCACGTGCCCTAGGGGTTTAGGTAGTGAAATTTTTTCTTTTAATATTGTATTGGTGTTAATCTAATTTTAATAGGCGTGAATTGATTGTTTGCCTTAAGATAATTTTTGGGTTATTATTATTAATATTAATTTCAGTGGGTTATTTTTTAATTTTTTTATGGAGTTGATATACTTATGGCGAGTCGCTTAAAATTGGAGGTGGAGAAGAAAGGTATGTCTTGTATTTCAATAAAAAATCAAATTCTATACACAAAGTTGCCCAATAGCTAAAGAGATCATTAAAGAACAAGTGATCAATCTATACAATAAGTATGAAAAATACAATTGTTTCTTAGGTTATGAATCTCTTTCATGATTACATAGTGTGTATTTGCTTAATTATTACTTTAATTTAACCCATTTAAAAGTATTTTTAACTATGTTGCTTGATTGCCTATAATAATTAATTAAGATTAAAAGGTTTTTTTTTATTGTTAACGGTGTAGTCATATGATGCACTGCTCTTGCTAAAGATAGTATGTGAACACAATCAAATAGGCTCTTGAAAAGAATATCCTCTCCTCTCATAGTCTCTCGTGATGATATTGTCGCTCTTGTTAGCAAGAGATCGTATTGTCATGGTAAGTAAGTTTTGTTTAAAATACATAAGTGTTGTTAAAGAAATTTTTGCCATAATTGAAATTTTCTGTTAAAGAAATTTTTGCCATAATTGAGGTTGGAAGTTAATTTTGTATATATGCATATAGTTAGGTTGGAAGTTTTCTGTTTCTATTGCTATCAACTATTAGTTTATAGTTTTGCATTTGAGTGAAGCATATTGATGATGAATTTTTATAGTCACTTTTTTTTTTTAAAGTTTGGTTTATTTTAGTTTAGTTAGGTTTTTTCCCACCTTCAATTTGAAAATAAAAGGGATCAAGGTTTGTTTAGTTTAATTGGGGTTTTTTTAAGGTACAGAAAAGAAATTTTAATTCAATTGCTTTTTGTTTTTGCCTTGTAATGTTGGTTTTTGTATATGTAAGTGTTCTATTTTTTTTCCTTATTAAGTTTTGTTTTTTTAAGTTCAGAAATGTCAGTGATAAGATGGAGAGGAATCTATTGCTTACAAAAACTAAAAACAACAATTATTCCTATTGAGTTTATAGAAAAAGGCCAAAATCATGTTATAGATGTTTCTCTTACTTTTATTTGGTAGAGAGCAAAGCTTAAGGTTTGAGGATTTCATTCTATAATTAAATATTGATGCTAAATGATTAGCTGAATAAATGTGACATTTTTTATTTATTTTGTTGTATAAATGTGATGTGTTTTGATTGGTTTTTTTTTCATTGATTTTACAAGGAGAGTTGGTCTGCACTCTAAGAGGTCATTTGTTATGCTTTTTCTTTATCTCTTGTAATGTTTGACTGGTAATCATTTTATCTCACTTTATTATTTGGTTGTACTACTCTCTCTTTAATAAAGCCACTATGTTTCAATCTCATACTATCAAAAGAATTTCAAATTGAATTAAAGATCTTTATGTTCCCTTCTTTCAAATTGTCTCCAAGTATAAAAGGTTACTATTGTAACTCAATGCATATCAAGTTGAGTTTTACTCTGTATTTGTTACTAGCATTCCATATTTTGCATTTTTTTTATTGAAAATATGATTCTTTGGCAACCTTATGGAATTCCTTCTCAATCTTTTATTGCAATCAATAAGTTATGCTCTCTTTGTTTTTTTTTTTTTGTAAAGTTTGTAATATTTGGGATTAGATTTTAGAGAAATTGTGATGTGATTTTTTTAAATATTAGTTAATGTTTAGTATAGGTTTGTTATGTTATGAAACTGAGATTAAAAAAATGCATTAGGATTGTTTAGCTCATTAGTTTTGTTTGTATTATAAAATACATGTTTGAAGTGTTTGATTCTTTTTTTGGTCAAAGAGAAATAGGAATACCTAAATAAATTAAATTATTAAGTTAATTTCTATGTCACATTCTTGACTTTGATTCTATAAAAAAATCATGTTATATTCATTAACTCAGTTTTTGCTTTTTCTCACCCTGGCCTTGCTTTTTTAGCAAGATTCAATTATACTAGGAAACTTATCATTAATCTATTTATGATCCATTCATCTTTGGCCTTAACAATGGTATTGGTCTATTTTGATGGTGCAATTTCATTTAGGGTTCTTTTATTTCCTATTTGTTTTCCTTCCCTTGATCCCTGTTGGTGATTTTATTTAGCTAAACTTATGGATTTAGAAGAACTTAGAAAATGGAGTCTTGAAGGGGAATCATATGAGCTAATCTTTATTTAGCAAAATGGAGTTCATGAAACTTAGGTCAGAGCTTGATTCATTTCGAGCTAATGGAACAATATAAGGTGAGTTTTAGATCCCTCTTTAGACATTTACCAATTTTATTGTATTCTTTTCTTTTGTGCCTTCTGTGGATGTTTAGTTTTGTTCCATTATAATACTGAATAAGAAGGATATACTTATGTGAAAAATAATTCTTTGAACTTCAACTAAAGTAGAACAAGTTTACACCATTTGAGATTAGGGGCTTATTAAATAGTCTTCCACTGAATCTGATGGCATGTTTCGTTCTTATTATTGTTTATTGTTTGAGAATTTTTAGCTATGCTGATTATAATCACTAGATTCAATTATATATTGTATTTTGCTTCACACTATATGCCTATGACAAACCCTTAAATAGCTTGTAAATTGTAACATTATATCCTTTCTTGAAAATTGAGCAACTTTACTATTCTTTTAATTATGTTGCCTAAAGTGGATTCATGATCCTATGGACATAGTGCTAATTCCTATTGGCAATCAAAGGGCAAGTAACATTCTTATTAGGAGGAAATCTAATTAATTCATTTTCTTCCTTGGTTTCTATTTTTTTAAATTATTTTTTTACTTTTAGGAAAGTGAAAGTGAATGTTATTATAATAGACCACTGAATCCCTAGCATGGCATGTGATGATTTGTTAAAGAAAATAAATGTATGCTAGCACACTTTCAATCTCCTCATTTGCTTTAGTTAGAAATTAGTATTGTTATTCTCTTTAGAACCTTTTTTTACTTTTATTGCTCATATATCTCTTCATCTGTGCCTACCATATTATGCATTTTTATAACTCTAGAATACAAAGCCTACTAAGAATAAGTTTTCAACAACTGTGCAAAATTCACATAGGAATTACACTATCAGATGCCAAAACATTTATTACTGAAATAAGATTAGATAAGCATAAATTAATCTTATTATTAGGAATTTTTAGTGCTTCAATATTCTCTCATCAAAGCATCGATTGCTTTTAGTGCCTTGATGACGTAGCGAAAGCTTATTAAATTATGGATAACTATTGTAGTTCATTGATTCACGCACGAATACCTAAAAAAAATCTTTTATTAATCTGTTGATTCAAATAAATACTAGAATAATAAGCATCAAAATTCGTTGATTCTTAAATAAAATACCGAAAATTGGAGGAAATAGAAAATTTTATTAAAATCATCAAAAACTGTCGCACCTAACTCTAAGGCTTACATATTTATAGGATAACATAAACCTAAAACCCCTAATTTTAATTAGGAAATAAAATAAAAATAATTCCTAGCTAAGGTGGAAAATCAAATACCTAACAATATAGGAAAGTTGAATTCTAATCAAATTCAAATCAATGTAGTAGTAGTAGTAGTAGTTTATAGGATAACATAAACCTAAAACCCCTAATTTTAATTAGGGAATAAAATAAAAATAATTCCTAGCTAAGGTGGGAAATCAAATACCTAACAATATAGGAAAGTTGAATTCTAATCAAATTCAAATCAATGTAGTAGTAATATTATTATTATTATTATTATTATTATTATTATTATTATTATTATTATTATCATCATCATCATCATCATCCATTGTTCTTCAAACTCATTCTAAGAACTCCGAGACTTGTTGCTCCACATTATTCCCTTTAGGGTAGAGAAAATTTGCCCTCAAATTTTTCCCAAATAATGAGAAATAAATTTGCTATAGAACATCATATATTCATCTTCAACTTTTAATTCTTTCAAAATAGAAATTAAAAGAACACAAGAATAAACAACTTTATCAATGCCAATAAAGTAAATATATTCAACATTGTCCTCATCTTCTTTATCGAATGTTGGTTCATCTGTAATAACTGTGTCTTCATCCTCAACATCATCAGTATCATTGAATAAGCTCTTTTTATAATACTTTTCTTTTTCATCTTCATCACTAAACTCCCCATCAGAATTTTTGTGGCGATTATTATTATGTTTGATTGAATAGGTTTGATTTTGATTGCCTAAAAGTGTAACCATCCTTTTTATCATTTGTTCCATTAGTTATTCAAACCAGTCATATGTTCTTCTTAGCATATTAACAAGGATCAATTAGGCTTTGATACTAACTGACGTAGCAGAAGCTTATTAAATTAGGGATAACTATTGTAGTCCATTTATTCGCGCACGAATACCTATAAATAATCTTCTATTAATCTATTGATTCAAATGAATACCAGAATAATAAGCATCAAAATTCTTTGATTAAAAGAGAATACCAAAATTTGGAAAAGAAGAGATATTTTATTGATTCATAAAAAATTGTCTCAATAACCTTAAAGCTTGTATATTTATAGGGTGGCACAAACCAATAAACCCTAATTTAATTAGGAAATAAAAATAAAGACAATCTTTTACTAAGGTAGGAAATCAAATTCCTAATCAATACTAAATTACAACTACAAATCAAATCCTAATAATGATCCAGATTTTCTAGGTAGAAGAACTTAAAATTCCTTTAAATTTATAATTCTTTTTAAAAGAAATTTCTTTTGAATTGAGGAGGAAGATAAGAAAGAAGAAAGAAAGAAATTGAAGCTAAGAAACTGTTTTTAAGTTTTGATTAATTTCATTAATCGAATACATCTCTTTATATACTTATTCTTATAATGGCAAATATTTAAAGAAAAATAGTAAATTGATATAAACCATTAGTTAAAAATAGTAAATAAATATATTATAATTTATTATATAATAAATTATAATAATTATAATATATTCCTCTTGGATCATGACTCTCCCATTTGAGTAGCTTTAACTCTTGGTCCAGCTAAAATTTAAGATGAGGAAATTTTTGAGTTGCTTTGTCTAGGATATATCACTTTAACTTATATGGAAGGTGACCTTTTCTGCCAATGCAGAAATACTCTCATTTTCCATGTTTGGTTTCACGAACCTTTTGCTTTAGAATACAATCCTCCTTTAAAGGATTTTCTTGCTCTATCTTCAAGTCATCAATTAAGAGAAGACGAGTGTCTTAGTCAGGGTCATCATTCAGTAATGATGGTTCAAAGAGTTTTAAGTTCTCGGTATTAAATTACTAAGTACATATGCATGTATTATGGTAAGTTGAGTTAGAATGCATTGTCACTAATTTGTTTAAATGATCTTGAATGGTCCATATCAAATAAGTTTTAGTTTCTTTCCCTTCTTTTTTAACCAATTCATTACTAAAGGTGTAACCAGACTAAGTCTCTTTCTTCAAAGTGATATGGCACATGGTGTTTGTCATGACGAGCTTTGTATCTTTGTTGAGAACATTGCAGTTGTGCTTCTACTTCTGAATGAATCTTCCTAATTTGTTTAAGGAAATTCTATGCTCGGATATGTTCTTCTTCCTCTTTTCCACTTAATAGTTTGTCACTTATAACAAATGCCAAATCAAAAGGACTTTAAGGTAAGTACCCTGAATAAACCAAAAATGGAGATTTGAGGTATGGAGCCATGAATTGTATGATTAAATAAAAATTGTAAATACAAAAGGCTATCATCCTAAGTTTTAGGATGCTTGGAATTATAAACCCTTAGTAAGTGTACCATAGTCTGATAATGACCTTCATTTATCCATCAGTTTAAGGATGAAATGTAGCATTGTGCTTAACCTGGTATCCATCATTCCCTATAATGACCTCAAAAAATGGCTTAATAATTAACTATCTCTATCTGAAATAATTAAGGTAGGCAAGCCAAAATGTTTCCGTACATATTGGAAAAATAATTTAGTAGCTCCTTTTCTAATTACTATCATTTTGCAAGGAATAAGAATCACCATCTTACAAAAATAATCCATCACAACTAAATAAGTAATCATATCCAACCTCGGTTTTAGGCAAACCTCCAAGAACATCCATTGAAATGCTCTCCTAAGGTCTATTAGGTACTAGCAATGGAAAGATGCAGTCCTAACTTTCTATTAGACGGGCTTAGAGGTGTTACAAAGAACACAACCTTGTATGTATCATGAAACATTAAGGTGCATCTTTGGCCAAAAGACATAAAGATGAAGATTTAATAGTGTTTTCTCCACTCCAAAATGTCCTACTACTTTGGAAGTATGAGCTTCACTAATCCATTATAAAATTATCGCCATCTTTTAGTATGCATAATTAGGTTTCCTTATACAGTAGTCCATCTTTTAATTGAAACTCGATAAGCTTTCCTTGGTGCAACTTAGCAGAGGTTGAACTATAAACAAAAGTCTATTTTGTATCCTTTTATGTATTCAGAAGGATCTATAGGTTAAATCTGCATAGCCACTTGTAGTGTTGACTTAGTTGCTGTTGAAGGTCAAGATAGCATATCTGCCAACTTATTAGTCATTCCCTTATTGTACTTAATGACCATATTTAATTTATTAGTGATATGCCCTAGGCCAATTATGTAATTATTATACTTTGACATTGTCATATTTCTATTCTAATAATAAACAAACATTTTTATTATTACTAGCTAATTCTATTATTATCCTTAATTAGTTAATTCTACTAAGATCATTAAGTACATGATTTATAGTAAAAATCTTAGGTGGTACTTGAATTCTAATCTAAATATCCCTAGTTAATTATTGATATAGGAATAATAATGAATAAAGACTAGTATGAGGTTGACTAAAGATTAAGTTGTACTGATAATGTATATGAGATATTAAGTCAAACTCATAGGTACATATTTAGGGAAATGATGTATTGGATTGACCCACTATGAGAATACCATATGGATTATTGTCATAGGTAATTCTCATCAAAGTAGTATTATTTGAGTCCTCTAACTTGAGATTACCATGGTTTTCTAGATGATAAGTTTTGTATTTTGACATATCCCTACACTATACTTTAACTGGATGGTAAAATAGGTTGTGATTGCATATAAAGTGAGTTGTGTGAGGAATGTGAGTGGCTAAGATGGAATTTTTCCCTCAGTTATTTTGAGAAGATATATGTAAGGCCCCTCCATAAGTTAGCTGAAGAGAAATGCATGGCCATGCTAGAATGATAAAGAGTTATCAATATCAATCTACTTAGGATTGAGAAACAATATGATTGAACAATATAAAGATGATATAATCCATGTCTTATGTTCAATCAGGATATCATGTGACAAAAAGGACTATAGTACACATTGTGTATTAGGTTATATCAGATTATCGACCTTCACATAACTTGGGTAGTCATAATGATTGCTAGAGACTAATTATGACTTGTGGGCTGAAATGGGAATTTTAGGTCCACTGCCAACATTGTGTGAACCTATAGGGTCGCACACTTGAGAACAAACCCAAACTTAGGTTAATACAGCCTAATAATTATCTCTATGTAAGATTATATATATATATATATAATAATGATATATATATATATATATAATATATATATATATATATATATATATATTTATATATATATATATATAGATATATATATATATATATATATATATATATATAATATATATATATATATATATATTAGTATTTATTTATTTCCTAATTTATTTAAGGTAAGAGTTTTCTAAAATAAATATGAAAGGATTCTAGTTTGGAATTAGAATCAAAATATAATGAGAAGTTTAAAACTTACCAAAATTGTTTTGGTAAGTGGAGATGTATAAAACCCTAGAAAGGATGGCTATAAATACATCTCATTCTTTAGGGTTTATGAAAAAGGTTAAGCCGCCATTTTTCCTTCTTCTTACTACACTTCTTTTGTGAAAAGAAAAAAAACATGGAGAAAAAACATGTTGTGAGACAACAAAAGGTTTTAGCAAACCTACTTTACTTTGGATCATTTTGTTCATGTGGACACCGTAGAGGATGTGATCTTTTGGTGATGTCTTAATTCGATAAGAAGACACGAAAAGCTAAAGGTAAGGTATTACCAGAGTGAACCCCCTCTCTTCCTTGCAACTATCTTGCCATTAGATGACTTAGTGAGTGTTTGAAAACCCTCTCAATTAATCTAAGTCAAATTACATGGATTCGGGTTATAGGTTTTGTGGTTAAAAGTTTTATTTTCTGCTGTGTTATGTATCAAGAAACCTAACAGTGGTATCAGAGCCACTTATAATTCGATTGATTATATATATATATATTTATATATGAGAATTGAAAATTAATTTTTGAAATATATGTGAATATATTTCATTTTGAAAAGTGTTTTTGAAATTTCTTTTTTATCTTTTTTATATGATGATTTTAACAATCCTATATCGAAAAACAATTATGTACACTAATTGGATTAATGTCTATAATTGTTTAACACGATTAAACACCATTTGTAGTATGCATTTTTGGTAAAATACATACTATTTTTTAAGGCAAAAATTTAGCTGCATAGGGCACATAACCATGCGCATTACGACACACAGCCATGCCTAACTACAAATATGCAAAGTGTAAATAGAAAGACTAATGGGGTCTTATTCAAGTGTTGAACAAAATTGACATGTTATGAACATATAAATTTAATGTAGTATGATTACAATGGTTTATGGTTTTGGTAACTGCTCATTAAAAGAGTTTTGGTAAATCATATAAATTCACCACATAAATCATTCTCATTATAATAATTAAATTTAATGAAAATTAATCTATTATCCTCTTTGTGTTTAGTGTAAAATTGCATGGTACATGGCATGGCCTTTAAAACCAATGTGATTGGATTTTTATTATTCATATTTATGGGTTGTAATTTATTAAATACGACCAGTTGTGATTTTATTTTATTGAGTAGTAATATAATAGCATAAATTACAACTTAAAATGTAATGTAAATGAAGGCCCAACATAAAGACACAAAAAGAGGCTAAAGATGGAAATCCAAAGTGGAACTCAGAGTGGAAATCCAAGGTGAATGGCTCAAAATGGAGGAAGTCTTATTACCTAGGATTGACTATTGATCTTCATATTGACTTATGAAGATAAATCTAGATTTGGGCCATGCTATGTCATGTTTACTTTATTGCTTGATTTTTATGTTATGTATGAGATGATATGCATGTGAAGTATGTCTATAATATAATAATATCCAAATAAGGTAAAACAAATTGGAGCCCTTATTAAATATTATGTCACCATGATGCGCCCTATATGTTTAAACACTTATTAAGCCTTAGATTATTATATATGGGTCTGCCATATAAGGGTGTATTAAATCATCCGAAGAAGCAAAATTCAAAAAGAGTGATTTCTAAACATTTATTATGGTTTAACTTAACTAGGTCATCAAAAGGGTTTTGGACTTAGAGCATCAGATGGAATTTTTAGCTAGGACATGTGATGTCAAATCCCATACCCTTCTGAGAGTTACATGAGATGTAATTGTAAGAGTTACCTCTCTAAATAACCATATCTTTAGGTGATGAACCAAAGCTCACTTAGAGTATGGTGAAATATGGATCTTGGCCCACTAAAATTTATAAGTTAACTTAAGGGTTATTAATTTGAATAAATTTTTATAGGATTTATAATTATGCCTTATTAAAATAACTTGATAAAATACTGAGTACATTGCATATATATTTATTGTAGATAATGACATCAAACACCACATATAATATGTCACTGTGATCGATCCTTGAGAAAGATAAGCTTAATGGGACTAACTTCTTTAACTGGTATAGAAACTTACAAATTGTTCTTAAGTAAGAAAGAAAGGAATATATCCTTGATCAACCTATCCCAGATGAACCAGCTACTAATGCTCCTAGATCTCAAAAGGATGCTCATGATAAGCATCTTAATGACTTTGTTAATGTCACTTACCTCATCTTTGGATGCATGGAATCAGAACTACAAAAATAATTAATGGAAATGGATGCTTATACCATGATAGGCCATCTCAAGGAAATGTTCCAAGAGGAAGCTAGAATTGAAAGGTTTAGCACTATAAAAGCATTGCTTTCTTACAAGTTGACTACTGGTAGCTTCGTGTGTCCTCATTATCAGCCTTCACACAGCTTGGGTAGTCATAATGTCTTACTAGGGACCAATTATGACTTGTGGGCTAAAATGGGAATTTTAGCACTGCCAATGTTGTGTGAACCTATAGGGTCACACATTTAGAACAAGCCCGAAGCAAACTTAGGTTAATAAGCCCAATAATTATCTTTATGTAAGATTAAATATATATATATATATATATATATATATATATATATATATATATATATATATATATATATATATATATATATATATATATACAGGAAAAGATTCTAATTTGGAATTAGAATCAAAATAGAAGGAGAAGTTTAAACTTACCAAAACTATTTTAGCAAGTGGAGATGTATGAAACCCTAAAAAGGATGGCTATAAACACATCTTATTCTCTAGGGTTTATGAAAAAGGTTAAGCCACCATTTCTCCTTCTTCTTCATACACTTCTTTTGTGAAAAGAAAAAAAAAACATAGAGAAAAATGTGTTATGAGACAACAAAGGTTCTAGCAGACTTACTTTGCTTTGGATCACCTTGTTTTTGTGGATACCATAAAGGACATGATCTTTTGGTGACGTCTTAATCCAATAAAAAGCACGAAAAGCTTGAGGTAGGGTGTCACCAGAGTGAACCCCCTCTCTTCCTTCTAACTATCTTGCCATTAGATAATCTTGGTAAGTGTTTGAAAACCCTCTCAATTAATCTAAGTCAAATTACATGGATCCGGGTTATGGGTTTTATAGTTAAAATTTTTATTTTTTGCTGCGTTATATATCAAGAAACCTAATAGAATTATTGTAGGTAAGACATCCATTTCATATGTTAAACTTGATGTAACTTTGAATATGTAGTTAGATACTAAAGAGGCTTATGATAAAAGTATACCACAACTTCCATCCCTAACAAGTAAGCTCTTTAATGCTTCACTACTTAATGCAAGGCATTTAGCTCCTTGTCATAAGTTGGATAGTTCAATATTGGTCCACTGAACATCTTAGAATGGTATACAATTAGTTTGCCATCCTAAAGTAATACGGCTCCTATTACATAGTAAAATGCATCTACTTCCACTTTAAATGCTGTCTGCAGATTTGGCAATGGTAACACTTAGGCCTTAGTAATATTTCATTTCAATAACTGGAAGGATTCTTCATATATCTTTAACCATTCAAACTTTTGATTGGCCTTTATGAGAGAATATAATGGTGTTGTAGTTAAAGAAAAATGTCTAATAAACTTTCTCAAATATTGGCATGGACCTATAAAACTTCAAACTTTGGACACTGAACGGGGTATGGGCCATTGATTGATAACTTGTACTTTCTTTGGATCTACTTTGAGCTTCTTGCACCAATAATGAACCCTAAGTAGATAAGCTTTTTCTTTTTGAATTCACATTTCTTTACGTTCAACCGTAGTTGACTAGCTTGTAGAACCTCCATTACTTAAGCAATATGATGAAGATGGTCCTCTAATGTGATGCTGTAGATTAATATGTCATCCAGATGGACAATGACAAAATCATCAATGAAAGGACGAAGTACTTCATTCATTAGCCGTATAAAGGTTGTTGGAACATTACAAATTTCAAATGGCATAACTAACCACTCAAATAATCCTTGCTTTGTCTTAAAAGCAGTTTTCCAAGTGTCTTCTTCATGGATGCGTACCTAATGATAACTTAATTTCAGACCAAGTTTAGTGAAGAAGCGAGTGTTAACATAAATGTACATGTATTCTAAGTTAGTTATTATTTATATTTCATTATAACTCTACTATTAGGTTGTAATACTCTTTTATAAATTGTTGTATCTTATTATAACAATATGCAAGAATCATTAAACCTCAACATATTTCTTCTATTTCTTTTACCTTTATATGGTATCAGAGCATGGCAAATTCGTCTCAGATTGTTTCCTCTTCTTTTTTTTATTCATTATTAACTATAAACTTAAATGCCCAACACACCTTTACCATCAAACTTACTCCCAAAAATTATCTTGTGTGGAAAACACAATTCATTCCCCCTATCAATTACTAGAAACTACACTCGTTTATAAAACCCAATGCACCACCACCACCAAGGACCATAGCTTCTTCATCAGACCTTATTTAGCAAATAAAAAAATCCACAATATGATCTCTAGTTTCAAAAAGACTAGATGCTTCTTTCTTAGATACTGTCATCTCGTAGCGAAGATGTTTTCCTTTATGTTATTGGACATCACTTTGCTCGCTCAGCATGGCAAGCACTCGCTATGGCATTTGGATCAATATCTCAGAATAGGCAGCTATAGATTTATATTGAGCTTCAAGAGATAAAGAAAAATGACTTGACATTCATAGAATACCTTAAGAAAGCCAAAGCATTGATCGATGAAGTCAACACCATAGGACATGCCCTCTCTTCAACTGAATTTAACGCCATAATATATCAAAATATTGGACCAGAATATCATAGCATTATCAGCAGTCTAAATTTGCAGCCTCTACCCATTTCTTTTTTAACATTACATGGAGAGTTGGTGGTATAAGAAATTCTCCTCACTAGCCAACTTCCCTCACGTGTTGCCAACACTACCATTAAATCACCCAACCTTGCACCACCTATACATCATCTTCAACAATCCTAATTCACACCCTACTTTTCTATTTACAATAACAAACTCTTTCATCCCATGTGGTATAGCTCTATGTCGAATTTTTGGTTACAGAAACCATACTACTGATGTTTACAAATGACGCTACCAGTCTAGACCACGTCCTAATGCCTACTTCACTTAATATCGATCATCGAACTCATCAATTTATAGGCCCACTTTGCCATAAATTTTTGCTCCCTCCAATGTTTGGTACCTTAACACAAGTGCCAATTGTCACTCAACTTTAGATATCTCTAACCTAAGTTCCATCTCTAAATATAATGATTCGGATCAACTCCATGTTGGAGATGGTAAAAGCTTGCCAATCCACCACACTAGTAACACCTTTCTCCATACTCTTTCCGTTTTTTTTTAAAATTAAATAATGTTTTTCATGTCCCAAAAATTACCAAGAATTTATTATCTATCCATAAATTCACTAATGACAACTCTTATTTCTTTGAATTTTGTCCAACATATTTTCTTATAAAGGGACTAGGTTATTAGGAGAGTTCATCTTCAAGGGCTGAGTGAAGTAGGATTATATGCTCTCCATTCATCACCCCAAGCCTTCATTTCCACTATTAGCATGCCTGACTTGGGCAACCTTAGCAGCGGACAGTCACTAAGATTGTTAATGATTTTAATTTACCATGTTCCTCGCAGTTATTTTCTCCTTGTTCATCTTGTTATTTAGGAAAATTAGCTAAGCTCACTTTTGCAATAGTTAATTATACTAGTACCTCTCCTTTTGAAATTGTCCATTCTGATGTTTAAGGCCATGCTCCTCTTTATTCTAGTCAGGGTCATTGTTATATGGTTTTGTTTATTGATGATTATACCCGATTCATGGGGGTATATTCTCTCAAGAATAAAAGTGATGTGTTTTCTTCTTTCTTATATTTTCAAGCCTTAGAAACTTGACAATTCAATGCCAAAATAAAATCATTTCACTTCGATTGGGGAGGTGAATATTAAAAATTGTATAAATATTTTCAATAACATGGCATTATACATCGTATTGCCTGTCCCTACACCCATGAACAAAACAGATTAGCTAAAAGAAAAATTTGCCACTTAATTGACACAAGTCTAACCCTTTTAGCTCATAGTCATGTTCTAAAAAAATATTGTTCATATGCATTCCAAATGGCTACCATGATTATCTATAGTTTCCAACTCCAATTGCCAAACATAATTCCCCTTTTTATCTACTTTACCATACACATCCCAAATACTTAGATTTCAAACCATTTGGATATGCCATTTATCCAGTTCTTCGCTTATTTAATAAACACAAATTCTCTTATTGCTCCACTCAATGTATATAGATAGGTTAAAATCCTAACCATGTAGGTTTTTTATGTCTTAACATCACCACCTAAAAAATTTATATTGCCCGACATGTTAAATTCTAAGACTCCATATTTCCATTTGCCACTATTGTCCCTATGCAAATTTTAGAACAATCTATGACACCTTAGCTCTAATTATTCGGGCATACATCCTCTCCTTTGGTCATTGAAGATAACTCAGGTAATCTTTTTTCTATATATCCTTTACCTCCCTTTTATCATCCAATTCCCACTCATACTTCATCTCCAACTTCTACCTAATCTTCTCTAACTAAAACCCTAACCCAATCCCCTACACACACTCTTACCCAAACTCAAACTTCTCCCTTATCTTTATCTCCTTACCAATCTTCTCCATCCAAATCCCTAAACTAAACCACTTCCCACATCCTTACCAAAACTTAGCAACCATCCCCTCCCCACCAACATCCACCTAGCCTTAACCTTATTGTTGAATTAACCAAATATCATTTTGATCCCCTATCACTTCCTTCTCAAACTCATTATATGAATTTATGCTCCACCATAATGGCTTGAAGATAAACTAATTCAGCCATCACCACTAACCCACCTACCTCTCTAATTCTTTATACACCCATAACTTTCATTCAAGTTAATAAACATTTGAAATGGAGGCAAGCAATGCAATCCGAAATTAATGCCTTCCTATAAAATTAAACTTAGTCCATTATTCCACATCCATTGGATAAAAACATTATTTCTAACAAATGGTTATTCAAAATTAAACACAAAGTCAATGGAACAATTAAATGCTATAAGGCACGCTTGGTTACCAAGGGCTTCACTCAACAAGACGGTATGGATTACACTGAGACATTCAACCCGGTTGTTAAACTAACAACCATTTGCACAGTTCTTATAATTGCTACCTTATTACTGTGGCATATACACCAATTAGACATTTCAAATGCTTTTTTGCATAGATTTTTAGACATCGCCATCTTTATGGAACAACCTAAAGGGTTTGTCGATTCAGCTCATCCTAACTATGTATTTCAATTAGATTGCTCTCTCTATTTTCTTAAGCAGGCACCAAGGGCATAATTTCAATGACTCCATAATTTCTTACTCTATCTTGACTTCAAAGCATCATAAGCCGACAAATCTTTATTCATCTATAAGGTTGACAACTCCACTTTGTTTATTTTAGTTTATATGGATGATATTTTGGTCATAGGGTCATCTAAGGTTACCATTCAATGGTTTCTTAAATTATATTAGCCAAGCATTCCCTATGGGTGATTTTGGTGCTCTTAACTACTTCTTTGGAATAGAGGCACTTCATCGGTCTGATGGTCTCATCTCTCCCAACAGAAATATATATCTGATTTACTAAAATAGGCAAAGATGGACTCTTGTAAACCCATACATACTCCTATGGCCACTTCACCACCACTTTCAAAATATAGCAGCCTAGTCTTTAATGATGGTGTTTTTTATCGAAAAATAATGGATAGTCTTTAGTATGTCACCCTTACACGACCTAACATTGCCTATATAGTCAATAGATTATGTTAGTTCATGCTTAGTCCATGTTAAGATCACTAGAATGCTGTAAAAAGAATTTTTCAGTACCTCTAATGTACCACACACTTCGAACTCTTTTTTTCTTTCTAAATTACCCTTGCATTTCCAATGGTTCTCTAATAGTGACTGGGGAGGCTGTTTTAACGGCTGTCATTCAACTAATGGATATACAATCTATTTGGGTCATAATCTAATGTCTTGGTAAGCCAAGAAGTAACCAACCATTATGAGGTCATTCACCGAAAGTGAGTATAAGTCTATTGTAAATGCCACAACTATGGTCCTTTGGCTTCAATCTCTACATTCAGAGCTTGGCTTCCCTCTTTCTCATTTAGCTAAGCTGTGGTGTGACAACATTGGTGCTATTTACCTAACCTCTAATCTTATGTTCCATGCTCGTACCAAACATATTGAACTTGACTATCATTTTGTTCGAGAAAAGGTTCTTCAGGGTGTTATTAATATTCATTACATCTCCAATGTTGATCAAATTGCAGATATCTTCACCAAACTATTGGGTCGACCATTCTTTGAGAAATATAGAGACAAGATGCACCTTCGTTCCGCTATTTGCTTAGCTTGAGGGGGGGCTATTAATGTAAATGCACATGTATTATAAGTTAATTATTAGTATTTCATTATGACTCTACTACTTGGTTGTAATTTTCTTTTATACATTATTATATCTTATCATATTGATATATAAGGATCATTAAACCTCAACATATTTCTTCTATTTCTTTTACCTTTATGGCAAGCACCATGTAGTTGATCTAAGAGATCATTAATCTTTGATAGTGGATATTGATTCTTAATAATGATTTTGTTAAGTGCTCTATAGTCCATGCACATACATCATCCTCCATGTTTCTTAGGCAAAAGTAGCACTAGTGAACCACATGGTGAGCAGTTGCGCTTGATAATTCCTTATTCAAAAAGTACTTATGTTTGCTTCTTAATTTCTTCACTTTTTTTCAAAGAGGTGCAATAACTAAATTTCATGTTCTATAGCTCTTTGCTGTAATAATCCCTGCACATCCTAAAAAAGATCCTTAAAATCTATTTGTAATTTTCCAATATCCAAACATTATGAAGGTGTTAAAGTTATTATTGAAAAAGTGACAACATTAGCATATTGATCTTGTGGTTGAATCATCAGTAAAATGAATCATCTAAAAGAGTTAACCAATTGCTTGGTTTGGTTAATTGTTAGCAAATTATTTATAGTTTAGGGCTTACAAGTGTTGATGTGGAACTCCTTTCCATCCTTTACAAATAATACTTGCAAAGCCTTTTGTAATGAATTTCATCACGATCCCAAAGATATGGACTACTCAATATAACTTGGCATACTTCTAATAGAACCACCTTACATGCAACTTCATCAATATAACAATTAGTTATTACAAATTTGAGGTAATATCTTTGTAATTTATATGTCAATGTCCTTTTAAATCCAACTTAGTGGGTAAGGCTTAGGGTGAGGCATTGTTTCTAAGCCTACCTTCTTCACTAAAGCCTTCGAAATCATATTCTTTTGACTTATAGGATTGACAATTGCTTGTACAACACTCTGTTTCACTTGAATATTCAAATGGAATAGCTCTTCACGATTGTAAGCATCTACAACATCTGTTGGTAAAGTCATTAAGGCAAGTGTAGTGTCAGGTTGCTTTAACTATGGAGGGTCTTCTACCTATTGCACTGTCAACATGGCCTTCCTGTCATTTCTTCCTTGGTTATTCCTTTGATCTTTAGGTCTCAACACAGGATGAAGTATCCAACACTTATTCTTGATATGTCTGCTGGAATTATAATAATCATAATAATTTTTTTTGTTAGGCCATCCTTGATTTATTTGTCTTTATTCTTTTAATTAGATCTACTTATGGTTTTATGTTTGTCGCCCTTCTTATAAAGTCTTTTGTATTTGGCCTCAATGGCAATGGCTTTGATTATAGCTTCTTAATTGATTCCATAGTGAAAAATTTTAATTCTTTCCATATATAGTCGGTAAGTCCTCCGATATATCTCATAAAGACAATATAATCTTCAATGTTTATATCCAATACTACAGCTTGGTTATGGAATTCAAAGCCAATAGGATAAAATTGACCAAACTTTTGATTGCAGTGCTGTCATTTGTACCACCTTTCTTCTTCATAACCAATAGGATAAAATTATTTTCTTAACAATTTTTTCAATTTACTCCAAGTCAACTCTAAAATGTCGTATCATTTTTTGTATGACTGCCATTATATAATAATATGGCTTGAGAGTTTCAAGCTTGCAAATTTGATCTTTTCAGTGTTAGAATACTTATATATATTGAAATAAGTTTCTAATATGTCTATCCAATTATCTAATTTATCAGCATCTGTAACACTGCTATAAGTAGGAATTTCAACTTTAAAATTAATTTTTAAGGCACTTACATTTCTTCAATTTCCTTCTTCCTCAGTGTTGTCTTTTTGTATGGTGTCTTCCTCATCCTCACTATCATCTATGACCTTTCTCTTTGAAGGGGATGCATGTGAATGTTTCGAGGTTTTTATTTTTCACTAGTTAAAAAATAGATGCTGATAATAATTGCACATGTTCTTCAAGCTTGGTGATATGATCAGCGTTATCACTAGTCTTATTTATTTTTCCTGACATTTCTCATTTCTTTGACCTTAGCTTCTAATGTACGAGCAAAGGACCTACGAGTTCTTTTTTAGAAGTTTTATGTCGACCGCGAGTTAGTTTTCATAAACCACCTTTACCCCTTTTCGGATATGGTGCTCTGATACCATTTGGTCCAAAACTTCTAGGTAGAAGAACTTAGAATTCCTATTTAAAGGAATGTGAATTTATACTTTTCTTAAAAGAAGTTTATTTTAAAATGAAGATGAAGATAAGAAAGAAAGAAAGAAATTGAAGCTAAGAAATTGTTTTAAGTTTTGCTTGATTTCATTAATAGAACAACATCTCTTTGTATACATATTCTTAAAACTAAAAATAACTTAAAGAAAAATAGTAAATTGATATAAACCACTAGTTTAAAATAGTAAATAAATATAGTATAATTTGTTATATAATAAATATGCATAATAAATTATAATAATTATAATATATTCCTTTTAATAATAATAATAGATAATTAATTAATTAATTATGTCTTCTATCAATTGTTTCACAAACTCATCCCAAATACTTTTGAAAATTGTTGCTTTGCATCATTCCTTTCAAGGTAAAGAAAATTTGCCCTCGAATTTTATATAAATATTAAGAAACAAATTTGCTATAGAACATCATATATTCATCTTCAACTTTTAATTCCTTTAAAATAAAAATTAAAGGAACATAAGAATAAATAATTTTATTAATGCTAATAAAGTCAATATATTCAACATCGTCCTCATCTTCTTTATCGAATATTGGTTCATCTCCAATAACTGCGTCTTTATCCTCAGTGTCATCAGTATAATGAATAAGCTCTTTTCATAATACTCTTCTTCTTCATCTTTGTCACTAAACTCCTCATCAGAATTTTCATGGCAATTATTATTATGTTCGATTGGATTGACTTGATTTTGATTGCCAAAAATTGTAACCATCCTTTCTATAATCTATTCCATCAGTTGTTCAAACCAATCATATGTTCTTCTTAGCATGATTAATAAAGATCAATTAAGCTCTAATACCAATTGACATAGCATAAGCTTATTAAATTAAGGATAACTATTATAATAGTAGTAGTAGTACAAGATTTATTATCCATTATTTTGAAAACTCATTCTAAGAACTCCAAGATTTATTGCTCCCCATCACTTGACAACTTTAATCTTTACCATCCATGCAGAAGCAATGCCTCTATTGAAGGAGTACCTGAGGGATTCAGTGGTTTGGGTTAGATAAATGGAGTACTTTGAAGGATATGATTCAGAAAGCGCTGCTAAGTACCGTTTCAGTGCCTTATCCGATAGGTAGGTCTCAGCAAAGGAACGGGTGGCTGCAGAAGCTGATGATGATGAGGCCGCTCCGTAGCTTAAACTATAGCCGTAGAGTTTATTTTCCATATGAAACCCTATTGCCTATAAATTTTCACTATATTCATAATCATAAATTCTATTAATTTCGATCGTTCACTGCCTTTTTTTTTTCCATTTTTAGTGTTACTAAGAATTAGCTACAAAAAAAAAGCTACAAAGGAAGCCCAATAACAGTGCAACTAATTCATTGCCGACAATTCAAAGTAATTAAAAAAATCAATTAATTACTTATTTATGAAATATCCATACTTATTTACAAATATACCCCTTGAAGTTTACCCTATTGTCCAGTTTAGTCTCTCAGTTTTGTCATGCTCACTTTACAAATAAAAGAGATCACATCTTTCACCATTCATATTCATATCCTTTTCCATTTTAAACCTAGGAAAACTCAATAATTTAAACTTGATTATTTTTGTCATCTTTACTTTTGGTTTATGACTATGAGACATTACAAAAAGGGGAGCTTATTCAGTTTGCATATGGGAAGGGGATTTTGTTTCCATTTGGTGGCTAATATCAATATGCACACGTATATAGTATTACTGAATAATAAGGTATGAAAATAACATGTAGCCTGCCTAGGATGGATGGTAAAATATTCTATCACAGGATCAAGACATTTTATTAATAACATGATTTGATCCCCAACCTTTAGTTCTCTTATTTTAAGTCAAGAGATTTAGTCATCTAGCCCAGTTATTCAAAAAAATAGTACATATAAAATACAAAGGATAACATATGTTATCAGATAATTCCAGAATTTGGAAAGGATCAATCCTGGTGTCACCCAATGACAGTACTAAAATTTGGAATAACCTAAGAACCCTTGGTGATGGAAGAACAAATTAAAGAAATCACAAAGAACGAACTTTGGAATAGTACACCTTTTATCAAAGCCATTAGTATGAAAGTAATCTATAAAGAATGACTTTTTGACTATTATTTTTTAGGTTTAACACTTGACACTACACTTTTCTAATTTTTACATTCTCACTTATCTAATATCTTTTTTTTTTTTTTTACAAAGGCAATACTAATTTTTTGACAGCTGTGTCTGCTATTGGCATATTCTTATCATGTTGTATTTTGTGTAGTTTTAAAAGTATTTTTACTTGATCTAAATCTAGTATTATAATTACTGATTCATAAAGTGTATATTCTTCATTCTGATATATATATATATATATATATATATATATATATATATATATATATATATAAGGCTCTTTTAAAATTTGTATTTTATCGTCTGAGTCTAATAATAATTCATGTATATGAGAAGCACATGATCATGTATCTATTAGTATAGGTTTTTGTTTATTTTTTATTTTTGCTTCTATATATCTTTGGTGATCTTGTTATTCTAATGTGGTATCTAAAATAGAATTTTTTTACTAAAAAGATAAACATTGGATATCATTTATCACACTTTAAGAATTATATGAAATGAATGTTTTTACCAAATTAGATTGGACAGAAAAAGATGAATTATTAGTAAAAAAGATAAAAGAAATATATAAAAAGATTTCACCCTTATCACTACCTATGTGACCATGTGAATAGATAATAATAACTGATGCAAGTGACATATGATGAACAACTTTAGCTTTTAAAGAAAAAGACAAAGATCCAAAAATTTACAAATATAATTCAGGAACTTTTAATAAAGTTGAACAAATTAGTTGAATTTATCTTCATTTTATACTTTTCTTTTACATTATTTTATATCATTCAAATAGACAATAATATTATTAAATGAAAGTTGAAATATTTTAATTATGTTTGTTTCTTCATATTAAGAGAGAAGACTTGACTAAATAGAAATTTTTATTTTTGTTAAAGTTGTAAGATAATATATAATTTTTTCAATAATATCTATTAATTTTCTTTAAGAAATCAATTTTTTTTTTACACAAAATTTTTATTTGTATTTTTTATATCACCCGTGAATTGTGCGGGCTTATATCTAGCATTTTCTATAAAATGAAAATGTAAAAATATTTTTTTATATTTTTCTTTTTTCAATCTAAAACTAACATGAATAAATTTATCATTTTCTTTATTATCACATAATACAAAATTAATTTTTTTTTTGATGCTGGAGAAAAAGGAAATTACAAAGGTTACAAGTCTCATATTTTACAACAATACAATGTTAACTCTATAAAATAACAAAAATCCAAAGAATTATAAAAATTCTTGATAATAAAATGATAAAATCATACACATTTTACTTGTAACGAAAACAAAAAAAAATCTTTAAAAGAAAATTTATGAATATCAGTTTCAAATATGAAAAGATTGTTAATATTTTAAAAATCCCAAAACAAAGGTGTAATTTGCACTAAAAAAAAATTGGTAGCTCATGCATTTGACTCTAATGAAAAAATTATAAATTTAATGTATAAATTTTTCAATTTATTTTGTTTAAGTATCTAATTATCATTTTTTTACAATTAAATGTCTAAACAGTGGCCCTTCCTAATGTTTTTGATCAATTGAAGTGTGATTTGCCCACTGACGTTGATTCTATTCATGTTGATCCCCTCTGCCCACTGTCCAAAAATGAGGAGGACGATCAGGTGCCATTTCATGTGGACAGTAATGTTATGACATTAGAGAGGATTGCCAGGGAACCTGACACTGTCGATGATGCTGCACCATGTGAAAAACTCAAACTTTTATAATCTTTATTTTTTATCATGAATTTTAGTTACATAAAAAAAATTATATTATAAAATTTTATTATTGTAAAAAGTAATAATATTATTATAATTTTTTAAAAAAATTAGCATAATATTATTAATTAATTTATTTATTTTTAAAATTTAAAATTATTTAAATATGTATAAAATAATTTAAAATATTAAAAATTAAAATAAGTAAATTTATTTTTTATCA
This sequence comes from Mallotus nudiflorus, assembly GCA_947683625.1. Taxonomy (NCBI): domain Eukaryota; kingdom Viridiplantae; phylum Streptophyta; class Magnoliopsida; order Malpighiales; family Euphorbiaceae; genus Mallotus; species Mallotus nudiflorus. Next base: position 909,700 of record CANTUR010000256.1, on the reverse strand, counting down.
GTGAATTTTTTTTAAAAGAAATATAAATATTAAAAAGTATAAAATGATATAAATGTTAGAAATATAAAAATTTAAAAATTAAAAGAAAATAATTTATATTAAAAATTAATATAAGAGTTTAAAATTTTAAATTTATGAAATTAGAAGGTTAAATATATAAAATGAAACTTTTAGGGGTTAAATCTATTAGGGGTCTAAATTTGAGTTTTGCCATTATAACCGAACCAACCAAAATGCCCACCCTAGTCGCCACAGTAGAGAAGGTTCGTATACTGCGAAGTCGACAGCAATAAGATCCAAGATCCGCAGTCTCTTCTCTGTGTAGTAGACTTTAACTATGGCTTCCTTTACTGCTTCGCGTCTCCTCAATCTGCCATTTTCACCTTTACAATCTCATCATTCTCATGCTTTTCGTCTTCACATACCACACAATCTATCCTTCTCCTCCTCTTCTTCGTCTTCCACTTCGATGCCAGGTTCAGCTATTTTTTGTTTTTGTTTTTTGTTTTTTTTTTTTAAAAAAACAAAACGAAAATTATACACAATTTGAAACATCGAGTTTTTTTTTTTTTTTTTTTTATAATTTTGGATGGTGCAGGATTTGGCAGTAGCATTTCCATTGAGAGGAAGAAGGATCGTTCATCGTTTGTTGAGACAACAGCTGTTAAGCATTTGGTTGGATCCCTCACCAAAACCGAAGGCCTTCGTTTCGCTGTGGTTAGTTCCTCAAATTTTTGGAGCTTTAGATGCAGCAATACTAGTACTATTAATGTGCAAATTAATTTTAAGCTTATGCTGTTGAAAACGCTCCATTGGTCACAGTTGACAGTTGAAAAAAAATTAGTTGAAGTCAGTTGTTCTTTGTCTTTGTGGGGTCTTTTTGCTGGGTTTTTAAGTGTCTTTGTTTAGTGTATGTCTCGGAAGACTTAGGATAAATATTTTTCTCTCTTATTTTGGAGTTTGGAATACCCATTTCGCCTTTTGATAAAGTTGTGTGCTACTTGAAGACTTGGATGATGGATTTTGCTAGATTGGAGTCTTTGGTTCATCAAATTTACATCATGGGCTTAAAGCTCAATTAGCGGTACTCAGATGTAGGGGAATTGATGAAAGTGTAACCAGAAAATTTAGAAAAAGTTCTAAGCATCATAGGGATCATTGAGTTTTTTCTATGAGCTCTAATCTAAATGGGATGGTTCGGATCATTCTTAAATGAGCCTTTTATTATCAACCTATAATTTTCAGCTGTATCACCCCATCACTAGATCTCAAACTTGGGACCATAACAGTTTGGTTGGAAGAATATGGTTATGTACTAAATAACAATGTAGTTTTATGGTTGAAGTTAAAGATGAAGATGAATAGCTCAAATTTGTCCTAGAGGACTTTGAAAAAGTAAATGTTTTTCTCTCTATGTTGGAGTCGGAGTATGCATTTTGCCTTTTGACAAAGTTTCGAGCTACTTGAGGTCTTGGACGATGAATTTTGCTAGATTGCAGTGTTTGGTTCATCAATTTACATCATGGACTAAAAGCTGAATTGCTGGTATGCAATTGTAGGGGAATTGATGGAAGTGTAAGTAGAAAATTTAGATAAGTTTTGAGTTTTCTTTGAATTCGAGGATCATTGAGTTTTCTCGGTGAGCTCTAATTTTAACAGGAAGGTTGGGTTCACTCCTGAATGAGTATTATCATCCTATAATTTTCAATTAAATCACCCCGAATTATCCGTCACTAGATCTCAAACTTGGGACCATAACAATTTGGTAGGAAGAATAAGGTTATGCATTAGAAAATAACAATGTAATTTTGTGTTTGAAGTAAAAGATAAAGATGGATAGCTCAAATTTGTAATTAACTGCTTCATATTTTATTGGTTTGACATTAGCTTATTAAAAATGAAATAAAATATTTATATTTTTATGTTTTTAATTAAGATTTCTCAAGCATAATGCATAAGTTGATGATATGTAGAAGGTTCAATTATGTTCCCATATAAGCTCTATGTGAAATCTTTACCTTAGTTCTAAAACTTTTGAGTTTCTAGACTTGTCCTTCAGCTTAATGATATGTGTGGAATTGTGCATATACTGTTTTTGGTTGATTTGTTCATAATAGCATTGCAATTGGTTCTGAATACTGAATTCATTGGGAATAATATGATAGGTTGTAGCACGGTTTAATGAGATTGTGACAAAGAGACTTTTGGAAGGAGCTTTGGAAACTTTTCACAGATATTCAGTGAAACAAGAAGATATTGATGTATGCAACTATTCAGACTCAGTCTTAGGATCCTTTTTTAAATTTCTTTTCTATATTGCAGGGTTATTCTCTTGATTATATTATCGCAGGTTGTTTGGGTTCCTGGCAGCTTTGAAATAGGTGTTGTTGCAGAAAAGCTGGGGAAGTCACGGAATTATCATGCAATATTATGTATTGGTGCTGTGGTATGAATTATCATTTAATATAATTTATAACATGTCGAACATTTAATTAAAAGGAAAATAAATGATGTTACAATGAAGTTGGCTTTAGTCAAGTCCAAGCAGCTGGTGGACCCTAATTTGTGAATTTCTTTTTCTTTTTGGTAAATAGATCAGAGGTGATACCACCCACTATGATGCAGTTGCTAATTCAGCAGCATCGGGAGTACTTTCAGCTGGCTTGAATTCAGGTTGGATTTATTTGTCTTATTAGTTTGATTATTTCATTCTATTTCTATTTCCTCGTGTATACTAGCTTTAAGATATAACTATGCCAAATCTCTCATGCCTAAATTTCTGCTATATATCTGTTATTGTTGCCTATTTCCATTGTTACTCATCTTTTGCATTTTTAGTCAACTTGTAATGCCATCAATACAATCATGTACTTGTTTATATGCACTTTCAACTGGGAATTTACTATTGGTATAAAGTTACATAATTTTATCCTGATTATAAATTATAGATCGATAATGAAGAGTGTGGTGGTGCTTACCAACATGGACTTGCATGATTTTGTAGTCAAATATTTCATCAAAGTAATGCTAACATAATTTTTAAATTGATTTTTGCTATTGACGAAGGTTTGAGAAGATTCGGCGTGCTTTTTAATTGCTTTAAATTTAATTGTAGTTATGTAACATCAAATCTCATATTTGTAGGTTGTGGAAGAAAACTTTCATATTGCCATCTTAATGGGGGAGAGTTGGTGGCACATACTAGTTGTAGTTGTCATTAACTGCATTTTTTTCCCAATATGTAATATTTGGCTGAAGTATTGTGGTGCCTTATTTTGTAATGTGCTTCGTATCATATGCATGCACTTACAAATTTTTCTTTCAAGCTGTTCACATGCTAAAATAGTCATAATCATGCCTTCTTCCATTATTTTCCAGGATAACCTATAAACAGTGCTTTATCTCCATATGTGGGTGGGTATGCGGGCAGGTGTTTGAATGGGGGATTCTATCTTTTTTTCTTTAGATATCACAAATTTAGCCTTTTTGCTATTATGCAACAAGACCTCTGAGTCACCAGAGCAGCACCTATGCAATACAACCATGTCAAAACTGTAGAAATGCTACATTTGTTTCGATTGATTTAACTCAAGTCAAAACAAGCATAAGCATCATTACTGTGGCAAAGTGCCTCACAAATGATATTTACTGGTGAATATTTTGCTGAAGGGGAATAAATTATGCCCCTAAATTAAGACTAAGAAGCATTTCTCATTGTCTTTGTTTTCAGTTTGCAAATCATTTAAATGCCTTGGTTTCAGATTTCATTCATAGGCACCCTAATGGGAACTGATGCTTTTTCTTGGTCATATTGTAGGAGTTCCGTGCATTTTTGGTGTTCTAACGTGCGATGACATGGATCAGGTAAAGTTATGCTAAAAACATTAAAGCAACTGCACACAGACGAACATTGATGACATATATGATATGAGAATTTTGCATGTGTATCAACTGCAGGCTTTGAATCGAGCTGGTGGGAAATCTGGGAATAAGGGTGCTGAGGGTGCTCTGACGGCTGTAAGTTGTACTTAAAAGATGGTTTTTAATGACTTAATCTATATATTTGTTGTGTTTATTTTTTATTCTTGTATTGTCTCTCTCTGTGACTTGTGGGTTTGCTGCTACTTATTGGAACTAGTGTTGTTGCTTCTTTATATCACTTTTAGGTGTAATAGGTGGGGGGAAAATGTTTCTGCAGTTGCTTTTGGCAAACTAGAATATGTTTTGAGTGTTGTTATGAAATTGTGCTAGGTGTAGTAGAAAGAAAGGTTACCTGGTTAGCACACTGTGCCATGTGAGTGTATCACGTGTTTAGGCATTGGCTTGCTTGCTCGTCACCATTCTGAAAGTTTGTTCACTGGCCATACCATGACACTTAAATGCATGTATGTGAAGATTGCAATTCAATTCGCTCTCCACTTATTGGTCCACTATTAATGTTTATATAATACGAATTTCTGGATTTAATGATGCACAATATGATGTTTAAAAAAATCTGTAGTTAATCTTGTTCCCTGGATATTATATATATATATTTTTTATATTGCAGATTGAAATGGCATCCCTGTTCGAGCACCACTTGAAATAGTGATACTGTTGCAACTAAGAGGGTTGCATGTGTTCGTGTGTCTTGAAGGCCTTCTTTTCGTGGAGGCAGTTCACTTTATGCTGACTTGACTTTGAATTGTTTGGTGTCGAGACTTAGATGGAACTTTCAGGTGGTAGTGGCCTCAACATTCAAATGATATCCTGCTTTTGCTACTTTATTTCTGCAACAAAACTTCCAATGCAGAGGAAGAGGGGTATGTTTGCTGTTGTCACTCATGTCATTTATACAACTCTAATAAGCTGGATGATGGCCTCTACTGAATAAGTTGCTGATTTTGCACGACATAAATCCAAAAAGAACAAAAAAAAAAAATGTTGTCCACCGAGAGAGAACGGGAGGAGTTTTCCATTCAAGTGCGATTGAAACTTTGTGCAGAATGTTAGGCCTGATCTTTCACTTTGTCTTAGGCCATCCCAACCATAAACACTAAAATGATGCTAAATTTTTATCAAAATGCAGCTTCTACAATAATTTTCCTTTATTCTATTACACTATTAAGCATATTCTCTTTATATTCTTTTTTTTTTTTATCACATTATATACATATTTATATTTTCTTTAAAAAATTCATTCACTAATAATATATTTTGATATTTATCAATTGATGTTAAACATTGATAAATTAATATTTTTTAATTATGGTATGCCATATTTAATACTTAATTAAAAATAAAATTACATATAAAAATTAAAAATTAAATGTTACATTCAAAGATTAATAATAAAAGAGTACAATCAACAATATTTAATAAATTTTCATGCCTCTGAATTTGTATATTTCTTCCACAAATGCTCAATTAATGTATTGCAAAGTGCAATGTGTGCATCTTTATTCTTGATTTGTTTATGTTGGGCAAAAAATTCTTTGAAATCAAGTATGTACCATTTCAACTTTCAATATTGATGCTTTCAGTGTATCCACAATTATTGCATTTAGATCATATTCATTCTCAATTATCCTATAGTGCATAGTAATGCATGTTGTCACTGTGTTATGCAGTACATTTTTTCTCCAACAACGTGCTAATCTAGTTGAATACCAAACTTACTCAACATTTTTTTTACACGCTTTCATTGCAAAATATTTCTTCTTTGGAGTGCGTTATTTATGAATAATTTGTATAATATTAGACCATCTTGGGTTTATAGAATTAGCTAAATAATAATTCATGTTATATTTTTTTTTCCTTGAGTAACATAATTAATAGGAGGAGCAATACCTTATGTAAGATTGAAAATAAGGGGAAATGACTTTAACATGTTAATATCGTCATTAATGTCAGACATGCCAAAATAAGTATGTGATATCCATATATCATAATCTATTATAATTGTTGGTGATCCGTAATGACCTCTATTTTGTCGGCCCATATTGTAGGATAATTTTTCATTTCCAATGCATACAATCTAGACTACTTAACATTTCAGGAAAACTATGTTGTTCACTAACATGGAGTAACCTAACAATGTTACCAACATTTGGCGATCTTAGATATTGCTCTTTAAAAATCTCACAATAGTGTGACAAAAACGCTTCGTACTTTCAATTGCTAGTGACTTGCTAATTTTAACGTATTCGTCAGTTGCATCTGTTAGTACACCATATGCTAATATTTGAAAATACGTATGTTACCTTTTGTAAAGTTAATAACCCGTGTCTACCAAGGCCATCAATTCATAATTGTTAGAAGTAGGAATCATGTTGTTTTACTGCATCCACAATACAAAGAACAAATTTTGAGATATAGGATGTCACTGTTGAAACATATCATCACCATATCATGGATTATTAGAAAAATAATTGTTGAACAAATTACAGTCCGTAACTTTGTGATGCTAACAAATCATAATATGACTTGTAACCGATCTATGATGAGACACTTAGTGTTGTAATTGATGTTCATAATATACAATAATTATGTTATTATTACATATCATATGATATATAAAATCCTCTTGTTGTTGTTGTTGTCATTCTAACATCATCTTCATTAGAAAATGAAGATGAATATGACTTATATGATAGACAACCAATATCATAATTCAATTTTAAAATATATTTTAGTATGTACATTTTTTATGCAAGATAAAAAAAAATACATTTATAGGATATTATTTATAGAAAAAAATTGTGAAAAATTACAATTATGATGTGATTCAATCCAATGGTTGAGTTTATATATGTTGAAATCCATCTAATGGTTTGGTGAAAATATTCTAGTAACCTTGTATGTATTCATTGAGAAGTGCATGAAGATGATAAAACTGTAGTATGATTCAATCTAACAGTTAAGATCATAATGAAATTTGTCCAACTATTTGTTGAGAAGTATATAGATAACATTATCTGTATTTATTGAAAACTGTGTGAAGATGATAAGATTGTAATATAATTTAATCCAACAGTTGAGATTAATGAAATTTCATCCAACAATTTATTGAGAATTATATAGATAACCTTATTAGTATCTATTGAGAATTGTATGGACATGATAAGATTACAGAACGATTCAATCCAATGGTTGAAATGATAATAAAATTCAATTAAATGAATTCTCCAAATAACCTTCTCTGGATATAATGAAATTTCATCATAATTTCACATTGCTATAAATAAAAGCCACATATAACCTAAGAAAACATATCCTCTCAAAAATTATAAATGACTTCATTTGCTAACCATTATAATTACCAAAAATATCTATATGATCATTTGATTATAGTGGTCCTGGAGATATGCTCTTATGTGAGGTATACATGAAAATTTCTTAAAATTCAATTATGGGTGTTCACTAGTCTGCAGATCATTTTTTGTCTTAAGTGAGAGACAAGTACAATAACGTAAGAAATAAGGATTGGAAGGAGCAGCAAACGCTCTGTGCAAGCTTGAATTTAAACTATTAAAAGAGCAGAGAGGAAATTGGATGGGTGCATCAAACAAGTTTAGAATATGCATCCAAGTGGTGCTTCAAATAAAGATATTATAACTTATTTTTTTTTTACATTTATTTTTTATACTTTAGGAAATTTAGCATATATTTATAACACTTTGTCAGTTACATAGAGCAAAAATGTTACTAATGCAGAATGCTTAGTATAAAAAAAGGTTTCAAATTTGATCGTGTATAGTGCATTTTTAAATATTTTGAGAAGTTTAAAGATAATAACAATAGTTCAAGATACCCTTAGCGGTCATAAAATTTCAATAATTTTTCATCAAGGTCTGAATATTCCTCTTTTGAGTCTTCAATAGTAGAACCTTTTGAAGAGTCTCCATTTTTTATTAATTTAGAAGATCTTAATTTTAGTGGTTCTTTATGCCTCCATTGAAGTAAAAAACAATAAATTGAAGAGAAAATGGATGAACACGTTTTAAGTAATATTATTAGCATCAAAGAATAAAATGACAAGGTTATAGAAAAGTTGGCAAAGTCTAGTTTGGATAGGCAGCATTAACTTAAAATGCAAAGCCAACAGTTGGCCTTCCAATAATTTAAAGAAAAAAATAAAATTTCATATTGAGGCTTGAATTCTATTCATAATTTAAGAGTTCATACCATTACTTAAGTTGAATAAGAAAGAATCATTCGAAAAAGAGTTTAACAATAACAAACACCACCACCAAATAATGATTTCACTAATATTTTCATGATTTTGGTGGATCTGGAAGTAATTTATCAGATTATTAAATTATTATAAGCTATGCATATTTTGTTTAATGTTTAATTTTAAAGTTATAATCTAATGTTAGTTTTAATGAATGTTTTTTTTTTGCAAGCACAGCCTACCTTTTTTCCTCAGAAAGCCCTAAAAAAGGCCAATTAATGCACAAGCTCATTTGGTTACTAAGGCAATCGCCTTATCGACTAAGGAGACGCATTAGCACCACCTTAACCTTTCAATCCCCCCTCTTTAGGTTTTATATCAACTTCCTCTTCACTCTCTTAACCAACTTTCTTATTGAGCTTATGATAGGGCTTCTTGGAAGAGGTGCATGTGAAATCCTCGGAGTTGATACCTTTAAGGAGTTGAGAAATTGTTGTTCACAAGTTTTGAACTTGTTGTTCTAATATGGTAATTCTATCACCTTTAGGATTAGATGTTCCCTATTTGTCTTCTTTTGACGTCTTATTTTTTTAGACCTTCATCTTCTATGTACCAGTAGGGGACCTTTAAACTCTTTTCCTGAAGTTTTCTATTGGTAGTGAGTTAGGACTATAAACCATTTTCTCCCTTTTTTAATCTATTGCTTTAATATCATTTGATCCAAACTTCTATATGAAAGAAATTAGGATTCCTATTTTAAGGAATTTGGGTTTGTACTTCTATTTTAAGGAATTTGAGTTAGGACTATAAACCACTTTCTCCCTTTTTGTCTTGAAATGAAGGTGAAGATAAGTAAAAAAAGAAATTGAAGTTAAGAAACTGCTTTAAGTTATGTTTGTTTTAATTAATAGAATAGCCTTATTTATATATATATTTTGATAATTATAAATAACTTAAACAAAAGTAGCAAATGAATTTAAACCTTAAAATATTAATAGTTTAAATTCTTAATTGATATAAACCATTAGTTTAGAATAGTAAATTAATATATTATAATGTATCATATAATAAATATATAATAAATTAAAATAATTTTATTAATTAATAAATATCCTCGTGGATCAACATCATTCTTTGTTGGAGATATGATGTTTTAAAGGTGTCATATGAAGGGAGTAATAAGATTTAGTAAGAAGGGCAAGCTAGCCTCAAGGTATATTGAAACCTTCGAGATTCATTCTAAAGTTGGTGAGCTAACCTATAGATTGGTGCTGGCCACCTTAAATTGTCGTGGATCTATATAGTATTTTATGTTTTCATATTATAGAAATAAATTTGTGACTCTTATTATATTCTTCACACTCAAATTATAGAGTTTAAATAACATTTAACATATGAGAAGTATCTAATGGCTATTATAGATAATCAAGTTCGCCAACTTTGCATGAAGGATATTCTTATAGTAAAGGTGTTGTGGAACAATCATATAATAAAAAATTGCACTTAGGAGACGGAGATGGACATGCATAATCAATGCCTTTATTAGTTCAACTTTGAGATGAGATTTCAAAATTCAAGGATATTTTTTTTAGCATATGTGTATTGGGTTATTAATTTATTTAATTGTTGGCAATTATTAGGACTTTAAAGTGAAAGGACTCAATGAAAATTTTGCAAAAATGTGGGCACTAGAGTGGAAATTTTCCCAGCGCCTCTCTAATTATAAGGTGGAATTAAAAAAAAAAGCTCTTGTACTCTCTCATTTAACATTATGAACATATTATCTTTCTCACCTCTATTTAGGTTAAACAACCTCCATTTGCCACCAAATATTAACCAGACCTTCTTCTCATCGTCCTTTATACACTAGTAGTTTTTATTTTCATAAAAATGGCCTAAATTTTATTAGTTTATGTTCTAAAGTTTCAGCCTAAAGAGAGTTATTGTCAAACTATCACCTCTAGCGATGATGAACTACTACCACTACCACTATTATGCTCACCTTGCCTCTAGGAGTCTATTGAGACCATCAGCACTTTTAATCTCCTCTGTTTCAACCTTCATTGGAGTTTAATTGGTAAATTTTTTTTATCTCTCAATCTGGTAACTATTTTGGTGTGATTTGAAGGTGTATTTTAGTTCTACATGTTGTTATGAGTGTGTTTAAGGGTGTGCATATAATCGACTGCCTGAATTTTTGAATCTAGTTTAAGCCAAGTTAACAAGTGCAATTCAGTTGATTAGGAGGAGAGTTGGCAGTTCAATTTGAGTGTAGAAGAGTTTTGGTCGGTCGGATGTTGGCTCAATTTGATTGATAGACAAACTGAACTGTCCAAACTTCTTAAATTCTAAGTGATGTATACACACATACACACACACACACACCATATTCACATTACACATTTCACTTCCCTTCCTCATTTCATTTCACTGTCTCCCCTCTTATAACCCTAAAATGTTGTATTATTCTTTTTTAGTTTAACCTATAGTGTCTTTCTTCAACCTTTGATCTATCTTCTCATCCTAGCCTCTATTCTTCTATCCAACCCTCGCCTCCTTTCTTCTCTATATATGCATGCATGATCCATAACTCTTGCTGCTATAGATTTCCACTCCTTTTGTCAATATAATGATATGTGTCATGAAATGATCTCATATCAATATATCACTGATATGAGAACTCTTCGCCTTTATTTTGTTTCCCATTATGAATGTTAGATCTCAGTGATGATTTGAGAGATCTGAGATTAATAGATCATTGATTTGTTTTTGCTTCTCTTTTTCTTTCCTTTTCTTTATGTAAATTAAGCAGTTGATTGAGTTGTTTTTATGATTTATTCGATTTATGTAATGAGATTAACTTATTTTTGTTATTGTTTCTTCTATTTATAATTGATGTTACATTGAGATATCAAATCTCTCTTGGCCGAAAGCTCTATTATCTCACTAATCTCTTCGATATAGTCGAAAGGTGGAAGTTGTTATGAGATTGAGATCTTTGTGATAAAAGCAAAAGGTAGAAGCTTTCAAAGAGATCTCTGTAAAAAAAAAATGGAAGCTTAGACCTCATACAATGGAATATCTAAACTAAAGGTGATAAAGCGATCTTATTTTTTCATTTACTAATTTATTTTTATGTTATTTATAAATGAGTTTTTTTAATAAACCGATATAAATTTTTTTTATTTAGATATTTTTTCTTAAATTTTTCACAATGCTTTGAAAATTTTCACTTGATATGTTTTACTTGTTATGCTCATTATTTGACTGTTTCACTTATGCTCATTATTGGCCTCTTTCACTTGTTCTGTTTCACTTATGATGCCTGGTTTAATTGGGTCTGATTTATTTGCTTGTATCAGTTAGAAATCCTTGCTTGCTTTATGCATTTTGAGCCTACTTTATTACTGACTTTTTTTGCTTGCTTCTTGCCTTGTTTTTGCTTGTTTCTTTCCTTATTTTTGCCTACTTACTGCCTTGTTTTTTGCTTGCATTCTTGGCTGAGGCAATAATGAATGCTTCCACTTTGTTTATGATTCCTTTAGTGTGAGATCACTTGTGTTGCATTTTTTTGGGAGGCATTTCATTGCAGCAAAAAAAGTGGCCTTGTGTGTTAAATGAATTAAAATAAACAAATGAGTCTCAGCCAAGTTTCCTTGTTATATTTTTGCTTTATTTCTTTTGAAATTGAGTCTCATTCAACTTTTGTGTTTTTACAGGACCTCGACTGATTTTTGATGTTGTTGGGTTCATACCATTTTTTGGACACATACATTGATCACTAAGAAGATGATGACATGAGAGATTTTTTTGGACATACATAGTTTTTTTTTTTTTTTGCTATATGTAAAATGTACATGATTAACTAATAGAAAAAAAAATTACATGTAAAGTTTAAGTGATCATTTTAGAGCTCAAAAATAGTTATTTATGTAATTTGGGCTCTAATATTTTATAAATGATATATTTTTGGACTTACTAACCTTTGGGTTTTTGGCCTAAAAGGCATATAAAATTAAATTTTATTAATTTGGCTAAAACAATTTCAGCCCACGATCGATATTTACATCTGATAGACAATACCTAATCTAACTTGACAATTTCGATTTTTTGACTCGTTCTTTTTTCTTCAAATTCGATTTCAGTTCAGTGCCCTTTCTTTCCTCTCAAAAACCAATTGGTTTTACCTATTATTTCCCTGAACCGACTCAATCCACTCGATGCACACCCTTAAGTGTGTTGGTATGATTAGTTTTTTGGATAACATTTTCTTCGAGAAAATCTAGCAGGTCCCACTTGTCGCATGCGGTAATAATGACTAGCCTAGAAAATTATGATTTTATTTTTAATAAATATTATAAATTATGGAGATTAATTTTCAAAATTGGAGTGAATTCTAATTTCTTGCGAATTATGAGATAAAATTCTATAATAGTTTAAAAAAATAATTTTATTTTCGTTTAAATTAATTTAGTTCATATGAATTATTCTTTTTAGTCTCAAAATGAATATTTAGAGTGTTTGCAAGTCTATTTTGATAATTTATTGATTTCATTAATTTTCTAGAATTTTAAGGAACTTAGTAGGAATTTATTGATTATGTAATCATTATAAAAATATTTCTTCATATAGAGAATTTTGGAGTGGAAGCCACAAAGTTGAGGTAGATGAAGATAGATCGGTCAATTTACTCTATTCATGAGTTAATATTTTAAAATGTTGTTGGAAATTTTATACATTGTGTGAATAATTAAATATGCTACAGGGGAAATTTTCATGAATATGATATTTCAATAATGCATATTTTCATTAAGTATGATAATGATATTCCACTTGTTCTAATTTAATTGACGTTTTAGGATAGAATTTGTGTTCCGATTTATTTGACGTTTTCAGTTTACCAAAACATTTTAACTACTCTTTTTCCTAACCTACCCCTTATTTAAATCTTTCTCCTATTTAAAGCTTTCTTAATCATTTTCCTTAAAATAAAAAGTTTTCTTGATCATTCAAGCGACGTTCAAAATTCTTTTATTTCCCTTCCTAATGCTTATTATTTATATAATCATGGCTATTCATCATCTTTTGTATTTCCCTTTCAAAACCATATTCAATAACCATAAATTTCTAGTAAACAATGGATATAGATGAAGAAGAAAAGAAGAAATTTGTTTAGGAAAGGAAGAAAATTGTCCATGATTTTGATTTGAATGCACGTGCAAATCATAATTAATAAATTTCCTAAAAAATTATATCAAGTTTTTAAATATAAAGAACTTCAAGCATTATATCAAGTTTTTAAAGATGAAGAACTTTAAGTAGTACTTCGATTCATGTTAAAAAATAATCTTCCCAAGTTTTATTAAGTAGAAGGTATGAGAATCTCCATTTGGTTTGTCGAAAATTCTCATAAGGTTAGTTTTTTTGTTTAGCAGAATGTGGAGGGATAAAAAAGGGATATAGGTTGCCTTTTTGTTAAAGATTTTATGTAATTGTAGTGAATTATGTATTCTATTTTATTTTGTTTATTTTTTGTTCTTATGGGATAATTAAAAGAAACTAACATACACAAGTTCAATCCCATTGATAACAAAAAACAAAAAAAAACAAAAATTTATACCTTACATAGTTCATCAAGTAGACATAATTGGGTTGTTTCTACACATAGGTTTTATGTCTTTGTTATCCTATATGTGAGGTAGTCTTGCTTTTAAATTTGAAGACTCTACCTAAAATAAAGACATATGATAGAGCTCAATAGTCATGCTTTTAATTTTTTTTTTATAAAGCATCAAAGCTTGAAAGTATTCCAAAAGAGATTCCAAGTGCCTATCTTTCATTGCATAAAAGTTAATTTTACACCATTGACAATAATAAGAATAATATCCAAAATGTGTAGCATAATAAAGGACATAGCCAATTATTTATCAACTTGGGAGTTCCAAACTTACTGAGTTCTTAGAAGGCTTACTTTATTCAATAAGCTTTAGCTTCCCAACAAGCTTAATATTGAGAATAAGGTTTATAAAAAATGCTACTGCATTAGAAATTTTAAGCAACTTTCTTTTATAAGAATAATATTCATTCTAAGAGGCCCCATTCATGTATTACTACAGAGAAGAATATAAAGAATGAAAACGAAGTGATGCATGTTTTAAAGAATCATTTCCCAACATATAAATGAATGGAGATGTTTAGATAGTAACTTAATCAGTTTTTTCACATTATGATGTTCTCTCAAAACCACCTCCAACTTGCATATGTAACCATTCTAGTGATGTGCCATGACTACAATCCCTTATGGCTTGTGGACTAAAGCTATGCCAGTAACATCAACTATTTATTAACTAAATTAAAATGCAAAGTTGATTTACAGTAAGAATCATGATTAAGGTAGAAAAAAGTACCATAAAATCTCTTAGTTCTTTACTTATTTATTAACTTGAGTTCAGCCCCAAATTGAGTACTCAACCATCCTGTTCTTTTAAATAATACTTAATTTCTTGTACTAATTTAGTGTTGCATTTTATTTGAGTAGGAAGTTCACCATTACTTTGCAACATTGCTTTATTGACATGTGAAATTTTATATTATTAGGAAACCTTAGCTTTAATGATCTCTACCATGCATAGTTTCAAGGTTAAAAAATATAATTAGACTTTACTATAGGAAAACCTTAAAACAACTTCACAATGACATTAATCATCTCATCAACATTTTTTTGTGACTCTTTATATTGCAAGGATTGAATAGCAATAAAAAATTACAAGATCTAACACATTCAAATCAGGAGATTTTATAGGTTGACCTATATTAAATGTATATCAAATCCATCTTGTGTAACAGCTCAGCGAAATTCTATATCATCAGGACTAATGTGTGTTTTGGCATTATCCTGTTATATAAATATTAGATAATGTAACTCCTCTTTTGGCCATTTTTCCTTAATGGTAGGTAGTACTGAAAAAGGCTCTAAAGGGTAGGGTGAATAAGGAAATAAAAAATTAAGAAAGGATTAAGAATAAATTAAGATTTAGAGAAAGATTTAAGTAGTAAAACAAGAAAAAAACTCAATAACATAAGAGTTTAAGGAGTTTGATTCACAAATGAATCTGCGTCTCCACTTAACTTATCCCTAAGTTAGGATTTTTAACACCCACACCAATCTTATTATCCAAGATTGAGTTTAAAAGATCTTTTAGAATGAACTCTAACCTTTACAACACCAAAAGCTTTTCTAGGGTAAGCTCTAACCCAATAATAATTTCAAGTATTTTTTAGGCTTACATTCGACCCTAATTCACTAGCATTAACTATTCACTTCCCTTTTTTCAACATAAGAAAAATGATGAAGAGGAGAGCAAACCTAGCACATAACTAACACTCAATTACAATGAGAAATTTTGAGAATGGAAGAATGTTCAAAAGTTCTTTAAAAAATTAATTTACTCAACCAACTTGTCTAACTTTTTAAATGAAGTTCCAAGTCTTCAATTTATATTTGGAGAGTGAAAAAAGGTTGTTGAGAGTCATCGATTTCATCCCCAACTTCTTTATTGTTCATTAAATGCAGTTTCAGCTTTTTGCAGTGAAATGCTTACTCAGGATCGTGAGCATGCCTTCAAAATCATGAGGATCAAATAAAATAGCCATTAAAGCTATAGAGAGCCATTGAGGTTGTGTTAAGGTTATCTCAGGATCGTGAGATCATGCTCACAATAATAAAAAGCATACTTATGATCATGAGTAAGCAATCGTGAGCAGTGCAGATTTTTTATGGCTTAAAAGGCTCGTTTTGTGTCTTGGCAGTCTTAGTCTCATCAGGATTGTGAGGGGCTAATCAGGATTGTGAGTAGCCTTTAGCTAGAGTTGACCATGAGAGAAATTTAATCCTTTTTAAGTACATTGAAGCTTCTTTGCATCTTAAGTTTTTTCTTTGCTTGGGGATGCATAAATGAGGAGTTATTTAAGCTTGATTCTCATGTCTTTAAGGTTGATTTGTTGACCTTCATTTTAGTCTTTTAAAATCTAATTTATACTTCAATCACTTAAACAAAAATTATTATTACATAAACATTATTTGTTAAAGTCAAAATAAGAATGGTGATTAAGTTGACCATGCAAATGTTCAACAATTTCCCCCTTTTTGACTTTGACAAATAATTTTGAATTTTTGGAAAGTGAATGCATGCATATTTTTCTCCCCCCTTAATATTTCAATCTTATGCAATGTTCATTTAGTTCATATATGATTAAAGATGCTCCCCTCTTAATGTATGCACATTTATTATTGAGGTAAATATAATTTATGTATGGTTCATATCAAATATAACTCCTAAAGATAATGCATTTAAGGTCTTTAAAAGGCAATAATCAAGGCTATATGACTAATGCATTTGAATAGAAATTCAAGAAATAAAAGTTCTAGCACAACTTTGAATAAGAGTTCAACTATAGTGTTAAAAAATTCAAAAATATAATTCCATATTTTTCTCCCCCTTTTGGTAAAGATAAAAAAGAAAAGCATAAAAAAGAAACATAAAAGAGACTTTAATTTCATAAACAAGACAAGGCACATGAGACATAAATAACATATTCATAAACAAGACAAGGCACATGAGACATAAATAACATATTCATAAACAAGACAAGGTACATAAGACATAAATAACATAGGCATGACTAAATAACATAAACATTATAAAGAAACACAACTTAACCAACCAAAAATAAAAATAAAAATGTTATTCTAACAAAGATAATTGGAAAAATAAACAACCAAACAAGAGAAACTAAGCATCATTGTCGTCATTAGGATCTTGAGGGGCTTAAGAGGATAAGGATGGATGAGGAACCCATTGACATTGCATATTGTAGTGAGAGTAGAGATAATGAACATCAAACTTTAGGTGATCCATCTATTGGTCAAATCGGTCAAGACGTGTGTCCATATTGTTAAACCAATTGTTAAAGTTGGTTTCAACCAAGTACTTTTGATCAACTAAATATCTTACCCATCCTAGTTCATCATCTTGCACTTATGCACTCCTTAAGGTGCCTTCACTAGCTCATGCACGTTTCCTTTGAGGAGGAGGAGAAGGAGGCATGAATGAAGGATTTTGAGTGTCTTGGGCATTTGAATCATGAAATTGGTCAATGTCTTCAAAGACTTTATTAAGTTCTTTATTGGATTAAGCCACTTCTTCATCTTTCCAAAACCATAGATTTTTTACTCTTTTAAATTGCTTTGAATTTTTTATGAAAGTTGAGTCAAAGAGGGTGGAAAGAAAGGAGTCAAGGCTATTAGGATTGATTCCAAAGTGATTAGCGATCTTAGTGATAAAGGCTCCAATATGTAAGTTTCTAGAGGCACTATCATTGAGGAGCTAAAAATAACATTGAAACAATCTTCTAAGTTCAACTTAAATGTCATATATTACCATGCAATAAAGAAGAAAGAGGTTATTGAAAGATATGGCCTTATAGGTTTGACCCCTTGCATTGATAGAGTAGGCAAGGAATCGTTGGATGTACTAAAGAGCCTTGGAAGAGAGGGAGGAAGATTTGGTCACACCTACTTGGAAATTTATGGTGGAGGTTTGTAATTTTAAACCTAAAAGTTCTAAAGGGACCAAAGATTATTTGTTTGATGGAGACCCCCTTGAGAGAACCCAAAAAATGCCATTAAAATCTTATCTGGTAAGAAATATTTCTTTGCCCTATAACCTAAATCTCTACTATTCAAAGGATTTTGAGCATCAACATGATGAGTTCTAAGGCAAAATGTGAAAGAAATTCAACCAAAAGTTGAGGGTAAGTAGGAGAAGGGTCAAATGTAAGATTATAGAGACTAACCTTTTTGAGAAGTTCCTTTACTTCATCAAAGCATCCTATTTCTTAAAAGACTTCTTTAGACATGAACCTTGATGGAATTAAGGACCTTTGAGAGAAAGATAAAATTATAGCATGAATTTAGGCATTGGTGTAGGAGATGGGAGGGGTTCTTTTGGTTTTCTCTTTGAGAGCTCTCTTAGTAGTGGAAGAAGATGAGGGAGGAAACTATTGTCTAGTGCTCTTTTGGGGGCCATTAGTGAGTGTGAGAAAAAGGAGAAGATGTAAGTGATAAATAATAAGTAAAGAGAGGATTAGAGGAGAAGGGAATGAAGTTATAGGGAAAGAGGGTGAAAAAATGAGCTTTTATAGTGAATTTTGATCAATATTCACCCTTGGATGAGGTAAAAATGGATCAAAAGGACTTTTTGGACATTAGATTAGGTAAAGAGTAACAACTCTTCAAATAAATATTGAAATGGTCACTTTTGACCTGTGAGAGTGCTCCTTATGATTATGAGCAGCAAACGTGAGGGGCATAGAAGGCTAACACAACCAAGTGTCATGAACCGATGCCTTTGAAGACAATGGTCGTAACCAAAATGCTCCACGATCCCTGAACTTTTGAAAAGAGTTCAAGTGGGTCCTTAAAACGTGACAATTTAGTCCTTATGCACTAAATTGGCAAAATTTGAAATGTATAAAGAAACAAATAAAAATAGTTATAAATTAATACATGTTAAGCAAAAGTTGTCCATACAAATGTGAAATTTTAAGGATAATTTTATTTTTTCTAATTTTAGATAATTAATTAATTGAATTAATTTCAATAATTAATTAGTAATTAGCAAAAATGAAAATTAAATATAAAAACACAAAGGGGTTAAAAGAGAAAGAAATTGATGATTTTAAAGCGACCATTTAGGCAAGACAATTAAAAAAAATCCCATTTAGGCTAAATGCCAAATCACATATAGGTGAGTAATGACTATATTAATTATCAAAGTCAAAATTATAATCATTGTAAAAGAAAGTTGGCAAAGAATAAAGAAATATTCAATCTCAAGAGTAATAACGAATATCAACCATAATTAAAGAATCATTTTCATACCCATGTGTAGAAAAATAATATTAAATCACCATAGCTAACACTTCAATATAAGAAATTGCATGTAAGAAAATACTTATGGCAAATACCTAAGAGATGCAATTTATGACTAGAAAAGCATGTAATGAATTTTGGCATTTGATTAAGCATTATTCATAAGCAATTAAGTACATGAAAGATCTTAGAAATGCATTATGCTAAGCTAGCACCATTCATCATACCTAATTCATGCTTGATGAAGTTCAACCTCTCCTCATTTAGAGGTTTGATGAAAATATCAGCTAATTGATGGTTGGTGTCCACAAATTCAAGCACAATGTTACCATTTTGCATATGATGACGCATGAAATGGTGCTTAATATGTTTGGTTCTTGAGTGTTGAATGAGGTTCTTATTAAGGTTAGTAGCACTCGTATTATCACATTTGATTGGAATATAATCAATATTAATCCATTAGTTGTTGTTTTTTCCATAAAATTTATGAGCGACAAAAACTTGTTGCCATATATTCGGCCTTAGCAGTGGACAAGGCAACTAAGACTTACTTTTTACTAAATCAAGAGACTAAGAAATTTCCTAAAAATTGGCAAGTTCTGAAAGTGTTTTTTCAATCTAGCAAACTACTAATAAAGTTGGCATCCGAATAGCTAACTAAATTAAATGAAGGACTCATAGGGTACCAAAGTCCTAAATGCATGGTGCCAATAAGATATTTAAATATTCTTTTAATAGTATTTAAATAAGACTCTTTTGGACTAGATTGAAACCTAACACATATGCATGTGGCAAACATTATTTTTGATTTACTTGTGATTAAATAAAAATAAATCTAATCATACCTTTATAACGCTTTCCATCAATTGGTTTCCCATTCTTATCTTTAGTGTGTTTGTTAGTGGCACTCATAGGAGTTTTGCTAGCTTTGGCTCCTTCCATACTAAACTTTTTGAGAATATATCTAGTATACTTTGCTTGGTTGATGAACATTAATCCTTGCATTGCTTGATTTGAAGTCCAAGGAAGAACTTGAGCTCACCCATCATACTCATCTCAAATTCTCCTTGCATTAACTTAGAAAACTCTTCACACAAGCAATGATTAGTAACACCAAAGATAATGTCATCTACATAAATTTGTATGATAAGCAAATCATTGTTAAATCTTTTGATAAAGAGAGTTGTGTCTACCTTTCCTTTAGAAAATCCTTTCTCTATTAGAAAGGTACTCAATCTCTCATACCAAGCTCTAAGAGCTTGCTTCAATCTATATAATGCTTTGGTGAGTTTAAAACATGATTTGGAAATTTAAAATTTTCAAAACCCATAGGTTGTTTAACATACACCTCTTTTTGAATAAAGCCATTTAAAAATGCACTTTTAACACCCATTTAAAATAGTGTGAAGTCCATATATGATGCATATGCAAGTAACATTCTAATGCCCTCTAACCTTATAACTTGGGCAAAGGTTTCATCATAATCAATACCTTCTTCTTGATTATAACCTTTGGCCACTAACCTAGCCTTATTTCTAATAATGATCCCTTATTCGTTTAGTTTGTTTCTATGCACCCATTTAGTATCAATAATGGGATAATTTTTTGGTCTTAGAACTAAATTCCAAACCTTGCCCTTTTCAAATTAATTAAGTTCTTCTTGCATAGCAAGAACCTAAAACTCATCCTTTAAAGCCTCTTTCATAGACTTTAGTTCAATTTAAGATAGGAAAGCTAAATTAATAAGAGATCTAAGATGAGATCTAATGGTTACCCCTGTTGATGTGTCTCTAATGATAAGCTCTTTAGGATGGTCCTTCTTGAATTTCCAATCCTTTAGTAACTCCTCCCTTAAGGTAAGTAGAGGAACATTTCCTTACTCTTCCTTGTTTGGAGCTTCTAGTTCCAAAGGCTTGTTAGCATCTTTTTCTTAAAGATTCATCTCCAAAAGTCATCTATAACATCATCAACATAAGTAAGATCCTTTCTTGAATGAAGTGGGTTAGATTCATCAAATACTACATATGTAAACTCCTATACTTCTACTTCTCTTATTAAAGACTTTATAAGCTTTGCTAGAGGTGGAATACCCTAGAAAAGTACCTTCATCAACTTTAGAATTAATTCAAGGTTGTCCTTGGTATTTAATATGAAGCATTTGTAGCCAAATACTCTTAGATATAAAATCTTCAATTTTCTATTATTCCAAAGCTCATAAGAAGTTTTATTTAAAGTAGGTTTTTAAAAACTCTATTTGAAATGAAGCAAGTGGTGTTGACGGCTTCCACCTAAAAATATAGTGGCAAGTTATATGTATAAAGCATAGTTCCAGCTATCTCAACTAAAGTTCTATTCTTCCTTTCAACTGTCCCTTTTTGTTTAGGAGTTCTAAGAGAGGAATAGTTATGAAAAATACCATTTTCATCATAATAATTTTTGAAGAATTCATTTTCAAATTCGGTTCCGTGATCACTCCTTATAGATAAAATGTAAAAACCTTTTTTCTTTTTAAACTATTTTTGCAAAACTTTGAAAAGCTTTAAAAGCATCATTTTTATGAGCTAAGAAACTAACCCAAGTAAATCTAAAGTAGTCATTAACAAGCACAAATTCATAAGGCATTCCACCCAAGCTAGCTACCCTAATAAAACCAAATAAATCCATATGAATTAATTTTAAAGGTTTAGAGATGGACAATCTATTTTTGAGCTTAAATGATGACTTAGTTTGTTTTCCCTTTTAAAAAGCATTGCAATTCTTGTCCTTAGTGAACTTGAGTTTGGGTAAACCATCCACAAGTTTTATCATTAAGAAGTTTAAAATTTGCATGTCCTAGCCTTCTATGCTAAGTCCATGAGTCATGTGATATAGACATTAAACATTTAAGTTCTTTATTATCTACCTTATTTAGATCAATAACATACACATTATCTTCTCTTTCACCACTAAAAATCACTTTGTCATCATCAAGACTACTAACAAAGCAATTTTTTGGGTAAAAGGTGACTTTATTTCCCATGCCACATAATTGACTAATAATAAGCTAATCATGCTTCAAACCATCAATTAAAAGTATATGATGAATAAATAAGGTTTTAGGATTACCTATTTTGCCAATTCCAATAATCTTCCCTTTAGTATTATCTCTAAAATTTACATTGCCTCCTTCTTTGGATTCAATAGAGGTGAATTGGTCTGTCTCCCATCATGTGCCTTGTGCAACCACTATCAAGGTACCATTGATGTAACATCCCCGGCCCTAACCATAAGCATTTCATTTAAATTTGCATGCATTACATATAATTCACTTGAACATATGCATCTCAAATCATTCCATTTGACTATGTGAATTCCACATCATTTCAATTTTTTTGTATTTGTTAAAGTGCATTTTGATTGTATATTTAAGTATGTGTAATATGTGTAATATAGGATGTATTTAGGGTATTATAAAACTGAAAGTTTAGTCCATAAATGAATATGTAAGGAACTGAATGTAGTTAACGTATTTATATGGAGTGATTTGAATTTTGCTAGATGATGATGATGATGTTATAAAAGAGAAGAAAAGAAGGTGCTAGAAAAATGATTTATGTGACAGCCATTTGATTAAAGGAAAAAAAAGAAGAAAGGAGCATCCATATGAAGGAAAGAAGGAAGGAAGGAAAAAAAAGTTATCTTTCTTCTTTTTCAAAAAAAAAAAAACCTAAATTCATTTCTTTTCTCTCAAGTTCCTAGACTTGAATCTTGATGATTTCAGCTATTGATTTGGGTAAGTTAATTATTTTCTAATAATTATATTTGAAATTATGTGGTGACGGTGTGAAAATGATTTTATAGCCTCTAAATTCTATTTTGGAGTAGAATTTTGCACCCCTATTTTCATAGCCATATAAGAGGAATTAAGAGAATTACAAAGCATGAAAATTGTAGATTCATGTCTTATCTACATTCCTATAAAATTATTTAATGAGATTTGGTGTGTGTGATGAGAAATTCTTCATTGAATAAGACTAGTTCGGATTTTATCTATTGTAGGTAGCTTTCTTTGCCTAATAAATATAAGACCTTTGGGGACTAAATTAGGAAAATTGCTAAATATAAGTTTTGTTCCTTTACATGTTATCTAAAACCTTGTGATTTAATTTTGTGAAATAATGTGTGTGTAATAAGAAATCATCCTTGGAGTGGGGCTCGTACTACTTGTTATGTTTGTAGGAAGTCTAATTTTCCCAAATTAATATAAGGACCTTAGAGGCTAAATTAGATGAACTATAAAACATGAAAGTTGTTCTTTTATATGATAATAAAGTTCTTGAAAACTAATTTTGTAATTAGACTTGTATAACTTGAGAAATTATGAAATAAATCAGACTTACTCAAACTGTTTATGAGCAGAGCACATGTTTGAATTCAAAAATTCACCATTTATTATGCAAAGCATATATTAATCTCATTTTTGGATATGTTGTAGTCCTATGTGTCTAGATTTTTTAAAAATTGAATCAAGTAATTTGGAGTTATGTGGTGAAAGTTATTCACTCTTAGGTCTAGCAAGGTCAAGTTTCCTAACAAGGTAGAAATATGCATAAATGCTAGACTTATATATAAAGAACATATCATAATTGTATACATAACATATGATAATTTTATACAAAACATATCCTAGTTATGTGCTAAACATAAACACTCATTGCATGATAAGAGTCATCCATAAAATGTTTGGCATCTTAAAGAGTGAGTATAAATATCGATTGAATTCTTAGGTGAAATTATGTGATTAAAATGAATTCCTTTTTTATTATTTAAATGTATATGGTTTGTTTATTGATTGATTATGTCTATACATAAGTGTTACACATTAAATGCAAATTCACACATGAGCACTTGAATATGGATATAAAAGGATGTTATGACTAACTTGGCAAATATTTACAAATCACATGGCAAATGCAAATGATAAAAGAAAATCACATTATTCACATGTTATATGTTGGCTAGAAAAATCAAATGGCAATTATTTCACATGAATCCCGGAAGCAATATTTGTCTTGGCAAGCCATAACAAAATCAATGAATATTACATTAGCATTTGCATTTGAATGAATCATACTTGTATTGTGATTTGATATCAATTGTTTACTTTGTGTGCCTTTATAATTTAATTAATATTTATATTCATTGAGTCACAACTCACCAAATTGCAATTATTTTTCCAAATAATGAAGCTTAAAGTGTGACTATTTTGAAGCATATAGCATTATAAATAAAATATGAAGCAAAGGTCATTGGCCAAACCCTCACTCTCTCTTTCTCCTTATATCATAAGCATACACTTAGAATAAGGATTAAATATTTTGTACATATGTAATGTAGCTTATATGTATTATATGAATATAAATTTTATGATTTTTTATAAATATTATATGGACTTTGTTTGATCATGATGTAGTTGTATTAATTTGCTAAACAAAGACTTAGGGTATTTAAAATAGGAAAAATATAGGGTGTTACAATTGACTACTTCTCTTAGTGGACTTAAGGCACACCTACATTCAAAAAATTCAAACACTCTTTTGAACCAGAACCTTAGTTAGTCTAGGTTGGTTAGTCTCAAAGTAATCCAAGGGTAACAATTACAAGTGTAACATTCTATAAAAGCATACATTGTTAGTGTGACCTTGGATCATGCAATAGAAACATCTAATATGAGCAAATATATTTCTTTTAGGTTTATAATGATATTTCATATTAGTGTGTTGCACATTTCTCTTATGAGTTCTATATATTCTAAATTGTGCATGGAAGTTTTAAGGATACATTGCTTATGAGGTCTAGAATTAGTGTGAGTCATGCAATTATAATTTTAAGTGTGGTGTAATTATGTATCATGCTTTGAGGTGTTATTTATAGTGTACATGTAAGCATGTCTAGGTGGAGGTCTTTTGACATAAGTCTTAGACCTATGAGCTTTGGGAGAATGAGTCCTTTTTGAATCTTCATTAGCTTTGGTGATTTAGGCTTCATAGTGTCAGTGACTTGAGCCTTGTCACTCATATTAGCTTTAAAAAATGATCAGAAGAAGAAGAATGATCATTAGCTTTAAAAAATATAGTTTGACTTGATAATGAGGATGGTGCTCCATTTGAGTATCCTAAACCATGAGTATTTCCATAAAATCTTTATGAGTCTAAACAATTATTTAAAGTATCCTTTCCTTTTTTGAATATTGAAATTGAAGATTTTAAATCCAATTTTTCTTATGAAAGCTTCTTATTTTCATGTTTAGCTTTCTTAAGTTGATTTTCAAAAAAGAAAAGTTCTTTAAATCATTAGTAATTTGTTCACTTGATAAAGCAACTTTTGTAGATTCATTTTTCAAAATTTCCAAATCTTTAGACATTTTTAAAAGTTCTTAATATAATGCTTCTTCTTAAAAAGAAGATTTTTGCATTTAAGCATAAGCTTGCTCATAATAGATCTCTCATCATCATCATCACAACTATTGTTAAAGCTAACATGTTCATCATAAGAAGAATGAGAAGTAGAGAGTACCTCATGGTTTTCCTTAAGTGCTATGAAGCAAAGGTTGACAACTTCTTATTGTTCCTCTTCCTTTTCTAAATCAGAGGAGTCATCCTAAGAAGCTTTAAATGTCTTCTCTTTTTCCTTTGCTCCTTTGCTTTTGAATTTTAACTTGGGGTGCTCATTTCTTATATGACTCAGTTTCTTGCATCCATTCAAATTGACTTCTTTGCTTTTCTTCCCTTCATTCTTCTTATTATCCTTTTACCTTGAGACATTCATTCTCCTTAATAGTTTCTTGAAGCTTTTAGTGATTATTGCAATCTCATTATCCTCCTTATTGGAATTAACAAGGCTTTCATCATCATTTACATTTTAAGAAGCTTTTACTCCTTTCTTGTTTTCATCTTTCTCTTCCCTTTTATCTTCTTTTTACTTCAAGGTGAGCTAATAAGTCAACAACTTCCTAATGAGAATATCGATGGAAAGCTTAGATAGATTATAAGCTTCCTCAATAGAGGTCACCCTTAATTCTCAATTCTTCTTAGGTAGGATTCTTACAATCGTAGTAGGGAATCACCTTTGATGGATAATCCTTAGGAATCACCCTTAATTCCTAATCCTCAATGGAGGTCACCTTTGATTCCTACTCCTTTTTAGGTAGGATTTTTAGAATCTTAGCATTAATGTCCTCCTTTGAATGGTGTTTTCCTAACTTCTTTAGAGTAATGAGAAGAACATTGAGTCAGTTGGTCATTTCGGTGATTGACTCTTGTGGTTTCATCTTGAAGAGTTCATACCCATAGAAATATAGTTGAACCTTATTGCTCTTTACTTGCATATTTTCTATATAATGATTTTCAAGAGTCTCCCATATCTCCTTTACATATTGATAATGTTGAACCTTGCTTCCTTCATCTCTAGACATTAAGGCAAGTAGAATAGTCAAGGCCTACTTATTCTTATGATTCTCATCTTTTTGATTTTGAGTCTATTAACTTCTATCAATGATGAATTCAACGTTATCAACTGTGGCTTTTGGAGGTTCCCAACCATCTAAAATCACATCTTATAATCCAATAGGATCATTATCAAGATAGAGTTCCATTTGGAATTTTTAATGTGGATAATCTATACCATAAAAGAAAGGTCATTGGGAAGAGAAGTTTATGGCCCTATGATCTTAACTCCTTATAATGAAGTTCTAAGAAGTTTGGCTCTAATACCAAAAGAAAAAGGCCTTAGGAGGTGAATAGGGAAAATAAAAAATTAAGAAAAGATTATGAATAAATTAAGAGCTAGAGAAAGATTTAAGTATTAAAGAAAAAAATAATTCAATGACATAAGAGTTTCAGGAGTTCAATTCAATAATAAATCTACGTCTCCACCTAACTTATCCTGAAGTTAGGATTTTTAATACCCACACCAATCTTATTATCCAAGATTGAGTTTACAAGAGAATTTAGGGCAATTTTAACCTTTACAACACTAAGAGCTTTTATAGGATAAACTCTAACCCAAAAATGATTTTAAGTGCTTTTTAGGCTTACACTTAACCCTAATTCACTAGCATTAACTCCTCACTTCCTTAAGAAATTAATGGAAGAATGCTTAAGAGTTTTTTAAGAAATTAATTTACTCAACCAAGTTGTCTAACTTCTTAAATGAAGTTCTAGGTCTTCAATTTATATTTAGAGAATAAAAAATGGTTGTTAATAGTCATTGATTTTGTCCTCCACTTCTTTCTTATTCATTAAATGCAATTTTAACTTTTTATAATGAAATATTTGCTCATAATCATGAGCATGCCATCAAGATTATAAGAATCGAATAAAATAGTCGTTGGAGCTGTAAAGAGCCATTGAGGCTATGCCAAGGCTATCTTAGGATTGTGAGATTATGCTCATGATCCTGAGCAGCAGCCTCATAATCATGAGTAGTGCAGATTTTCCATGGCTTGAAAAGCGCATTTTGTGTCTTGACAGTCCCGATCTCCTCAGGATCATGAGCAACCATTGACCAGAGTTAACATAAGAGAAATTTAATTCTTTCCAAGTACATTGAAGCTTTTTTTAATCTTAAATTGTTGCTTTGCTTGAGGATGCATAAATGAGGAGTTATTTAAGCTTGATTCTTATGTCTTCAAGGTTGATTGTTGACCTTCATTTTAGTCTTTCAAAATCTAATTTACATTTTAATCATTTAAAAAAATTATTAGTACATAAACATTATTTGTTAAAGTCAAAATAAGAATGGTGATTAAGTTGACTATGCAAATGTTCAACAAGTAATTTTTTAAGTAAATACATTTTTATAACATCCCTATTAATTGAAGTGATTAGCTTTGTTTCCATAGTTCCTGAAGTTCTATTAATATTGCTTCTTTTAGTAGGCTTTTTAGTGATAAAAGGAAACACTCCAATTTTTCCCAAAAAGATCTTATTTCTTTGTGCAACAAACTTTAGATGAGCTAAAGCTACTAAAAACATGAGATTTCCAATGAAAATTTTCTTTTTCAAGTACGCAATGGATCTTCTTCATTGGGTAATAAGTAGTATTTTTCAGTTTTTTTGTCATGTAAAACCATTTTTCATCAATGTGAACCACATTATACATACCTATGAAAATTGGATCATGTGGCATGCTACTTGCATCAAACATTGATAGGCAATATTATAATCACGATCTTTTATTTTCTTCCTTTAAAAAAGGCTTATTAGCATTTGAATGTTGCTGAATATTTTCATATTGCAGATGTCTAAACAATGTGGTCATGCTTATGTTGATTTCTGAAGATAAATTCTAAAGAGTTGTCCATTTTTGTAAAGGAACTTCTCAGATTTTATCATTATTCTCTTACAACCACAATTCTTTGTCCTCTTTTAAGGGACATCACTGGTTTCACTATCTCTTGCTTGCTTCCAAAGTAGCTGAACAGTGTATAGAAGAATAGAAAATGATGAAGCTATCTTCATTATTACCCATTTTTTCAATTTTCCATCAACACTCTTTCATTATAGCATATTATATATGGCTTTCTGGTTTTCATCACTTAAAATCACATATTTTATTCAATTATGTGTTGATGATGACTTTAAATTTTCATGGCCTTTATTGACATTTTCCCTAGACCAAGTCATTTTGTTTTGAGCTAAAATCAAATAGAACCAAACTGAAAAAAAATAACATCTATTTTAATTTCTAATTAAATTAATAGTACTTAAATCAAATAGGTAGAGGACAAACCAAACATTAAAAGTTAGATTAATATGAAAAGGAAAGAAAGGGATAAATAGTAATAATATTGAAGTTTGATGCTTCTTGTGTTATTCCTAGTCCTTCTTCCTCATCTATATTGAAAGAGTCCTCGACGGGGGGGGGGGGGGGGGGGGGGGTGAATAGGACTATCAAACAAATATAAGAAATTAAAAAGTTTTGAACAAGAATTAAAAAGAAAGTTAATAAGGAAGAATGATGAACATAAGAATTTAAGGAGTTCGGATTCTCTATAATCCTACGTCTCCACCTAACTTCGGATTCTCTACAATCCTATGTCTCCACCTAACTTATCCTCGAGTTAGGATTTTGAATCACCACAATCCATTTCCCTAGATTGATTTTTACAACTTGAGTTTTAGGCTCAACTCAAACCTTACAACTTGAATTTTCATGGCTTACTCAAAAACCAATTTACAAGTGTTTTCAAGGCTCACACTAAAACTGAATTCCTAAGTGTTTTAATGGCTAAACACTTAAAACAATTCCTTTAGAATATAATCTCACTTCTCGTTTTCTTAATTCAAGAAAATAGAAGAATAAGAATTTCTATTTTAACACTCACTAACTCTTACAAGAGTGTACAATAATAAAATGAATTTTGAAAGAGTTTAGAGAGTATAATTGAATGCTTAAAAGTATGTAATGAATAAAAAAAGTTTCTTAACATTAAAATAATCTTCAGAGGTTATATTTATACTTAAGCAATTCAATTATAGCTTTTGAAAGCAGTAATTTTGTTCCCAACAAAATCAAAGTCCATTAAGTCCATTTGAATGAAATTTGGACTTTTGAGCTGCAATTTGTCAGGTCCCAATTAGGATATTATCAGTCTCGATCGGGATGACCATTGAATAGCCATTACAAGTCATTATATTTGAATTTTTACATTAATCCCGATCGAGATATTAATACCCCGATTGGGATATCATTGTCCTGGACGTTGTCTTAGTCGGGACATTAGATCGAGATTAGTTTTACCAAAAATTAAAGTTTTGCAAAAATTGGTCTACCTTGGTACCATTTGGGACCATGATAGGATTTGCACTTTTTGTGTCATTTAGTCCCTGAGTTGAGTCTGATTGAGATAATTCTTTGTGATGTCTTTCTAAGACTGAATATGATCGAATTAGCCTTAACTTTCTTCATAAAAGTTGTAGATAATTGTCTTATATTTCTATATCACTTTAAATCACCTCAATTGAACCTCTATAGCTTAAGATATTACTGAAATACTAAGAGTTATACAACCTAAAATAAAAGCTACATATGTTAACTTCAACTCAAGATTTGCATACCCAAATGAGCTCAGATTTTGATAGGTAAGATCAATTCATAAAGCTCAAGATGTCTACTTTAAAAATGATCAAGATTATTTTCTCATTATAGAGCTCTAAGAATGTCAAAAAGTCTCATTGAATCATAGAGATCGAATTAGCCCAAAAGCATACTTTATCAATCCAGGTCATAAGGCTGATCATAAGTAAACCAATGTATATCCAAAAATGTATATTTTTGGTATATAATTGTTTCCCAAAGATTGTGGACTTGCATAAATTGAAATACTTCATTGAAATGCATATTTATACTCTTTTAAGGAGTATTTAATTGTCCTAATTATTTAACAATTAAACTTCTTGGTAGCTCAACTTCCTACACACTTAGTTGAAATCATTAGAATCAAAATTGATTGTCAAAGTCCAAAATTAGAGTTTGATCATGCAAATAGTCAACAATCTCCCCCTTTTTGGTTTTGACAACCAATTTGAAAAGATAATATATAATGCGTGTGTGTGTGTCAAAAATAAATAACATATATAAGCATCTTAAATTAAAATAGCTCCCCCTTTCAAAATAAATAGATGTAATAAATTACTTCCCCTTAATATATGCATAAAATCAATATCATGTACCAAAGCATGGAAGAATTAACAAAGCA
The DNA here is from genome assembly GCA_947683625.1 of Mallotus nudiflorus. Lineage (NCBI taxonomy): Eukaryota > Viridiplantae > Streptophyta > Magnoliopsida > Malpighiales > Euphorbiaceae > Mallotus > Mallotus nudiflorus. Next base: position 878,872 of record CANTUR010000256.1, on the reverse strand, counting down.
TATATAAGGATTTAAAGAAATTGAAAAAACATTAAATAATTATAAAAGAGATGGTTTTAAGAAACGATACCAATTTGAAAGATATTCATAAAAATTTTCTCCTTTATATGAAAATATATTTCGTTATTACTCCCCTTTGTAGACATGATAAGAAATATAAATTTAATTTAAAATTTATTCTCCATGACAAAAATTTAAAATATATCATGTGAGAATTATGGCCTAACATAACATATGTGTTAAAAACATAATAAAAATGTTTGGCAATATAAAGAAAATAATTTCAAACATATATTCATATAATGCATCACAAAAATAATACATAGTACACCTCATATGATCATATAAAGCTTAGCTAGCTAATTATATACCTCATATGATCATATAGAGATTAGCTAGCTAATCATAAATGATCATGTGACACTGAGCATATTACAAACACAAACACTAAGCACAATTTATCATATAACTTCTTCTCCCCCTTTGTTAAAGATAAAAAGAAAAGAGAGAGATATAAAGGGAAATGAACCTAAAAGAACCAGAAAAAATCTAGAGGAAATAAAAGATTAAGAACTGAAACAATAAAAATAAAGATACATAAAATCTTTATAAAATCGATTTCATACTTAAACAAAGTAAGCAAAACAAGGTCTTTTATCACACATGATATATGACAAAACTAGTCACACTTACAATGTTACAATGCATGCGTAAACAAAAATATGTAAAATAAATTCAAACAACTTTCTCCCCCTATTTCAAATTTTTTAAAAAAAGAATAATATTTGGATTAAAAAATTGATATTAAGGACACACTATTACATAGTTATGTCTCTAACATAAACACATCTTTGTAAAAAAGAATTTCTCTCCCTTAAAAGAAATTGACTAAATACTCATGCAAACTCAATTATTTATTCCCCTTTGTTAAAAGCAAAGATAGACCAAATCTTAAAAAAATATTCATGCCTTATCAAACACCAAAACAATTCCAAAGAAAAATTTATATATGAATAAATTAAAGATGAATTTTGCATGTATCAACACAATTTAAAAAAAATTATTTCATAAACACAATAAATAAAAAATTAAACAAACTCAAATATTTCTCCCTCTATGTCAAAATGCAAAAAATCATTAAAAAAATAAAATTGTATTAAAAAGGACAGAGTTATAATGATATTAAGATATCAATTGTAGATAGGACTTAAAACTAACAGCTCATGACTTATATTTAGAAAATATCCAAAAAATAAGCCGAACCTAAACTAACACAAAATAATCATAAAAATAAACTATCAGCTCAAAACTTAGATACGAAAAATATATTGAAAATAAACCAAACAGAAATTAACGAAAAACACATAAAAATATAAAGAAAATAATTAGTCTTGTTGAGGAGGAAAAAGGGAATAAGTTTGCTAAAATAAAATAATTAATTAATTGAATTTAACTTAATAATTAATTATTAAATAGCAAAAAAAATAAAAAAGATTGTTAAGATCAAAATCAAAATTAATAACCAAAAAAATTAACAAGCACGACATGATTTCACATGAAAATAATTTAACCATCAATCAATATAGCATAAAATCAAGACACACTAGAACCATCAATCATACCAAGCTTATGCTTAATAAAATTCATTCTTTCATCGCAAAAATGCATGGTAATAATGTCAGCTAATTGATGATTAATATCAATAAATTCAAAAACAATATCACCAATTTGTACATGATTACCAAAGAAATCATGTCTAACATCTATATGCTTAGTTCTAGAGTGTTTAATGAGATTCTTGTTAAAGTTTATAGCACTTGTATTATCACATTTAATAGGAATGTGATTAATATCAATGCCATAGTCCAAAAGTTCGTGTTTTTGCCATAAAACTTGTATGTAATAACAATTAGTCAGCAAATATTCTGCTTTAGGCAATCGAAACTTGTTTCTTATTAAACTAAGATACTAAGCAACTACCTAAAATTTAACAAGTTTTGAAAGTGTTTTTTCTATTTAGTAAACTACCAGCAAAGTCTACATTAGAATAACTAATCAAGTCAAAAAAAGAACTCCTAGGATACTAAAGTCCTAAATGCATTATATCATAAAAATATTTGAAAATTCTTTTGATAGCATTCAAATGAAACTCTCTAGGACTTGATTGAAATCTAGCATATAAGCAAGTAGCAAACATAATATCGAGTCTACTAGTAGTTAAATAAAGAAGGAATTTGATCGTACCTCTAAATCGCTTTTCATAAACCAATTTGCCATTCTCATCCTTATTAAGTTTGGATGAAGTGCTCATTAGAGTTTTGTTTGTCTTAGCTTTATCCATGCCAAACTTCCTAAGAACGTCTCTTGTATATTTGGTTTGATTGATGAAAATCTCATCTTTGCATTGCTTGATTTGTAATTTGAGAAAGAATTTTAGTTCTCCTATCATACTCATCTCGAATTCTCCTTGCATTAGCTTAGAAAAATCCTCACATAAGCAATGGTTAGTAGCACTGAAAATAATATCATCAACATATATTTGATCAATTAATAAATCATGCTTGGATTTCTTGATAAAAAAAGTTATGTTAATTTTCCTTTAGAGAACCCTTTCTCTAATAAGAAGTTGCTCAATCTTTCATACCAAGCTCTTAGAGCTTGTTTCAATCCATACAATGCTTTTGACAATTAAAAAACATGATTTGGAGAATCAAAATTTCAAAACCTAAAGGTTGCTCAACATATACCTGCTATTTAATGAAACCATATAGAAATGCACTTTTAACATCCATTTGATAAAGTTTAAAATCCATGAATGATGCAAATGCAAATAGCATTCTAATAGCTTTTAACCTTACAATGGGGGCATATGTTTTATCATAATCAATGTCTTCTTCTTGATTATAACCTTTAGCTACTAGTTATGACATATTATTTATTCATCTTATTTCTAAACACCTATTTAGTGCATATAATAGGATGATGTTTTGGTCTAGGAATCAATGTCCAAACCTTGTTTATCTCAAATTTATTTAACTCTTCTTGCATGTCCAGGACCCAAAATTCATCACTCAATGCATCATCAACAATTTTGGGCTTAATTTGAGAAATGAAGGCTAAATTAACAATAGACTTTAATTTATATATAGTAGTTACCCCTTTTATAGTGTCACCTATAATGAGGTCTTGAGGATGAGCTTTCTTAAATTACCAATCCTTTGGAAGTTCATCCTTCAAGGTAGATTGAGATATATCTTCATTGTCCTCCTTGCTTGGACCTTCAAGTTCCAAGGGCCTACTAGCATTTTCTTCTTGAATATTCATAATCTCATTGTCACCTATAAGATCATCAACACTAAAAACATCCTTTCCAGGATCAAGTGAGTTTGATTCATCGAATACAATATGTATTGACTCTTTAACTACTAGAGTTCTCTTATTAAAAACTCTATACGCTTTACTAAAAATAGAATAGCCTAGGAAAATTCCTTTATCGACTTTAGAATAAAATTTTCCAAGATTATCCTTGATGTTTAATATAAAGCACTTGCATCTAAATACTCTTAGATATAAGATTTTGGGTTTTCTATTATTCCATAGCTCATAAGATGTTTTCTTCAAATTTGGTCTTTTGAAAACACGATTCGAAATGTAATAAGATGTGTTAACGGCTTCTGCCCAAAAGTATAGAGGTAAATTATACTCATGAAGCATTGTTTTAGCCATTTCCATAAGAGTTCTATTTGTCCTTTTAACAACCTTATTTTGTTGAGGAGTTTTACAAGAAGAAAATGTATGGGAAATACCATTTTCATTATAATAGGTTTTGAATTCAAATTCGATTCCATGATCACTTATAATAGAAGAAATACAAAAACCTTTTTCTTTTTAAACTCTTTTTGCAAAATTTTCAAAAGCTTTAAATGCATTATTCTTATGAGCAAGAAAACATACCTAAGTAAATCTAGAGTAATCATCAACCAATGCATATGTATAGTACATTCTACCGAGACTAGTAACTCTAATTAGTCTAAATAAATCCATATGTATAAGTTTAAATGGTCTATAAGTGGACACTACATTTTTAAGCTTAAATAAGGACTTGGATTATTTTCCCTTTTAGCAAGCACCACAAGGTTTATCCTTGGTGAATTCAAGCTTAGGTAAACCAATTATAAATTCATATTTACAAAGATCATTCAAAAGTTCAAAATTTGCATGTCCTAACTTTCTATGTCATGTCCATGTGTTATGGGAAATAGACATTAAGCATTTGATGTCTATGTTATCAATCTTATTCAATTAATAACATAAACATTATATACTCTTTCACCACTAAAAATTACTTTATTTTCATCAAGACTACTAATAAAGCAATTTCTAAGATAGAAAGTCACCTTATTTCCCATGTTACATAATTGACTTATACTGAGCAAATTATGTTTAAGACCATAAACACACAACACATAATGTATAGCTAAGGATTAAGGATTACCAATTTCTCTAATGCCAATACTTTTTCCTTTTACATTGTCTCTGAGTATAACATGTCCTCCATACTAAGGATTAAGGATTATGGATTTCAAGCACACTTACACAAAACATTTTAAGTGTTCTTTTGAATCCAAACCTTTTTTGGTCTAGGTTGGTTAGTTTCAAGATAATCAAAAGGAAGTAAATTCATGTGTAGTATTTTATAGAAGCATACATTGTTAGTATGTCCTTTGATCATGCAATATGAATAAATGACATTTTCAAATTTATTTATCATAGGATGATATGCTTTCCTAGTATGAGAATCATGTCTTTCATGTTGTGTTAGTGTGTGCTTCTTATAGCTCTATTGAGTGATAGTGTGAGACATACATTGATAATGACAATGTGTATTTTGATAGGTTTGTGCAACATATTTATGTACATTAAGTTATATAGCATGCCTAATATGATTGTATCTAGTATAGATATAAGCATGCTTGGGCTGAGGTGCTCTAGTTTGAGCCTTACCTCTTTATATCCATGAAGGATGAGTCTTATGAGACTTTTCCTTATTGTTTAACATGAGATCTTTTAGCTTTGAAAGCTTGAGTCTCATTTGGTTTGGAGATAGAATGAGTGGAATTGCATGATGCTTTTACAAACTTAATATATGATGATGATGAAGATGAGGCCATTCCATTAGTATATCCAATTCCATGAGTATTTCCATAAAATTTTTGAGAGTCAAGTAAATTATCTAAACTCTCTTTTTCTCTTTGAAATTTCAATATGAAAATTTTTTAGCTCAACTACGTCATTAAAAAGTTTATGATTTTCATCATTAACTTTTTTTAGTTGCTCTTCCAAGGAATTAGAAGATTTTAAATCGTTAGCAAGTTTATCATTTGATTTAACAAGACTAACAAATTCAATTTTCAACTTCTTAAATTTCTTAGTTAAGCTATTTAACTCATGCTTATAATGCTTCTTTCTATAAAGCAAGCTTTTGCATTTAAGTAAGAGTTTATTCACAATAGAACTCTTAACATCATCATTATCATTATATTCATCATAAACACAATATTCATCACAAGAAAAGTTAGAAGTAGATGGAACCTCTTTTTCATCTTTAAGAGCCATGAAGCAAAGATTGACCACTTCTTGTTGTTCCTCTTCCTTTTCAAATTTGGAGTCGTCGTCATCCCAAGTAGCTTTAAAGGCCTTCTTCTTATCCTTTGCTCGCTTATTCTTGAATTTGAGTTTGGGGCACTCACTTCTAATATATATCGGTTTCTTGCATTCATAGCAAGTAACCTCTTTAGTTTTTTTCTTGCCTTCTCCTTCATATTTCTTATTGAAGTCTCTAGTTCTTAAGCAAATTTTCTTTCTTAATAATTTTTTGAAACTTCTTGTAAGCATGGCAACGTTATTATCTTCATCACTAGAGTCTTTGAGACTTTCATCTTCACTTTTATTTTATGAAGCTTTTAGTGGAATCCTTTTCTTTTTCTCATTTTCTTTTTGTTCTTCTCTTTTTTGCTTAACTGTAAGCTCATGTTTTAGGAGCTTTTCAATAAGCACATCGATGGAAAGAGTAGAAAGGTCTTACGCTTCCTTAATTGAAATAACTTGAGATTCCCAATCTTTCTTAAGTAGGATTCTTAAAATCTTATTGTTTACCTCTTTTTCAGTGAAATGTTTACCAAGTTTGTTAAGGGTTATGAGAAGAGCATTAAGTCGATTTGTTATCTTTATGATTGACTCTTGAGACTTTATCTTAAAGAGTTCACATTCATACATGTGAAGTTGAATCTTCTTGCTTCTAACTTGCACATTGCCTTTATAATGATTTTCAAAGGTCTCTCATATTTCCTTAGCCGACATGTAATATTGAAGCTTGCCTCCATCTTCTCTTATCATGGAAGAGACTAGAGTGATTATAACTTTTTTATTTTTATAATTTTCCTCCTTTTGTTCATTATTTCATTGGCTTCTTGTAAGAGTAGTTACCATACCATTAATGCTAGTTGTTGGTGGTTCTCAACCTTTAAGGACACTATCCCAAAGTTTGATGGAATCATAATCAAGGTATAGCTCCATCCATTTTAAACTTCCAATGAGGATAGTCACTACCATCAAGGAATTGTCTAAGTAAATAAATGTTTTGTGATTCACTCCCGATGATATTGTATTCTAGCAATGAAGTTCCTAGAATTCAAGCTCTAATACCAATTAAAAGAGTCTTAGAGGGGGGGTGAATAGGACTATCAAAAAAATATATGAATAAAAATTAAAAAGAAAGTTAAGAAGGAAGAATGATGAACAAAATAACTTAAGAAGTTCGGATTTTCAACAATCCTACATCTTCACCTAACTTATTCCCAAGTTAGGATTTTTAATCACCATAATCTATTTTCCTATATTGATTTTTACAACTTGAGTTTTAGGCTCAACTTAAACCTTACAACTTGAGTTTTTAAGGTTTAATAAAAAACCAATTTACAAGTGTTTTTAAGGCTCACACTAAAATTGAATTCCCAAGTATTTTAATAGCTAAACACTTAAACCAATTCCTTTAGAACATAATCTTACTTCCCGTTTTCTTAATCCTAGAAAATAGAAGAATAAGAATTTATATTCTAACACTCACCAACTCTCACCAACTCTCACAAGAGTATACAATAATCAAATGAATTTTGAAAGAGTTTAGGGAGTTTAATTGAATGCTTGAAAGTATATAATGAATTAACAAGTTTCTTAACATAAAAATAATCTTCAGAGGTTATATTTATACTTAAGCAATTCAATTATAGCTGTTGGAAGCAATAATTTCGTTCCCAATAAAATCAAAGTCCATTTGAATGAAATTTGGACTTTTGAGCTGCAATTTTTTAGGTCCAGATCAGGATATCATTAGTCCCGATCGGAACAAGTATTGAATAGTCATTACGAGCCATTGTATTTGAATTTTTGCATTGGTCCCAGTCAGGATATTAATGTCCCAAATGGGATATTATTGTCCCAAGCATTGTCCTGATCGGGACATTAGATAGGGATTAGTGTAGACACCCAATTTCGGGATGATGTGTTATGGATGCAACAAAGGACTCTATTGATAAAAATATCATGAATAGGTCTTCGAAACTTAATCTTTAAAATTCTAAGGGTTTAAATGCATCTTTTAAGGGAAGAATTTAGTGTTTTTAAGGACTAAATTGTAATATTTTTTAGGACTTAATTGCAAAACTTAAATTCTTCCAGGGGTCTTTTTATAATTAAATGTTGAAAAAACCTTTCGGAATTCCATAATTCCAACCGAAATTATGTAATTCCAATTGGAATTGTACAATTCCGGTCGGAATTGAATTCTTCCGTCTATTTTTTACTTTTAAATTCAATCCTAATTCGGAATTGAATTCTTTCGTCTATTTTTTTACTTTTAAATTCAATCTTAATTAGTTTAAAACTCCTAATTGGCTTTTAATTCAATCCTAATTGATCTAAAATTCCAAAATATAATTTTAAGTATTAATCTTATATTTTTTAGGAATTAGAATCACGTTAGGATTGGGCTAGATTTTCTAGTTCATTTTCCACTATATAAAGAGCAAGAGAGGAAGAAGAAAATGAGAGGAAAGGAAGGAAAAAAGAGAGAGACGGGAGAAGAAAAGAAAAAGAGAAATGTGCTTTTAAAGAGGTTTTTTAATTCTTTTTTCTTTTTCTTGAGTTATTTTCTACAAAAATTCCTTTTGATTAATCAATTAATTCAAGATCCTTGGAGAATTTTTGAAGAAGAAGATTCGAAGATTTATCAAGAACGGTGAATTATAAATCTGAGAAGTACCCGAAATTATTCATAATCATCATCATCTTCTTATTATTATTTATTTATTTATTTATATTATTAATTATTTTTATTCTTTCGAGTTATTATCATAATTTATTCATTAACTATAATTTTATTTTATTTTTTATAGTGATTATGGAGGAAAACGCATGGTGATCATGTGAGAGGGATGAATTCATGAGAAGTCCGTGGAAAACTATGGATAAAGCCTCGTAGAGACTTAATTTCTAGGGTTTTTATTTTATTTTATTTATTACTTTTATATTTTATTAATTATTTTATGAATTAATGTAATAGCCCCAATAGTAAGAGTAGTGAAATTATGTATGTGGTTGTATGTTTATTTTGATTCAATTGGTTAGTAAAATTAGGTTTTAATTAGGTAATTACTTAAAATCAATGAAGGAAGTAGATCAATTTAGGTTGCATATTAATAAAATTAGGGTTTTAGTAAGAATTAATTTAATTATTTGTTTGATCTTATTTAATTATTTTTTTTAATATTTTTAATTGTTTTTGGGCTTATTTATTATTTTTATGTGTTTTGAGCCTTAAGCCCATTTTAGTCTTTGATTTATTTATTTAAGTTTAGGTAATATTTAGCCCATCTCACTCAATAATTAATTAGGTTTAATTAATTAAAATATATTTTTAGGCTCATAATTAATTAGATTTTAGGTTAGAAATATCATTAGGCCCATTTAGTTAATTAGACATAGGCTCACCTAATTTAATTTAATTAATTTAGACTTAGCCCACTTAATTTAAGCCTTTTTTTCATAATTTGTAGATTTAAGATCACCATTTAATTAAAACATGTAGAATTAGGCCCATTAATTTAAATATTCCATAATTTGTAGAATTAGTCCCATTTTTTATTAAAACAAGTAGACTTAATTTCATTTAATTAAAATCAAAAGGAATTAGGTCTTTAGGTTCACATATAAATTAAAACATGTAGATTTAACTCATTTATTTAAAATCCATGTAGATTATACTAACTTAGGGATTATGTGACTTATTGAATACATTATTTACTTGTATATTTCATGATTAGTTCACCTTGGAGTTGATTGTTTTTAGGGTTTATATGAAATTGCATGTAAATAGAGAATAAGATAATAATTTATAAACTAATTCTAAATGAACACAAGACTGAAAGAAGTTGGTATTCCGTATCCAAAATCTCCTAGTTGTGGTGCTAGCTTTCTTTTAGGGAATCGAGTATCGCCTTTTCGATTTGTCCCAGTTATTACCATGGGTGGTGACTCCTCATCTCCATACCATGTATTTGTGACAATGGCTAGTGTGTTCTCTAGAGCCCTGAGCTCAAATAGTATCGTGGTTGCTAAAATCTTAGACGCGTGCTAAACCCCGTCGTCTATAATTAGTTCTACTAAAAATTAAAGTTTTATAGAAATTGGTTTACCTTGGTCCCGGTTAAGACTACCCTAGTCCCGATCAGGACCATGATAGGATTTATACTTTTTTTGTAATTTAGTTCCTATGTTGAGTCTGATCGAGATAGTGTTTTGTGATATTTTTTTGAGACTGAAGACAATCAAATCAACCTTAACTTTCTTCATAAAAGTTATAAATAATTGTCTTATCTTTTCATATCACTTTGAATTACCTCAATTGAACCTCTGTAGCTCAAGATATTTCTGAAATACTAGGAGCTATGCAACCTAAAATGAAAGCTATATATGCTAACTTTAACTCAAGATTTGCATACATAAATGAGCTTGGATTTTGATAAGTAAGCTCAATTTAAAAAGCTTAAGATGTTTACTTCAAAAGTAATGAAGATCATTTTCTCATTATAGAGCTCTAATAATTTTAAAAAGCCTCCATGAATCTTAGAGATCGAATTAGCCCAAAAGCATACTTTATCAATCCAGGTCGTGAGGCAACTTATAAGCAAAACACTATATATCCAAACATGTATATTTTTGGTATATAATTATTTCTCAAAAATTATGGACTTGCATAGATTGAAATACTTCATCGAAATGCATATTTACACTTTTACAAGGAGTATTTCATTATCTTCAATCATTTAACAATTAAACTTCATGATAGCTCAACTTCCTACTCACTTAGTTAAAATCATTAGAATCAAAATTATTGATCAAAGTCCAAAATTAGGAGTTTGATCATGCAAATGGTCAACACATATTATAATATGCTATGATATTAAGATTCGGCAAATCAACTAAAGACCTTGGTGAATTTATAATTTCCACATTCAAATCTATTTCACCAAGAGGCATTCGATGACTTTGGCAGTTGTTATAAGAAGCTTTTAAATTATCCATGTAGTCTTTAGGCACCACATTCAAATCTATTTCCCCCATTCCTTTGCTTGATCAAGATAAGTTTTGGCGAGAGAATAATAAACATTTTGGGAAGCAATTTTTTTTAGTAAAGAATTAGTTTGTTGTTCAAATATTTTGGCACAGATAAGTTTTTGGCAGAAAAAATAGGAGAATGAATTGAACTGATATACTCCTTTTGGGAATATACAAAACTGGTAATTAGTTGAGGGAATTATTATAAGGGTAGTATAGTATTTTATACATATATTAATCACATTCCTTAATCTAAGTGCATAATCCTTAAATTGGAATAAAGGGAGTAATATTTTTATAAATATTGTTAGCATACATGATTTATATAAAAGAATGTGATTTATTTATTTATTTAGTATCAGCACAATTTTTAGAAAAAGTATTTTTATTCTAGTTTATTGATATATAATTATTTTTGGAGAAACTGATGGAATGTGGTACATAGTGAATGTCACTAGCACTATGTGCATATCAATATTAATCTGTGAGTCTAGCAATTTGATTGGATTGTGTGCCCTGGTCGTATTGCACTCTCTAGGTGGATATATGGTTATGTTAATATATTGTGTGTCCATGTTGAGCTTGCTTTCTATACAGGTTTATAGTCATTTTTTGGTTGGACCCTGGTCGAGTTTGCTCTTTCGATTCTAATAAATATTGGAACAAGAGATCGATTGTATCTAGACTATGATTGAACCTACTCTATAGGCTCGACAATTCTTTAGATTTAACAGAGCTAAAATGCTAGTAGATTTGAGGTTAAAGTTCTACCATTGTTTCTTAACCAAAAGTATTTTCAATTAAAATTATTTACATTTATTTACAAAAATTAATGAACTTTGGATATTTTCATGAATTATATTTTTATAATTGTAAAGAATTAATTGAGTTTTTAATTACTGAATGTTTTTCATGATTTAAGCATTTTTATATTTTATTTTGTAAAGGTTTTAATAATTCAATCATTTTTAAATGATTTAAAATGAGTATATTAAAATTAGTATGTGTTTTTTCATATTGATTCACCTAGTGGATCTCATTCCCCTAAATTATATTTTTCAGGATTTCTCGAGTCATATTCTAGCCATATTCTGCAACGCCGGTTTTATTCTTTCATAATTATCTTATGTAGGTTCCATTAATGATTTGTGTTATGTATTTTTACCTTAGATATTGCAATGGTTAGGATATTTTGTATATTTGTAATTGTGCTTAAACATTATTGGATAATATTTTGGATTATAAGTTTGATGTTAGTTATTGCATTGTGAAAGAAGTAGTTATGGTTGAAAATATTTTTTTTGGGAGTGTATTTTGATTGTTTACAGGTTTTTAGTTTACTCATATACAGGGGAAACTCTGCTGAATTTTTATTATAATTATAAGTGTTAACAAATTTTAAAGTAATAATTTCTTAAAGGCTTACCACGAGTTTTAAAAATTTAATACTTACCCCTCTATAGTGTCAATCACGTGCCTTTAGGATTCTGATCATGACATTTTAAGTCTAATTAGATACATATATTTTTTAATTTTATCTTAACTTTATCGTGAAAGAGTTATGAAGAAAATTGCAAAGAGCTTTAAAGTCTTGCTAAAAGTTTTTAAGTCTCATGGATAGTAATATAGGATGCGAGAGAAATTAGAGCATATGTGAGTATGTCTATTCCAAAAAGAGAAATCATTTAGATTAATAAAAATTAAAATTAATTTTTTTTTGTCGACAATAATTTTATTAAAAAAAAAGTACATGAGAGTCCATTGGACTAAACCTAAATAAACCAAAAACATACTCCAAAAATTAAAGAAACCTTAGCAATGCAAGCAAAATAAAAGAAAAACAGTGAGTGTCGTCATCTCCATCTTCTTCTGCCTTACTTATTGCTTGAAACTTTGAAAATTTCAGGCAAAATTTGGGACCAAATAAGCACTGTTGTTCCCCTAAAAATCTAAGGAAGGTAGATGAAAACACCAAGAAAGCTTTTGTGATAAAGACAGAGGAGGTAAAATTCCTCAAATAGCTAAAAAAAGCTATTCAAATACTCTCTTATTTACCCTGCAACTTCAAAAAGAGATAGTAAGAAATCTCATATACTTTGAACACCATCATTAAAGAATATAGCAATTTCCAGAATAAAAATGGTGAAATAAAATACAAATGTAGGAAAAAGGGGATAAACCCCAGGCAAAAAAAAAAACAACATAAAAACTACAAATCTATTGATAGTATGAACAATATATATATATATATATATATATATATATATATATATATATATATATATATATATATAAGGAGGTATTTTGGGTGATTTTTGGCCAAAAAAAAAGTTATTCCAACACTCTCTAATCTACCTTGTAACTTGGAAAAGAGATAGAAAGAAATCTCATATACTCTTGATAATTAGTATTCGGAACTCTTGGGCTAGGTGTCCTGTAAGGCACGAACAGAGGGCAAGGTGAGAGGTGGCGAGGATCCCCACGAACACTCCAATGCCTAAGTTAGATAATGGAAGCAAGGAGAATGTAAGATAGCTTGAATGTGTGAGAATGAGATGTCCCCTTGTGAGGGATGTAGGGTTATATATATAGTGATACTCAAACCTAGATGGAGTCGGATTTTGTGTGGGATAGTGAATCATAATCTTAGTAGGAGAGTGTTCCTTCTTTGGTTATGATTCCTCTTTGGGGTAGTTCCTATTCTGGACGGATCTATCTTCTCCTTGATCTAAGTGTTCCGATTTAGGGGGTAAAGGACCCCTAATTAGGCGGGAACATTCTAGATAGTATCAAGAGTCCCCCTCAGGGTATTCAGATATTTATGTTCGTCACGTCTGGGTAGGATGCCGATGCCCTCATAAGGGTTATAAGATGCCAGTGAGCTAAAGTGGCCAGCCTCAGTCATGATGAATAGAGCCCGGTGCCGAGTATTTGGTTAGTCATTATTGAACCATAATCTGTGGAGTTGGGGGTACCTTCTGGGTACGTACGGGCACCGAAATAAATTAACCCGTCCATTTAGGAATAAGACAAAACCAGTCGTCACTGGATTTTTTATGCTCAGTGCATGGACACAAGGCTTTCTCGAGCTCGGATCCTCAGTACTACAGAAGCAACCTGAGGGTGCCAATTTCAGTCACTGGTCTTAGGCATGCGAGACTTAGATGCTCGGTTCAGGGATGCGAGGCTTACATGCTCGGAACCTTAGTACTACGGAAGCGAGCTGAGGTTGCCAGCTTCAGTCACTGGTCTTAGATGCGCGAGACTTAGATGCTCAGCTCTGAGGCGCGAGGCTTACGTGCTCGGAACCTCAGTACTATGAAAGTGACCTGAGGGTGCCAGCTTCAGTCACTGAACTTAGATGTGCAAGACTTAGATGCTCAGCTCTAGGGTGCGAGGCTTACATGCTCAGAACCTCAGTACTACGAAAGCGACCTGAAGGCGCTAGCTTCAGTCACTGGACTTAGATGTGCAAGACTTAGATGCTCAGATACCTGGAATGGGTTGGAAGCGATGTTTGAAATGCCTTCTGAGTTGCTTGATGAAGCGGCCCAGTCGAAAACATGGGTGGGCCCACACGAGGTGGTTTCACTTCAACTCTTGAAATCATGTGATTAATGCGTCATTTCGTATGTCAGTAAATAAAATGCTTGTGTTACCGTTATCACGACTCCTCATCTAATGGGCTATTTTATTCCCAAAGGGCCCTTGGTGGCCTAGGGAGGAACGCAGCAATAATGAGGGTAGTTAATGGCGTGCTTCCAAATCCTTCTGTGCCTCTATAAATACTGTTGCACTTGTTAACTTGCATATTTTGCTTCTTTTGCTTTTCTGTCTCTTATTTTCGCTGCATTGCTACTGCCTCCTACTATTTCCATTTCTTCCTGCCATAGTTCTTGCTTGTGGCGACCAGGTGATTCTTTACACCTTTTCTTCCCCTTCTTTTGTCCTTTTCTACTACTACATTTTCCTTTTCTCTATTATGGCTCCCCGGGAAGAAATTAGTTCTGACCTCTTTGTATCCAATGTAGATAGCAAGTTGCTAGGGTGGTATCGGTGGTAGTTCTGTATCCTGGTCGATTACGCCCTCCACACCGTAGATAGCCCCCTTACTGGGGCTAAGTAGGTTAATATTATATTTTAACTAATTAGAGGGGGGATTGAAATTTCTCTTAGATCCCTTTATAAAGGAATTTCTTAATAGGAATAACATTGCGCCCGGTCAGCTTCATCCGAATAGCTATAGGATATTAATCGGGTTCGTCTAGCTGATGCATGAAGAGGGTAGGGACCCTAATCTAGATGTCTTTCGATATTTGTATAGGCTTACTAGGAAGAAGGGAGAGCTGATGTTCTTCCTGTTGACTATACCCAACCATACATTGTTCTTTAAGCTTCCAGACCTCCATAAAAAGTGGAGGTACCATTTTTTTGTTGTGGAGCATCAATCAAACTTTTTGGATGTCCGAAGGATGTGGTCGGATGAGTGTCATAAAGTGACCTATCTAGCGAAACTTTTCGATCCTGATACGGAGCTAGTTTTGCGGCTACATCTCGATAAACTCGCTGAAGCTTGATCAGCGGAAGGTGCATCCTAGAGGTACCTGTGGAGAGTCTGTCCAAATCATGACCATTCCCCTGGTATGTTTATTTTACTTTAAATTATCCTTCTGACTGGCTTTATTTGTCAATCTGTAGATGGCTGACTTTTTTGATTTTATAGGTGGGATTTCCCTGGTAGATGAGCCAGCTGCAGTGGAGGAGGTTCGGGTCTCTCCTTCTCCAGAACCTGAAGCTCCTGTGGCTTTGGAAGCTGTTCCCACCGACCACAAGGGCAAAGCACCGGTGGAGAGTGAGCGATCGGAGCAGGTTAGGCAGAGAAAAAAGAGACTAATCAACCCAGGGTCAAATGCAGAGGGGCTGGATGAAGAGATCTATGTCCAGCACCCGTGATTATCTGGGTGTCCGGATATGAGGAGCTGGATATTGAAGAGGATGAAGCCCCCGAGCATTTCCAACAGCCAAGTATGGGATCAGTACGCTGAGTCACTGCGGTTACCTGGCGACATGCAGCATTGGTCAGATGAGGGCCCGGACGAGTTGCTGGATTCCATGATTGGCTAGTCATTGGAGGTAAGCCAGTTTCTGCTGTTTGACATAATTATTGTACTTACTTTTACTTAGGTTGTCTATTTGTTTTCAGCAGATGACTCAGGCCTTGCTGCTGGTGAAGGACCAGTACTTCTACCTGAAGAGCTAGTACAACTTAAAGGAAACTGAGGTAGGGACAATAGCAATAGATTTTGAGAAGAAGTTGGATAGCACAAAGGCAGCTCTAGAGCACTGCCAAACAAGATACGCTGAGGCCAAATCTGATGTTGAGGCGAACCAGAAAAAGGTGTCTGAGCTGGAACATAGCCAAGCCCAACTAACTAGGAGGATCAAAGAGCAGGATCTTCATATCACTGAGCTCCAAGGGAGGCTGGCGGAGCTTGAGAAATCCTAAGCGAATGATAAGAAGGCATATCAGAGCATGGTGGGGGGGTTTCTCAAGGCTTACCGGGCTGAGTGCAAGAGGATCCTGCTCTCCCAAGACTCAGGAATTGACTTGGGGGCGTTAGACTGGATAACTCCAACAGACCTTGCCAAGCTTATAGTGGAGGAGTACGCCCGTCGAAAGGCCAGTTCCATTTCTATGAGGGAGTCTGAAGAGGTTGGTGTTGCTGTCAGGTCTGCCGAGCATCTAGAGATTACTGATGCTACTTCCCCCTCAGTTTCCAGGCCTGGGGGTCTGGGTGTATAAATAGTAGAGTAGACATGTATAGGCATTTTTTTTTGTACTCGATCACATGTAAAGGCATTCTGATCAATGAAGATACTTTATTATTGAATCATATCATATGTTAGGTACAAGTTTACTGATAGTATTTCCTAAGAGAGTCTGAGTTCCAAAACCTTGGTAGTTCCTTGTCTCCTCTCTCTTTTAGTTTGTACACCCCCTTCATTGTGCATTCTGAGATCTGATATGAACCTTCCTAGTTTGAACCTAACTTGCTAGTTCCTGAGGTGCCTTTGCCAATATCCACTCTTTTGAGCACCCAGTCACCCGTCTTGAATTATTCTGTTCGATGCTGCTGATTGTGGTACCTAGTTATTCTTTATCGATGTGCCTCAGCTATGGCTGCCGCTTATTCTCTTCGTTCCTCTAATAGGTTTAGGCATATCCGAGCGTCGACGTTATTGATGGTGTGATTGAGGTCTTGGCTTACTCGGTAACTTAGGGACCCAACCTCCATGGGAATTACTGTGTCCATGCCATAAGTTAGTCTGAATGGTGTTTCGCCAGTGGATGATCGGGGTGTGGTTCTATAGGCCTAGATTACGTTGTTCAGCTCTTCGACCCAATTCCCCTTTTTGTCATCAAGTCTCTTCTTCAACCCTTGCATGAGGATTCCGTTTGTGACCTCAGTTTGCCCGTTTGTCTGCGAGTGAGCTACTAAGGTGAAGCGCAGTTTTATACTAAAGTCTGAGCAAAAACTTTTGAATTTATAGTTGTCGAATTGTTTGTCATTGTCCATAATTAAAGTATGGGGGATGCCGAACCTGCAAATGATCTCCTTTTAAAAAAAGTGTTGTATCTGGGCTTCTATGATGGTTAGGACCGCTTTTGCTTCTACCCATTTGGTGAAATGGTCAATGGCCATAATTAAAAACTTTTTCTATGAGGAAGAGGGAGGGAAAGGACCAAGGATGTCCATCCCCCACATGGCGAATGGCCAAGGGCTGCCGATGGGATGTAGAGGCCGAGAAGGTTTGTGACTAAGTCGGGCATAGTGCTGGCACTAGGGATATGCTTGCGTTAGCTGCTGGGCATCCTTGGACATGGTAGGCCAGTAGTACCCTTGGAGTAGTGCCTTTCTAGTGAGTGAATAGTTGGACTTATACGCTCCATAAATTCCTTTGTGGATTTCTCGGAGTATGTAATTTCCCTTCTCCAAGGAAATGCACTTCGACCATGGGTATGAGAGGGACTTTCAGTAGAGCTCCCCTCGATGGACGGAATAGTGGGCTGCTTTGGTCTTGAGTTTCTAAGCTTGCAGCTTGTCTTCTGGGAGTGTTCCGTGCTTAAGATATTGGATTATAGGTTGCATCCATTCCGAGACTACCTGTGTCTCAAAAACTTTGGTGTCTTCTGTGTTAGGACTAGTTAGCGACTCAGTGAAATTCATATCCTTAAATGCTTGACTATTTTTGACTGCGAATTTAGCAAGGTAGTCAGCTTCACTATTATCTTCCCTAGGAATCTGGAGGATCTTCCACTGGCCTCTGTCTCTTTCGATGTGTTGTAAAGGTTACTTGGCCTTGTCTACGTATTTGGCAATGCAAGTGTCTTTGACTTGAAATGCTCCGCTGACTTGGTTGACTACTAGTTGGGAATCTGAGTGTATGATGAGGTGTTCAGCCCTTACTTCAGTGGCTAACTTCAAACCTGTAATGAGCGCTTCATACTCGGTTGCATTGTTGGTGGCATTATACTCTATACGGACTGCATACCAGATGTGAACTTTGTATGTCCCCCTGAGGATTATTCCTGCGTCGGAACCCTGAGTTGAGGATGCTCTATCAATATAGAGCTTCCATTCCGGTGCCTTGGTCAAGGTGATGTCTTCTGGAGCCATTTCTTGCATAAAATCTGCTAACGCCTGGGCTTTCATCTGCTGCCGGGGCTTGTAGTCAATGTCGAATTCACTGAGCAAGACCGACCATTGAACTAGCCTACCTGAAGTCTCCGGTCTCTGCAAGATTTTTCACAGTGGGAAGCGAGATTGGACCACAATATGGTGGGCTTGGAAGTAATGCTGAAGTTTTTGAGAAGCGTGGACCATGGCCATGGCTAATTTATCCAGCATGGGGTACTGAACTTCATGTCCTCGGAGCATCTTACTGACATAATAGACAGGGCTTTGTTGGCTTCCTTCTTCTCTTACTAGTACTAAAGCGATGCATTCTCAGCCAATAGAGAGGTATAAATATAAGGTCTCATTTAGTATTGGCCAGCTGAGTAAGGGTGGTGAAGACAAAAATCTTTTAATTTCTTCAAATGCTGCCTGGCAATCAGTAGACCACTAAAACTTCCCAAAATTTTTAAGAGCTCAGAACAATGGTAGGCATCGCCTAGCCGAGCAAGAAATAAAATGCCCAAGTACAGTGATTCTACCATTTAAATTTTGTATATCATGGATGTTCTTCGGTGCCTTCATGTTGAGTATAGCTTCTATTTTTTCTGGGTTGGCTTCAATGCCCCGATGAGATATCATGAACCCTAGGAACTTGCCTACCTAGACTCCAAAAATGCATTTATCAGGATTCAACTTGATCTTGGATTTGCTCAGTAGCTGGAGAACCCGATCCATGTCTGCTGGGTGATGCTCCGAGTGCTTGCTCTTTGATGATGATGTCATCCACGTATACTTCTACGCTTGTTCCAATATGGTCTTGGAGGACTTGGTTCATCATTCTTTGGTATGTGGCTCCAGCATTTTTCAGTTCGAAGGGCATCACCTTGTAGCAATACAACCCTTCATAAGTAATAAAGGACATTTTTTCCTGATCCTCTTCCTTTATCAAAATCTAGTGATAACCTTGTGTAGCGTCAATGAAACTGTATAAGTAATGACCAACGGTGGAATCGATGAGCTAATTAATCGTGGGTAATGGGTAGCTGTCTTTAGGGCATGCTCGATTGAGGTCGGTGTAGTCTACACACATTCTGTACTTCCCGTTTGCTTTTTTTACGAGCACCACGTTAACTACCCATTCCGAGTGAGTAACCTCTTTAATGAACCCAGTTGCTAACAGCTTCGTTGTTTCCTCATCAATGATCTTCTGTCTTTTATAGGCAAAGGTTCTTTTCTTCTGTGCTACTGGCTTGGCTCATGGTTTGATGTTTAGGCAGTGACAGGCAACCCGTGGGTCCACACCGATGATTTCGGAGGCTTGAGAAGCGAAATCCTCTGAGTGTCTGGTAAGGACTTCCCTTATTTTGTCTCTGAGGTTTTGGCTGAGGGCATTGCCAATTTTCACCGTTTTTCCTTTCATGATTCGTAATGTCTTCGTATCTTCCACTAGTTGTGGGTCAACGCCTTGCTTTTCAACCTCCTATGCCTCTAAAGGAAAAGCCTCCACTAGAGGCTTCATGGCCATCTGATAACATTGTTTGGCCATGTGCTGATCTCCCTTAATAGTAAGGGTCCCATTCTTGACTGGAATTTTCATGGTTAAGTGACGGATGCTGGTGACTACATCTGCTTCATAAAGTGCTAGCCATCCTATAATCCCATTATAGGCTAGTGGTATGTCTACCACGTTGAATGGAGTCCGGACGACTTTTGTTTCTTCATTATCTTAGCTTCAAAATTCTAGGTCTAGATCAATAATCCCTATTGGTTGCACCGTTCCCCCACAGAAACTAGTGATGGGGTTCTGGATGGCCTTCAGGTTGGTGACGGAGACGCCCATAGCTTTATATGCATTCTAAGATAAAACATTGATAGCACTCCCATTATCCACCAGTAGCCTTTTAACCCGATATTTATTTATGCCTACAATTATCACCAGGGCATCATTATGGGGGTGATGTATATATAAATCATCTTCCGAGTTGAAAACGATGTCGCTGCTCTCATGTACCGATTTTTCTCCTCTACTACGCTTTAATCTTTTCCCAGTGTTTTCTCCCCTAATAATCATGTTGATTGTCCCAATCAGCTCTTTCCTGGCTTTCTTTGTTTCAGCTCTATCCCGTTCCTGACTTTTCGAGTTTCCACTTCTCCTCCGTGTGTCCGTGAAATTATCAAGCTTTCCCTATTGCACCAGTCTTTCTATGGTGCTCTTCAGTTCTCTACAACCCTCCGTGTCATGTCTGTATTCTCGGTGGTACTCGTAATACTGGCCTCTGTCACGAGTAAATCTTCAGCTTGGGCTGATTCTCTTAGCCGGTGTGATCCCCACTCCATTCTGCCTGACCCACATAAGGATTTTGGATTGAGAGGTGTTTAGTGGTGTATATTTGTTTGCTTCCTTGTCAAATCTATCTGTCAAAGTTCAAAAATTCATTTTTTGGAAGCTTGCTTGTCTCTGTTTTGGCCATTCATCCTTGATCGATGGCTTGTCTTCTTCCCGACGCATCCTCTTGTCTTCACCCATTTTTATCATTCGGACAGTTATCACTATTGCCTCTGCAAAGGTACTCGGCTCCTTAGTCATTATTTTGTCTTTTAACTTTCCGAGTTTGGTGCCATTTTTCAAAGCTTCTATGGCGACTTCATCAATAATATGCTCAATCTGCATGGCTATTTTATTGAAACGGTCAAGGTAACTTCGTAGAGATTTGTCAGCTTCCTGTCGACATATCCGCAGGTCGTTGATGTTTTTTATGAGGGGAATATTGGTGATGAATCTGATACGGAACTGCTCCGCTAAGTCCTCAAAAGAAGTGACTGAATTCTTTGGGAGCCGATGAAACCATTTTTTAGCGCTCTTTACAAGTGTGCTCAGGAAGACTCTGCACATGATTCCATTGATTACATTCTGGAGCAGCATCTTTGTCCGAAACGTCGATATATGATTGATGGGGTCTCCCATCCCATCATACTGATCAAGCTGTGGGATTTTGAACTTACTAAGAATCTCTGTTTGAATTATCTTGCTGATAAACGGAGTTCTACTATCCATAACCTATTCCTCTTCCTTTCTAGGTTTGGTCCAGGCTTTGCACATTGCTTCCTCAACCTTCTGCGCTAATTTCGAATCATCAAAGGTCGGAATAGTTGAACTGCACTCCCCTTCTGGTGCTTTACCCTTCCCTATGCTCATCCGTGGGGCCTGTCGGGGTGTGGTGTTATCATCATTTTGAGCCGGATCAGCCCACCCACTATGTACTATAGCATTTAGCTGTTGTTGCATCAAAGCTATCTGCGCATGAATATTTTTTATCATGGCTTCCCTGCTGATTTGATCAAGGCTGAGTGTTTGGGTCACGATGTTTAGGTTTGGAGTGGTTATCGCTAGCATTTCTGGTATACTTGAAAAAGGTATTGAAGGTATTAATCGATGGTGTTGCAATGGAGCATAGTACAGGAGATCTGTGCCCAAGGACGGGTATCTTAGGGTATTCTCCGGAAGTGAAGGTACATGTCCGGATGAGGCTCCAACATGTTATAAGGTGGGTGGTAGTATTATTGCTAGGAGAGGGTCTGAAAGGTCGATCGAAATGATAGGTGCAGAAGGATTGGTGTCAGCTTCTGGAATCTGGGCTGGTGGTGGGCTAGAAGTCATGGTGAAAGTGTCTTTAGCTTAGTAAGTAAATGAATGACTTTTCCCAAGGAGTTCCCATAGACGGCGCCATTTGATAACTAGTATATGGAACTCTTGGGCTAGGCGTCCTGCAAGGCACGAACAGAGGGCAAGGTGAGAGGTGGGGAGGATCCCCACGAATACTCCGATGCCTAAGTTAGAGAATGGAAGCAAGGAGAATGTAAGATAGCTTGAATGTGTGAGAATGAGATGTCCCTTTATGAGGGATGTAGGGCTATATATATAGTGATACTCAAACCTAGATGGAGTCGGATTCTGTGTGGGATAGTGAATCATAATCTTAGTAGAAGAGTGTTTCTTCTTTGGTTAGGATTCCTCTTTGGGGTAGTTTCTATTCTAGACGGATCTATCTTCTCCTTAATCCAAGTGTTCCTATTTAGGGGGTAAAGAACCCCTAATTAGGCGGGAACATTCTAGATAGTATCAATAGATTATTTTCCAAGTTACAAGGTAGATCAGAGAGTGTTGGAATAACTTTTTTTGACCAAAAATACCCAAAAGGAATACAATAGAGGTGAAGTTTCGAGCAATAACTAAGCAGCAAAGAAAAAAATTAAGCTACCTCTAGACTTTTGGAATAACAAAAGTTAAACATTATTATGTTTGTCAAATATAACATTCAACTTGAATTAAGACAATTAGAGAGGGAGAAAAGAAAAAAGACATATCATCCTATTTGTTTGAATGATATAAAATTCAATCATGAATGAAGTAATAAAATTGAAGATCCATACTTACCCTAAGACAATAAAATTGAATGAAGCAAATATAACTATTAATAAATATTGTAATAAAAATTATTTTATTTTATATTTCATATATAAATACTAAGTTTTAAAGAGTTAAATTAGATTTATAACACGTAAATATTTTTATAAGGCCCTTTAAAATTAAAAAAACAAGGTGAATGTTTTTGAAAATAATTTGTAATTCTTATTTTTTTAAAATTATTTAATTTATTTATTATTCTCATTTGATTACAATGATTTAATAAATAAATAAATAACACTTAAATAAAATATATATTAATTCATAAAAAGATATATTTTTTTTTATCTTTTAAAAATATTTTAACTAACATGTAAATTTTCAAAAATTATTAACCATAGATCAACATTATTCCTCTAATTTTTTATTTTATAGCATCCACTTTCTAATTAAATTTATAATTTTATTATAGCAAAATTTCAAATAGGTATTGATTTTTTTTATTTATCATTAACAACAGCATATGAATTGTGTAGAATGAATTTTAAAACGACAGCGTTTTCCTTTCGTTTTTCAATAAAAAATCTGCATTGCATTTTTCAACCTCAATCTTCTTCTTTAAAGCGTATATAATTTCAATCTTCTATCGTCTGAAATTTTCGCTTCCATTTGTAATAATTGAGAAAACCATCGAAGAACAGTCATATAAATATCCTCCCAAAACATGAGAACTAGAAACAATGCAGACGCTACCAAAGCAGTAACCCCTAAAAAAACCACGCCGGCGAGGAAATCCGCCCCAAAATCTGCTTCCGAATCTCCGGCGGCGGATTCCGCCACTCCTAAATCCACCGAGACAAAACGCAGCACTGCAGCTAAAGCCAAGCAAGTCAAGAACAATGAATCTACCGCACCCTTCCCAATTACCCCTTCTGATGCAAAACTTGATGATCATTCTACAGGTATTTAATCCAATTCTATATGTTTTAGGGTTCTTTTACTTGTGAATTTCATGCTTGCCAATTTACAATTGATGATTTCAATTCTACAGCTATTAAAAAAATATTTAACTTGAATTGAATTGGATAAAAAGTGGATTTTTTGAGGTACAAAGATCGTTGATGCCTTGTAAAAATGCAATTTTTTAATTTGCTGTTGTCTAGCAGTTGAAGATACAAAAGTATTGGTGGCTGATGCAACTTCAGCAATACCTGAAGGGAATCTTTTACCCAAAAAGAGAACTGTAGTGAGGAAAGTAGTGAGAAAGGTAGTTAAGAAAGCAACAGGGAAGGCTAAAACTCCTAGTACAACAGAAGTTGTTGCTGAAGAGACTCCGAAAGCAGAGGAGAATTTTGTGAAGGCTAAGGATGAGGAAAGTGCAAGACAGGAAGTGGAACCTGTTATTCAGACTGTTGGGGGGGAATCCACCAAGGAGGAAGGAATTAATCGTGAAGTTGGGGAATCTGTTGTTGAAAATGTTCAAGAGTCTGTGGAGAAGGGGAAAAATATTATTGAAATTAAGGAGCCTGTAATTGAATCTGCAAATACAGTAGAAATTGTAGTTGAAGATGCTAAAGATAAAGAAGAAGATGCAATGGTTGTGGATATCTCTTCTAATGAGGCTACTAAGTTCTCTAAGAATCAAGAACTGAGCAGCGTGGATGAAGGAGAGGATGTTAATGAAGGAATAAAGGAGATTGAGATAAAGGAAGAGAAAACAGTTGGGACGGTTGACGCTGAAGAACATATTAAAGATGAGTTGGAAGGAGAAGATACTCTACCTGTGCATGATGAATACTGTGGCGATGAGGGATACGAGGAATATGCTGATCGTGTGGACTTGGAAGATCACGGTGAGGATGATTTTGTGGAAGAAGATCCAGAGGAGCCCATTGAAGAAGCTGAGGCACTAGAAGATGAACACAAGGAATTAACAGCTGTTGCAAAGGAGCGCAAGATTAAGAAAGAATATGAGATATTTGTTGGCGGCCTGGATAGAAATGCTACTGAGGGAGATGTGAGAAAGGTTTTTGAGACAATTGGGGAAGTAGTTGAAGTTCGGTTACATAGGAATCTTTCAATGAATAAAAGTAAGGGTTATGCGTTTGTGAAGTTTGCAAACAAGGAGCATGCTAAACGTGCTTTGTCAGAAATGAAAAACCCTGTGGTATGTATCTCTCTATAGTTTTTTCTTTACAAAGTATTTTTAGGTTTTATTCAGACTCTTATTCGTAGATTTGTGGAAAGCGATGTGGGACTGCACCAAGTGAGGACAACGATACTTTGTTTTTGGGAAATATTTGCAATACATGGACAAAGGAAGCTGTAAGTATCTCATAGATGTGGTGCATGGTTAATTGTGTACCTCCTGAATTTGTACACTGATGTCTAGTAACATGTTGGTTGGCAGATAAGACAAAAGTTGAAAGATTATGGTGTTGAAGGTGTTGAGAACATCACTCTTGTTGGAGATGTTCAACATGAAGGGAGGAGCCGTGGTTTTGCATTTCTCGAGTTCTCTTGCCATGCTGATGCCATGCATGCATACAAAAGGCTTCAGAAGCCTGATGTTGTATTTGGTCATTCTGAGAGAACTGCCAAAGTAGCATTTGCTGAACCCATTCGTGAGCCTGATCCAGAAGTTATGGCCCATGTGAAGACTGTATTTCTTGATGGGCTTCCTCCTCATTGGGATGAAGACCGTGTAAGGGAGTACTTGCATGGTTGTGGGGAGATGGTGCGAATTGTCCTGGCTCGAAATATGTCAACTGCCAAGAGGAAGGATTTTGGATTTGTTGATTTCTCATCACATGAAGCTGCTGTTGCCTGTATTGAGAGAATAAACAATATGGAATTGGGTGATGGGAACTCAAAGGTAGTTACTCTTTGCTTTGAAGCTTAAGCTACTTTGCCGTCTCTTGCTTTTCAGGTGTTTCATTTTTTTTTTTTTTTTTTGTTTTATTTTAGGGACTGGTACTTTGTGTTGGTATTTCTTTAAATTCTCTTCACCTTGCAAAAAGGTTAATGTTCAGGGTGGCTCTTCTTTTTTTTTTTCCTTTTCTGTTGCTCTTGGTAATTTTGCTTTTGTTTCTTTCTTTTTTTCTTCGATAGCATTTCAAAGCATGCTTGGCAACTAAGTTTACATGTAATGTTAACTAATGAATCCTGAATTTTAATGTAGGCATCAATAATGTCATGGTATGCTTTGTCGAATTATGCCACAACATGCTTTATATGAAAATTCATTTTGATGTTGATGTCCATGGCATTTACCTATTCAGTTGCATGATGTATTGAAAAGTTTTTACAGTCTATACTTGATGGCAGTGTTGTGCAAAATGAGTTCATAGTGTTATTGCTTGCTGTCAGTTGAGGGTGAAAGCAAGGCTGTCAAATCCTATGCCTAAAACTCAGGCCGTTAAAGGTGGAATGTGTGGTGGTTTTCTGATAGATCGGGCTGGCAGTGGAACCTCTTCAAGACTTGGTAGTTTTTAATTCTGGGATTAGAATTTTTCTTATTGTCTGCATGCTGCTTCCCTTTGACTCATTATCCTTTGTTCAATAGGAAGGAGTTTTGTGCGGGGTGGGCATCACCTCAACTGGGGAAATTTCCAGCGTGGTAGAGGTTTCTATCAGCGTGGACGTGGTCAATCTAGTAGAACAGGTCCAAATGAGTATGATTTCCATAATCGATATAATGCATTTCATGGGAGACAACTCAATGGGCAAGGTTTTGTCTCTGTCTCTCTTTCTCCATGTGTACAGTGACTCATTCATGTAGATGATCTTTTGGTGCTATTTTGGAATCTAATTTATGTTACACAAATTTAGGAGGAAGAAGGGGTCCTCTTAGAGGTGGTTATCACCCTGCTGGAAGAGGTGTTGCTGGTAATGGCCCATCAAGAACTAATTTCAATAGACCTTGGTATGATGCCCCTGGGAGAGGGCATGGAGACTATGCTTCATCCATGAGGCAACCGTTTTCTCCAGAAGAAGCCTTTGATAGACCTTGTATTGGAAGGAACTTTGATGATCCTTATTTCTATGATGATGGTGCACATGGGATGAAGCGGCCGTTTTACATGATTGTAAGTTCTTTTTTTTC
Organism: Mallotus nudiflorus; assembly: GCA_947683625.1. Taxonomy (NCBI): domain Eukaryota; kingdom Viridiplantae; phylum Streptophyta; class Magnoliopsida; order Malpighiales; family Euphorbiaceae; genus Mallotus; species Mallotus nudiflorus. The sequence goes on along the minus strand of CANTUR010000256.1, from coordinate 852,009 downwards.
CTCCTCCTCCTTCTTCTCTAACCCTTATTCTTTTGGTTTCCTATACTGAATGTGAGAGTGGGGCTGGTCATCTTTTTTTTCATTTTCTTTTGGGTGATATTTTAATAGACTTCGTTGCTGGTGTAGTTGGTGCTTCTCTTGTATTTCATACTATTCTAAAAATTTCCTCTTGCCTCTAGGACAATGATCCTGATTATGCAGAACCCAACAGGCATCGGCCCAGATTAGATTACACTGATCCAGCAGTTTCAATTCGTGGGGCACATTATCATGGTATATTATCTTGCATCCAATATTGATTTCTATGGGTGTGGTTATCTTTTGTGGTGTATTGGTTTCTGATATCTATTATCTTTACTGGATTATTTTTTAGATATGTACGGAGCAGGAAGTGATCCTTACACTCATGGTCATTATGGTCCTGATGTAAGTAATTGATCTCTTTCTAATCCCATTTGATGTGGAAGTGTGGACAGTTCCATGATTTTTGTTTTGGTTGTATTGCAGTATGGTGCATATCCACCTTATTTTAGGGGTGATGGTCCATATCGAGGTGGTTACTACTATTAGGTGGATTAATGCTTGGTAATGCCAATTGCTTTGCGCTTTTAAATTTTTTTATTCTGAAATTGAACTCCTGAAGACTAATATTTTGATGCTTCTAACTTCAACTGTGTCTAGGTGAATTTTGGAAAGCAGGACGGACTTCGCTGGTCACAGGAAAATGGATTGCTGTTGAAAAAAATTATTGACTGTCTCTGTGGTGTCTTTGTTTTTAATGCCTTTTCTGTTGATTCTTCTAATCGTTGATCTTTTTCTGTTGAAATATATGGTGCAGTTTCCTGAGTATCTAAGTGTCCAGTTAAGGTTATGTTCCAGAGGACTTAGACTAAGTAACATTTTCTCTTTATGTTAGAGATTGGAATAGGCATTCGGCCTTTTGATCTAGGTTTGAACTGCTTGAGGACTAGTAGGATGGATTGTGCTAAATTGCAATTTTTGGCACCCTGTAATCATGATAATTTGTGTTTGAGAGCATTAATTTTGAAGCTGAACTGGTAACTTCATTTCACTGAAGGACAGAGATTAAATCAAGGATTTCAGAGTGAAAAGAGTTTCAGAGGCCATGTGGAGACTACCTTGAGTTTTTGTGACAAAGTGAAAAGCTTTAAGAGCTTGTATGTAACATGTAGGAGATATAAATGTGAGACCTATTGTCAGATCTGAGTTCGTTGTGATGGTATTGATGCTTAATAGATATTAATGGTTACTTGAGTTACAGGGGGACAATTTGATGTTGATGTCATCTCTATGAATGTTTAGTTAAAGCACTACATGGAATTTCTTCCTTACAGATTTATTTTCGCTGTTATTTTAATGTTTTCACCTATTTTGAAAAGGCTCTTTTTTAAGGTGCATTGCCCCCAGTGAATTTGAGATTTTAAACAAATTTGTTCTTCTTATTACATCTGAGGAGCATAAATAATTGACTAGTGTTCAGTATTTCATTTGGTGTTTCGGTTTAACCAGTTTTATATGGTATGGAAGAGATCCTCATAGTAGCATCTGAAACAGTAACATTCAGTTAGGGGACAGGACTCTCTGGTGAGTCAGACTGGTCTTGTTTGGGAAATGTTTGTAAATTGCATCTTGTTTTGATTGGTACTATGCAATTAGTGAAATAACTTTGGTCCGCCTGCAAGGATTCACAGTTTTGATGTTGTAATGCTTATTCGTCCTAAAATTTAGATGGTTGAAGTGCTTGTTAAAGCTTCCAAGCATTTTATTGTGCATTAAGGACCTGGAATTCTGTTTGGTGTGATTCTTTAGATGGGATCCTTTTCTGCAATTTTGATTTTAGTCAAGAAGATGTTACTAAATTTTAATTAGTCAAACTGGCCTATTGCTAGGCTGCACAACCAAGATTGCTGGAAGTAGTGTAACTTGGAGTTATCTTTGAAAAAAAGACTCTGCTCTTTATTTCTTTATTGGGCATTGTACAATCTGAATGGTTGTTGCTAGGTGAAGTGATATGGTTGGTTACCATTGAAAATGAATAGCATCAGCCTGCTTCTACCTTTTCCCATTGAAGTTGATGAATTAGTTCTGGTCTTTGAAGATGAGGTAAAGTTGCATGCGATTGGGAGTTCTCTGCCTTTAATCCAAGGTCATTAAAATAATCTTTTGTAGGTCTTGACCAATTTTTGTGTAGAAAAAGTAATCTTTTAGGTGGGTTTAAGAAGATTAAAAAACTGTAAAGAGATTGAAAAATTAAACTGGAAGGATTGAAAAATTAAACTGGAAGGAAGTGTTCTCCTGGGTCAGTTGGGTTTTAATTCTAGATTTATTCATTTTTATTTATTTTTCCTTTTTAGTTTTAGTTTTGTTGTTCAAATGATTATGTTTCTGTTGGTGTGTATAGATGCTCCATGCATACTTTGTTCGCTATATGACTAATAGTGGTATGTCATCTTAATTTATTTTTTCCCAACCTAAGGTTTGAGGGCTAAGACACAATGCTTACTATTAGTAGATTGTTTGGAGTTATGTTGGTGTGCTCTTGTGCTTGTGCATAAACCTCTCACATTTACTTCATATAACTCCAGCAGAACAAAGTATTAGTTGATGCTCTTGCTTTTGTTTTTGAAGCTTTGGTTGTGAATTTAAGACAGTGCTTGGTATTTTTAGATTATTTGAAGCTTATTGCTTGCCCTACACTAAAGAAGATGCTCATACTCTCTTTGCTTGGGCTTTAAGATGCTCTTCATGATTATTCCAAAAAGATGTGACATGGCTTATCCTAATGAATATTAGTGGCATCAGCTTGCTTCTCTTCTTTTGTTTAGAACTAGAAAAGGCAGTTTTAATTCTTAGAAGTGAGGAAGAGTTGGCATGTTTCAGAGATCAGGGAAATATTTGTTCCACATGTTTTACACCTCAAATGATCTTTTGTAGGCAATGGCTATTTTTTGGTTAATAATAACTGGAGAATTCAAAGGAATCTTTCGACGAAAACAACAAAAATTGAAAAATAAACTGAAATATATTGAAAGTGGTTCGCCAAATTAGTTGACTTGATTTGATTTCTATTTTTTGGGGTTTCTGTTGGTATTGTCTTTCCAAAAATCTGTTTTGAAGTGACTTCTTGATTGTGCTTGTTTTGCATGTTTATTTAGATTGGAAGGATCAGAGAATTGGGTTGTTCATTTCTGAATCTCGTGTTGTAGGTTAAAATATACACTGCCACTATGCCATTATCCCATCTAAATCTATTAATCCAGTGTTAACTGTTGCCTTATTCTCTCTCTATGTTTCACCTGCATCCTCACTACATGGTTTCTTAGTCTTCATAGAGACACAGATGCACTCACTTTAAAATTGTGCTGAATCTCGCATCAACGCTCTTTTTTTTATTTTTTATTTTTTATTTATGACATTGCTCCTTTAAGCTAGATTCTTATTCATCTATGACAAGTTTTGCCACTCAAGTTAGATGAAGGTCTGATGTAGCGTACTGAAGAAAAGCATTTAGAACTTTGTCTCAACTGCATGGTTGTTTGTGCAACATTCCCCTATGATTTCTAGAAAGGTAGCATCGTATCTCTTATATTTTGGACCTAGATTTTTCCACTCAATCTCACTTATGCATATTTGTCCTAAAGTCACTTGCCTCTATTCCCGTTAATCTCAATTGTTTTTTATTTGGGAAAAAAAAAAAGAAAAGCAAGTTTCCTTTTTGTTTTGTGATTGTCTTGTCAATGTTGTGATAGCCAATTTTTTGAAAAAAAAAAAATTGTCACCACTGCCAGTCCGCCACTACTGCATTTGCCATTTTGATTGTTGCCATCACAGACTGTCATTCCAATTACTTTATCAACGCTATTAGCACTGGTTCTTTGGTAGTACAGCTAGGAATTAGAAAACTGCAATTGAAAATGTATTAACAGTTTTTTATTTTCCCATTTAAAGAAGATAGCATCGTGCTGAAGGGTTCTTTGGCTTGTTTACCCCGTCTTGGGTTATGTGTTCTCTTGTTCCTCAGATGAAGGACAGCAGAAGTAGTTCAGTTTTCTATTTGAATCTTTTGGCCGTGCTTGTTCGAAGGGCGTGGCATCTGTTAAATGTCGTGGAATGGTTCCAAGTGAGGGTGGAATAGTGATGGTGGCAGTTGTCAAAATGTTTTGAGGCAACTGGTATGTGATATTGTTTTGTTAACTGTGAGGTTTGATAGATTTGATTCCATTTTTTTTTTTTTTTGTTTTTTTACTTTGAACCCCAACCTTCAACCCCACCTCCCAACCCCTTGACCACTATAGGCCAAGGGGTGTAATTTCTCTTTACTTGTTTAGGATGCACTCTTTTGGATCTTTTTTACAGTGGTGCTAGATGGGGGCTGTTTAAAATCAATGCAATATCTCTTGTCAAAATATAGATAGAGTTGGTATACAGGATACTGCTTTGTGTGGCCCTTATTACAGCATCTTAGTTTTGAGGTGGTGAAGTCAACTAACTAATCTGTTTCAGTTGCTGGTTTTAAAACCTGAAATGTTGTTTCTTTGTCAATATACAATGCTCTTATTGTTAATTTTAGCATGTTAGTGTATCAACTGATGGATAAAGTTTTGGTTCTAGTCTATATTAATGTACAAATTGACCTTAAGATTGGCATTTTAAATTCTTTTGATATTTTTTACGAAAAGTAATTGTTCTCATGAAAAAAAATTATATGTAATTGTTTTATTTCATTGTTCAGCATGGTAATATTTTAGAGGCTATATTAATTTATTATTTTACTTTTGTAATAAAATAGTATTTTTTATTCTTATCATTGTACTTTTTTTTAAAAAAAATTTAATCAGTTAATTTTTATGCTAAGAATATTTTGCAATATACAATAAATTTTAAACTAAGAACTTGGTTAGAACTTTTCTAAAAAGAGAAGTTCTAAACTAGTTAGACTACGTCTATGATTACTTAACTAGAATAGTCAATTTTCCATAAAATAACTATTTTAAGGACAATTACTCTTTAATGAAAAATATTTTTAAAGAGTTGTTGAGTGTCTTAAAATTAACAGTTTATAATGTGGTTATTCGAAAACATGCGCAGATCATCTGGCATTTTTTGCCCTTCAAGTGGTAGTATTTTCCATCTTACAGTAAAGCTCCGTTTGGTTGCAGAAATTAATTTTTTTAGAAAATATTCTCTTATTTTATATTGTTTGGATTACAAGAGAAAAATAAATAAATAAAAATTGTTAGATAATGAAAAATAATTTAAAAACAGAGTCATTTTTTTATTACTTAAAAATAAAAGAAATTTACTTAAAATGTTCTTTTATTTTTTTTAGTTTTCTCCTTATTTTTTTCTTCTTTATTGTCTCTTTATTTTTTTTACTTCTCTTTTTTTTCCTCTCTTTTTTTTTTCCTCTCATCCCCTTCTTTTTTTTTTTCATTTTTTTGTATAGACAATCATATAAATTTTGTATTAATACATTAAGTCCATTATAAAGAGATAATTTGTAAAAAATATACATTAGGTCAATTATAAAAAAATAATTTGGTAAATAAAAAGTATTGATATCACAAAAGATAATATTTTTCAATTGTTTTCTAATGCTAAAGCCAAATATTTTGAAACATTAGGATATTATATTTTTCTGATGAGGCCTAAAAATGGAAATGTTTTTCTGCAATTCTTGTGGATGCTATGTGTAGATACTTTCAATTTGATCAGTCTGCAATAAAAGTTTGAGATGAGAAAATACAAGTTTTGAATGTAAATGAAGTTCGAAACCTCTCTAAAATATATTCAGAAGCCCAAACACCATTCTAAAGCTCAAGGCCATTGCCTTTTTGCCTAAAGGCTCATCCCTGACTTGGACACCTCTTCACCATGGGCATTAATGAGGCGACGCCTCATCAAAGAGGCAATACCTCTTCATATCAGTTCTCTGCAATATTAAATGTCATTAATAGTGGCATTTAAGGCTTACCTACCTCTAATTTGAGGCGTTTTTGGACGCCAAAGAAAGGAAAAAAGGAGATAAAAAATAGAGAGGGTATGGGGAATGACAAGGAGAAGGTGAGAGTGATTTTGGTTGGGAGTTGGGAAAAGCAAAAGGTGATGAGAGGCTTAAAAAAAAGGAAGGAAAGAAAAGAGGGACTTTTAGATTTTTTTGGGATAGGACTTTTTTTGGACTTGAAAAGTTTGAACCTAAAAAAAAACAGAGAGAAAATGGAGAAGAAGAGCTAAAATACTTAATTTCCTTGAGGAGTAGAATTTTCTTGTATTCAAAAGACTCAAATCAATCAATCAAACTCTGAGGGTTTAGTTAAGAGCATTAACTCGTTCAAATTAATGAGACTCCCTATTTTAAATTTCCTTAAAAGCTTTAAATTTATTATTTTCTTGAGTTTTGTTGCTCATTTAATGTCATATATCTATTATAAACAAACCTTGTCAAGATGCGTCTCTTATGCTTATTTTAGCCCATTTCAAATGGATCTTGGCAAGATGGGCCTTTGATGTCATTCTTAGCCCATTAAAATAAATTTTGAAATTATTTGAAGAAATTACTACTTGTTTGTACTGTTCTGAGAGTTGTTTTGCATTTGTTGGTTTTATTATCCCTTGCTAGTTGGTTTTATTGTCCCTTATTAGTTGGTTTTGTTATCCTCTGCTAATAATTAAAACATAGAACAACAATCTTAGGACAATGAACTCACCAATGAACATGTGTGCGGGAGAAATAAAGGTGAAGATACCATTTAAGAGCTTTATATTTTGTTTCTCAGAATATATGTTGATTTCTTTTTTATTGATTGAACTTGCATCTCATGCATACATGTCATGCATATTTCTAATCCATCGTGATTGTAGATATAGATTTATGACAATCGTTCAACTGGAAGCGATCCAACACTGGTCATCTGGTTAGAATTTTTAGAGAAATCGAGATGACAGAATTTAATGCTGAGGTAAATGAGTCTGAAGAAAATGATGAAGCTAAAGAGAAGTTTGAGAAGAACAAAGCTAGAGCTAAACTGAAGGAGAAGACTTTATGGGAACCATTTGTGGAGGAAACTCCTGAGCCTTTGATAATTGCCAAGAAATTGGTCCCTGGGTTTGAAATTTTTGTTGAACATGTGATTGAGATCAATGAAGTTGCTATTGAGGAGCTGATAGTGGAAGAATTGGTATTGACTCCGGAATTAGAGGAGGACATTCCTACGGTGAAGCTGAAAGATGTTGTTGACCAGGAAGAGGAATTCAACTTTGAATCCTATATTATTGATTCCATTATAGATGTTTTCTATAATGACCTTGACATTTTCTCTTTCTAATTTGTTTGAAACTGATGACATTTTATTTTCTAAAGTTAATGCAATAAGATCTGACTTTGCTTATTTGTATGATGTTTTTCCTAATAATTATTCTATTTGTGATTATCATTTTATGCATTTATTTGACATTAATTTAGTGCAAATTGAATAAATTAACTTAGGCACATGTGATAACCCTAGTCCTGATGAGAGAAAAAAAATGAAAGAAACACTAAAAGGAAGATAAAAAGTATTTGTTTGGGGCTATGAGGATATGCCTGTAATTAATAGAGAGATTGCATAACACAGGATCCCCATGTATTCTCATGTCATACTAATAAAATAGAAGAAAATGAGATTAAGGCTAGAATGAGCTCTCTTGATCAAAGAAGAATTAGAGAAATAGTTGAAAGCAAAGTTCTTGGAGGTGGTAGATGACACCTAGTGGCTAGCCAATATAGTTCTAATTCCTAAAAAGGATGGGAGAGTCAGAATGTACGTGGACTATAAGGATCTGAACAAGGCTTATCCAAAAGATGATTTTCCCTTGCCACATATTGATACCTTAGTCGATAGTGTAGCTTCTAGTGCAAATTACTCCTTTATGGATGGTTTTTTAGGATATAACCAGATTATGATGGCAGTGATTAACAAGTTGAACACTTCTTTTACCACTGAATGGGGCATCTATTGTTATAAAGTAATGTCATTCGGATTAAAAAATGTAGGAGCTATTTATCAGAAGATGGCTACCATATTGTTGCATGACATGGTTCACAAGGAGATAGAAGTGTACATGGACGATATGATGGTCAAATATTTGACTAGAGAAGGGCATTTCAAGGCTTTAAACAAGTTCTTAACAAGAGTTGAAAAGTATAACCTCATATTGAATCCGAAGAAGTGTGTTTTTGGGGTAACCTTCAGAAAGTTACTAGGGCATATTGTTAGTTAGAAAGGCATAGAGATGGATCCAAATAAAGTGAGGGCGATCAGAGAAATGCCTGCATCGAAAAATAACCTAGCCATTTAGTATTGGATGGAATGTAAATTTGGGGTTTCAACCAAATGAATTGCAATCTAATAAGCAAAATCTATATAAGAGCCCAAGATAGCTTTAAACTCCTTTGGTAGAGGACATGCTTTTGTGTTGAATATGAAGACATGCTTTTGAGGATCCCAAAATTGAGCAAAAACATGGAGAAATGGGAAATTAATCCTCTTAGCATGCATAGATTAGAAGACATATTGGTGGAATGGCTCTAATCTAGCATATAATTCACCATCCAAGCTTTTCAGAATTGGCTGTAGTTATTTCAAGCTTCTTTTGGTAATGTTGGGAGGATAGGATATTGTTCAAAGAGTAAGAATGAAGAGAATTCACGTGAATACTAAATTTGGGGATTTTGAAGGAGAGCTAGGGATTTAAGTAGCTGCAGACTGAACCTGTAAAGGTGATTGCCTCTACCATTAGGTGGCACCTCTACGTGAAGAGGCGATTAACTGTCGTGTCTTTATAAAGAGATAATGCCTTTATGAAGAGGTGACGCTTCTCCAATAGTGGAAACTTATTTTTGTATTGTTGCAAAATGATTGTACAGTACATGCAAATTCGAGAGAAAAGCATTTCAATAATAAAAATCCATTTGCGTCATCCTCCTCTTTGTCACCCTCGACCTGGAGAGCAATAAGCTAACACTCAAAAGCAGTAATCCTAGTTTAGCTTGCCTCATCTCGATCCTATCAAGATGAAATAAGAGGTAAGAAATCATGAGAGCATGCATACATATATAGATAAGGTGTAATGGTTATCTTCCATTGATGTGTCATTTGCATCAAAAAGTCCCGGTGGGCCTCAATCACCCTATATATATACTCTCCCAGATCTCGAGGTATCTGTGCAACTAATATTGTTAGAATTAATCATATGTTAAGTCAAAATTAAGAACAGGACTTTGGAAGAAGGGAACTCACATATGTAGTAGCCTTTGGTAAAAAATCGGGCTCCAAGTTCATGTATAGCATCAAAAATTGATGAGAGAGCTCACTTAAAGGCATCTAGCAGCGGGTTAGCAAGTCAAGAGTGGCAACAAGTCTACTAGCTATCACCAAAGATCTAGAGCTAAAAGGCTCACCAGCAAGTGGCGCATTAGAGGAGGTACCCTCACCACTAGGCATAATACGGGGACGCTTATGAGGCCTTTCCTGTGAGGCAGGCCTATAACAAGGAGCCGGTGCCTTAGTTGACTCCTGAGAATGAAAATTAAGTTAGGAAATGGCATCCACGAGAATGAATGTAAAATATGTGTTTAATAGAATTGTATGCTTACCTAAGGTGCAGGTGTAGGAAGAGGCACTCTCTGTATGAGATGAGCTTATGTGAAATCTAGGTAATGAGACTTCCTCCTCTTGCAATAATTCATAGCATTATCTCCCCCCAAAAGCCTAGTTAAACTCATCTCCCTCTAACTCATGTGCCTAGAAAATATGTTGGGGAGGAGCAGCACCCATTCGCCACTAGTGTACTCTCTCAATGAGATACCAAAATTTACAGTTAGGCCCTCAGAGTATGACCCTCTTCCAAGATAATATAATCAAATGGATCATGGCTTAAGACCATCCAGCTAGGGGCCCTACATATTTGGACACAATGAATGTGTACACAAATAACTAGCCTCCTCCAAGCGCGACTGGGGCCCTATCTCGCCATAATGGGGAAAGGAGTGTCAATAGCATGAGTAATCTCTATGATCAACACCAAGCTCTAGATCCCAATCCTGTAAAAGAAAGAAAAAAAGTTAGCAAATTATGATAATATCAGTTGAGGTGGAACTTAACAGTGAAAGAAGAGGGGAGTACTAGAATGGTGTTCTGAAAACCATAAAGCCTCTTGGCCTCACTTATCGACTCATCCATACTCCTGTATAGATATGCTAGAGCACAACTACCCTAGTCATATGTGGCCACTAGGTCTAGATCTTTCAAGGGCATTAGAAAGCTCAAGTCTATAAAATTATAAATGTATGCGAAGAGAGTGGTGTCTAACAAGTAACCTAATAATACGTGTACCACCTGATCAATTTGGTGGGGTGTGGTAGTTGCCTCAACTCTAGCATAAGAATAGAAGCTCTTGATGGAATCGAGCTTCACTGTGTGTGTCCCTTTCATATTTGGGACCATGCCAAGCAAATGCTCAATGAATGTGAGATAGTTTAGAGATAGCTGATGGAGACTAGCATCAAGAGGAATAGAATCTCCCACACAAGCAATGCCAATGATCGCGGTAAAAGCTACTGGATCAAGTGTAAACTCCCTAAAAGGAAGATGGAATGTATGAGTGGTGTCAGACTATCTCTCCATCAGAGCATGAAGAGTCTGGTAGTCTGTACACCCCTATTGCCCTGAAAGTGCTAAGATGAAATCAAAAAATCTTGTGTCATGGATACGAGCCTTCACCATGTCCATGAGCTCGTCATACCAAATATGGGCATCGTTGAAGTTCCCAACACCTTTGAGAATGTGGGCATCGAGTTGTAGGAGTGAAATTATTATTTTTCATGAATGAATTCAATTTTTATTTAGAACTCTATCAAAGAGGGGAACACCTCTAGGCTAGAGGCGATCACCCTATTTATCCTCTTTATGAGTGCCTTAACGTGAGAAGGCAACTGCTTCTTTATGATGAAGTGATCACTTAATCAAAGAGGCGATCGCCCCATCGAAGAGTCGACGCCTCTTCGTGTTGATGATTTGACAGAATAACTTGATTTTTGTAATTTCATTCAATAAGATTCAATTTCTTTTGGTTAAAATGATAAACATGTATATATGAACAGTAACCCAATGTTATTGAATATTATTTGCAGGAAAAATTGAAGAAATAAAGTACTAACCTCTCTTATAGCCAATACATAGATATGAGATCATACGTCTGCAAAAAGAGGGACCTCGTCTTTAATACTAAGCTCGAAACTATGTAGAGGATGTACTATGGGAGTCATTGGGTCCCATATTAGAAAATCTAGAGTCCATGTAGCGTCTATATCAATAAAGGGTTTGAAGGGTGACAGAAAGGAAAAGAGAATTTAAAAAGCAAAAAGTGAAAGTGACTTTATAAAAGAAAAAATGGGAATTTACATGCCAAAGTAGAAGGAAGATTTGTTAAAAAAAATAAAAAAGGAAGGTGAAGCCTATTTGATGAAAGGGACACCAATTAGCCTATCCAGAATATACTCCCTAGTGGAAAAAAAAATTTTGCTTCACTTCTTAGCTGTACCCCAAAATTGATGTTTGAGAATTAAAGATATTCTGATTGAAGTATCAATGATAGAAAAAGCATTTGGTCGAGTTTGAATCCCCGAGGTGTGTAAAAAAAGGACTATCTAGTCGGGTTTGAATCTTCGAAGTGCATGAAAGAATGAGTGTTTGGTCGGATTTGAATCCCTGAAGTGCATGAAAGAGGAAGAATTTAGTCAGGTTTGAATTTATGTCAGAAGGAGGTGTCTGGTCAAGTTTTAATCCCTGAAGTGCATCTTATTTTACTGAGTGATTCTTGGGCCAAGAAAACCCAAGTTTTATGATAAACTATAATGAATAACAAACCCGAGGAACATTGTTGCATTTTAATCTCTTTTACTGAGTGACTCTTGGGCTAGGAAAACTCGAGTTTTATGCCAAACTATAATGAGTAACTAATTAGACCAGGAAAACCCGAGGAACACGATTACATTTTTATCTTCTCTACTAAGTAACTTCTCTAGCTAGAATAACTTGAAAATCATGCCAAACTATAAAGGGCGGCTGATCGGGCCAAGAAAGCTTGAGGATCACAATCACATTTTCATCTTCTCTCTACTGAGTGACTTCTCGAACTAAAAAAACTTGAGAATCATGCCAAACTATTATGAGTGGCTGATTGGGCCAAGAAAATCTAAGGATCACAATCACGTTTTCATCTTCTTTACTGAGTGACTTCTCGAGCCAGAAAAACTTGAAAAACACGCTAAACTATAATAAGTGGTTGAATGGGCCAGAAAAACTTGAGAATCACAATCACGTCTTCATCTTCTTTACTGAGTGACTTATCGATCCAGAAAAACTTGAAAATCACGCCAAACTATAATGAGTGTCTAATTAGGCCAAGAAAACCCAAGGATCATGGTCACGTTTTGAATAAAAGTTTGACCTCTCAGGTTTGAATTCCTGAGGCTCACGACACGAATGAAGCTTGAAGGTTAGGTATGTTGTTCTTATCCTTTACTATTTTATGTACATGTTGCTTTTTTAAAAAATTGATTTCTAGAAATTTGGTTTTTTGAAAAATCAAGGGGGCAAACTGTGGACACCTTTAGTTTAATCGACTCGCAACAAATAGGCGTCACCTCTTCACCATGGGCATCGATGAGGTGACGCTTCATCAAAGAGGTGGTGCCCTTTCACACCCACCCTCCGCAACATTAATGCTATTAATGACAATAGTTGAGGCCCACTGTTATGACCTGTGTTTTTAAATTATTATATATTATTTGAGATATGCTGTGTTAATAAAATGTGAAAATTTCATTTATTTATTTTCATTATTTGTGATTATTAATTGTCATTTTATGTTAAAGTATATATTTTATGTAAATATGTATTTTATAAGTTATTAATTAAATATTAGGGTTTATACTATTAATGTTATTTTTGAAAAGTATTATTTTAATGATATTATTTTTAAGTACTAATATTATTTTATTAATTGATATGATTTTGAGTATTATTTTTTATTATTTAATTATTCCATAAATATTGTTTATTTTTATCATTATTATTATTATTTTTCAAGGTTATTTTATATATTATAGTAATATATTATAATTAGGGTTTGTGTATTTAATTATATGTGTATATATATGATTATGTAGTGTGTGTATTATATATTTAGTGTGTGCATATATATATGTTGACTAAAGTAATAATTTGACCAAAGATTTTAACTATACTTTATAATATAATATTATAATATAAATATAAACACACATACACGCAAATACTTACACAAAACACAACGTACATATAAACACATACGATGCACACACTGTAAAATTAAAACACAGGACCACCGTAGCTTACCCACCTCCCTCCTCTGCTCACTGCCGCCTCTTCCCTTTCCGGCCACCTCTTCACATGTTTCCGGTGTCTATCGACTCCTCTAGCTTCGGTGAGCTTGAATCTAGCTTTGGTTTTAGCTCTAATTCTTCACTTCTTGGGTTTTTCTTGATTTTTAGTTTTTGAGCTTTAGGGTTTTCTAATTTTTTTTTAGGTTGATATTGAATGATTCGGTTAATCCACCTTAACAAATGTTGTTCCTAAATGTTTAATCTATATGATTTTTTTTATTTTTAGAATTTATTTGAAATTTTGTTAATTTTTTATTAATTTTTTATTATTTATTTAATTTTCATAAATTATTTATTTAAATTATGATTTTGGTTAAATTAGTGTTATTATATATTGTTATTATTTTTAGTGTTGAGAAATTAATTTTTGAGAATTTTATGTAATTTTTAGAAATATTTTTATATTATGTAAATATTGGAAAATTAGGTTAGAGTTTAGTTTTTATTGAAATTAATGTTTAATTATATGTTTTAGATAATATTATAATATTATTTGTTGATAAAATAATTTTTATAATTTTATATAATTTTTGTGGAATATTATATATATTATGTGTATTTTGAATTATTGGGTTAATTGTGTAATTTTGTGAAAATTATAGTTAAATAATATGTTTTAAATGGTTTTAGAATTATTTATGGTATTAAAATGATTTTTACAAATTATTTACTATTTTTAACTAATAAATACTAATTATTGAAAATTATTTTCAAATATATATTACTTACCATTTTGGTGATAAAAATGGGTTTTAAATTAATTTTATTATATAATAATTATTTGAAAAAAATTAGTTTTTTTTATTAATATTGTATAATATTTGAGATTTTATTAGTTAATTTGTGATAATTTTGGAATATTATGTAAATAATAAATTTATTTATTATTTTGAGTTTAAATGGGTATTTTATTATTTTTATGATGTTAAATTGTGATTTTAATAATTATTTGCTATTTATGTTAATTTAATTGTAAAATGAAAGTTTTATTCCATTTATGAATTTTATTATTATATATTATTTAAAAACTAGAATTTTATATTTTAATTGGAAACTAAAGGTTTTTAATATTTTTATGGATTTTTGACGATTTTTATTATTTTACTATTTAATATTGTTGGTTTGTGATTTGTGAACATTAGTTGGGGATTTGTGGAGTTTGGGATCCCAACTCGAAGTGTTGCGCTTTGTGATTTTAGAAGTGTGTTTTCCGTACAAGATTGACTCTACTTTTGTAGGGAGACGTCCATTTTACAAAAGAGACTCTATCGAATTTTTGATAGATTTATCGTAAAACGTGACAACCGATCCGAGTCTAGTTTTAAAATTTTAATTGAGTCTTTCTATAGTAATCCTATAAGTGTTTAGTTAAAAGTTTATTATGATATTATATTATTATTTATTTTTCTAGTTGCACTGAAATCGAGACCTATCAGACCAGGCCCGCTGAGTCTGTCTCGTGGAGTGCGAATTAGTGAGTTATTATATATATATATATATATATATATATATATATATATATATATATATATATATATATATATATATATATGCATTGCATTTAGGATGCATGACTTAGGATTTTTCATTTTCATTATATGTTTTAAAAGTGATTTAATTTATAACATGATTTGATATATTTTCGGTTTATTTTTAGTATATTTTGATATATATATTTGCATATTTTCAATATACATTTAGTATATCTTTGGTATATTTAGGGTTTATTTTTGATATATGCATGTTATATAATTAGGTATATTTTAAGTATATTTTTGATATATTTTAAAATAAATACATGTTTTATCTTCAATATAGACTTAACATGTTTTAGTATATTATTGGTATATATTTGGCATATTTTATGGTTGATTTCAAATTTATTTAGCATATATATATGCTTGAAATATACTTAGTTTATTTTAAGTATATTTTTGGTATATATGGTTTATTTTGTTAATATGATTGTTATATGCATTATTTATTTTCCCATATGAATGCTTAATTTTAAATGAAGGATATCGATAGAACGTGTTACCTAGTGGGCAACACTAGGATTGAGTATGTATTGGTGCAATAGATTGTAGGGTTGAATTACTAACTTATTTGAGGAAATAATGATTTGATTGATTGATTTGAGATTGATGTGATTGAGTAGTATGATTACGGGAGCTCGGTTGACATAGTATCTCGGGACCAATCACACTGACAGTCAGATTGCTGGAGCTCGGTTGACTTAGTGTCTCAATGCCAGTCTACTTTCCATATAGAATAAGTGAATTTATTTAGAATTAAGTGAGCTTGTATGGCTAGAGTGCTATTGTTGATTGAGGTTACGATTAAATAGAGTTCTATTTGATCCTTCATGTATTAAAATAAATGTTTATGCATTTATTCATATATAAAAGCAGAGTTTGACATTTTTGTGAAATGTGTGTATATGCACATATATAAGAATGCCTGACTGCATATGTTTAGATTACATGTATATATATATAATAATTCACTTAGTGAGGTTTGACCCCTCCTCAATTAATTTTTTTAGGAGATCTTATATTGTCAGACCTTAGTAATGGAGCTCTTCGTCGGTATTCTTCCGTCCCGGTTACTTTATGTAAATTTATATTTAAACTCTGATTTATATTCTAGAAACTGCAGTAGTTATATTATTGTATATGAAGTGTATTGTTTTATTTTTGATACTTTGTATCTAGTATATTGTATGAATATCTTTTATTTATTTACTGCATGTGTTTTTATTTTTAAGGCTCGTTATGGGTTCTAGATTCGAAAGAATTCCTATTCCCTAGCGCCGGTCATGACTCTCCAGATTGGGTCGTAACACCCACCTACCTCTGATTTGAGGCTTTTCAGATGCCAAAGAAAGGGGAAAAGGGGAGAAAAAAAGCATAGAGGGTATGAGGAATGATGAGGAGAAGGTGACAGTGGTTTTGGTTGGGAGTTAGGAAAAGCAAAAAGTGAAAGAAAAGAAAAGGAAGGAAACAAAAGAGGGACTTTTAGAATTTTTATGGACAGGACTTTTTTTGGACCTAAAAAGTTTGAGCCTAAAAAAAAAGAGAGAAAGGGGAGAACAAAAAGGAGAGGAAAAGAAGAAGAGGAAGAAGAAGGAGACTTGGGGAGCTAAAAGACTTAATTTCCTTGAGAAGGAGTAGGATTTTGTTGTATTCAAAGGACTCAAATTAATCAGCCAAACTCTGAGGGCTTAGTTAAGAGCATTAACTCATCCAAATCGGTGAGACTCCTTATTTTCAAGTTTTAAGTTCTTTATTTCCTTAAAAACTTTAAATTTATTGCTTTCTTACTTGTTTTCTTGAGTTTCATTGCTCATTTAAGGTAATATGTGAAGTAGGTAATATGTGAAGTGTGATTGTATGAAAAAATAAGTATTGATAGTTGATCTTTATATATTTGTGTCAGTCCTCATTTATTTGTATGAACATCGAGTTTCTTAGAATCTAAAAAATATAGCCTGTCTCTCTTGAAGAGGTGACGTCTCTTCATGGAGGCGTTACCCCTTTGTGTTGCAGCGATGTAAAATTGCCTCCTGGGCAGGAGGCAATGCCTCTTTGAAGAGGCATCACTGCTTCATAAGAAATCTTCACCATTCTATTTTATTTTTAATGCTTGTTTTGTATATTTTTAAATGATTTCTATGCTTGTTTTGTTATATATATTGATTTTATGTATGATTACTATGTTGCTCAGTATATTATTATTGTAATATCCCGTTTTTTTAAATATTTTAATACTACATCGGGATATGCAATGTTAATAATTTTTGTATATATATATGATATTTCATGAGATGTTATTTAATTAAAATTGATTTTTATTATTTTATGATATTTTAAGTATTTTACATAAAATTTTCTCGAAACTTGCATTTTCGGGGAAATTTTTACGTAAATTATTTATTATTAATTATATTAAATAGATTTCCGGACTTGCATGAACTCATATATATTTTTGAAGTACTAAATAATGTATATATGTGTACTTATTTATTTAATTAGGGTTTAATTAATTACCCTAATATTTTATTATTTATTATTAGTTTTAATATTATTTAAATATTTTTAAGTGTATTAAACTTTAAAATATTAAATTAGATGTGTGTGGTGTATATTTAATGTGTGTGATTTTATATTTTTTTAATATATAATGTAAAGTATATATATATATATATATATATATATATATATATATATATATATATATACATACCTATACATATATTATAATTTATCAAAAATCAAGTATGACAAATTACCAATCTGCCCCTCCCTCCATCTCCTTTTCTCTCGACGCCCTACCCTCACTGTGCCTCCCGTTCCACCACGCCGGACCGCCCTTCGCTGCAATCAGCTGCCGCCAGCCTCCTCCCCCTTCCTTCCTCTTCCTCTCCGACGTGACCAAGCCGCCGGAAGCCTGCTGGAACGCCCAAAATTCGCGTTGGCAGCAAGTGGAGCTCCTCGCCGTCGATCGCGTTTTCGACCACCATTTTTGACACCGCCGGTCTCTTTCTTCTCCTTAAACTTCAGTGAGTGTGATTCCAAGCTTTGTTTCACTTAAAATGGTCTTGATTTGCTTAGGTTTCGATTTTGGTAATTCGGCCATTTTAGGGTTCTTGATTTTTTTGAACTTCAAATTGATTGATTCATGAAAAATTCTTTCACAAATGTTGTTCCCCTTTGCTTAATATACATTTTTGAATTTTTGTAGAATTTTTGGAGATTATTTTGATTTTTGGGTATTTTTGAATATTTTATTATTATTTTCTAATTTTCGAAAATTAATTAATTAAACTATGAAATTGTGTTTTATGATAAATATAGGTGTTAAAATGAATTATAGAAATTTATTTGGAATTTTTATGAATTTCTATGTATTTATTTAGGTTTATGTAATTTTGGAAAATTAGGTTAATTGTGTTTTTAATTGAAATTAATTAGTTAATTGAGTTTAATTATTGATATTATTGATAAATATGTTGAGGAAATAAATTTTGTGCAATTATATTATTTTTGGTGAATTTTTGGAGTAATTTTAGTATATTTATATATAGGGGTATTTTGGTAATTTTACCCTAAATTGACTAAAAATGTAATTTAATTGGTTTTAATAGTTATTTAAGGTATAAAATAATTTCTAAAAATTATTTATTATTTTTAACTAATTAAAACTATTTTTCGTAAATTATTTTCAATTATATATATAAATTACGATTTTTCTAAATAAATGAGTTTTATCAGTTTTTAATGTGTTTTAGGGTTAATTTCATAATTTTTACTTATTAAATGTATTTCTGCTATATAAGGGGGTATTTTTGGTATTTCCATAAATATTCTGTGATTGTGGACCCCGGTCGGTAGACTGTAGTTTGGAGTCCGACCGAGGGGTTGTGATTGTAATTCTATGTTTATTTTTGAAGTGTGTTTCTTTGCAGGGCCGGCTCTACTCTTTGAGTAGAGAGATGTCCATTTTACAGGGGAGGTTCTGCCGAATTTTTGATAGAATTCTCATAAAACGTGATGTCCGGTCGAACCCTAATTCTAATTCTGTGTCCAATATTCTAGATCGAGTTTCTAGGATTTTTTGTTAGGTTTATTATGATGTCTGTTATTTTTGTTTGTTTAGTTGCGCCGAGACCGAGGCCTAGTGGACCAGGCCCGTCGGATCCATCTCGAGGAGCGCACTAAGTGTGAGTTACTATTTTATATATATGTGCTCTAGGGTGCATGATTCTAGAAATATACGCTCTATTTTGATTAAACATGCATAAATGGTTTAATTATTAATTAAGTTTATTTTTAGTTTATTTTTGGTTTATTTTGGTATATTTTCAAATTATATGCTTGTTTTATTAATAAATTATTCTTAAAATATTTTTATGTATATTCTTGGTATATTCTTATTTTATTTTGTAATTCTATTGGATTTATTTGATGTATATATACTCGAAATATACCTGGTTTATTTTTGGTATATTGCTAGTATATATGGGGTTTATGTTGCAATTTATTTCAAATTCATGCATTATTTACTTTTATGAATGTATGCTTTATATTTTAATGAAGGATATCAATAGAACGTGCTAACTAGTGGGCAGCACTAGGACCGAGTACGTACCGGTACGCTTATAGCATTTAGTCTATATTACTAACCAGTTTGAGAATATTGATTGGAATTGATTTATCTGATGTGTGATGTGATTTGGGAGTGTGATTGCTGGAGCTCGGTTGACCAAGTGTCTCGAGGCCAATCACACTGACAGTCAGACTGCTGGAGCTCGGTTGACTTAGTGTCTCGGGGCCAGTCTACTGTCCAAATGGAACAAGTGATTATATATTGGAATAAGTGAGCCTGTACGGCTAGAGTGTTGTCTAACACTGTTTTGAGATTGCGATTTTCTAGGGTTCTATTTGATCCTTTATAAACGATGATTTTCAATAAAATATATAAAATGATTTTATTGCATCTGTGTGTATTTGCATGTATATCTATTTTTATATGTACTATTGACTGTGCATTGTCATTTAGTATGCATGTATATATTTTATAGTAATTCACTCAGTGAGGTCTGATTCCTCTCCGTTGACTATTTTTCAGGAGAGTCTTCTTCCTCAGACTTCAGTAGCAGGCCTGTACGCCGGATTTCTTCCACCCCGACTTCTTTATGTAAACTGCTTATCTGAGTCTTGAGTTTTACTTTATGATCTAGACACTGCAGTAGTTATGGTCAATTGGGAGATTGGTGAATTGTATTTATATGGGATATGTACTTTGAATATTTGAACTGAAACTTGTATCAAAGGATTTATATATGAGATGAGGATTTGATATAAATTCATTTGGTGTAAATGTTATTTTTGATATTTATGATCTTATTTTCGCTGCATTAAATACTGTTATTATTACTATTGCATGTTTTATTTTTATTTTTAGGCTTGCTACGGGTTCCGAATTCAAAAGAATTTCTGTTCCCTAACGCCGGTCATGACCCCTGTTTTGGGTCGTAACAATTGTATAATATTATTGTGATTTTTGTGGACTATTTTGTTATTTTATTCCATTTCCCCTGAGTATTATTTTTTAATTATTTTGTCGATAGTTATTCTTATTTTGCGAGATGGGGCTAATTTGTATTTATGACAGGAATTATTTGGTGATTTTTAATTATCAAATAGTTATTCTATAAATTAGTTCTTGAGAGGTTTTATTTGTATCAATAATTAGTTTAGTTTTGGTTTATATATGGTTTATTTTCTGTTTATTTTATATTTTCTTTAAACAAAACATCCTTAATCCTTTCCCCTATTTATTTGGAATATATAATTGTAAATTATTATTATTTATTTTATTTGTGATATATGTTGGGTTATAAGCATGAAAACTGGATTAATATGTAAACTTGTGTTAAGATATAAAATTGGAAACGATTGCAATCCACATTAAAATAGGGAAATAATAAAATAGTCAAGGGTAATAAAATATGAAACACATACGGAGACCAATCGTAAGATTAGGTGGATATTCTAAAAGTTCATATCCAATTTCTGTACTTGATTTCTGATGACAATTTCTATAAACTTCTGTGAAATTTATTTACTGTACAATATCTCCCAATTTTTATCCGGATAACGATTCCATTTTCATTTTAAATTTCAAACCCATTTTATATTTTTTAATGAGTTATGAACTCATATAATATCATAATTGTGAAACACTTAAATGCCCGTTAAACCTCACCACCTACATTATGTTCATTTTTGCAGGTTTTGA
This sequence comes from Mallotus nudiflorus, assembly GCA_947683625.1. NCBI lineage: Eukaryota > Viridiplantae > Streptophyta > Magnoliopsida > Malpighiales > Euphorbiaceae > Mallotus > Mallotus nudiflorus. The sequence goes on along the minus strand of CANTUR010000256.1, from coordinate 830,720 downwards.
TGAAGGTAACATGCTTGACACAAATAGGATTTGGGACTTCTAGTTTTTTTGACAGTCGAGAAAGAGAACTTCTGGATGAGTGATGGTTGCAAAAAAGGAAAATGATGATACCATAAAATGTCAATATCTTGTCAGTTTTTTTTTTTTTTTTGTTTCCTATGATTTATTAGTCTCATCCTCTATTGATTCCATGTTCGGTTTGATTCACCATCTCAACACGTCACAAAGTGATCATATTCATAGTCGCTATTTGTGATTGTGCGTCCATGAGGACGTGCTCTTGGTAGCTCTTTTTTTTTTTTTTTTTTTTTTGTATTATCAAACTCATGTTGAAATATTTTTCCTTAGTTGAGGAAAAACTGTTCATTTTGATTGATAAAATTGTTATTTTAGCTTTGGAATTGACTTGTAGTCTTTGCTTCTTTTTTATATATTTGCTCAGTACTGAGCAACTCATCGATGCAACATGAAATACGTTAAGGAGGTTGAGGGTTATGAGTCAGCGCAAGTTGAGGGAATTTGAGGATTAATCTTTAGTTCACCTAATCAAATTTCAGGATTCTAAAAGTAAAATTAAGATCTCCATTACTGCATCGAATTTAGAATGATTTAGTATAGTACGTTTAGAACGAATGTTTTGGAATGTAGACACTTCTAGCTCTCAAAATTTATATTTTATATAAGTAAAATCATAATTAATTATTTAAAAGTTATAAAATAAAAACAATTTCTTTAAAGTATGATAAAAAAATATACAATTAATTTATATCTAGTTTGAATATTAATTTTAGAAAAAAAAAATCCTAATATGTTATTTTTTTTATTAAATTAGCATTTAATAGGTATTTTAATGTGTATATCTGAATTAATTGATTAGGTTTAGTTATGATTTAAATACATATTCAACAAACATAGAACAATAATTATATATATTATATGTATTAAAGTTTTACCTAATTCAGTTTGATTTCTTGCATCAGTGTATCTTCGGAATAGACTAGGAAAGAGGTTGATTGTGCGCAGTAAAAGCTTTGCCTGGTAAAGGCACCTGGCATTAAAATTGAATCCAAGATGCCCTGATGCATTGACACCTTCGTGTGCCAGCGTAAGGATTGGAATTAGTTGCACAGACAACATGAGATAGTGGAAGTAGCTTCGTTTCGTTGGCTTGAATTTGATTTTTGTGTTGGGTTAAGAAATCCATGAATGGAGAGGTGGCAGCTGCAACCAAGATTTTACTCCTCATCCCTGAGACAAGTCAGTGAAAAGTTCTTTAGACCAATACATACTAACAATGTAATCTTCATCAATTTTTTTAAAACAAAATTTTTATTATATTAGCTCTATGTTTATTAATTTAAAATAAAAAGATTATATTTAATTGCCCAATTGATATCCTCTCTCCAATTGACGAATTTATTTTTAATTGTAAACAAATGGTGCAACAAATTCTTATGGAATGAGTATAATATTAAGGGTCCATGGACGATTAACTCATATTATCATTTCTTTTATGTAAGTACAATTCAACTGAGTCAACTGTTAAATTATATTTTAACAGAATTTATTTTATTATTTATTATTTGATAATTGTTAATGAGTCAAAATAAGAATAAAAAAATTTTAAATAAAATATTTCCTTTTTTTATTGAAAAAAAATTAAAATAAATTATTTACTAATTTTAAATAAAAATTATAATAGTTTCAAGTAGTTCATAAATAGTTTGAGCTATACAAAACTGTCTTTTTTTTTTTTTTGCACTTTATTGTGTTTTTGATTTCCAAATTTAGTGACAAGATTATATGTGATTATTTCCAAAACAGATTTTGGTTAGATGAGATTATTGCATCAATGATGAAGTAATGAGGGAAGTTTTTTTTTTTTACTTATCTAGATATATTTATTCCTATTTAAAAAAAAAGAAAAGAAAAGAAAAGCATTTATTCTTCTGTGGGATCCGAAAAGAATAAATAGATAAATAATCATTGCTGGTCTTATACAAGTTTTTCTTAATTCACCGTTATAAATTTACTTAAAAGGGAGAAAACCTCTTTTCTCTGCATCAACACTACCCACAGAATTTCATCCCAAAAATAAATATGGAACAAAATGGAGAAAGAAAGAAAAAAAGAAACATACAAATACTGTTTTTCTTCAAAACCCTAAATTCACACCCAAACTGCAACCATTTAACCCCATTTAAAATACATTAGAATCTACACTTTTTGCTCTTCAATCTCCACTCAATTTCAATACTAAGAACCCAAGAATACCCAGAAAAATTTAACCTCAAGTTCAGCCTAAAAAACACATCCTCCACGGTCAAAAACCATTTATTAAACAAGAAAAACCAAAAGCAAATGGGTCAGGAGGTCCTATCTATCCACAATGACACATATTAGCCTACCATTCACACACACTACTAAGAAAACCAACAACAACGTTGTGATGTCATTCCAGGTGGACGTTCTAGATCTCTCCTTACACACGTTGGCAATCTGAAACTCCTCAAATCAACCAATCATAACACTCTTTTTTTGTACAACCCAGATTCTTCCCCTCCTATAAATTGAAACTTACCCTCCTAAACTGACCTCATATAAACAAACTCGGTGTCAGTCGGTTCCCCTTGCTTTTTGTTTTACTTGCTAACTGCTACCATGGCCACTGATAAAGAAACAGAAATTGCTGCAACTGCCGTTGAGCAACCACCACCAACGACGGAGGAGGTAGCAAAGCCGGCGGAGAAGCCAGTGAAGGAAAAGAAAACTAAAGTTCCAAGAGAAAAGAAGCCTAAACAGCCCAAAACTGCTGCTCATCCTCCATATTTTCAGGTATTTTTTTTAAACCTTTCTAGCTTTCTATGATTCAGTTTTGGTTTCATGAACTTATCTTTGAATTTTCTTGATGACCCAGATGATCAAAGAGGCTCTATTGGCTCTAAATGAAAAAAGTGGATCAAGCCCGTATGCCATAGCCAAATACATGGAAGAGAAGCACAAAGCAGAGTTACCTTCAAATTTTAAGAAAATTTTAGCTTTGCAGTTAAAGAACTCTGTTGCTAGAGGGAAATTGATCAAGATCAGGGCATCTTATAAGCTATCTGAGTCAAGCAAGACATCGGAGAAGGGCACAGCTAAAAAAGTTCCAAAGGCAGCTGCTAAAACAGATGAGAAGAAACCTAAAGAAACAAAGTCTGTCAACGCTACTACCACGAGGAAGACAAGGTCTGTGAACAAAGCTGAGGCTGCAAAGAAACCAACAACAACAAAGAAAGCTGGAGCTCCTAAAAAGGCAAAGAAAACAACTCCAGCTAAACCCAAACAGCCCAAGTCAATCAAGTCTCCTGCTGCTAAAAGAACCAGGAAAGCTGCTGTAGCTGTTGCCTCTTGAAATTGTATCAAGTTAGTGTCCTTGTATGGGATGTGGTAATATTTCAGTATAGTAGTAATAATGATGTGAGTTGTGTCTGATGTCTCTTGTAATTAAAGGATGAATGAGACTGTTTTGTTTTGCACATATTTAGTAATGTTCGCAAGCTTTTTAGAGTTTTAACTGAAAACTCAATTTTGGTTTATTTCATGGATTATGATCCTGATCATGATCAATTTATTTTTTTGTTTTATTTGATTTGATTTTTATTTTGAGGAAAAGTGAGATTGAACTTGAATTTTCATGGCTAGATTTTTTTAGTGAAGGTTCTGGATGTTAATCAAAAGATATTAGTATTTTTCCACTTAAAAATTAATGGACATGAAGTGTGAAAGGTACAGATTACTTTATTTAAGAATGAGTCTCAGAATCAACCGCCTAAAGATTCAAACTAAGCGAACGGATTTTAGACCAAAAAAAAAAAATTATTTTCTTTTTATTGCATTAAATAGAAAAATATAATGTACAGTAACCGTGAATAGCACTTTAGAATTCACTTGTTGGGTGAAATCCAACTTTAAAATTCAGGTTGTATGTGGGTTGTAAGATATATATATATATATATATTGACATTTAAATTTTATAATTTTATTATTATTATTTATAATTTTAACATTTATATTTATTTAAAATATAGTTTAGACGTAGTATGAAATAGTAAATCAAAATATGTTATAATTGATTAAATATTACAAGTTGACGTATTAAATTGATAAAATATGATAAGTATAAGTGTGGTAAATTTATTATGTAATTAGATTAGTGTAAATTAATGACAGTACATTTTAGTGTTGAAATGACAGTACTATAAATACTATAAGTTAGAGATATTAAATTAATAACTTATGTCAAGTATAAGGGACCATCAATATATTATGCATATGTTTTTTTAAAAAAATACCATTTAATTAACTATAAAAATGTTGTAATAATTTTTTTATTATTTTGGTTAAGAGTGAGTATGTGTATATATATTGTTACAAGAGGAGGGGGAGGACCCCAAAAAAACACTAAAAAACCATTAGCTAGGCCAGACCACTCCATGAGCATCCGCCTGAACCAAAGAAAGGACAGCAGCAGGGCAAGTATTAAGCACATGAAGACCTCGTCTCCGCTGTAATGCGAGATTGGCATGACAGTCAGCTACAACATTCCCCTCCCTATAAACATGGTGAACTTGCACATTCCACACTCTATTCAACAAAGCCCGACACTCTGTAACCAAATTAAAACACTGGTTACTACAGATATCAGAACCAGATAACCGGTTAACAACCAACATGGAGTCAATTTCCAGAACAACATGACACAGCCCTTTATCCCAAGCAAGCATGAGCCCATGATAAACTGCCTAACATTCAGCTAACGCTGCATCACAATGACCAATATTAAGCAAAAAACCACACACCCAATTACCCAAATAGTCTCTAATAACACCACCACCACCAGCATTCCCAGACCTCCTCTTGCTGCAACCATCAGTGTTAATTTTGAAACAACCTAACGCAGGAAGCTTCCATCCCACCATTTGAACTGTACGAGCAGAAGTACCCATATTAACTAGACTAGAATAATTCTGATGAGCATGCTGAACTCTAGAAAATGTAGTAATGATTCTATGAATTTGATCCTCAACAACAAAGGCCTCATTCCAAAAAATCCTAGCACTTCTCCACTGCCACAAATGCCACACTACAACAGCAAAAAACTCACCCCAAGTTCCACCATCCCACTGGAATTGCATTTTGCTCAAAATATTATTCCATAACCAAATCTGATACGACATGTTTAGGAACCCCATCAAGTGCTGAACAGGCATAAGCTTGTCCCAAATTTTCCGGGTATAAGAGCAATGTTTTAAAACATGGCCCACATCTTCCAAATGCACGGGACACCAGCAGCATTCTGGATTACTAGTGAAATTTCTACGAACTCTCTCCACATTCGAAGTAAGTCTTTCATGACTCCCGTCATAAATATAATTTTTTTATATCAATAAATATAAACCTTTAAATATTTAACTTATAAGAGCATTTTCAGCGGTGCTCTTTAAAATAAAGAGCATATTTTAGATAAAAGTATTATAAGGAATCTTTTAATATAACGAGCAAATAAATTTATTTAAATCCAATGTATTTTTAATATTTTACTATTCATTTTGTTTTATCTTAATAGTATTAAATTAAAATTTTTGAATATTGTAAAAAGAAAGAGGAAAAAATTTTAGATAATAAAAGAAGTCTGGTGCGTTTTTGCAAGTGTACGGAATCATATAAGTAGTAATTAAATATCATTCCCATAGAAATTGCGAATTGACTACCGTAATACTAATTGCATTTGTTTGTGTAAACAACGAAAGAGAAAAAAATATAGTACTTCCAATTAAACTAAGACAAAACACAAAAATCACAATTAAATAACAATCAATTTAGAGAGTTAGGGTTCTTATTACCAATTCAATCTTTATTTAAGATCAATTAATTGCTAAGCCATACCTAATCTTAATCCAATTTGAGGGTTTCTCAAGAATCATAGGCTTTCCTCCTAAGATAACCCTATGATTAACCAAGTAAATTGATGTTCTTAGATTTAAAGCTCTCACCTACTAAGTGTTCAGTTAACCCAGTTTAGGCACCAACACTTAATCAATATTAGTTGCTTAAATGTTTCTCAACTAAGAAAACATCTAACGGGTTATTGTTTAAATCCAATACAACCCATCTCTCGATCAAGTTCTATTGTGTACATTCAATCAAAGGGTGATCAATCCTAAGAAGACATTAAGTTCAACAACAACCAAAGGATCTAAATTAATGGCTTAGGTTTAATTGTGATTAGCCTATGGTTGAATTGCAATAAGAACCCTAACTAAGAATTTGGCCAATCATGTTAATTATAAGAGAAAGAGATGAAGAATAAAAGAAAATAGACATCATCATTAAATCAAAATTAAGAAAAAGAGAAAAAAAAATAGCATCTATTAAGAGAAAACCCCCCTGTTCAATGGAACGTTTATTGTTCTTTAATCCTTATTCTCAATCTCTAACACCAATATAAACAAGAAAAATCCATGTTCTCTCTAAAACTGATCAAAGAAAAGTACGTAAAAAAAAATGACAGAATATCCCCCCTTTTGTTTTTAGTGGTTACTCTCTTATAAAACCCTAATTTCCAGCCCTAGGGTTACAACCATGCAAAATATCCATCTTGTCCCTCATGAGTCAACAATTAAATTCGACTTTAAATTTCCCAATCAGCAGGTTGCAAGACCGTGTGCATGTTACACATGGCTGTGCACATCATTTTTTCAGCATTTTGGCATATCGACTTTCATTGCTTCTTGGACCCAATCCAAGTGCCCATGACTCCCATGTAACCTTCCTCTACTGTTCTTTAACTTCCCTAAATTCATAAAAATCAACCAAAAATAAACCAACTAATACTTAAAAAAATAAATAAATAGACAAAACATGCATTAAGTACTCAACTAAATAAAAACTAAACAAAAGAAACACAAACTTAATTGAAATTGCATATAATCCTAACATGAATACTACTTAAAATAATTCATTTTTCACACTCATCAAAGCCAATAGAAAATAAAGATATGTATGAAACATAAAGATATATTAATTAATTAACCTTTGGGAAAAGTACAAAAAAATACCCTATGGTTTGGCCCATTTTTAGATAGAGTGATGTGGTTTGTTTCGTGATATAGAGATACTTTGCAGTTTAGCCGTTAGCTTATAACGACATTTTCTAGTAACACTATTACGTTTATTGACGTGGTAGGGGCAAAATTGGACTTTTGCCCTTATTAGCCATGTCTAATGCTGACTCGGTGTTGGTTGGCTCTAAATCCCTAATTGGAAATATAATCCCAAATTGAAGTTAGAAAATCCTCTTATGTTCTACTTTACTTCTAAATTAATCTATTGGAAATTTTTTGAAAAAAAAATTCATGTGCAATGGCGCCTTCTTCATAAAGCTATGGTTCTTCAAACAACGACATAAGATGTATTTGTGGGGTGCTGTCTCTAGTTAAGACATCGATAAAAATTGACATTTATGGAAGGTAGTTTGTTGGGTGTGGAAGATTTGAAGAATTTGACAAGCGTCGATGTGAGTTCACTAAGTGAATTGATCTGTCGAATTGCACAAGTTGTAAGATGATTGTACCAGAGTTATTAAGAAAACTGAAAAAATATGAAGATGAAATCCTGTGTGGTAAAATAATGAAGCTATTATGGAATTGGAGCTAGTGAAGTGTAGAGAGCTATTCAAAATATATAAAGTGAAGATCAATTTATGTAATGAAGAAATTCCAGAGTTGAAGCTTGTTAGTAAAAAATACAAGGATATGAAGAAATCTGGTTGTATGATTAGCTCCTAAGTGTGTGCAATTACATTGATGTTTGTTGTAATAGTTTTATTAGTTAGCTATATATCATATGGGAATGGGAGTTATAATCGAAATAGAAGGTTGTACTTACCTTATCAAATGTACCTTTAAGTGTTTGTAAGAATGCTTCAATGAAAAATGACTTTATTAAAAAATGTAAAGTTGTTTGCTTTGAGTTTGTGTTAATGCCTAATGAAACAATGGTGTACAAACAATAAGATTTGCATATATATATTTGAAGTTGGAAAGTAGAAAAAATTAAGTATCCATAATACTCCAAGTTTCCAAGTTTTGGCCAAATTTAAATAGACATATTAAGTTTGCAATTTGCTAACTTTCTATTCTAAATGACAAAATAGACATTAAGTTAGTCAATTTGACTATAGAAAAATAACAAACAGTGTAAAAAATTTGGCTCTTAATAACTATTGAATTACGCTTTTTTCTGAGCTCCTTGATTTGCAAGTGCATCAAGTTCACTTACTCTCTTAAAGTTCTTGAAAACCTGTGGTGGTGCACAAGTAGTTTTCTTTGTTGATGATTTCTGTTTGGTAGCACTTGATATTGTTTGCCTTTTAATTATATTAGAACTTGGTGTAGGTGGAGGTTGGCTTAATGGAACAACTTTATGTGGAGGTTGGCTTAATGCAGTAGTTCGATTCTCTCTCTAACTTGATCCTACAATTGTAGGTGTATGTTGGCTTGCATAATTCCTCTGCCTCTTGGGCATGCTACTAGCTGAAGCTTGCCCACCCTGTAAAATAAGCTTGCAACCTTAGTAAGCCTTGCAAATATATGTATATAAAATTGAAAAAACAAGCATTAAGGTATCTAAACATTCATACTGTTGTAGCAACTCTTTTGGGTCTGCCTTTTGAAATTTGTCCTTCCTATATAAATTACAAAGGTTCATAAGTCATTCACAGGTGTCGTCATAAACATTTAAATTTAAAATAGAAAAAATGTACATTGTTCATGCTTTTTTCTTTTTAAAGCCACTGTTGTCTTTGCTAATTGTTTTCCCTTGTCACATAAGCCTTGTAACCTTGAGAATTATGCCCTTTTTGCTTGCAATTTCCATACACCACATATCCACTAGATCTTGAAACTTTAAAAGGATTTCTTGGTTCGTCTAGCTTCCTGATCCTTTTGGTCTTGGGTCTACCAACTGGTTTTCTAACAATATTTAGGTGGATATCAAGGTAACTTATTCTCTCTCCCACTCCTCCTTACTTGGCACAAGGTGAACCACGTGTTGGTAAATAGCTAGGTAAGTTTCTTTACTAAAAAATTAATAGATAAAAGCTTTAGGTTTCTCTCAGTTAGTGTGTATGGCTAACATTACATGCTTGTAGGGGATGCTTGTTAAATCCCACACCTTACAAATACAACTTCTTATAGACAGATCAAAAATACTACTTGTGCTATAGTAACCCACTTCATATTTCAATTGGCCAGCAGGTGTACCAAAATAATTTCTACTATCATATTTAGCCTTTTTTATTTTTTCTTGGGCATTAGGATAGATATCGCTTCTATATTTGTTCATACCAGTGAGTTTAATGTGAAATCTCTTCATCAATCTCCTCATAATCCATTCAATCATGCTCAAAATAGGCAGGACTCTAATAAAGCTTATATAGGCATTGAAGCATTGAAGGACTCACTGATATTATTTTGCAGAACATCACACTTCATATGAGTGGAAAAGTGTGACCTTGCCCATGTATGTGGATCATGTTTCATTGCCCAACCATATGCCTATTGATCTAACTCCTTCAATTTTGGCATCTCAACCTCCTATATCTTCTTAGTATTAACAACAACATCCCTTCACATCAATTTCTTATGGTCAACCCTATTAAACAACACTTTGAGTTCTTATACATTTGCTTCACCTAAAAACCTATGCTCAACACCATGAATTATATCTTTAAAAGCTTTTATCTTCTAACAATTTCATAAATTTGTTTAACCCACCAACCATAATGGTATAATATAAGACATTTTTGAAAAACAATAATGAAATCTAACCTTTTATTGGTTAGACATAAATATCCAACCAGTTTCTTGTGGTATACTAAAATCTTCAAACAATAACTTTAAAAACCACACCCAAGACACCTTACACTCAATGTCAACAATTGCCATTACAAGAGGGAGCATGTTATCATTTCCATCTTTCCTAACCACACATAAAAGCTATCCTCCTATTGTAGTTCTCAAGTGGCATCCATTAAGTCCTACTATAGGTCTTATTCTTGGAAAATTACATGTTTTTAACACAAGAGTTAAAAAATTTAATAACATGCATGAAATTAATACAAATTAAAGCACATACTAAAATCTAACCTTCAAAATAACTATAAGTTTGATATACATAGAGCTAAAAATAGTAGTTTCTTTTAGTAAGCTTTGTGTCCATTTATTATTTTTTCCCTTTATTTGAATCCCTTTAACAGTTCTATGGTCTATCTCAAGTTTAATGCAGCTTCCTAGATTTATAACTCTTATTGTCTCAGTATAGTCACACAGTCTCATGTACTGCTCTTTTACATCACCCTCAATTATTTTCTTTTCTCTTCTTTTTGCTGTGTAACATTTTGATATTGTTTCTTCAACCCCAACTTCTATTTGCATTTTTTTTGCATTGCCTTAAAATCCAAGTTTGGATTCTCTTTGAAATCTTCCATATATTTCTTTTCCAGGTATTCATATCCAACCCACTTATTTTTTAACTCTCTTAGACATGAATGCTCAGGCTTAAAGGTTTTAATTTGAAAGGTTAAGCAATCTTTGAGCTTTGATTCATGTATCTTAAACCCACACTTGTTAAAAAAAATGCCCATTTATGTTTACCATAATCCTGATAAAGACAAAGACAAAACCTAACTTTATTCTTTATTACATATAGGTTCAAGCATAAAAAATTTATTCTTTTTAAAAGATTGAGATAACATATAAAAGTATAAAGTTAAGAAATATACCTTTAACCATATGCCCACAAACTTCACCCTGTTACCTTTCTTGTCTCCTCTTAAGCTTGATTCCCTCTTTGATTCTGTTAGCTTTAATCTCAGTTCAATAAACTAATTAAAGCTCATAAACACTTAAAATGAAATTACACTTTTGGATTTTGATTGATCTCTCCACCATTAGATTGTATGCATTAAAAGTGCAAATGCAATTTCATTTAGAAACTTCCCTCTCAAAGTAAAAACAAATTCCCTCTCAAAGATTTTTTTCTTAATGAATTCAAATTTAGACATGGCTAATAAAGGCAAAAGTCCAATTTTGCCCCTCCCATGTAAGTAGATGTAACGATGTTACTAGGAAATGCCATTATAAGCTAATGACATAAACTATAGGGTATCTTTTTATCACGAAACAAACCACAACCCTTGTAGACGATAGGGTTTAGCGTGCGTCCAAGATTTTAGCAACCGTGACACTGTTTGGGCTCAGGGCCATAGAGAACACACTAACCATTGTCACAAAGATATGGCGTGGAAGTGAGAAGTCACCACCCAAGGTAATAATTGAGACAAATCGAAAGGTGGTACTCAGTTCTTTAAAAGAAAGCTAGCACCACAACCAGGAGATTCTGGGAATAGAATACTAACTTCTCTTAGTCTCATGTTCATTTAGAATTACTTTATAAATTATTGCTTCATTATCTAATTATATGCAATGTTATTAAACCTTATTTGAATATCCATTTAACCCTAAGGCATTTAGTCAATAAAATCACATATAAAAAATGCATTCAAGCACATCGTCCTTATGTCTAAACTAGGTTAATTTTATTGAAAGTTAGCTAGATTTACAATTTTTATTTACAAATGAAAATGAACTAAAGGTGGACTTACATTATTATTAGTTAGTGAGCTTAAGTCTATTGATTTTAATTATCTAAAGGTGGGCCTAAATCTATAAGTTTTAAAGAAATTAGATTTTATAAGTGGGCCTAGTCTAACTTGATTTTATTTTAAGTGAAATGTGGGCCTAAGTCTATCTATTTCAAAGGAAATGAAATTAAATGGGTTGAGCTAAGTCTAAATTAATTTTAGTTAAAAAATGAGCCTAAGTCTAAATTAACCTAACGGGCCTAAATTGATTTTAATTAATTAACATAAGCCATTTTAAGTCTATTTTTTAAAGTGAGTTTAGACCTAACGTGGGCTTGGGGCCCGAAAGAATAGAAACATAAAAAACAAGCCCAAAACAAATAAAACACAAAAAATAGATCAAACATACATTTTAGTGATTTTCTAAAAGCCTAAATCAATTTACATGCAACCTTAAATTAATTTACAACCATCATTGATTTTAATTGATTTACCCAATGAAACCCGAATTACTAATCCATTCTAAAAGCAGAAAAGTAAAATTTTACTATTTCCACTACTGGGGTTATTACAATATTTTACGAATTGGAAATTAAAATTAATTACAAACCTAAATTAATTAACACACAAAACACAAAAAAATAATAAATGCAGAAACATCAAACCCTAAAATCTAATCACAAATTAGAATCCATGGCGTTCCATAGATATTCTATTTGATTTCTAGACATCTGGTAGTGACCTCACAAATCCACAATTGGATTCTAAAAGGAAAACATAAAAAAAAACAAAAAAATTACATTAGCTAAATAAGTAAAATAACAAAATAATAATTAAAGGAAATTAAATTAAAAAGGAAATCAAATAATAATTAAAGCAAATTAAATTAAAAATAAAATCAAAAGACAGGAGAAAATGGAAATGAGATGCTGTGCATATGCTATTGGATGACCTCTCAGATTGAGATTGGCATTGTTTTGAGAATTAACTTTACATTTATTGATTTCTGGACTATTGAAAACAAAAGAGTGTAAGTGAAGAATTTTTTTTTGTGTGATTTTTAGGGTTTCTACGTAGTCAGGAGCCGGGCCTCACTCACACAATCTCTAGCTTTTTAAAGTAGAGACCTGCAAACGGACTTCCTCCATTCGAGGTACTAACACTATCTCTCAATTTTTAAATTTTTTTACACATATTGAACACATAAAACCATAATTATCTTTTAAGAAAATATTCAAAATTAAATTTCAACCAATCAGTGAACAGAAAAATACTAAAAAATGATCGAATATATTGAAAAATTAAAAATATTACAAATGCTGATTGGCATTGGCATTAGGCAAATGCCTATATGCATTAGCTAAATGCCGATTGGCATTTTTCTTATGCAACTCGAAAAAGATTTTTTTTTTTTTATAAAAATGTTTCTAAAATCACGATTTTGCAATGACGTCCAAAAGACATTATAATTTAGTCCTTGAAATCTCAAATTTCAATGCTAGAGATCAATTTCTCGATTAATTTTTCATCATAGAGGCTTTCATCACACTATGTATAATTGCATCGTGAAATTGGGTGCTTACAGCCCTCTATTTGAAAATGGGCCAAACCACATGATATTTTTTTTATACTTTTTCTTTAACCTTTGTATAAAGAGTGAATTTTGGCTCTCCATAAACTCACTCTCTAATATGTAATTTAGATTTATAGGTTGGTACATAGAGTTTAAGAGGAAGCTTAAGTTAAGGAGGAGGAAGAAATTGTTGAAGAGGTTGATTGAGAGCATGTAATTTAAAGAATAGATAATTTAGATATACAAGTAATTGCTCTTAATCTAAATGTGGAAAGCTTAACCAATAAAGTCAAATTAACATTTTTCGATAAATTAAATAAACTTTGTTTTATTTTTTTAGTTTTTAAGGATTTTAGTATTATGGGTTCTTAGTTTGTTTGCTTTTTTTTATGTTTATGTTTATGTTGAATGTTTATGTTTTATATTTAAGTTTCATTTGTAAGGATATTTTATAACTTTAATTATGTTAGTTTGTTTCATTTATTTGTGTTTTATATGTATGTAGAGCATTAAGCTATGTTTGAAAATATTAAATTGTACAATTTAAAACCAAAATTCTTAAAAATAATGATAAACTATATTCTTCAAGTTTGGAATGTTTGAATATGTCAAATGTAATGTGCTAGAATCATTTTAAGGACTAGAAATTGAATTGCTTGATGGAATGAAGTAAACAATGTTTATGTAGAATTGTGTTCACAGCACAGACATGGATGTGTATGATTTTTCACATAGCCAGGTGCAAGATAATCTAGAAAGAAAGTGCTCAAGCATAATTGTATGACCATTTGGCACAACCGTGTTCTAAAAAGGCCAACTTAAACACCACTGTGTGCTTCGAAGTGTACAACCGTGCGTAGTTACCCAAAATGAAAATTTCAAAAATTCATTTATTACTAGGCCTAATGACAATTAATTGCATATTTTTTTTCAAACACCATCCATACTTAGCAACATTATGGACAATGTTGATCTTAAGTATAACAGAAGGCTTAATTTAGGTCAAATTTTCAAAAATATTTTAAAAAATTTCTAATTAGCTGAGGTTTATTTTTTTTCCTATTTTAATCTGAGTAGGAATAAATTTTTTAGGTTTGAATTTCCTTTTTAGTATAGCTATTCAATAAGTTTTTTTTTTATTTTCATTTTTGAATTATGTTATTATTTTCTTATCCTTAGATCTTTAGGAATTCCCCTAGTTGATTATTTGCTATATATATATATAAATCTTGTGTAAAGAACCCTAAGTGTTGTTTCATCATGTCTTATAAAAATTGAAGCAAATCAACAATTAGTGGTAGGAAGATCATGCAAAGAAGCATGAAAATAGGTGAGCTAACAAAAAAATACAATGCTTTCTTCCCTATCCACTATGAAAAAGAAGGTGAAAAATTTCTCTCTTTTTTTAAGTGTGAGTTTCAGCTTCTTAAGTTCTTTGATAATGATTTACTTATTGACATAGGCCTTGATGAGGATATTCAACTATTATATGATTAAATGGGATCGTATAAATTTGTCAATTTAAAATTTAATACCTTTTATGAACTTACCATTGAGTTTTACACTACATTTAAAATTATTGATGGAAAGGATCAAATTTATTCATATAGATTCTTTAGTAAGGAATATAAATTTGACCATGCTATTATGTCCGAAGTGTTTAGGTTTCTTGAGGGAGGACTTATTCATCCTCTTAGTGATTTTAATGACAAAGGATTTTGTAGTGTCATTATACGTAATAATACTTTTAGTGAAGGAGAAGCTATGCTTAGTGGATTTATTAGAGATTATTTTTTATTATTGTAGGTGGCAAGGTTAAGCATGCCTCTAAGTGTTTGGTGATCACGACACTGTGTGGGCATGAGACCTACTAGAAAATACAAGATAAGCTCAAAGCCTAAATTGGAAAGGGATTCGTCACCTAGATAAGACTTGAGATGCACTATACAACAACTAGATTCCACAAAGGTTACTAGTAGCTATCCTCAAAGAATGGGTTCAGAAACTAGGCATGGGCTTTTGGAATGGCCACCCAACCTTGTGGTTGGCCTCTGTGTGTATTTTTTATTTTATTACCTTTAATTATTAAGTTATTTCTTTTTTAACATGCAAATTGCAATTGTTTCTAAAAAATTTTCATAATTTATAATCAAATCCAAGTTTGCATATTAGTTTAATTATAAGCAAGTTAAGTGTAATGCACATTATGGTAATTCCATGATGCCATAGAATATTTTTTTTCGTTGACAATTTTGTTTGAGTTACTCTTCTAAAAATCATATTGTCATATACAAAAAAGAGATGAAAAACAAATGGAGTCCCTCTACAGATAATATAGCCATAAAGCATCCAGTTAGCCTCACCTTTTCTAATTATACTAGAAAAAACTTCAGCTCAAATATAAAAAGATAGGGTGATAGAGGGTTCCCCTATCTGAGACCTTTAGAAGGTTAAAAAGTTTCACTAAGTATACCATTAAGTAAAACTGAATAAGAAATAATAGAGATACATTTCAAAATCAATTTAATCAATTTCAAATAAAAACTCAACTTTTTTGTATCACATTTTAAAAAACTTTATTTGACTTTATCATATGCTTTGTTCATGTTTAACTTCATAGTAAAAAAACCTGTTAAGCCCTTTTTCCTAGATTTCATAGAATAAAAATTTCAAGTGCTAAAAGAGCATTATCAATAATTTATCGTCTATGGACAAAAACATATTAGGTTTCATGAATCAAGTTACACAATATAGATTTTAACCTATTAGCTATGAATTTTATGATAATTTTAAAAATGACATTACGCAATCTAATTGTTTGAAATGTTTTGTTGAGAGTGGGGTCTTAATTTTTTGAATTAAGGCAATGGAAGTTTGATTTTAAGCTACTCTAGTTAGCTTCATTATTTAAAACATCAAGAACTCTATTGGTAATATCCTTATTAATAATATACCAAAAGTTTTAGTAAAGAAGGGTAGACATACCATCTAAACCTAGGGATTTTGTGGGATGCAATGAATTCAAAGCTGAAATGACTTCCTCTTTTGTGAAAGGTTGAAGGAAGTAATTATAGGTGGTGGGGTTTAGTGAATGCCTAAGTCTCTTGAAATCACAACACTATTTAAGTTTAGGAACACGTAACCATTATTATAAAGACATGGCATAGAGATGAGGAGTCGCCACCCAAATTAATAACTGAGACAACTTATAAAGTAGTGGTAACTCGATTTCCTAAAAGAGAGTTAGCACCTTATCGAGAAAATTCTAGGTATGGAATACTAACTTCTTTTAGTCTCACATTCTTTGGATTTATTTTATTAATTAAATTTCAATTCCTCTAATTACACACAATTTTCATTGAAACCATACTCAAAACATAAAGGCACTAATCAATATAAAAAGTATGTAAAAAACACATTTAAAGTAAGCAAATAGTCCCTATAGTTAAGCTTGGTCTTTGTTAATTTTAATTAAATGGGCTTAGTCTACTTATTATATATAGGCTTTAAACTAATAGACCTAAATCTAAAAGTTTTAATTTCTATATGGGCTTAAGTCTAAATTTACTAAGTGGGTCTGAATTTAATCTAACATAAATCTAATAAAATATGGGCCTAAAATCCATTTAGTCAACCCTAATTAATTGAGAAATTTACAGGCTTGGGCTTTTTTCTTATTAGTTTACAAAGAATTCCTTATTTTTTAAAAAATAAGTACACACTTACAATTTTTTTAAGTGCCTTTTTTTTATAAATTTTATGCCCTTTTTTATTTGAGTTAGTTTAAATTATGGACTTCTTTTTTTTTTCTTTAATTTCCTCCTCCCATTACTTTTTTCTTTCCGCTTTTTTATTATCTTTTTTGTTTTATTTTTTCTTTTTATTTTCTCATTATTGACAATTGGTTTTCAATAGTCTTCCAAATGGTTCGATGACAAAAGTCTTTTGTTAACTAGATAGAGAATAACTTCTTGAGAGGATGTCCAAAGCATGCTTCCAAAGTAGTTAACCTCGAAACCGCTAATCGAGCACCTGAATTGGTGAACTGGGCTCTCAATCACATGAACTGAAGACTCAAACCGTTGAACCAAGGCTCAAAAGATCCAAAGACCTCCTAATTTTTCTAAGTGTTTCATTTTAAAAACACTGGGCTTTAGGTGCAAAAAAAAAAAAAAAAAACTCAAAAACCTTGTGTCAAGGCTTTATGGAGTTGAACTTAAGCTTATAAAGGTTTGATTCACTATTTTTGAGAATGAATCGCATCTGAATGCCTAGAAAACTCCAAAAATTTAAAAAATACACCAAACTAGTCCTAAAGGACCTCCTGGACCTCGAGAATTTGAAAAATGACCTGTTCAACAACTTAGAGACATTATAGGTTAATGAGCTTGTGTGGGTTTAAAACACCCACAAGGCTCATTAATCCATGCATGTGGAATGTATATGGATATAATCCACTCATATGGATTCCTCCAATGGGCCCAAATTCCTATAAATTAATTATTTTTCATTTTTAGAGGACTTTTTCCAATTTTATATTTTTCTTATGTTGATTGGACAACATTAAGGGTTGTTAGGACCCATTTTCAAGCCAAAAATGATAAAAAAGAAACACACATTTTTATAAACCTCAAACCCCTTCTAAAAGAGTGATTGACTCAAAGAAATTGAATCCCACACACCCAACACCATTTTTTAAAAATTTTGGTATTTTTAGAATTTTAGCACCAAAATCCAAACTAAATCTATACTTTATCAAAGCACGAATCAAAGGTAAACATTTGAGGATCTAATTTATTGTTTCATTAAACTTATCATTTTCATTGCATTTTTATATTTTTATTTGAAAAAATATTTTTTTGTTTTTATTTATTTATTTTATTCATCTCCTCTTCATTTTCTTTACTTTATATATTTACTCTTATATTTTTCTTTAATTTATTTTGTTTTTATTTCTATTTATTATCATTTTCTATAAAAAATCCTCTTTTATACATTTTTACTAGATATTTACCTATTATTTAACTATCCCATCATTTTGCATTTCATACATTTTATTTATTATTTTGTTATAATGGTCATATTGAAGTTGCGAACTTGTGCTATTAGTGGAGTGATGTGAATATTTGGAAGTGTTTCATTTGCTTGATTTGCAAATTTATGCGAATATTGCATTTTTGAGACATCTGGATCATATCCATTTGCATTCACTTTCAAGCTATTACTTTTATTAACCATTCCTCATTTTTATTTTCTCATTTTATTTCCCTACATTGTTAAAGTTTTTATTTTTATGTGAAAATTCCATAAAAACATCATTTTAATTATTTTTTATATAATAAAATGATGTTTTTAATATAAACTGCCCCACTTTATTCACTATATGGAGTGGGTAACTTTATATAGTGAATAAAGTGGGTAACTTTATTAATCAAGAATATTTGTAAATTTTGGCAAGAAAAAAAAATAGTAACTATTTCTTTTGGTCAATTCTTGCATTTATTTTTTGAAACTATAGAAATCATATTTTTAATAAATTCTTGACATATAAATTATCATCGTTATTATTATTTATGATGAAAGTGGTATTTTTATTATAACATTTTCATCTTTGTTCACAATATGAAGGTGGTGACTTTATTTGTCACATCTGTACCCTAACTCTATGTACATTCACATTCATTATGCATTTCATTGCATATCAAATTTTGGTTACCTTAAGTATAAGTTAGTATAAATAGTTAGGCTAGTATGTCAGGTCTAGCCATGACTTGTACTCGATCAAGGAGTAAAATTTTTTTAACTTTTAATGACACTTAAAATGAATAGAATATTGCGAATAAAATGGATATGAAGTTGAATTGAAGTAAAGGATACATATTTAAATGTTAGAAATAGATACAGACTTAATTGAGACAAATGATTAGTTTAGATTAAAGCAATTAAAAGCTTGAGGTTTCATAGGTAACAAAACCATTTCATGAAGTGTCTAAGTGGATATTTTAAAATTTCGATTATCCATATTAGGGCTGTCTTATTCTCAAAATTGTGGTCATTGGGTGGCAACAATTTTTGTTAAAGAAAAAAAGAGAAAAAGAGAGAAACTAGAAGGGCTAATTGCTTTTCCAAGTTTAGGCTTAATTTTGAAGTGAAATTTGGTGATCAAAAACAATTTTCAAGCTATAAATTTCATCATAAAAGCCCTTGGTGATTGATTTGGTAAGTAATTCTATAGTTTTGATTGATTGGGATTAGGGTTTCCATGCAATAGTTCTTAGGTTCTATAATTCTAGTTCTTCAGTCTTATTGTTTTGATCATATATTGAGCTAAGAAGCTTCAAATTAAGTGTTCTTTGATGATATGAACTTTGAAGAGTTTTCTAAAAATTTCCCTCATTCAGCTTGATTTGATTTAATTCCTATGTTAAAGTAATAAAATTAAACATTCTACTGCTCAATCTATTTGAGTAAAATGACATGATTGTGTTTAGTTGCTTATATCTTCCTTTATGCTTGTCAAAATGAAGAAATTTTTTTATGATGTATAGTTCATATATAGATATAAGTTTGATAACAATTTGAGACTGAAATTTCTTTCCTACAAGTTACAGTAATTTTTTAAAATTTCCTTAGAAACAGCCCTTTTAGAGTTCATGGGTTAGATTTGTGAAATTAAGTTGGTTTGCATTTTACGCATATTATTTAGGGGCTGCATGGTTAAATTAGTATGTGAGATTTTAACCTAGCTTTAAAAATGTGATTTCCTATGTTCTTTTGTTATCCTATACTATATTTAATATTCATAAACTCATCAAATTATAAGAATATTTTTATTTTCCATCAGATGAGTACATTAAGCTTTTCTTAGGAGGTATTTTAATTCTTTGAGTTAAGATAATTATTAATATAATATAATTTGACTAAAATAAATGGTGTGCTAAGTGGTTGGTTTTAAATGTCCATATTGGACTACGTGGTACGAGGTGTGACAATTTTGGTATAAGAGTTTTGTTAAATGGTCCTTTAAACTATACTTTTACTATTGTTTGATGAAATAATGAAATTTTTTTTGTCATATTTATAAGATGCCACTGAGAAGGAACCATGGTAGGCCACTAAACAAAGAAGAGTTGGCTAATAGGGTAGTGACAGGGCAGAGTCTAGGGTTAGTGACAGGGTAGAGTCTAGGGGTAGTGCCAATCTTGAGATAAAGTCTGAGGCTAGGACCCCTATTGTTAAGCAACCTCCACCTCCCCTGCCCCTTGTGGTGCCTATTTTATAGCTTGATCCCAGAGTACTTATAAAGACTATTTTTGCTACTTTAGTAACCCAAAAATAGTGGAGAAGGCCTGGTGATATAATTGAATATACTAAGAAATATGGGGCATTCAACTTTCATGGCTCTATTGATTCTCGAGAGGCAGATAAATGGTTAAGAGCTACAAAGAAAGCCTTTAATAATCTTGCATTAACTGAGGCACAAAAAATTGATAATGTGTATGGCCTTCTACATGATATGGAAAATACTTGGTTTGCTCAAGTAAATTGTTGCATAGAGGTTAGTTAACTTGAAATGTATTTAAAGCTAAGTTCTGTAGGGAATACTTGACAGATGCATTCAAGATTGAAAGGAAAAATGAGTTTATTGCCTTAAAATAAGGGATAATGTCAATGCAAGAATATATGGATAAATGTAAAGAGTTATATAGGTATGCTTCATATATTTTCCCATCTTAAGCTCAAAAATGTTATAGGTTTAAAGAAGGCCTACAAACTATGTTGAAGAATGAATTATCATTGTATGAAGGCTAGAATTTTAGGGGCTGGGTTGAAAAGGCAATGGAGAAAGAGAAACTGAGAGAATAAATAGAACAAGAAGGCACATTAAAGGCTCCAGTTTGGGTAGGGAGGCAAAAGGGATTCAGTAAGGGAGTTGGTACATCTCAGCAAAGATCAAAGACAAGAGGATTTAGAGGTAGTAGAGGGCTTTGGACTTGGTCAGGCACTTTATAGATGGCAGGGTTTAGTGTGCGTCCAAGATTTTAGCAACCGTGACACTGTTTGAGCTCAGGGCTCTAGAGAACACACTAACCACTATCACAAAGACATGGCGTGGAGATGAGGAGTCACCACTTAGGGTAATAACTGGGACAAATTGAAAAGGTGGTACTCGATTCCCTAAAAGAAAGCTAGCACCATAACCAGGAGATTCTGGATACGGAATACCAACTTCTTTTAGTCTTGTGTTCATTTATAATTACTTTATGAATTATTATCTTACTCTCTATGTACATGCAATTTCATATAAACCCAAAACAATAAACTCCAAGGCAAACTAGTCATGAAATTTACAAGTAAATAATGCATTCAATAAATCACATAATCCCTAAGTTAGTCTAATCTACATGGATTTTAAATAAATGAGTTAAATCTACATGTTTTAAATTATAAGTGAACCTAAAGACCTAATTCCTTTTGATTAAATAAACCTACGTCTATTAATTCTAAAAATGGGCCTAATTCTACATGTTATGAAGATATTTAAATTAGTGGGCTTAATTCTACATGTTTTAATTAAATAATGATCTTAAATCTACAAATTATGAAAAAGTTTAAATTAAGTGAGCTAAGTCTAAATTAATTAAACTAAATTAGGTGGGCCTATGTCTAATTAACTAAATGGGCCTAAGTATATTTCTAATCTAAAATCTAATTAATTATGGACCTAAAAATATATTTTAATTAATTGAACCTAATTAATTATTAAGTGAGCTAGGCTAAAAGAATTACCTAAACTTAAATAAATAAATCAAGACCTAAAGTGGGCTTAAGGCCCAAAACACACAAAAATAATAAATAAACCCAAAAACAAATAAAAATATAAGAAAACAATTAAATAAGATCAAACAAATAATTAAATTATTCCTTACTAAAACCCTAATTTTTTTTAACATGCAATCTAAATTAATCTACTTCCTCCATTAATTTTAAATAATTACCTAATTGAAAACCTAATTTTTACTAACCAATTTAATCAAAATAAACATGCAACCACACATATAATTTTATTACTCCCACTATTGGGGCTATTACATTAATTCAGAAAATAATTAATAAAATAAAAATAAAAAGCAATAAATAAAATATAGATAATAAAAATAAATAAATTCCTAGAAACTAAGTCTCTATGAGGCTTTATACATAGTCTGCTACGGACTTCTCACGAAATTCATCCCTCCCACATCCATAATCACCACAAAAATAAGATAAAACAATGACTAACGAATAAATTATGATAATAACTTGAAATAATAATAATAATAAAAATAATGATAATGTAAAATTATCAAATAAATAAATATGTAAATAAAGAATAAAAGAAGATGATATGCTTATGGATGATTTAGGGTGCTCCTCAGATTGGTAGTTCACTATTTTTGACAAATCTTCGAATCTTTTTCTTCAAAAATTCTTCACGAGTCTTGAATTAATTGTTGAATCAAAAGGAATTTTTTGGTAAAAAAAATAAACTCAAGAAGAATAAAATCACATTTTTTCTTCTTCTCCCGTTTCTTCTCCTTCTTTATCTTTTCTTTTCTTTTCTATGCCCTTTTTTGCTTTTTCTCCTCTTTTCTATCCTCCTTCTCCCCTCCTCCTACTACTTCCCTTCCTTTCTTTTTATAGTAGAATCAGGAAGCCTAACCCTAATCCTAATATGATTCTAATTCCTAAAGTGTATTTAGAAATTTTAAACCGGGTAGGATTGAGTTAATTAGGAAATTTAAACCAACTAAAACATTGAATTGGAAATAATTAGAAATAGGAAATAACGGAAGAATTCAATTCCAATCGGGATTGTGCAATTTTGATCGGAATTATATAATCAAAATTTCACAATCCCGATCGGAATTGTTGAAATTTCAATCGAAATTACATACTTCCAATTGGGATTATATAATTTCGATCGGAAATTACACAATCCCGATTGGGATTATATAATTCCGATCGAAATTACATAATTCTAATCGAAATTATGTAATTTTGATTGGAATTATAAGAATTCCGATCGGAATTATAACAATATAATTCCGATCGGAATTACACAATCCCGATCGAAATTTTCAAAATTACATAATTCTGGTTGAAATTATGGAATTCTGACACACTTTTTTTTTGCAATTAACCTTTAATTACAAAAAGGCCCCTGAAAAAATTTATATTTTGTAATTAGGTCCTAAAAAGAACTTTGTGATTTAGTCCTTGAAAACATTAAATCCTTCCTTTAAAAGCCCCCTTAGAATTTTTTAAAGATTAAGTATCAAAGACATTTTCATCACTAGAGTCCTTTGCTGCATCTATAACATATCATCCCAAAATTGGGTATCTACACACTTATAGACTATAGTCTTCTCAATTTAGTTAGAGCTATATGAAACAATCAATGACTAGTACAGGTATTTCAGCTAGAAGGACTACACCTTGTGTTACTTATAACTACATTCATAAGCGAGGAGACTATAGAAAAATAACCATATAGTGCTTTAAGTGTGTTAGATCTAGACACATTAGGAGGGATTGTCCTAATCTTGCACAGTTTGGCACTAATACTAGTAGAGGAGTCCAGAGCATAACTAGTAAATGGGGTAGGACTTTTGAATTTGGTAGAGGTTTATGAGCTAGCGTTAGTTGAGAGGGTGGTGCATCCACATCGACACAACCTACTTAACCTGTACAGATAGAGAGACCTTTAGTGCAACCTAAGGTCTTTCCAATGACACAATAAGAGGTAGCTGTAGATGGTAGGGTTTAGCGCACGTCCAAGATTTTAGCAACCATGACATTGTTTGGGCTCAGGATCCTAGAGAACACACTAACCATTGTCACATAGACATGGCGTGGAGATGAGGAGTTGCCACCTAGGGTAATAATTGGGACAAATCCTTTTGGTGGTACTCAATTCTCCAAAAGAAAGCTAGCACTACAACTAGGAGATTCTGGAAACGAAATACTAACTTCTTTTAGTCTTGTGTTCATTTAGATTTATTTTATGAATTACTATTTTATTCTCTAATAACTTGTAATTTTATTTAAAACCTAATTAAACATCCATTTAACCCAAGGGCAACAAGTCATAAAATTATATGTAAAAAAATGCATACAAAAGGTAGCGTCCCTATGTCTAAACTAGATTAATTTTATTAATTAAAAATAGATAATTCTACATATTTATTTACAAGTGAATTGAACTAGAGATGAGCCTACATTTTAAGATAATTAATGAGTCTAAATCTACTTATTTTAATTCTAAAAATGGGCCTAAATCTTTTAACTTTAAGAAACAAAATAGAAATTAATTAGTGGGCTTAATTCTACATAATTTTAAATTAAGTGATGTGATCCTAAATCTATTTATTTTAAAAGAAATGAAATTAATGGGTTGATTTAAGTCTAAATTAATTTTAGTTAACCTAAAAATGGGTTTAAGTCTAAATTAATCTAATTGGGCCTAAATTGATTTTAAAATTAATTAAACCTAAAAATCCAATTAAAAGCCTATTTATTAAATGGGTTAGAACCTAACGTGGGTTTGGGGCCTAAAGAGAATAAAAACATGCAAACAAGCCTAAATAACAAATTAAAGAAAATAATGAATCAAAGACATACATTTAGTGATTTCTAACCTAATTTTAATCGCATGCAAACTAAATTAATCTAAAGCCACCATTGATTTTAATTGAATTTTACCAAGTTGAGCCTATATTACTAATTAATTTTTAGTGCAAAGAATTAAAATTCCACTAATTTCCCTTTATTGGGGCTATTACAAACTACAATGTAGGAAATTAAAGCAAATTAATTACAACCCAATAAAGCCATGAACAAAATACTGTAGAAAATAATAAATCCTAAATTCTACGGGGATTTCACTAAACTCAAACCATAGCATCCTATGGATTCTTTAATGTAGTCACTACCAAAATCTCATATCACCACCCTCACCTCCAGAGTACCACAAAAAATCAATCAAAACAAAAAAAGACAAAAAAAAAAATTAATTAGTAACTACTCAATTAGGAAATAAAATAATAAAAAAATCAAATGAAGAATAAAAAAAGAAAGAGTAGAGGATGCTGTGCAAATGTTGTTTGAATGCCCTTCAGATTTGGATTGTCACCTTTTGAGATTGACTCTATTATTTTTTTCTTTCTTAATCTTTTGGACTTTTAAAAGAAAAGAACATATTTTTTTTAGTAGCTAATTAGGGTTTTTTTTTTCTCTTTGATTTTTTACAGATTCTGCCTTCTTTCTCTCTATCTGGTTCACTGGGGTTTTCACAACCTTCCTTTTCTGGATTTTAAAGCCAGACCTAACAACATCCAACCCTGTGATCATGTATGAAAGTTGCACTTTTTAATTTTTAAAATCAAAATCAAGAGATAAAGTTTTGAAAAAAATCAAAGACTCAATACACGAAGGGACACGTGGTGTCTTAGACCAATGAAAAATAAAAAAAAAGACAAAATCAATGTAAAAAATCAATTTTTAGAAAAAATCAGCATTCTAGAATGTTGATTTTCATCTCATAATGTCGACTAGCATTATGTAATGTCGGTCGGCATTACATAATGCTGATCGACATTACATAATGTTAGTTGGCATTACATAATGCTGATCGACATTACACAATGTCAGTTGGCATTAAAATTTGACCGACCATTTTTCTTTCTTTTTTTTAAATTACAAAAAAGGTCCTCATAATTTTCTAATTTTTGCAATCAATTTCAAAAAAAACCAATTTTGAAATTAAATCCACAAAATATAGCAATTTAGTCCTTTAAATCACAAAACTCGATAGTAGAGATCAATTCTCGATTAGATTTTCATCATAAGGCCCCTCGTTGCATGCATGCACAATTGCATTCTGAAATTGGGTGCTTACAATTGCCCCCTTTTATCGCTGTTGCCTTGAAAAATTACGGCAAAACAATAGTAGCACACAATTTCGAAAGAAAGAATTAGGGTACTTCATTGTATCATAATTGACATGTTAATGCTTAAATTGTTGAGCAATTTTAAGCAAGATGCTATGTTTAATATGTTTCACTATATTTCCTATGAAATGACTAGTGGAACTTATGCATTTCGCTATATTCCCCTTGGGAAATCTAGCGACTTGTGATTTGAAAACATGCTATAGTTCTTGTGGAACATCTAGCGATAATATCATAACTACTACGTAGTGTTTGGTGGATTGCACTATATTCCCTTTTGGATGTTTAGTGACAATGGATTTCGTTATATTCCTTGTGAGACATTTAACAAAATATATGTAATGATTCTTACTATATTCCTTGTGCGACCTTTAGCGATTTATGAAAAACATGCTATAGTTTATGTGGAACATCTAGCAATTTGTGATTTAAAATTTTGCTATATTCCTTGAGGAACGTTTAGTGATTCGTGATTTGAAAACATGCTATAGTTCCTGTGGAACATCTTGCAATCTGTGATTTAAAATTTTGCTATATTCCTTACGGGACGTTTAGTGATTCATGATTTGAAAACATGTTATAGTTCCTATGGAACGTCTAGCAATGATACTATAACTACTGTGTAGTGTTTAATGATAAAAGGTTTAAAAAATTTCATGTTATAACTACTATTGAAGCACATAACTTGTTAAATTTGATATTCATGTTATGACTACTGTGCAACACATAACATGATAATTTTGAAATTTATGTTTCAACTACTGTGTAGTACAAATTGAATTTTAAAATCTTTTGATTCAAATTGATGCATGTAAAAATGCAAAATTGAATTCTGTAATTATATTCTGTACTTGACAGAAAAATTTTAGAATTTAAATACAGACACAATTAGTAATAATTAATTAATTAATGACATGAGTTGAATGAATTAATTAGGAATCAAATCCTAATCAAGATGCAATTATGGATGAAATTGCAAAGAAAAACTTGATTTTGAATGCATGCATAGTCAAGGGACCAAAATGGATATTTTCCATTTATAAGAAGCTTCTCTCTTTATTTTCGATGCTATTCTTTCATTTCCATCTCCATTTTTTTTCTTTGATTTTCTTCTTTTGATTTCTTTCTCATCTGAAGTATGATTCACGATTTGTCAGATCCTATGGTTGACCCATAACATAGTCTGTATAAAGGAGCAAAGATTCTAGTTGACTTAACCATTTTGCCTCTCCATTTTCCTTAGAACAATCTTGGACTTTGAGAAGGTTCTACTATGTTTCCTTTGACTTGCTTTCACCTATATATATGCACAGATGTGGGCAAGAAGGTAACACTTCTCATTTCTGTTTATTTCTGCAAAAATTTATTCATATAGTTAGTAATCAAATTTAATTTTAGAATGTAAATCAATGCATATATTGTTGAAATTATATTAAAAATCACTAAAAAATACATAAAAAATTTAAATTTAACCTGGGAACATAGGATTTCAGTTGAATGGTCAATTGAAAGTTTGAAAATTGGAGTCGGAAGTCCAGAAATCGGTTGGCATTTGTGCAATGCCGATCGACATTCTATTTTACTGATCTAATTTATTTTTATTTTTAGTCTTATTATTTATTATTATTATTATTTTTAGTCAATTAATTATTATTTCTCCCTCGGAATTCTCCTAGCGACTGATGGAATTCACGGGTTGTTTTCATATAGCTCGTGAATTATTTCATGGGCTACCAGAGAATGTGGCACAGCTAATGTGGGCCTCCAAGTTTAGACAATTTATTACTGGGCTTTCAATAGCTCGAGGGAGGTCTGATCACCATTCTTTATTTGCACTGATTAAGCGGTGGATGGACACCACCCATACATGTCGTACTCATATAAGTGAGTTGACTATTTTGCTTATAAGTTTTTTTGAGAACATCGGGATTGCCTTTGGAGGGACTCCCATTTCCTTTGATATCAATTACTATAATCTTTTTGAGCATGCATAGAGTCAGTATGTGTGAGATTTGATTGGGTTCACTCCGATGTGGAAGAATCAAAAGAATGTTCTTCTTTCATCGTTAATTAAGGGATTTAGATGCCTTCCTACCACTACTCCTCGTTAGATTGCCCATAAGGTGAGGTGTCTCCTTCTGATATTGCTTGGCATGACCCTGGCATGACCCTCTTCTGTGAGACTAGTCATGAGGTCAGCATTATTGTTCTCGGCCCTCTTTGAGACTTAGTTCGAGTTCTCACCCTTGACTGGGGATTTATTACATTGGCTTATTTATATTATAGATTGGACACTGTCTGTAGAGGTGCTATCACTATGTGCGACTTTTGGCACACTTTACATGTACATCATCCTTTTTTTTTACTTATTTCCTCTTTTTAGATTTGGAGTCTAGAGATTGGGCTGATTTATGGCTTTGGTGCTATTAGTTTTGATATGAGGCTCCCTCTGATGCAGAGATGGGGCTCTTCCCATCTAGCAAGTTAGGAACACTCTGTAGAATTACTGCGATTAGCTGAACACTATTAAGTAGCGCTTGGCAAGAAAATAAAATCATTAGTATTTCATTATTTAATGCAAGTTAAACTTAATAACATAATTTTGCAGAATAAATATAATTGGTTGGATGACATCTAGAGGTACGACTTCATGATTGCTGTAGTACGACTTAAGGACATGAGGATTTTGCTCCTTGGTTATGGCTGTCGGATGTGCTATTTGGGAGAGCGGGTGTATCAGTGGCATTTTAGACCTGCCTGATGCCGTATTCCCTCTATTATTCCTCTCTCGATGTTATATTGTTCTCATCTGATGGGTTTAGAGTTAAGAGAGGCATTACAGGGATATGATGCCACTACTTTTCTTGAATGATCTCGCCATTATCGGCAGTTCATGCATAGGAACCTCTTGGAGTAGGTTCCTGCTGACCAAACTGAGGTAACTTCTAATAATTTCTCTTATGGAGTTTTCAAATCACTTATTTTATTTTCTTGTAGTGTGAGGAGATTGGCTCCCCTACCGATGAGGTGATGGAGGAGGTGGTTGGGACTACTAAAGGGGTTAGGACTACTCCTAAGCCTGAGATTGTGCCTGAGGTATCTAGGCCTAGACCTGGTCATGGACAACATACTCAGCATGTTGGGACCAGTAGTGAGGGAACCTTTATTGGTGCTGTTTTTGGCGATGTTCCCCTTCTTGACAGATCCATGCTCTATTAGGCTCTTACTACTCAGGCTTTAGTTGAGCAACATATACATTTTGGTGTTGTTCAACTCCCTAGCTTTTCTCTAGCGGATACTTCTTATATGAGTTTGTTTGACTTATTTCTTGTATAACATGTACACTTGGTATTGATTTTAGTACAACTTTACAAAATAGGTCCCTCAGACACAGGTAGAGTATTTACAAGGACTCGCCTCGTCTAAGAGGTTATTTACCATGCAGGTCACAAATAGTTGGCGAGTAAGCATATACACTTATTATGCAAATGTATGCATGGTATGAATAAGATATGATGTTTCCTATATGTGCAAAGTTATTCTAAGTATTTAGAGTGAGAGAACGAGATGCTTCATTGGCGGCTTGCAGACTTGGGCATGGACCCCTACAGCGTTGGTACTTCATCTGTCAGACCTCCAAATACTTATCATCATGATGACCCTAGTAGAGGATGGAGCCCATGGCCTGATAGTAGAGTCCAAGATGATTGATTCTAGGCTATCTTCAAATATTATTTATAGTTATATTAGACTACCTTCTTGTAGTAATCTATTTCAAATTTCCCTTTCTTGCGACTTGGATGAATAAATGGTCCTAAGTGAATTTATTTTATTTTTATTTTTTATTATTTTATTATTTTTTTATGTCTTAACTTTTGCCTAAGCTACCCTTTCAGCTTTTTAACTTAGCGGGCTTCTTATTTTTGCTTTTCAAATCTAGGTCGTGGTACAAGCTACAAAGCCACTTAGATTTTTTAGATACAAGAGGATTTAAGCTTTACATGATGAGTCTCAGAGGAAGAAGAAATAGAGGCACGACTGAAGCAAAATGGTCTTATATAGCTGATTTTAAGCTTTAATGTTTTGTTTTCCTTTTTGTATTTATGCATTATAAATAAGATAGAACATGCAATGTTATAACAAAATTCAATTTCAATAAGATTAATTAATTAGGGCCAAAATGAGTACATTTACTATATCATATGATATAAGTCCTATTATCAACTAGTCATTTTAGATTTTCTAACTGAATATTTTTCGCTCACATTTTATTTCCTTAACTTTTTCCTAACTACCCCTTTGCGGGTTTTCTAATCAGTAGGACCTTTTTCTTTTATTTATTCCCTAATTTTTGCCTGCCAGCCCTTTATGGGTTTTCTGAACAACGGGAATGTCCTAATTTTTGCCTGACTAGCCTTTTTAGGTTTTCTAGTCAGCGGACTTTATTTTATTTATACTACATTTATTTATTTTTATAGGTAGTATTTCTTGAGGCGGTCCAGATTGACAGGCTCTATGAACTTATTCCCTTTAAGATAAGATATCTTGGTAGCTCCTTTTGGCAGAACTAACTTAACTAAGTATGGTCCTTTCCAATTTCATATGAAATTTTCTCTCAGATCGAATACCATTGCTCCAAACAGCTTTAACACCATGTCCCCAGCTCTTATTTTCCCTGGCCTTATTTTTTTGTTGAACGACCTTGCTATCCTCTGATATATCTGAGTATGAAACAAAGCATTCATCCTGTTCTCATTTAGATATACTAGATGATCATATCTCTTTTATGCCCATTCACTTTCAGGCGTTTTGGCCTCCATAACCACTCTTAGAGACTTAATATTAGTTTCTATAGGCAAAACTGCTTCACAGCCATACACCAAGGAGAACGGAGTTTGGCCTGTGGCAGTTCTGGCTATAGTTCTGTGTCCCTACAAGGTGAAGGGAAGGTATTCAAATTAGTCTTTGTAAGTTTTGACCATCTTGGAGAGGATTTTCTTGATATTCTTTTTCACTGCTTCCATTGCTCCATTAGCCTGAGGCCGATATGGTGAAGAATTATGATGCTTGATCCCATATTTCTATAATAACTCTATTGTCTCTACTTGAAACTGAACCCCGTTGTCTTTCACAATGTGATGTGGAACCCCATATCTAAAAATAAGATTCTTGTCAATGAGCTGGGCCATATGCTTTGCCTTAGAGTATTAAAAGATTCAGCCTCTACGCATCTAGAGAAGTAATCAATTACCACAATTATAGACTTATGTCCATTCGATGCCGTCGGCCTTATTTCTCTTATGATATTAATCCCCTATGCTGTAAAAGGCTAAGGAGACAATAAATTATTTAGCACCATTAAAGGAAGATGGTTAAGATTCTCGTAGATCTGACACTGATGGCATTGCCTTACTATCTTAATGCAATCTCTTTCCATGCTCATCCAGTAGTACCCTTGTTTGGTTATCTTCTTTGCTAGGATTATTCCATTTATGTGAGAACTGCAAGTTCCCATGTGAATCTCCCTTATCACCTCTTCTGCTTCATTTTTCTTGGGACATCTGAGTTCTATGCCATTTGGAATTCTCTTATACACATCCCTATAGTGACTTGCAAAATTATATGTAAGCACACACAGGGCATATCTCTCTTTTGAAGTGGCTTCATTTGGATATTTTCCTTTCTTGATAGACCTTTGAACATCATAAAACTAAGGCTTCTCTTCGGGCCCTACTTTATGTGGCCACGTGCTCTATCCTAGGGATGCACGTATGACCATACCTATACCCCCCTTTTCCCCACATTTTTCACTATAAATTAGTGGCTCTACACCCTATTTTAAGGGGGGGGGGGGAAGCAAGTGGAAGCACACACACACTAAAAAATCTATCTGATTGAAGGCACTGGAAACCCTTTTCTAGATAGTTTTTACTCTCGTGTTGTCTTTTTCTTAGGAGATTAGACATCTTTTCCACCAAACCAAGCCTCATCTTTTTCAAAGCACACTTGAAAGGTATATAAAGTAGCATCATTCTATTGTCATTTTGAACCTCTTGATGAGGAAAGATTGATAATCCCTCAAAGTTAAGGCTTTAAAACCCACACAAGCTTAGTTGAGTTTGAGGACCACACAATCATTTTAGAATGTTTATTTTATAGCATTGCATTTTATTTTATCATCGCTATCATTTAGGAATACTGTTGTGCTTGTGTGATGAGACTGACAATTTTGCATGCTATTTGAATAATCTATGATTTATTATGCTCATTTCATATCATCATTCTGCATCCTCTAGTTTCAAAACATAAAATCACATCATAAACATCAATAATGTGAAAATTCATATCCCAGAATAGAGTCATCATGTTTCTAGTCCAGTGATGACATCATGCATCCCATTTATTATCATCATAGCATCAATAATCACTGCAAGCATGCGTGATCATCTACATTTCACTTACTCTTTCAAATGATCGAGTGTCCATTACTTATCCCCTTGTTCATATGATCGAGCAAGCTATGTGAATGGTCTTATTTACCTTGCAGATTCATTAGATTTACTTCTCCATAATCTTTTTTTCTTTTTATATGTATTTTATTAGGAAAATGATACAATAATAATATCCTTAAGCTTTATTGTCTTCCACTATTTGATGAATTATGTGAATGCTATACAAACTATTATTACTGAAACTAGGGTGTTATGATAGTTATACATTGAACATCGTATAATGAGAAATAGTCAAAAAGTAAATGCGATCCCCCAAACCTGAAAATCTCTGCTGGGTGCAATACTCTCTAAGTGACCCAATGTTGTCCCTTTTCTTTTCCCAATTTTGTAAAAATCGGGTGGTAACTCCACAAAATAAAAAAAGCATCTTGTTCCTCCCAAGACCAATCATTTATGCCTATTTGATAAAGTTGCCATATCTCTTGAAAATAAAAGACCCTTATAGAACCAATTCGTCTCGAAACCAAGACACAAAATCAAGTCACTCACAAAAGGTGACTCCATTGGGGACTTCTAATTAAGAGAGATCAACTAAAAAATGACTATTTCTCATTATGCAGTGCTCAATCGTATAGAGCCCCTTACCACTGCATTTGCACTGCACATCGTACGTGCACCATTGGTCCCTAAAAGCCTCGATAATACTAAATGACATTGCCACCATGATTTCACTCAAGTCACAAGGTAATGAAGATATGGTATTATCACCTTTAGTCTTTACTCATGCATTCGCTGAACTCATGTGACCAGAGTTTATAACCTAAGTCCTAAAGGGTGGCTATCTAGTTATCAAAAGGATGCTCAACTCACTGACTGAAGTCTGTAACCAAGTCACATGGGGGCATTCTCGCTAAAGGAACCTTTAGCCTTTCACCCTGGCTCAGCTAATGTAGATAAACCAATAGTAACATCCACTAGGATTCCAATAAGTTATAAATGCTAACCTTGTCCTAACGCTATTTTTCTGACATAATATTCATAAAATGACATGACTCTCCTAATGTCTATCATTGAATGATGTCGTAATGTCAGTTTTCATAGAATATTTATGCTTAGGACCATGTGATTATTATATTCTTCATGCTAGCTTAAAGAATGGGGAATGATAAGAATCATGCACCTCGGCTTGAATACTCTGTGTAAACTAACAAATAATGACATCCCTTGATGACGGAACCTATGAGACATCGTCCATTTATCCTTATCAGATTAAATGAATGGGTTAGGAATCCAAGTAGATTATGGAACTTTATGTCAGTAAAATCAAACTATAAACTATCGAATAATACTTTCATAACTCTCTGTAAACATGTCGAATATCGATATAGGGGTAAGAACTTAGACTCTTTTTGATTAACCTTGGTCCTATGCATACGAGCATGTAAGCACCCAATTTTCAAGATGAATTTGTGCATGAATGCAATGAAAGCCTTTATGATAAAAATTTAGTAAAAAATTAACTTATAGTGTTAAGTTTCACAATTTTAAGGACTAAATTGCAATATTTTTTAGGTTTAATTGCAAAAATTGAATTTTGTAGGGGCATATTTGAAAATGTGTGTAATATAGATCGACATTACATAATGCTAATCGACATTACACAATGCTGATTGACATTGTGTAATGTTGATCGGCATTACGTAATGCCAAATGTCGATCGACATTACGTAATGCCAATCGACATTAAACAATGTCGGTCAAAATTTTATAATGCTAATGCACTAAAATTTTTAAAAAAATTATTTTCTTAATTTTTTAAAATTATGATTGGTCCAAATTTAATTTATTTTTAATAAATAAATAATTTTTTTATTTATCTGTCCAATACACGTCTCTTACGTGTATAATTTTTTAAAATTAAAATTTTTATCCTGTTTATTTTTTAGAGGGAGGATCAGAGCTGCCTCTCTTATGATCACATAAGTGGTAAGCTAGGGTTATGAAT
Organism: Mallotus nudiflorus; assembly: GCA_947683625.1. NCBI lineage: Eukaryota > Viridiplantae > Streptophyta > Magnoliopsida > Malpighiales > Euphorbiaceae > Mallotus > Mallotus nudiflorus. The sequence goes on along the minus strand of CANTUR010000256.1, from coordinate 796,012 downwards.
GAGATATAAAAAGAAAAGGATTGGCAGAAAAGAAAGAGAAAGAGGGGAGAGAGGACTGCGTAAAGAAAAAAAAGAGAGAAAAACTCTAATTTCTATTGCATAAAAAAGCTGATTAAAAAACACATAAAAAAACCTTTTCAAAAAATACATTCTTTTCAAAGTCTAAAAATCAAGAAAAATAGGGTCAATTTTCTCCAAACTATGAAATTCCATTCTGAGAGGCATTCAAACAGCATTTGCATAGCATCACTCTTCCACTTCTTTCTTCTTTATTAATTCTTTATTTTATATTATTTTATTATTTCTATGTTTTTTTATTTAATTTTCATTATTTTGTTTTCTTTATTTATTAATTCTAATCTTATTTTCTCTTGCTGATTCTTTGTGTTTCATGTTTCTAGTGATGAATACATTATTGAACCAAGGAAACCCATGGAGAATCCATGAATGAAAGCCAAAAGTCAAAGATCCAATTTAATTTTTATCTTGCTCTATTTATTTTATCTTATTATTTTTCTAGGTTTTGAATTTGTTTAATTTATTTTCTCAAGTGTTGTAATTTTAATTTTATTTTCTTTTTTATTTTTTGTAGATCTTATAATAGCCCCAATAGTGGGAATAATGAAAATTCTAACTTGTTCTTAAAAAATTAATTAGTAAATCAGGATCAATTTGGTAAACCCTAATTAAAATCAATGAAGATAGTAGATTAATTTAGGTTGCATGTTAATTAAAATTAGATTTTTTTTAGAAGAAATAATTTAATTGCATGTTTGATCTTTTTTATTTGATTGTTTTGATTTTTTTTTTTGGGCTTTTTTGTTGATTTTTGTGTGTTTTGGGCCCTACACCCACGTTTAGACTCTAACCCATTTAATAAATAGGCTTTTAATTGGTTTTTTTAGGTTTAATTTTAAAATCAATTTAGGCCCATTGAGGTTAATTTAGACTTAGGCCCATTTTTAATCTAAACATATAGAATTAAGCCCACTAATTTAAATAGTCCATAATTTGTAAATTTAGGCCCACTTTTAGAATTAAAATAAATAAACTTAGGTTCACTTAATTAAAATTAAATAAGAATTAGGATCACTAATTAATTCCTTTCTTTAAAATTTGTAGACCATAAGCCCATTTCTTTAGTTAAATTAAAATGAATAGAATTTGCCTCATTTATTAACATGTAGGATCACTTTTAGTCCATTTCACTTGTAAATAAAAAATTTAGAATTAGGTAAACTTAAAAATAAAATTAACATAGTTTAGACCTAGGGAGGATACGCTTTGTATGTATTTTTTACATGCAACTTTATGACTAGTTTGCTTTAAGGCTAGATGGATGTTTAATTAGGGTTTAATGAAATTGTGTGTAAATAAAGAATAAGATAGTAATTTATGAAATAATTCTAAATGAACATAAGATTGAAAGAAGTTGGTATTCCGTATCCAGAATCTCCTAGTTGTGGTGCTAGCTTTGTTTTAAAGAATCGAGTACCACTAAAATGATTTGTCCCAGTTATTACCCTAGGTGGCAACTCCTCATCTGGTTAGTTTGTTCTCTAAAGCTTTGAGCTCAAACAGTGCCACAGTTGCTAAAATCTTGGACACGCGCTAAGCCCTACCATCTACAGTGGTGACTCCATTGAGGATAAAAGTTACTGATTCTACTTATGTTCTTTAGAATTACTTTATTAATTATTATTTTTTTCTTGCATTCATTCTATATGTCCCTATTAAAATGATGGCATTGGTTTATGATTCCATGATTCCACTAGCTTTATGGAGTTGTGAATTAGCTAACCATCACTCTTAGCCTTAACTTGGTTTAAAAAAGATTACCAGGCTCATATGACCAAAGTCTGTAACCGAAGTCCTAAAGGGTGGGGGTAGTATTCTCTCAAGTTTGCAAAGGATGTTGGGCCCCTTTGACCTTGGCCTATAACTCAAGTCTTAAAGGAGGGTATCTTGCTAAGGGAAACTTGACCTTTCACCGGACCCTAACCATAAAAAATGGCTTAGTAACTTCCCTTAGGAATACCCAAATTGCTTGTGAATGTTGCCATGAGCTATTTCTATCTATAAAGGCCTAAGCCTATACTTTAGAAGCACATTTAGGTTAATAAAGATTGGGCTAACCATTTATGCATATAAATATTATTTTTATGCTTTATTGCTTTGAGAGATTTGGCATGGGCATCAATTCTTGATATCCCCTATTAATATTAAGGCTAAGAAAAAAATCCTAGAAAAAGAGACTCATCATTGAACACGTGTGTGGGAGGAATAAGGTTAGAAGGATGAATGTTGTACACTTGATTGATACTTGCCATTTGCTACTTGTTGCATAGCACGTGCATTATGCATACATGCATTTCATCCATCACACTAACACTTTATTTTGTAGCCATTAAAGATTCATCTGGGTCTTTTTATAGTTAGTGATAAAAAGGTGGCAAACTAAGAAGAAAAGAATTAAGTCCTAAAGATTTAGTAAAAGAGATCCTTTATAGATTGGAGAAGAGTCCTATTTATCTACTTTACTTGGAAGCTAAGCTAACTCCAACTAAGCATATAGAAATGGAATAACAACAAAGAGGGAATTGGACCTTATAAGACATTAAAGAAGCTCTAATGGATGACAAGAGGGCTATGATATACGATGAACTGAGATATGCTTTATCTTGATTAATGCAACTTGTTGCTGCTGTTATACCACCACTAGTAATTGAATAACCACTTATTGCTACAACTATCCTACTTGCTATAGATGCTCCACCTACTGCCAATAGTGCTGGGGGGTAACTTGTTGCTAAAAACCCACCTACTGTTGATGTGAAGCTTGAGGATGTTGAGAATTACACGATAAAAAAGCAAAGAGAGAATCACTTGAACTGGTACAAGACCATGAGTCCAAGAAGATGCAAGCACTAACCTAGAAAATGTCCAAGATGGAAGAGCTGATTAGAGGACAAGGCATGGGATATTCATTTGACTTTGGTGATATGCTGCTAACAGTGGGTAATAAGCTACCTAAGAAGTTCAAATTGCCTCAACTATAGAAGTTTGATGGAACTGGAGATCCTAGGATTCATCTAAATTAGTGCACAACAACTATGAGCAGTACTAAGGCCCCATTAGCAGTGATCACTAGGTTATTTGTATTATCTTTAGAGGGAATGGATATAAAATAGTATCATGGGTTAGAAAAGTCTATTAGGGTGGACTGGAAAGAATTGTGTATTGATTTTTTGAAATAGTATGATTATAACACTAGATTGGAAGTGTCCATCAGGGATTTGGAACTAACTAAGCAAAAATCAAATGAATCCTTTTTTGATTTCTTGACCAGATTTATGAACAAGCATGATTAATGAAAAATAAGTTGGCTAAGAAGGATCAGGTTAGGATGATAGTTTGTAATGTGTTGCCTAATTTTGTTGAGAGATTGCAAAAGATGAATCCCAAAACATTTATAGACTTGTATGATGATGGTTTGCAAGCCGAAGAGATTGAGAGTGAGAAGAAGTAAAGTTTTAGAAGTATAGGAACTCAAAATTACCTAACTGGGGGCATACGATAGGGAAGTACTAGCTGAGTTATGGAGGTGCGTGTAGTTCAGAAGCCTAGGAGATTCTCCAATTTTATTTAGCCACTTTCCAAAGTCCTAGATTGTTTGATCTAAAGGGCTGCTTATACCCTTAACCTTTTCCAAACCACCAAACCCAAATGTTCCAGGTTACGACCCAAACAACTATTGTAAATTTCACCAAGTAGCTGGCTACTCTATAGACACATGTATCCACTTAAAACATGAAATCTAGAACCTTATAGACTCTAAAAAAAATCACAGACCCTAAAAAATCCAAATCCAAACTAAACACTAGAAATAACCATTTCCCAAACTACTGAAATGTTCCACCACCAGCCACCATGATGATTAACTTAGGACTTAGTGAAGAGGAAGTGTTGGACTCTTTTAAAAACTTAAAATTTACAGATAGTGAGAAATCTCCTAATGCCTCTAGAGGAGTAAAGGATTTATTAGGGCAACCCTCCGGTAAATTTGACTTTAAGGTGTTCTATTCAAAGCCACCAGCTGATATTCCTTTTGAATCAATAATGCCCTTAGGATGGGGTGATGAGTTAATAACGAGCTGATGAAAAAAGAGAGAGAATATGAAACTCCTACGTAGCCATTGAGAGAGGTTAAAGGTTTATTGGGGCAACCTTCAGGCAAATTCGACTATAGAGTATTTACTCTAAGCCCGCTTTAGGTGGTACACCAATAGAGGAGATTGTGCCCTTAGGATGGGGTGAATAGTTTAAAGATGATTATGTAAATGGAAAGAGAAATGGATCTTTTACTTCTGAAGAGTCTCAAGAAGGAGTTGAAGAGTTACTGAGCTAACATTTGGGTAAACTTAACATGGAGGAGTTGAAAGGGAAAGAAACATGCATGATGGAAGTGTGGAAAGATGGAAAGAGGGATTGAACTATTGGGGTTATTGACATTTAGTATGACTTTGATGAAAAGAGCCCTGGTGGTCTTGATGTATGGAACGATAATCCTAATGTGAACCATGTCACCAGAAGTGGAAAAATTATAAGGCAGTAGAAAAGAAAATTGAGAGAGTTGCAGAAAGAGAAGAGATAGAGGATGTAAAAGGAGGGGAAGGGCAAAAAGAAGACCTGATCTTAGAGCAACTAAAGAAAGATAAGGAAAATGTGAGCATTTGAGAATTACTGATGCATTCAGGTAGCCATCAAAGAGCTCTTGTCAAGGCTCTATCAAATATGAGTATCAAAATAGCTGTTACACTTGAGGCTATGGTAGTAAAGGTCACGAAAAAGAAGCATGGCTTGATAACATTCTTAGATGATGATTTGCCTTTGGAAGGTAGAAATTATAACAAGGTGCTATTTATCCCAGCTAAACTAAGGGGAAAGAGAACCAATTTTGCAATGGTAGATGATGGTTTTGCTATCAATGTGTGTCCATTAAAATTTTTTCCTAATTTAGGTTTGAAAGATAATGATTTGAAAGGTTCAAATCTTATAATTAGAGCCCATGATGATAGCACCCAAAATATGGAAGGCACATTCCAAGCTCTGGTTAAAATAGGACCTATAGAATCAACTGTTGAGTCCACTTTATTAGACATCCCTGTCACATATGCCTTGCTTTTGGGAAGGCCATGGTTTCATGCTCTAAGAGGGGTACCTTCAACTGTGCACCAGAAGATAAAATTCCCTTATGAAGGAGAGGTTGTGACTATAGAAGCTGGAACCAGTGCAGTTATGGCAGCCATATAAGATAAATAGAAACAAGTATGTGTTCTCCCTAGTTTCCAAGTTGCTAGAATATTCGATGGAGCTGAGATGGATCTAAGAGTTGTGAGGATGATAGAGAGTATGAATTATCAACATGGATAGGGGTTGGGAAAGAATGAGTAAGGAAGCCCTAAACCCCTGGAATTCAGAAGTTAGGCTGACACCAAGGGATTAGGGTACACTGAGATAGAACCTAATAGTAAAAGAGGAAGGAAGAAGGGAAAGGCCAAGATAAATAAGCTATTGGGGAGAATCAGGCCGATGAGTGAGAATTTTATCAAGCCAGGGGAATGTAAGTACTATTTGGGTGCTAAGGAATCTATCAATATTGTTGGAAAAGACATTCACGAGTTTAAGATCTTTAAGGAGTGGATAATGGAGAACCTGATAGAGGATAACAAAGAGGAAGTGATGAAGCAGGTAGTTGAGAAGATGGGTGATACTGCTATTGAAGAGCTATTGTGTCTGCCACCTGAAGAGGAGTCACCCCAGGATTTGGCTACTATCATTAGTAATAGTTGTAGTGATGTTTTTTATGAAGAAACTAATGTAATAATGTTCGGCCTTTATGAGGACGAAGACCTTGTTTTTTCTATGGTTAATGATATGAATTCTAGTTTGTTTTACTTGTGTGATGTCCATCCTAATGGTTATGTGCATTTTAATATTGATCATATGTGTATGCTGGACATTAATTCCATTCAATTAGATTCATTAAACATGGGCACAAATGATAATTCTAAGAACATTTCTATATCATATGATGTAACTCTTGAAGACAGGGAAAATTTTGAGAGAATATTAATAAAAAGAAAGGTAGTATTTACTTGGAATTATAAAGATATGCTAGGTTTAGATAGAGAAATTGTGGAACATCACATCCTAACTTATCTAGAAGTTGAACCTGTTAAACAGAAACTACGCAGGCTAAGACCATGGTGGACTGAAAAGATAAGAGAGGAAATTGCTAAACAAATCCAGGCTAATTTTATAAAAGTGGTAGATTATCCTCAATGGTTGGAAAATAGAGTACCAATACCTCAAAAAGATGGTAAAGTATGTATGTGTGTGGATTTTAGAGATCTAAACAAAGCATGCCCAAAAGTTTATTTTCCTTTACCTCACATTGATGTGATAGTGGATAGTGCAACATTGAGCGCAATGTATTCTTTTATGGATGGGTTTTCAGGATATAATCAGATAATGATTATAGTCATGGACAAGATTAAAACATCTTTCATTACAGAATAAGGGGCGTATTTTTATAAGGTTATGCCTTTTGGATTAAGAATGTAGGTGCAATATATCAAAGGGCAGCTACTGCTCTTTTCCATGTCATGATGCATAAAGAAGTAGAAGTATATGTAGATGACATCATGGTCAAGTTAGAGACAAGAGAAGGACATTTTGAAGCTTTAGATAAGTTCTTGGCTAGAATTAAGAGGTACAATCTAAGGTTCAACCCAAAGAAATGCATTTTTAGGGTTACTTCAAGCAAACTGCTAAGGCATATAGTCAATAGTAAAGGAATTGAAGTAGATCTAGATAAAGTGAAAGCTATCCAACAAATGTCGATGCTAGAGATAGAGAAATAAGTAAGAGGATTCATTGGCAAGTTGCAATATATTAGTAGGTTCATTGCAAAGCTTACTAATATTTGTGATCTTATCTTCAAGCTTTTAAGGAAGATCAACCTGTGAAGTGGAATGATGATTATTAGAAGGCTTTTGATAGTATTAAGGAATATCTTGCCAATCTGCTTGTATTGAAGTCACCAAGGCAAGGTAAGCTATTAATCCTGTACTTGGCTCTAAAGGAAAAAGCCATAGGGGCAATGCTAGCACAAAAAGGATTGGATGGAGTAGAACATGTGGTGTATTACCTTAGCAAGAAGTTTCTACCATATGAGGAAAAGTATGATTTGGTAGAGAAGACATGTCTGATAATGATCTAGGCAACAAGAAAATTGAGGCATTATTTTTAGTCCTATAAAGTTCAGACTATTTCAAAGATAAATCCTTTAAGATATATATTTCAAGCATATGCTTTAATTGGAGAAATGTCTCGATGGCTTGTACTCCTAATTGAATTTGATATAGAGTGCATTACCATAAAGGTTATTAAAAGAAGGGAAATAGCAAAATTCCTAGCTCATAATGCAGTTGAAGGTGATGAACAATGGAATTTAGAGTTTCCAGATGAGAACTTGTTAGTCATAGAGCATTGAGAGTGGAAGCTTTATTTCGATGGGGTTATAAATAACAAAGGAGCTGGAGTAGGAGTGATTCTTATTACACCAGCAGGAGAAACCATACCAATGGCCAAGAAGTTAGATTTCAAGGTAACAAATAATATGGCTGAGTATGAGGCATGCATTCATGGAGTGGAGGCAACAATAGTAGTTGGAACAAAAGAGTTATTGGTATATGAGGATTTGATGTTGGTTGTTAGCTAGGCTAATGAAGAATGGGAGGTGAAAAAGGAAAGCTGAAGCCTTATATCTGTTATTTGAAAACTTTAATAAGGAACTTCACTAAATGTCTCCTCATCCATTTGTCAAGAGACGATAATCAGATGGCAGATGCACTGGTAACACTCTCTTTAATGTGGGATAATGTGACTTGATTGACTATGAAGCCTTTAGTAATCATAAAATCAAAAGCTCCATGTTATGGGGGAGAACAAACTATGGGTATTCGAATAGGGCATGAAGAGAAGCCATGGTTTTATGACATTCAGCGGTTTGTTGAGGAAGGAAAGTATCCTGATGAAGCGACGTCAAAAGAGAAATATGCTCTTCATGTTCTCACACATAACTATGCGAGTCATGATGGAGTATTAAATAAAAGAATGCTGAATGGAATGCAACTCAGATATCTCAAGAAAGATGAAGTTGAAGAGGTGATGAAAAAGATTTATGCAGGAGCTTGCGGTTCTCACATGAATGGAATGATCTTGGCTAAGAAGATAATCAGACAGGGGTATTATTGGATGAGTTTGGAAAAAGGATTATGTTAGAACAGTAAGACATTGCCATCAATGCTAGATCTATGGGAATCTTAACACTCTTCCTCCTACAGTGCTAAATAGTTTATCATCTCCTTGGCCCTTTGTAGCGTGGGGGATTGATATTATAAGAGAAATAAGGCTGACAACATCCAATGGGCATAAGTGTATAGTTATGGCAATATATTACTTTTCCAGATAGGTAGAGGCTAAGTCCTTCAACACTCTAAAAGCAAAAAAAAATGGCACAGTTTGTTGAGAAGAGTTTTATTTACAGGTATGGGGTCTCGCACCATGTTGTGATAGATAATGGTGTCCAATTTCTGGTAGAAATGGCAGAGTTATTACAGAAGTTTGGGATTGAACATCATAAGTCTTCACCTTATCGCCCTCAGGCTAATGGAGCAGTAGAAGTAGCTAATAAAAATGTTAAGAAAATGGTCTCTAAAATGGTAAAAACTTACAAGGATTGGTTTGAGTTTCTTCCTTTTTCTTTATAGGGGTATAGGACTACAGATAGAACTACCACGAACCAAACATCATTCTCTTTAGTGTATGGTTGTGAAGTAGTTTTGCCTATAGAAACTGAGATCAAATCTTTGAGAGTGGTTATGGAAGGTAAAATACCTAAGAATGAATGGGCATGAAAGAGATATGATCCTCTAGTATCTATGGACGAAAAGAGGATAAATGCTTTGTTTCATAATTAGATGTATCAGAGAAGGATAACAAGATCATTCAACAAGAAGGTTAAGCCTAGAAAGACAAAAGTTGGAGACATGGTGTTAAAATAGTCTAGAGCAGTAGTATTTGATATAAGAGGAAAGTTCAAACCAAATTGGGAAGGACCATATCTAGTCAAATCAATTCTACCTAAGGGAGCTGCAAAAATATTAGATCTTGAAGGGAATGAGTTCACTAAGCCAATCAACCTAGATCATCTTAAGCAATGCTATCTTTAAGGAAAAAAAAAGAAGTCCGCTGGCTAGAAGACTTGAAAAGCTAGTTAGGCAAAAATTTGGACATTCCTGTTGTTTAGAAAACCCGCAAAGGGCAGGCAGGCAAAGATTAGGTAATAAAAGAAAAGAGGTGATCCCGCTGATTAGAAAACCCACAAAGGATTGGTTAGGTAGAAATTAAGGAAATAAAAGTGAGAAAAAAATATTCAGTTAGAAAATCTGAAAGGACTAGCTGATAAAAGGAGTTATATGATATAATGTAATAAATGTACTCATTTTTCCCCTAATTAATGAACCAAATTAAAATGAAATTTTTGTTTGAATATTGCATATCCTATCTTTATTATAAGGAATAAGTACTTAAAGGAAAAAAATAAAGCATGAAAAGCTTAAAAAACCAGATCTATGAGATCATTACTCTAAATATGTCTTGGTTTCTTCTTTTGTGATTTATCCTGTAACACTTGAGTCCTCTTGTACTTAGAAAATTCATGTGGCTTTGTAGTTTGCATGATAACCCAAGCTTTGTAGTTATCATCAGTAGTCACATTGGCATTCAAATGCATGTTTTGATCGAAGTTCCTATGAGGCCATAAGCTCCTAACCTTATCTAGAAAGTCCTGTCTCAAAGGGAAGCCTTCGAAGTCAGTAAGAATAGTGACAATGAACTGTGGGTGATCATATTGATAGCAAAGACGTAAAGGGGAGAAAAAGTTAAAGAGATATAGCCCAAGAATAGGAAGACTATGATCATATAGCTCAATAGTCATGAACTTCAATTTCAAGCAAGGGCAGATCCATGTGACTCAGCATATGTAATGCCCCTCAACCAATCAGCCCATTGGTTTATAGAAAGCTTATCCTTCATCTTCAATGGATGAGATTGTAGCTAATGAGGTTAATAAGACAAAGGGTTGACAGGAATAATAAGAAAAATCAGCTTTTGCTGTAGCCAGATCTTAAAAAAAAGGAGCCTACTAAGTTGAAAACTTGAAAGGGTAACTTAGGCAAAAGTTAAGGCAAATAAAAGAGAAAGAAAATAATAAAGGATTCCAGTTACATAATTGAAGGGGAAGTAAACTGCCTGAAAGATGGTTTTGAATTCTGAAGTTGTCTAGTCCTATGATAGTTTTAGTAAGAATAACAGGCATAGGGTTGGCTCCAGCTTTTACCTACTCTAAAATACTCATAATATGTGTGTCAGCATTTCCATGAAATGAAACTAACAAAAACTGTGCATAAAGACTAAAAGCAATGGTTTTGGTCCAAGCAACACTATTTTTATCTTTAGTTTGACAAATATTAATCAGAGAAGATAGATTGATGGTCCCAGGGTTGTGAGCATACATATAGATGTCATCTAGCAGCAAATCAGAGAATGCTACTAGCTTATCAGGAAACTGCATGGTCAGATCACGAAGAGCAATCATGGCAGTTGAGTCTAATTAGCACCCCAAGATAATAGCAAATTCTTCAATCATTGGGCATAAATCTTGCCCATTGAATATGAACACATGGTCCTTATCATCCCAAAAAGTTGCAGTAGCATGAAAAAAGTTATTATTGATATTCAAATGCTAAAGGGATTTTAGTGACTTGCAATGAAAAGGGAGAAAGCTGTTCCAATTATTTCCATCAAGGCTCTTAAGAAATTTCTTCATCAATTAAAGAGATGCTTGAGTCATGATTGAAAGTGTAGAGGATGAGAATAATGCCCCTTGTGTGTTCTTTGTATAGAGAAGGAAAATGAGTCCATATGAGAAAAGGATTCTATTTGTTAAGGAATATGGATAAGATGAGGTGATGGAATCTAAAAGAGATTAGGATAAATAAACAATTATTAAAGGGACAATATTCATTATTTATCTTTTTAATTAATTGGTTATTTATTTCATTATTCAACATTATCCATTGTTAGAAGGATTTTAATGGAAGAAATTTACTTAAAAGCAGTTACTAGTTCAAGTGATACATAATAATACTCAAAACAGTGTAGAATCCATAAAGTAACAGTACTATAGAAGCAGTCAAAAATAAAATAATCCTAATCAATCATCATGAGCTCCTGAATCAAGCCAAGGCCCCCATTCTCTAGTCAAATCATCCTGCTGATAAGTATCTAAAGGTCTAATAGATGAAATTCTAGCACTATGAGGATCAATGCCCAAGTTTGCAAGCTGTTAGGAAAGCATCTCATTCTCGCTCTCTATATCACTGGCATAACTCTGCACATATGGGAAATGTCATATCATATGCATTTCATGCATAACATGCATACACTTTGCATTTTTCAGTGTATATACTTACTCGCCAACTATCTATAACTTGTATAGTAAATAACCTCTGATACAAGGTAAAACCATGTCTAGGGAACCTGTTTTGTAAAATATTCTATTAACATCAATGTCAAGTGTATAGATCATGCACGAAATAAGTCAGATAGACTCACATGAGAAGTATTTGCTGGAGAAAAACTAGGAAGCTGAGCATTGCTAAAGTGCATATACTACTCAATCGGAGTCTGAATAACAGGAGCCCAATAAAGCATAGACCTATCCAGAAGAGAGACATTGCCAAGGATAGCACCAATAAAAGCCTCCTCATGACTAGTCCCAACATGCTGAGTATAATGTTCATGACTAGGTATGGGCTCAAATCTCTCAGTATCAAGGGCAGTCTCAATCCTTTGAGTAGTCTCGGTCTCTTACCTTATCGCCTCGGTAGCAGGGGAACCAATCTCCTCAAACTATGAAAAATAATGAGTAATTTATGGGGTCTAAAAGAATAAATAAAATGATTAGAAGTTACCTTAGCATGGTCAGTAGGAATCTACTCTAGGAGGTTCTCGTGAATGAACTGCTGGTAATGGCGAGATCGCTCAAGTAAAGTCAAGGCAGCATATCCCTGTAGTGCCTCTCTCAACTTTGAACCCATCATGTGTGAGCTATGTAACATCAAAGTGGAGATATCAGAAGGAATACAACATCGTGAAGGTCCAAAAGACCAATAATATACTCGCTCCCTTAAATACCACATCTGACAGCCATATCCAAGGAGTAGAATCCTTATGGACTTAAAACACGCTGCTCCAGCCATACAATTATATTTTTGGACATCATCAACTCCCTCTAGCCAATCAGAATTAATCTGTAAATTATGTTAATTAATTTTAACTTGCATTATAAAGTACTGATGATTTTTTTCTTACCAGGTGCCACTCAATGGAGTTTATTTGATCACGATAGGTCTGAGGAATATTTTTGACGCTAGCCAGACATGAAGAACCCCATCTTTACATTAGAGGAAGACTCCTGTAAGAGTTGATAGCATCAAAACCCCAAATTAGCCCGATCTCTATACTCCAAATCTTGAAAAGAAAAAATAAATAAATTAGTAAATCATACAAAAAAAAGAGAGAACGTACATGCAGGACGTGCCAAAAGCCACACATTATGACAACACCTCTACAGACAGTATCTAGTCTGTAGTAAAGATAGGCTAATACAACAGATCCCCAATCAAGGGTAGCAACTCGATCTAAGTCATAAAGGGGGCCAAGTAAAGTAATACTAACCTCATGACCAATCTCGCAGAAAAGAGTCGTGCCTAGCAGTATAAGGAGAAGACACTTCGCCTTCTGAGCAATTTGAGAGGGATAGCAGTGGGAAGATGTCTGAATCCCTCAATTAAAGATGAAAGGATAATACTTTTTTGATTCTTCCAAATTGGGATGAACCCAATCAAGTTATGCAGGTACTGACTCTGCGCATCTTCAAGAAGACTGCAATAACTAATGTCAAAAGGAACAGGAGTTCTCCGAAGGCAATTCCAATGATGGCAGAAAAGCTTATAGGAGAAATAGTTAGTTCTCCTATGTGAGTGTGAAAGTGTGAAAGGTGTCCATCCACCTCTCAATCAAAGCAAATAGAGAATAGTGGTTAGATCGGCCCTGAACTATCAGAAGTGTAGTGATGAATTAATTAAAACCTGAGGCCTAGATCAACTGTGCCACATTCACTAGCAGCCCGTGAAATAATTCTCGAGCTATGTGAAAGCAGCCCTTGAATTTCATTGGTCACTGGATGAAATTCAAGGAAAATAATAATAATTAAAAAAATTATTTAATTTTTGATATGTAAAATGGAATGCCGATTGGCATTGCATAATGTTGATAGACATTACGGAATGCCGATCGACATTATATAATGCCGATCAAAATTGGGTAATGCCAATTGAAATTCAAATTTTTGATATGGATTCTAGATATTTGATCGGACATATAATAAACCCAAACTAAAATTTTTATATTTTTAGGGTGTATTTTCAATATTTCATGCATTTTCGACCAGTTTCTAATCTAATTTGAATAATGTTCATATTAATTTGCATTTTGAAATTGATTTTGATTACTAACTTTATAAATAATTTTTTATAGAAATAAATAGAAATAAGGAAATATTACCTTGGAGATATAGGTAAGTCAGAGGGTGGGTGGTGGAGCCTTCTCAAAGTTCAAGACTTTTTTTAGGAAAACAGGGAGGCAGAATAATCGAATCTATTAGAATTTTTGCTCCCCTATGTGGTCTGTATTGCAGGGCAGCCATAGGATTTGATGGATTACAAATCAGACGTCAATTGATAAAGTAATCAAAGAAAGAAAAATCAATGCAAAGAAAAAATGAAAGGAAAAGAAAATGAAGATGGAATGAGAAATGGAACGTGACATGGAAAAGTGAAGTATATAGGATGGAAAATATCCATTTTGATCCACCAAAACTCGTTTGCATTCAAGTCCAAATTTCTTCCTAACAATTTGGTCCATTCATAATTAACTCATGAAATTCATATCATTAATTAATAATTCACAGAATTATTAATTACATAGATAGTCTATATTAAAATTCTGAATCCTTTGTCAAGTACAGAATGCATAATATAATTATAGAATTTGATTTTTTCATTTTACATGCATCATCATTTTTTGTCAAGGATTTTAAATTTGTTTTGTTATATGCTACACAGTAGTTGTAATAGAAATTTCATATTATTTCGTTATGCACTGCCTAGTAGTCATAACATGAATTTCAAATTCAATATGTTATATGCTACAAAATAGTTATAACATGAATTTTTAAATATTTTGATCTACCAAACACTACACATTAATTATGGTATTATTGTTAGACGTTCCACATAAACTATAGCACATTTTTCAAATCATAAATCACCAAACGTCTCATAGGGAATATAGCGAGAATCATTACATATATTTCGTTAAACATCTCATAGGGAATATAATGAAATCCATTGTCACTAGCTGTCCTAAAGGGAATATAGTGCAGTTCACCAGGCACTACGTAATAGTTATGGTATTATTGCTAGATGTTCCACATGAACTATAGCATGTTCACAAATCATAAATCACTAAACGTCCCACAAGGAATATAGCAAGAATCATTACATATATTTTGTTAAACGTCTCACAGGGAATATAATAAATCCATTATCACTAGATATCCCAAAAAGAATATAGTGTACTTCATTAGACACTATAATAGTTATGGTATTATTGCTATACGTTCCATTGAATCTATAACATGTTCTCAAATCACAAAACTCTAAACGTCCCATAGCGAATATAATGAAACTCATTTGCATATATCTCACTAGACATTCAATAGGAAATATAGTGAAGCACACTAAACTTCCTTAAAAATTGCACAATAATTTAAGCATCAATCCATCAATTAGGATACAATTAAGTACCCTAATTCTTTCCTTTGAAATTGTGTGCTTCTATTTTTTTACTGTAATTTTTAAGGCAAATAACGATAAAGGGGGCAACTATAAGCATCCAATTTCAGGATACATTTGTGCATGAATGCAATGAAATCCTCTATGATGAAAATTTAGTCAAAAATTGACTAATAGTGTTAAGTTTAGCGATTTTAAGGACTAAATTGCAATGTTTTTTTAGGTTTAATTGCAAAAATTAAATTTTGCAGGGGGCATATTTGAAAATGTGCATAATGCCGATCAACATTATGTAATGCCAATCGGCATTATGTAATGCCAGTCGACATTCTGTAATGCCAAGGCGCTAAAATTTCAAAAAAAAATTATTTTCTTAATTTTTTTAAACTATAATTGGTCTAAATTTAATTTATTTTTGCATGTCTCTTACGTGTATAATTTTTTGCAATTAAAATTCTTATCTTATTTGTTTTTTAGAGGGAGGTTCATAGTTGCCTCTCTTGTGATCACGTCTCTCATGTGGTCACGTAAGTAGTTAGCTAGGGTTAAGAATGGGATATAAAAAGAAAAGGATTATCAAAAAGAAAGAGAATGAGGGGAGAGAGGACTTTGTAAAGAAAAAAAAGAGAAAAACCCTAATCTCTACTGCATAAAAAAGTTGATTAAAAAACAAAAAAAAACATTTTCAAAAAAATACGTTATTTTCAAAGTCTAGAAATCAAGAAAACACATGGTCGATTTTCTCCAAATGGTGAAATCCTATTTTCAGAGGCATTCAAGCAATATCTGCATAACATCACTCTTATACTTCTTTCTTCTTTATTAATTCTTTCTTTTATATTATTTTATTATTTTTTATATTTATTATTTATGTGTTTTTGTTTAATTTTCATTATTTTGTTTTCTTTATTCATTAATTATAATCTTATTTTCTTTTGTGGATTATTTGTGTTTCATGTTTCTAGTGATGAATACATGGTTGAACCAAGGAAACCCATAAAGAATCCATGAATGAAAGCCAAAAGTCAAAGATCCTGATTTAATTTTTATCTTTCTCTATTCAGTTTATCTTATTATTATTTTTAGGTTTTCAATTTGTTTAATTTATTTTCTCAAAGGTTGTAATTTTAATTTTATTTTTTTAATTATTTTTGGTAAATCTTGTAATAGCCGCAATAGTGAGAATAATGAAAAGTCTAGCTTTCTCTTGCTATTAAAAAATTAATTAGTAAATTAGATTCAATTTGGTAAACCTTAATTAAAATCAATAAAGGCAGTAGATTAATTAGGTAGCATGTTAATTAAAATTAGTTTTTTTTAGAAGAAATAATTTAATTGCATGTTTAATCTTTTTTATTTGATTGTTTTGATTTTTTTTTTGGGCTTGTTTGTTGATTTTTGTGTGTTTTGGGCCCCAAGCCCATGTTTAGGCTCTAACCCATATAATAAATAGGCTTTTAATTGGTTTTTAGGTTTAATTTTAAAATCAAGTTAGGCCCATTTAGGTTAATTTAGACTTAGGCCCATTTTTTTTTATCTAAACATGTAGAATTAAGCCCACTAATTTAAATACTCCATAATTTATAAATTTAGGCGCACTTTTAAAATTAAAATAAATAGACTTAGGTTCACTTAATTAAAATTAAATAAGAATTAGGCCCACTAATTAATTCCTTTCCTTAAAAATTTGTAGACCATAGGCCCATTTCTTTAGTTAAATTAAAATGAATAGAATTAGCTTCATTTATTAACATGTAGGATAACCTTTTAGTCCATTTCACTTATAAATAAAAAATGTAGAATTAGCTAAACTTAAAAATAAAATAACATAGTTTAGACCTAGGGACGATGCACTTTGTATGTAGTTTTTACATGTAGTTTTATGACTAGTTTGCTTTAGGGCTAGATGGATGTTTAATTAGGGTTTAATAAAATTGTGTGTAAATAGAGAATAAGATAGTAATTTATAAAATAATTATAAATGAATACAAGATTGAAAGAAGTTGGTATTCCGTATCCAGAATCTCCTGGTTGTGGTGTTAGCTTTCTTTTATAGAATCAAGTACCACTAAAATGATTTGTCCCAGTTATTACCCTAGGTGGTGACTCCTCATCTCCATACCATGTCTTTGTGACAATAGTTAGTGTGTTCTCTAGAGCTCTAAACTCAAACAGTGTCACAGTTGCTAAAATCTTATACACATGCTAAACCCCGTCGTCTACAAGGCGCACACGGGCTTTAGACATCATTTGAAGCCTGACAATTGAACTTCATATCGACATCATGTGGTTACCTCAAGCACATTTTAGTATTGTTCCTCATTTTACCCTTTGGTTCTTATCAACATAAATCGAAACAGCCTAGTTCAAAGAGCGAAACTATAGTCCCCTGATGACTAAAGGTTCAAAAGGTACCTAGGAAAGAGAGCAAATAACGTCATGGAGAAATAAGGTTGGAAGCGAGAGCTTGCTTATGATTGGTTTATTCACTTTGCAGGAAAAACTAACCAGCTGTAATCATGTACACATAACATACATGTAAACAAGCACACACTAGCCACCATTTATTGCAAAAATAATCATATTTCATCATAGGATGTTACATCCACTCAATGCATACATGCATACCCTTTTATTTTACAGGCACACATCATGCATCATTCATTTAGCTAACCTTAATAAATGTATATAAATCCTACATCCAACATAAGCAACTAAAAAGATACTTCTTGCTAGCAATTTGAATACAGACTAAGAGAGGGGATCCAAAAATTGCTCATTGATGGTACCCAAGATGGGAATAATACACCATTGAATGAAGCTTCTAGATTTGTTTACTCGAGGGAATATAAGTCAAAGGGAATTCCTTGTACTCCAGTTCAAGCTGATGATGACAATGACTACTATCAAGATCTCAAAAATACACCAAAAGCTGTAAAAATTGCTAACATGACTAAGCCTAAATTGACAGGGGAGGTCAAATTATTGGCTAACATAATGGCTTAATTAGAATTCACCTTCAAAGATAAAGGGACTCTTGGCTCTAAAAGCTTTACTAACTTGGCACTATTCAAAGATGAGCCACTCCTAGATGGTTTTAAATTACCAAACTTTGCTAAGTTCAATGGAATAGGGGATCCAAAGGTCCATCTAAGGTAATATGCTACCTTCATGGTAGTTAAAAAGCTTATAGAATCTCAAATTATTCAATTCTTCTTTACATCATTAGAGGAAGGACCCAGGGCATGGTTCTTTGACCTTGAAGATGAAATCAAAAGTGATTGGCTCCTGCTAACTCTGAAGTTTATCAAGCAGTATGAATACAACACTGAGCTATACATCACTCGAAGAGATATTGAGACCATAAAACATAAACCCAATAAAGTGTTCTTTGATTATGTCATAAGATGGCAGGGAAAAGTAGTTAAAATGAGAAACTGTCCTCTAGAGGATGAACAAATAGAGCTGATAATCAAATGGGCACTATTGCACTTTAGAAAATAGATGATCTTTGCTCATTATCCTAACTTTATTGCTCTCCATTTGGTAGGGATCAGAATTGAGGATGAGGAACCTCAATAAACTAGGAACACCTTATGCCACAACACCTAACCAAACATCCAAAACACCTTCACTTGAATTGTAGAAATAAATATAATTCGACCTGACACCCACAGTTCACCATCTATCAATGCCATTAGACCATCAAGAAAGTTCTTAAACTTCAACCTCCCATTATCCAAAGTATTCCAAAGACTCCAATAAAAGAATCTCATGCAACCTTAAGATCCAAACACATACTCAGGCGTTATCATCTCATTCGAGAAATCATTGAGAGAGGAGATGTGAAGATATGTAGAGTACCTACAAATGATAACGTTGTTGATCCACTGACTAAGCCTCTTCCACAACCTAAGCATGATAGTTATACTAGGTCTATGGGTATTAATTTTTATATAGATTGGGCCTAGTGCAAGTGGAAGATTGTTAGTGATATACACTAGGTCAATCATGTATGACCATGTTTTGACTTTATTATTTTATTTAATAAATAGGCATTTTTCATTATTATTTTGTGTTATGATAATTGCTTGAATATTCAATTCTTACTAAGGTCATCAAGTATGTAACTTGATAGTAAAACCCTTAGATTAAATATGAGTTCTATTCAAATTATCCTTAGTCATAACAATGTATTATGGCTAGTATGGTGTTGATTGATGATTATGTTTTACTAATTATGAATATAAGATATTAAGTCAACTCATAGGTACTTATTTGAGAAATAAAGTGCTGGATTGACCCATCATGAGAATACCATATAGATAATTGTCATAAGTAATTCTCATCATAGTAATGTTGGCTTAGTCCTCTAACCTTTGAATCACTATGGATTTCTACATAACTATTTTGTATTTTGACACAATCTTACATTATCTTTAACCAGATGATAATATAGGTTGTTGTTAAGTATAAAATGAGTTATGTGAGTGATTGAGAAGGAATTTGTCTCTCATTTAATATGAGTAAGATATTTAAGGGCCCCTTGATAAAATAGACTGAGGAAAATGCATGGCCATGCTAAAGTAAATTGATAAAGAGTTATCATTCTCAATCTACTTGAAATAAAAAAATTATATGATTGAATTCTATAAGGATGACATCATCTATGCCTTATATTCAATCAAGATATCATGTGACAAAGGGACTAAAATATTCACTATACATTAGGTTATGTCAGATTATTGACTTCACTTCACGTGGGTAGTTGTAATGTCTTGCTAGAGGCAACTTATGACTTGTAGGCCTAAATAGAGATTTAAGGCCTACTGTTAATGTGATGTGAACCTACAGGGTTACACACTTTGAACAAGCCTAAATAAGTTCTTTAGAAATAAATATATAAAATATTTATTTAAGGTAAAGGTTATCTTAAATAAATAGAATATTATTTCTAATTTAATTTTAAATAAAATTAGAATAAGAATAAGTGTGAAATTACCAAAAGGTTGTTTGGTAAGTGAAACCCTAATTTAAATGTCTATAAATATGTTATATTCTCCAGGGTTTTACACACTCTCATTATTCTGCCACCAAATTCGTTTTCTCTCTTTTAGAAAATAAAACACAAAGTTCTTTTTAAATCTTGATTTGTGACAAATCAAGAGAAGGTGCTAGCACATAAGTATTTATTTTTAAATAAAGCGCTATTTATGTGGACACTTGTCGAGGACAGATTCTTTTGGAGATGTCTCAAATCTGAACTACTAAATTAAAAGCTTGAGGTAGAATGTCACCAAAGTGAACCTCCTCTCTTCCTTCTAGATTTCTTGCCCCTTCTGCATTTGTGGTAAGAAAATAAAAACCCTATATTTAATCAATTACTCGAATTACTTAGATCTGGGTTTAGGTTTGTGATTCAAGTTTTATTTTTCCGCTGTATATGGAATCTCAAAACCCAGTAGTATGACGATAATATAAAGGATGCATGAGGTCATCACTAGACCAAGAGCATGATGACTCTATTATGGGATATAAACTTTTCACATTATTGGTATTTACGATGTGATTTCATGATTTTAAAAATAGAGGATGCAAAATGATGATATGAAATGAGCATAATAAGGCATATATTATTCATATAGCATGCAAGATTGCTAGTGTCATCACACAGTCATAATAATATTCCCATATGCTAGCGACAATAAGATAAAATGTAATGAGATAAAATAAACGTGCTAAAATAATTATGTGGTCCTCATACTTGATTAAGCTTGTGTAGGTTTTGAAGCTTTAACTTTGAGAGATTATCAAGCTTTCCTCATCGAGAGGTTCAAAATGACAATAGCATGATGCTAGATTATATACCTTTGAAGAGTGCTTTGACAAAGATGAGGCTTGATTTGGTGGAAAAGGAATCTAAAAACCTAAGAGAAAGGATGTGGGAGAGCAAAAACTATCTAGAAAAGGGTTTCCAACACCTTTGATCAAACTGATTTTTGAGTGTGTGTGTGTTTCCACTTGCTCCCCCCTCCAAAATGGGTTGCGAAGGGTTTATTTATAGGGAAAATTGGGTAGAATAGGGTGGTGGGGGCGTGGTTATGCATTTATATCGAGAATTTTATGCATGGTCGCATATAGTGTGCAAGTGGTCACATGCCTGGAGCGTGGCCACACATGCACTCATGCACTCCATGCGCACTTTGGCCTTCCACGTACACTTCTCGGGTTTTACACATGCTCTTTTGGGGTTGGTTCCCATAGTTTTTGGCCTTCTAGAGACATTTCTAGAGTTTGTTTTGCCAAATTTGGCCTCAATTTTAGCACATGATAGCTAGGGGTGTTTACACACACTTCTAAGTAATATGCAATGATCCTCGGGTTATGTTTGACCATTCTAGGACCACTTTCAGAGGTTTTGGGGCCTTCTAGATATGTTTTTGAAGTTCATTTTATCAACATTATTTTCCATTTTTTCACAAAATTATGTCCTGCTCTAATAAAATTCGCACCGATCCAATGAGTTGAGTATTCTAAAAGGAGTTTTCTTGAAATAAACCTCTTATTATTCTGATACTTTGTATTTCGTAAGGTCAGAGCACAACTTAATGGCTCACTAATTGATTTTGCACACTGGTGGGGTTAGTTAGGTTTTTGAGGTTGCACACTTCATAGGTGTTATGAACGA
This sequence comes from Mallotus nudiflorus, assembly GCA_947683625.1. NCBI lineage: Eukaryota > Viridiplantae > Streptophyta > Magnoliopsida > Malpighiales > Euphorbiaceae > Mallotus > Mallotus nudiflorus. The sequence continues at coordinate 774,274 of CANTUR010000256.1, read as the reverse complement.
GTGTAATCTAGTCATCTCCGAGATGTTTTTCATCATTTGACCTTTTTAGAGATAGTGAAAATTGAGGTATGACAGTTGCCCCTTACTTTGTGTGTGTTGTATAGCTACGTAGCCCTAGTGTCAATACACGTGAAGAAAAATGCAAAGAAGCAAAAAACATTTTATAAATAGAGAGGAACTTACTTGAGTGCTATTTTATTGTGATTTGATTGTTATTGTTGTTGTTCTGTGACTTAGTCATCACACTAGCTGTAGTTTAGGACACTTAATTTTGGGATCCATGCAAGATGTAATTTTGTGATTCATGCAAGGATGCAATTTTAGGATTCATGCAAGATGAAATTTCAGGATTAACGCAAGATCCAATTTTAGGATTCATGAAAGATGCAATTTTGGGATTCATGCAAGATGTAAATTTGGGATTCACATAAGATACAATTTTAGGATTCATGCAATATGCAATTTTTAGGATTCACACAAGGATGCAATTTTGGGATTCACACAAAATGATAGTGATAAATGCAAGATGCAAGATTTGTAGTATAATTTTTATGAAATGCAAAATGCATGATGTGATTTTGAGATTCAAGCAATAATGAAAGCAACTTTCATACGAAAGTGGTAATGATGCATTTTTTTATTCACGTAAAATGATGCAATTTGGGATACATGAAGAATGATGTAATTTAGGATTCATGTAATGATATAGTTTTCACATGAATGATTCAAGCAAGTGAGGTAAGCACATGATAGTGATATGCAATCAGGCATATGATGTGCAAGCATGCATATGAAAGATAACAAACACCCTTTTAAGGCATCATACTTAACATTCTCTTAGCCATGTTAAGGGTTCTAACATCCTTTCAAATGTTAGAAAGTAAAGCCATTATAACTTCCTCTGGTGTCAAGCGAAAAAAATCATGCCACTATAACCTTCTCAAGTGTCAAGTGAACAAAATCATGTTGCTATAACCTTCTTCGATGTCAGGAAAAAACAAAATCATGTAGCTATAACCTTCTCCGGTGTCATGTGAAAAAAATCATGCCATTATAACCTCCTCTAGCATTAGACGAAACAAAATCATGCCATTATAACCTCTTCCGGTGTTAGGCTAATAAAATTAGGCCACTATAACCTCCTCCAGTGTCAAGCGAACAAATCATGCCACTATAACCTCCTCTAGGTGTTAGGAAAATCAAATCATGCCATTATAACATCTTCTGGTGTCAGGTGAACAAAATCATGCCACTATAACCTCCTTCGGTGTCAGGTGAAACTAATTGGTTTATCAGCGTGATTGGTGTAATATGTCCTTTTCTTCTTTTTTTCTTTTGGGACTAGATCCCTTGTCATGACTGGAGTTCTTTCTCGATCGTGTTTAATGATGATGACTCTTGGAGTTTTATAGCTTGAAGTCCTGAGAAGGCATGTATGAACATTTGAGGAGCATGCATTTTAACTTTATTTACGAAGTATGTTCAAGGGATTTTATGCATTAGTCATGGTTAGTTGAGTGCTTATATTCTTGCATTCTTGTGATCGATTAATCGATCCTAAGAGTCGTATATATTATAGCGTTTGAACTAGTTTAACTATAATGGTCTCGAGTTAATTCTAATCTCAGTAAGTCAAAAACATTATCCATAACTTGTGGCCACGAATGATTATATTACTAAGTGATGAGTGAGATTCACAAGTGAACTTTTGAAGAGTGTAGTGAGATGAAAATTTATAAAGAATTCCTATAAATAAGATAAATTTTAATTATTAAGATGCTTTTGAATAGGAAAGTGATAACTGAACATACATTACTTCTCTTTTTTTTTTTATAAGGATTTCCCTTCTTTAGTATCCCTTGTCTTTCCTATATTACTCAGTATGGATACTGCTAAAAGGTCCTTTAGGATACCAGTACTCCACTTTTTAGAGCATTGGAGTGCGCAAAGATTTTGATTACTTTAATTTTCCTGCTTTAATTTTCTTTTTATGTTCCCCCCTTTTAGTATTCCTCGCCTTTCTTGCATTACTCAGTGTGAATACTGCAAGGGTCTCTTACTCATTTTTTAGCATTAGAGTAGATAAGTATGGCCTTAAGATCATAGGCCCATTTGAAAGATGTCTTAATAATTGTAATTTGTCTTGTCCATCGATGTCCTTTATAAGTTTTTTCTTACGAGTTCTTTGTCCATCTAGGTTGTATGCAAGCATTAAGTTGATTAAAATTCAAAAGGTGTTGACCTAGAGCTATAGATCATGCCTTCAAAAATTATGAAATAGGCATTAAAGGAAGACTACGATAATTGGAATAAGCTCACTCAGCTCTGATATTTGCAATTCATGGCGTAGATGAAGTTTTCATGAGTGAAAGAAAAGAGCTATTATTATTATTTTTATTTTTAGTGTATGAGTGTAAATGCTAATGCATGTATTAAAAAGAGAAGGAGGAGGGCACTCCCTGTATAGAGGCAGTGATAGAGGTGGCATTTGATGTTTTTCATTTTTCTTATTGCTAGTGTCTCTGCTAACTATTAGTGATGGCATCGTTGTTACTACATGTTTCATACTTTGAAACTATAGCCCTTGCCATGTCGTTGTGGTTATGGTTATGACTATGGTTGTAATTATAGCTTTTGTTGTGGGTGTAGTACTTGCAGTGTTGTATAACTCTTATTATACTACCTTACAAACGACTTTCACCTTTACATGCTTGGATTGCTTTGACTTGCACAATTGCATTAACCTATAAAGAAAATAAAGTAATTGTAGTTAGTATTGGTTATGTCTTTAAATAATGATTCTAAGCCAGGGTACATTCTGACTTCCCTTTTATTGCATTGTTTTCATCAAATTGATGCTCCTTGATCTTGCTTATTGGAGTAGTCGCATTTCCCCTTTTATTGTACTACTTCTTCTACTTTGGTGCAATTGTTCTTCCCTGTACAGTAAAAATAACTTTGGTTAGTGTTTTTGTCTATCTAAAAGATGATTCTCAATCAGGGTTTATTTTGACTTCCCTTTTAATAGTCTTGCACTTGTCAAAAAATTAAGGATTTTGGCTGCCTTTATTGGGATGTTTATAGCTCTTACTGTGGCATCTGTATTTCTCACTGTAGTGTATACAGTTCTACCTATGGTGACTATAGGTATAGCTGTATGTGTAGAACCTTGCATGCTGTTATGTAGTCTCTGGTCTATCTTCTATGGGTGTGCATGATGTAATGCAGATGAAAATGCTGCTAAATAATAATGATTCAATGATGATGTCATCGATCATCACATTGTTGATGTCATTTTGATGATATGTAAATGTGATATCCTCATGATATTTAAATGCGATATCCTCATGATATTTTCTCTATTTGTCCTCTTTCAGAAAGTGCTAAGTTCTTTTAAAATAGTAATGATGCACACAGTGTCTTTATAAAGGTGAAACCTATAATAGTGTGCTTTTATGTGAGTTTAGTGCATGTCTTATGCCCAAACAGAGGTTTGGTACTTGAGGAATGAGTGTGTAAAGACTCAGAGTGCATATATTCCTACCTCAAAGTGCATGCCTGTGACCATGCACTAAAGCACATGACCATATATTCTCTTTCCCCTCCCATGGTTCTAAAAGCACATTAAGTTTAGGGAGGTTTTTTCTCATTCTTCTTGGCCTTTCTTCACTTTTCTTCGATGATCTTCAGTTGTCAAAGTGCTTTTCTTCTTTGTTTATGCTTCTATAATATGGACTTCCCTGATATTCCCAAGAATCATGGCCTTTGATATCGATGACTTGGATATTTAGACGATTACATGGAGGTTGCTGGAGCTGATGCAGGGACTTCTATTGCAAAGGCTAGTGCTTGTGCTTTGTTTAGCTTTTAGACTCATCAATCATTTAGACTCTTCCAAGAAGGGTTGATCCTTGTAGTTTACAATCTAAAGACTCATGATCGGGCCATTCATCATTGCCAAATCAGTTTCTCCATATCTTCTATTTTCTAATTTCTTTCCAAAGCGACCTTTGTTATTTGTGTTGCTTTACTATCTTGATTGTTCTTGTTTATTGTCTATTTTAATATAACCCTTATTCTACTCCTACTTAGGATTCTTCAACTCTTGCTATAGTGTTTACATCTCTGACTGTCTTGATTGTGGCTACTATCACGTTGCCTGTTAGCTCTTGCTATGTTGTTTACTATCTCTTACCGTATTGCATGTAAATCTGACTGAGGTCATTGTAGCTTTATTGTGCATTTTTGTTAGCTTATAATTTTGATTATAGCTTTTATTGTAAATGTCAGTTGTCATTAGCCCTCGCTCTATTATTCTGACTGAAGTAGCTATAGCTCTCGTTGTCAGCACTTATTATAGTCGTCTGTTGCTCTTACTGTGGGGGCCTGACTGTAGCTCTTGTTGTGATGTTTCACTTAGTTTTCGTATTCCTTGCTTTGATATTCATTTTTCATTCCTGTTGAATAATAAAAGGGAAGATGCTTCAGTATTTATTAATTGTGCCAATGTTTGATAGCGTACTTATTATTTGTAGCCTTATAGGTCTGTCACTGCATTGCCTAGTAGTTTTTATAGAGTTAGTTTGTGCTATCAGGGTTTTTCATTATGTGTGAAAAAGATGGTTGTAGGAAAGGGCTTTGATGGGACTATTGTTGCACTTTCTTATGACTCTTATGGATCAAGTCAGGTTGTTATGTACGTATCGATTGAGTAATGGATGGACACAATGCATTTGTTCCACTTGCCTATTGGGGAGATGACTGTAAGCACCCAATTCCATGATGCAATTGTGCATGTGTTCAATGAAAGCCCCTATGATGAAATTAATTGAGAAAGTGATCTCTAGTGTCAATGTTTCACAATTTAAAGGATTAAACTGTAATGTTTTAAATTTTAAATGCAAGAATTATAAGTTTTAGGGTTTCAATTAGAAAAAATAAAGTTTTTGGAGGTTTTTTGGGAAATTTTATTTGGTATGTCAAATGCCAATCGGCATTCAGCCAAATGCCTATTAGCATTAGACAGATGCCAATAGGCATTTTGCTAAATATTTGTTGGCATTATGCTAATTTTTTCTTTTTTTTTTTTGCAATTTTGGTCTTTTTTTTATTGTGTCTGATTGGTTAATTGGACGTAATTAACAAAAGTGTCTCACTCTGTGTGTTTAAAGAAGTTTCCAGACTTTGTTCAAAATGAATCCTATATTATATGTGTTTTCAAAAATCAAAATCCCAAACGCTGAACTTCCTGGTGCTGTGCAACCAAACCCTGCGTTCGCATAGAAGAGGTTGGCTCTCTAGCTTTAAAAGCCAAGGGAGAAGTCTACAGGAGGGGGGTGTAGACACCCAATTTCGGGATAATGAGTTATGGATACGACAAAAGACTACAATGATGAAAATTTCATGCATAGGTCTTTAATATTTGAACTTTGAAACTTCAAGGATCTAATTGCAATTTTTCAAAGAAAGAATTTAATGTTTTCATGGATTAAATTGCAATGTTTTTTAGGGACCTAATTACAAAACTTAAATTCTTTCAAGGACCTTTATTATAATTAAAAAAAGGGTCAAAATTATACTAATTTCGATTGGAATTGTATAATTCTGATCAGAATTATACTGATTCCGATCGGAATTACACAAGTCCGGTCGGAATTACACAATTTTGGTTGGAATTAGACTCCTTCCGCTAATTCTTGAATTTTTCAAATAAATCTCGAATTTTTTAGATAAATTGAGTCCTAATTGGTATGAAATTCTCCTAAAATTATTTTGATAATGTTTTTTTAAGGAAATAGAAGTCTTTTAGGAATCAATTTATAACTAGGGTTTTAAGATGTATCCTTATATAAGGAGGGCTTTTGCTCTGAAAGAGGGGAGGAAAAAATAAAAAGGCAGAGGAAAAGGAGAAGAAAAAAGAGAAAAAAAGAAAGAAAAAATGAGAAAAGAAGAGAGAAAATAGAGGGAAGGGAAAAAGAAAATATTATTCTTTATGAATTCTTTTTGCTTTATTTATTAATTAAGGATCTTTGAATAATTTTTGAAGAATAATATTCAAAATCCTATCAAGAACGGTGATTCTACAAATCTGAGAAGCATTCCATTAAAATCATCCATAAGCATCATCTTCTCTTTGTTCTATTTTATTTGATTTATTTATTTATTTTATTGATTTTTAATATTATTGTTATAATTTATTTACTAATTATAATTTTTATTTTTTTTTATGGTGATTATGGAGGAAAACACATGATGATCATACTTGGAGAATTAAATCCATAAGAGGTCCATGGTATGCCATAGATAAGACTTTGTAGAGATATAGTTTCTAGGAGTTTATTATTATTATTATTATTATTATTATTATTATTTTATTGTTTTATTTTATTTATTTATTTTTGGGGTTGTATTAATTATTTTAATTATTATTTTTTTAATAGATTATTGTAATATCCCCAATAATGGGAATAGTTGAGTTATGTGTGATTGCTTGTTTATTTTGATTAATTGGTTAGTAAAATTAGGGTTTTAATTGGATAATTAATTAAAATTAATGGAGGAAGTAGATTAACTTAGGTTGCATGTTAATGAAAATTAGGGTTTTAGAAGGAATTAATTTAATTAGTTGTTTTATCTTTAATTTAATTGTTTTAATGTGTTTTATTTATTTTTGGGATTGTTTATTTATTTTTATGTATTTTGTACTTGTTTGTTTATTCTTATGTGTTTTGGGCCTTAAACCCTTATTATATTTTAATTCATTCACATAAATTTAGGTTTTTAGGTTTAATTAATTAAAATGCATTTTAGGACCATAATTAATTAGATTTAAGTGAGAAATAACTTAGGCCCATTTAGTAAATTAGACATAGGCTCACTTAACTTAATTTAATTAATTTAGACTTAGCCCACTTAATTTAAGTCTTTTTCATAATTTATAGATTTAAGATCGCCTTAGCATTAAAAGATGTAGAATTAGGCTCATTAATTTAAATACCTTCATAATTTGTAGATTTAGGCTCATTTTTAGAATTAAAATAAATAGAGTTAGGATCATTTAATTAAAATTAAAAGGAATTAGTCTTAGTTCACTTGTAAATTAAAACATGTAGATTTAGTTCATTTAATTAAAATCCATGTATATTAGACTAACTTAGGGATTATATGTTTGATTGAATGCATTATTTACTTGTATTTTCATGACTAGTTTGCCTTGGAGTTAACTGCTAGAATAAGGGTTTATATGAAATTTCATGTAAATAGAGAATAATATAGTAATTTATAAAGTAATTCTAAATGAACACAAGACTAAAAGAAGTTGGTATTTTGTACATAGAATCTCCTGGTTGTAGTGCTAGCTTTCTTTTAGGGAATCAAGTACCACCTTTTCAATTTGTCCTAGTTATTACGTTGGGTAGCGACTTCTCATCTCCATGCCATGTGTTTGTAACAGTGGTTAGTGTGTTCTCTAGAGCCTTGAGCTTAAATAGTGTTGTGATTGCTAAAGTTTTTGGCGCACATTAAACCCTGTTGTCTATAAGGGGCCTTTCTTTTTTCTTTTTTTGGGGAGAAAATTTATCAAAAAGGGTTGAGATTGATTTTCATTAAACATAGTAAATATTTTTTTCTTTCTTTTTTATAGTCTGTAAAACCTAGTTCTTTATAGGAGGCTAAAAACCTCAGTTGCTCACTTTTGATTTTTTAAAACCTTAGAAAACCAAATAAAATTGCGTTCTATTTTTAGTCCAGAGATAGTGAAAGAGACATTACAGAGCCAATTCTAATTGTGAAAATCACAATCTGAGGGGCCATCTAACTGCATCTACACAACATCCTTTTCACTTCTTTGCCTCTTCTTTTCTTTTAATTCAATCTCTTTGTTTTATTTATTGAGTTTATTACTAATTAAATTTTATTCTTTTGTCTTTATTTTTGGCTCCTGCACTTTGGCACTCTAGGAATGAGGATTGGTTATTGTGCAGTATTTGAACATTAATCTTGAAGAATCCATGGAATGCCATGGATCAAAACTTGTGAAATCCTGCAGAATTTAGAATTTTTTTATTTCTTTATGTTATTTGTTCATCTATTATTTCTGGTTATAATTAATTTCCTTTTAATTCTCTACATTGTAGGTTGTAACAACCCCAATAGTGGGAAAATAATGGAATTCTAATTTTTTGCACTAAAAATTGATTAGTAATTTAGGTATAATTTGGTAAAATTCAATTAAAATCAATGATGGCAGCAGATTAAAATTAGGGTTGTATGAAAATTAATTTAGGGTTTTTAAAAAATCACATACAATTGTTTATTTGATATGTTTTGATATATAATTTATTTTGGATCTTGTTTTTGGGTTTATTTGATCCTTTTGGGCCCAAGTCCACAATTAGGTCCAATTCACTTAAAATTGGTTTATAAATGGTTTAGGTTAATTAATTAATAAAAAACAATGTAGGCCTATTTTAGGTTAATTAGATTTAGGCCCATTTTAATTAATAAAATCAATTTAGATTTAACCCAACCCAATAAAGAATTTTTATTTCTTTCAAAATTAATTTAGACTTTAAGTGCATTTTCTAGTTAATTAAAATTTATTCAAATTTAGCTCAGCCCATTTAATTTCATTACTTTTAAAATAAATAGACTTAGACCCACATTTTACTTAAAATAAAATCAAGTTAAACTTAGCCCCACTAATTCAACTTTTCTTTTAAAATTTTATAGACTTAAGCCCATTTCCTTAGATAAGTTAAAATAAATAGACCTAGGTTCACTAAAATTGATAAAAATGTAGATCCTTTATTAGCCCACTTCACTTGTAAATAGAATGTAGAATTAGCTAACTTTTAAACAAAATTAACTTGTTCAAATCTTGTTCTTCAAAAATCCTCCAAAGATCTTCAATTAAGTGAAAGAATTTTTTTTGTAGAGAATGCAGATGATCTTTTTCTTTTTTTTCCTCTCTTTTTTGTCTCTTTCTTTCTTTCTTTTTTCTCCCTTTTCAGGAGCTAAAACACCTCCTTTTATAGTGAAACATCCTTCAACCCTACATATAAATTGATTCCTAAAAGACTTCTATTTCCTTAAAAACATTAGATAAATATTTAAAATAATTTTAAGAGAATTTTAGACCAATTTGAACTCAAGAAAAAGATTTTCATTTTCTAGAAAATTCAAAAAACAAACGAAAAAGTTATAATTCTGACCGAAATTGTGTAATTCCGATCGAAATTACATAATTCTGGTTAGAATTAGTGTAATTCTAATTCTGACTGAAATTACACTAATTCTGATCGGAATAATGTAATTCCAATCGAAATTACTTAATTTTGATCGAAACAATTCCAATAAGATTTATAGAATTCTAACCCTTTTTTTAACTTTTAATTACAAAAAGGTCCTTAAAAGAATTTAATTTTTACAATTAGGTCCTTAAAAACATTGCAATTTAGTCCATGAAAACATTAGATTCTTTCTTAGAAAAATACAATTAGACCTCTAAAGTTTTGAAGTTCAAGTATTGAAGAACTATTCATGACATTTTCATCATTAGAGTCCCTTATCGCATCCATAACTCATCATAATGAAATTGGGTGTCTACAAGTTGGCTCAATATTTTCTTTTCTACTTGTTAAGTGTTGTCATCTTCTTGAATTCTTTAAGTACGGGTAGTCTATGATTGTCACCTGTTCTGAGGGACTTGGATAACTTATCAAGATATTACTAGGGTACTATGTACTCGAGCCTAGATGTAGCATGCCGAGGTGGCTCAAGGATTTGTTGATGCTTATTTGTATTGGATGTGAGTGAGAGCTCTTATGTTTTTTGCTTCTTTTTTTTTCTGACTTTCTGAGTTCTAATTTTGATAGATATGGGCTTATATGTTTAGGATTCTTCCTTGTCCAATTGTTAAGCATTTCCTGGAGGATGGCTTCCCTTATTATTCTCACTAGATCATGAAGACTACTGCTTTGATTGAGGATTGCATAGTAGCTCGGGACCATATGAGGAAGTTATCCCCTAATTAGGTATGTTTGATTCCTATTGTGTTGGTTGTTTCTCTTTTAGAGATTCTTTGTTCATTTTTTCCCTTTTGAGAAGATCCTCCTTCATTGGTGGGTGGCGAGGTCACATTGGTCAGCAGAGATAGTGACAACATGGCAACTGATAGAGAGACGAGTGTTACTCCTCGACCTCACTGATAGAGTATAATATTTGGGCGAGTGAGTCCATCATTAATGGGACAGTTCATTCATGAGGAGAGTCCCTATTCCTCCTCCTAGTGACATGTTATGGGGTCATGAGCTTAGTGCGAATGAGCTTGCCGCTACCATGATAGGATATACTTTTGAGAATCTCTTATAGGGTGCAAGCTCTCTTTTTGCTAATGTGTTGTATCCATAGTTAATTAATGTTATGGCTAGTGGCTTTGTTCTCTTGCCTCTTTAAGCATATAATGCTTGTCCTTCGGATTCAAGGACTAGGGCATCACGCGGATCGTCGAGAGTGCTTCTTCTGATCCAATAAGCTTTTTTTCATGTTTTGGTATAAGCATGTAGAAAAATTTATTAGTAACAAGCTATAATTGAAATGATTTAGGAGAGCTTATCTACACTGGCGAGGGTCTCGTTGGAAGAGATCTGGATCCCATTTTGAGGAGGATGAGGGCACATTTCGTACTGAGGCGATTGCCCATGCTAGTAGTATGGCTTCTAGTAGTATGATTTTTAGGGACTTGAGAGTCCAACCATCCTTGGCTTTGTTTGGGATGGATATCCTTAGTAAAGTAGTGAATCTTGATTTGCCTTGCCCTAGCTTTCCTCGGTCAGATGTTATTCCTCCTGATAATGCTCGTGTTCATGCTTTATTTTATGATTCTTCTTTTGGTTTGTTCATTTAGCTTGATGCTTGGTGTTTTTCCCATCTCTACTAATCAGTGCTGGTACACCATTGTAGGGAGTTCATAACAGTAGTTCTTGGAGTTTACGAGTAATTAGAGGGTATGTTTTATTTATTGTACCTGCATATGTTTTATGTATGCATTAATGTATTATATGTAATATTTATGTAATGCAGGCTAAGTACTTCCTTGCTAGCCATGAGTGGGAGCAGAAGCGCATAACTTATTATGATTAGATCAACGAGCTAGAGATGTGACCAGCTGCTTTTGAGATGGATAATGAGTTTCCAGGTCCTGATGGTAGAGTTTTTTGCTTATAATGGTGACCATGATCGATGTAGTTGTTTAAAATTTAGGTGTAGGCCTTTTATGGTTTCTTTGTCACACTATTTTCCCAAGATCACAAACTCTGGGTGTTGTATTCGATCATCTGTCCCATGCATTGTACTTTTTAGCACTTTACTTTATTCCTATTTATGAATGATGAGTATGCTTATGCAAATGTATGGATGATGATGGTTGTTTATTTCTTATAATGGCAAGATAATTTCTTATGCATGTTCATAATGTATGATGATGGTGGGATCTCACTTATGTATAATGATGGGATTGCCATGCAAAAATGAATAGTATTTACTTGTGTTCCTAAAGCATGAATGTGAGATTCATGTTTACATGTAATGCAAATGAGTATGTTATGCAATGTATATGCAAATTGGTCTTTTGGCTTTTGGGGCTAAGGCAAGAGGCATTTATCTAAAAGGTTAGGTTAAGGCCCTTTGGGGAGAGTCAAGTGATTAGTAGTTCCCAGCCAGGGTTACAAGGATCAATAGCAAGGGGATCTGCATATATAAAGGAAAAACTATAAATCTTTAACAATGATTCACTAAGCTAATGGCCACTTAAGAGGTTTGGAGTTTTCTTTTGGATGAGAGTATGGTGGTTCATAAAGGTAGATTGTGTTGGATGAGATTGGGTTAATAATTGGTTTAGGCTTTATTTAAAAAGAAGGTTGACTTATAGGCTTTGATTTTGGATGGCTTTAGGCAAGCATGTGTCTTAGTAGGAAAAATGAGTCTTTTAGGATTTTTAATTGACCACCAGTAGTGGTTGGTAGATCTTGTGAGTTTTAATATGCTTTAGAGAGCATCAAGATTCAGTAAGGCTAAAGTACACCTAACATGTCGAGTTACTGAGCATCTTAAACCCATGTGAAAGACTTCGAGTCTTCTAGGTTTGAACTAGCATGTGGTCGACGCCTTTGTTGCCCTTTTATGAGAATTAACTTGTACTAAAACTGTGCTAGGCAGGATGCAAGTTTAGCTACTTGTCTATGTATAATCTAGTGATGAATCAGAGAATGGGTTATAGCAAGCATTCATTCAAGCATATGCCTCATATTTTTATTAGTCCTCTTTTTCCTAAGTGGTTTTCCTGCACCTAGCTGGACCTTTTTTTTTATGAGGCTATGGTGAGAATTTAAAAGAGATCAATAGATTATAGGGTAATGACAAACAAAGAACTTAACATTCTGATAAGATGTTTAATAAACCACATAAACAACTAACACTAGCCAACTAACAAAAGCAAAAGGTCACTGTTCTAATCTGGCTATTACATCCAAAAGGGGTTCATTGGTCTTCTTCATTCTAGTTACTTCAATGTAGCTTACTCATGTCATTCAGAGAGGATAGGCTTCCATGGTTCCTTTTTGCTCTCCCCTCTCTTGATAATCAAATGTAAGATTCCAAAAGGTAGGTAGGATTTGTGAGGTAAGTGCCTTATCATTTCCTTAGGATTCATGTGAACCAAAAGAGACAATGTTTGGATTTGAGGGTGGTTGTAGTGCGATTGAATAATTGGGTAGTGATTTGTTTTTTATATAGGGTGTGTCTCGGTATTTGGGTGAAGAGTTGGTTTTGCCATTAAGTATTTTCTGAGGATCTTTAACTTTTTGGAGTTAATAATGTCTTGGATTGTGTTTTTGAGAGTTCTGAAGGTGTCAGTGGTGTGGCTAGGCATTTAATGGAAGTGACAGTAAAGGTTTGGGTCAATTTAAGGGGGTTGCGATTTTGGTAGCAGTTTTGGTTCTCGAGGCTACAGGAGGTCCTTTTGTCGGAGCCTTTGGAATATCTTAGAAAGAGGTTGGTTGAACTCTGCATATTTCTATAGTTTGAATAGAGGTTAGCTGTAGGTAGTTCTAGGAATTTCGGATGTAATAGATCACTTCCCATTTTTGGACTTTTGGTTTCATCTAGCTGAGAACTGAAGAGAGGCTTAAGCATGAAAAGTTAGTTGAAGCCTCTGGTCATGGTATCAATGTTTTCCTTCACTAAAACCTCAAGCTGTGTGATCTTATAGGCCAGTTCTTTGATATTAATTATCGACTCAGACTCATCAATGTTTGCCATCCTAAATAAGGATTCTTCCTAGTAAAACTCATAGTCATCTTTAATATCTTCAGGATGCTCAAGACTTTCTTTCCTTTGTTTAGCTTGGAATTAGTAGTACTAGGTGCCCCCTCATCATTAAGAGCACCAGTTAAGAGGATTATCTCTTCCTCAGAGTATGGGGGTTGATTGAGGATGTTCTTAATTTTAGCTTGATCTCAGCTCGAAGGATGTTGGTTAAACCACAATCAGCCATAAGTTTCTTCCTATGCTCTTTAAGTTAGTCATTGAGGTTTTGATTTCCTAGTTGCTTGTCCATTTCAAATTCTAACCTTTGTTGTTTCTCCCTTTAGGGTTGCTTTTGAGGTTTCAAGGCTATAGAAATGATGAGATTAAGGTGATTATTATGAAATGCATGTATGCACAAGTAAGATGTATGATATGGTATGATTGTTATGAAATGCATGTATGTAATGTTATACAAAAGGATGAAAGATTAATGTGAAGGATGAAGATGTAATGGATGCGTGTTATGTTATGCATGGGACCTCATTAGAAGTGCATATGATGCACTTGCTCTTTGTACATAAGAAGGAAACACAACAAAAGGTTAGTAAATGAAACAAGGTGTGCTAAAATAAATGATCACGAATGCTCATCATGTTATAGGTTGAAAAAGTGTTTATCGTGTGTGCATGATGTGTAAAGGAATAAGATGAGAATATATGTGCAAAGATGCAAGATGGTTGCAAAAAGAATATAGTTGTACATGTGTGTTGTGTACGTATGATGAAAAGAAATTTAAGAAAACTGGTTAGTGTTTCTTGTATATTTATTAATGTTAGATAAGTAAATGATGAGTGATGCATGGGATGCACCTACAAAAGAGAAGGGTGAGTATATATGCATAGAGTGGATGTAAAATCCTATGATGAAAGATAATTATTCTTATAAGAAACAGTGGTTAGTACGTGCTATCTATATGTATGTTGTGTATACATGATTAAAGTTTATTAGTTTTTCCTACACAGTGAACAAACCAATCACAAGCAAGCTCTTACTTCTAACCTTATTTATCCATAGAGGACTACAGTTTCACTCTCAGATTTAGGCTATTTCATTTTATATTGGCCAAAACCAAAAGGTAAATTGAGGAACAATACTCAAATGTGCTTGAAGTAATCATATGATGTCAATTTGAGGGTCAATTATTGGGGTTTAAATGATGTCCAAAGCTCGTATGCATAGTTCCAAGGTCAATTAAAAGGAGTTCAAGTTCTTGCCCCCATATCGATATTCTATATGTTTACTGGGAGTCATGAAAGTATTATTTGATAGTTTATAGTTTGATTTTGCTGACATAAAGGTCAACAATCTAGTTAGGTTCCTACCCCATTCGTTTGATCTAATAAGCATAAATGGATGACATCTCATAGGTTTCATCATCAAGGGATGTCGTTATTTGTTAATTTATATAGACTATTCAAGCTGAGGTACATGATTTTTATCATTCCTTATGCTTGAAGCTTGCATGAAGTAGATGAGAATCATATGGTCTTGAGCATAAGTTTTCTATGAAAACTGACATTACAACATCATTCAATGATATACACTAGGAGGGTTATGTCATTTATGAGTATCATATCAAATGGACAACGTTAGGAGAAGGATATCATGCATAGCTTGGTGGAATCCTAATGGATGTTACTATTGGTTTATCTACATGAGCTAATCCAGGGTGAAAGGCTAAGGGTTCCTTTAGCAAGAATGCCTCCATATGACTAGGGTTATAGACTTCTATCAGTGAGGCTAGCATTCTTTTGATAACTCGATTGCTCCCGTTAAGGACTTAGGTTATAGACTTTGGTTAAATGAGTCTGGAAAATGCATGAGTAAAGACTAAAGGTGATAATACCATATCTTCATCACCCAGTTATTTAAGTGGAATCATGGTGGCAATGTCATTTAGTATTATCGAGGATTTTAGGGACTAATGTCATCTTCTCACTTTTTGATAGTGGTATGTTTTCATAGGACATTATGCAGGTCTTTTCGTTTTCGAGGGACATGGAAACTTTACCGAATAAGGACAAATGATTGGTCTCGGGGGGATGAGACGCTTTTGATTTTATGGAGTTCCCACCTAATTTTTAAAAAATCAGGAAAAGAAAGGGACAACATTGGGTCACTCAGTGAGTATTGTCCTTAGTAGAGATTTCGAGTTCAGGGGATCACGTTTACTTTTTGACTATTTCTCATTATACGATATTCGATGTATAGCTACTGTAACACCCTAGTTTCAGTAATGATAGTTTGTATAGCATTCACACAGTACATCAAATAGTGTTAGATAATAAAGCTAGAAATATTATTACATCACTTTCTTGATAAAATACATATGAAAAGGGAAAGATTGTGAAAAAGTATATCTAATATGAATATGATTGATGTACAAGATTAACACGACCATTCACACAACTTGCTTGATTTCATGAACAATAGGATGATCATGCATGCTTGCAGTGATTATTTATGTTATGATGATGTATGACAATAATATAAAGGATGCATGAGGCCATCACAAGACTGAGAGCATGATGACTCTATTATGGGATATGAACTTTTCACATTATTGGTATTTATGATGTGATTTAATGATTTCAGAAATAGAGGATGCAGAAGGATAATATGAAACAAGCATAATAAAGCATGTATTATTCACATAGCATGAAAGATTGCCAGTCTCATCACACAATCATAACAATATTCCCAAATGTTAGTGATAATAAATAAAATGCAATGTGATAAAATAAACGTGCTAAAATAATTGTGTGGTCCTCAAACTCGACTAAGCTTGTTTGTGTTTATAAGCTTTAGCTTTGAGAGATTATCAAGCTTTCCTTGTCGAGAGGTTCAAAATGATAGTAGAATGATGTTAGATTGTATACCTTTGAAGCGTGCTTTGAAAAAGATGAGACTTGGTTTGGTGGAAAAGGGATCTAATAACCTAAGAGAAAGGTTATGGGAGAGCAAAAACTATCTAGAAAGGGGTTTCTAGTGCCTTCAATCATATCAATTTTTGAGTGTGTGTGTTTCCACTTGCTCCTCCTCCAAAATAGGGTGTGAAGGGGTCTATTTAAAGGGAAAATTGGGTAGAATAGGGTGGTGGGGGGCATGGTCACATGCACATACAGAGAATTTTTTGCATTGTTGCGTGGTCATGCGCATGGGCATATGCATCTGCTCCATACACATTTTGGCCTTCCATGCATACTTCTCAACTTTTATGCACACTATTTTGGGGTTGGTACCTAGGGTTTTTGGGCCTCCCAGATGCATTTCCAAAGTCTGTTTTGCTAAATTTAGCCTTTATTTTATCATATAACACCTAAGGGCATTTATGTGCACTTCTGAGT
Organism: Mallotus nudiflorus; assembly: GCA_947683625.1. Taxonomy (NCBI): domain Eukaryota; kingdom Viridiplantae; phylum Streptophyta; class Magnoliopsida; order Malpighiales; family Euphorbiaceae; genus Mallotus; species Mallotus nudiflorus. The sequence continues at coordinate 757,562 of CANTUR010000256.1, read as the reverse complement.
GATACGTGGTGATCCTCGAATTGTGTTAGACCATTCCAGGACTACTTCCAGAGGTTTTGGGGCCTTTCAGATGTGTTTTCAAAGTTTGTTTTCTCAAAATTGATTTTTTTTTCATGAAACTGGGTCCTGGTCTAGCAAAATTCACACCAACCCAACGAGCTGAGTATTTTGAGAGGAGTTTTCTTAAAATACACCTCTCATTGTTCTAACAATTCGTATGTCACATGGTCAGATCACAACTTAATGGTTTGGTGATCGATTTTGCAAACTGGTGGGGTCGATCAAGTTTTCAAGGTTACACACTTCAAAGGTGTTATAAATGAGTAGACTCTAGTCATCTCAAGGATTTGTTTCATCATTGGACCTTTTTTGGGATAGTCCAATTTGAGGTATGACAACTAGCATTTGACAAGATCAGGAATTACCTAGCGAACCCACCAGTTCTAAGACCACCTAAACCAGGGAAACCTTTAACCCTGTATTTGGCCATCGAAGGAAATTCAATTGGTGCAATGTTATCCCAAGAGGGAGAAACGAAGGCAGAACACACAATCTACTACTTAAGCAAGAAGATGTTGTCATATGAGGAGAATTACAACCAAGTTGAGCATATATGCTTAGAAATGGTATGGGCAATAAAGAAACCTAGACATTACTTTTAGTCCTACAGAATTTAGGCTATGTCTAAAATGGAACCAATGAAGTACCTCTACGAAGCTCCTCTCTAGTGGGAAAACTTGCCAAATGGCTCATGTTGCTAGCATAATTCAATGTGTAGTATCTAACTAAAAAGGCATTGAAGGGAAGAGCAATGTCTAAATTTCTAGCTCTCAGTTTAGCCATCGAAATCCAAGGATGGCGCATGTACTTTAATGGAGTGATCAATCAATTCGATGTAGGATTTAGTGTCATATTACAATCCCTATAAGGTAAAGTAGTACCAATGGCCAAAAAGCTCAAATTTAAGGTCACAAAAAAAGAAGTAGAATACAAGGCATGCACACTCGGAGTATAAGCACTAATATCCTTAGATGTTACAGAGGTCAAAATCTTCAGAGATTCCATGCTAGTAATCAACCATGCCATGGAAGAGTGGGAATTGAAAGAGTAACACTTAAGGCCTTACCTAGACCATTTAAGGCTACTTATCATGTCCTTCCAAAAATGCAGATTCATTCATCTCCCTCAAAATCACAATCAGATGGTAGATGCACTTGCTTCCCTAGCTCCAGTGTGGGAAGGACCATCCAAAATGCCCATAAAGCCTTTAATTCTACTCAGATTGGGACAACCTTGTCATAAGAACTATAGAGTAACAAAGACAGAAACAACTAAAAACCCTAATTCTATGATATCCATAGATATCTAAAGGAATGAGCCTATCCTTATCAAGCAGATGAAAGAGATAAAGTAGTATCGCACTAAGGTGTGCTATATAGAAGAACCTTAGACAGTTTATAATTTTGAAGTCTTGATGAAACTGAGGCTATAAGAGCAATAGAAGAAGTACACGAGGGTGTTTATGGTCTGCATATGAATTGAGCAATCCTAGCTAAGAAACTAATCAGACAAGGGTTCTTCTAGATAATGATGATGGAAGACTATATCAAATTTGTAAAGAAATGCCACAAGTGTTAGATCCACAGGAATGTCAGCCACCTTCCCCCATTAGAATTACACTACATCTCTTCTCCATGGCCCTTCCTAGTATGGGGACTAGAAATAATTAGGGAAATCCACATGACAGCATTGAACAGACATAGGATCATCTTAGTGGCAGTGGATTACTTCATAAAGTAGGTCGAAGTAGAATCATTCGCAAGGATAGGAGCCAAATAAGTGGCTAAATTCATCAAAATAAATCTATTATGTCGATATAGGCTCCCCCATCACATCATCTCTAACAATGGTGTCTAATTCCAAGGGGAAGTTAGAGAGCTACTAAGGAGTTATAAAGTGGAACATCATAAATCTTCTCCTTACCAACCATAAACAAATGGGGCTGTTGAAGTTGTAAATAAGAACATCAAGAAGATTTTATAAAAAATGACTTAGACTTACTGAGATTGGGCAAACAGATTGCCATATGCCTTATGCGAGTACCGAACAACAATCAGGATTTCAACTGGAGCAACTCCTTTCTCACTAATATACGGATCAAAGGCAGTGCTTTCAGTTGAAATAAAAATCAAGTCTCTTCAGGTAGTGATCAAATATGAACTGCTATAAGTATAATGGGCTCAATAGAGGCATGATAATCTCACCCTCTTGGATAGTTAAAGGCTTAAGGATCTATACCATACATAGTTGTATTAGGCTTGGCTAGCCAAAACCTTCAACAAGAAAGTAAAACACAAGAATGTGAAAGTAGGAGACTGAGTGTTAAAGAAAATAAGGTAGAGCATTCCAAACCTGTGAGGGAAATTCAGACCGAACTGGGAAGCCCCATACTTAGTCAAACATGTCTTATCGAAAGGGGTAGTTAAGCTAATGGATTCTGAAGGCAATGAGTTCTCTAAACCTATCAATATAGACCACTTGAAAAAGTACTCATCTAAGGTTAGGGGCCTCCTGATAGGTTGAAAACCCTACATGGGCAACCTAGGCAAAAATTAGGGAAAGAGAGAAAATACTTAACTAGAAAACTTAAGAAGGCTAGTTAAGGATAGGGGTAACCTTGAGTTCAAAATTTGTATAAATGAACTCGTGCTTTTCTTAAATGACTTTAGTGAAATGAGAATGATTATCAATTTATGCAAAATGTCTTTGAAAAATGCAACACATTTTATCATTATAAATTGCATCAAACATGCTTTGCGTTTTATTTCATTACATGACCATAGTTCTTAACTCTCTCTTCGAGGTCAGTCACTATCGTCAAAGCCTTAAAAAAATGCCCAGCTAGGTGTGAAAAGCTCAAAGAGGAGATACCTTAGGCAAAAAAAGGAAGAAAAAGAAAACCCAGCTAAGTGTGAAAACCTCTGAAAGGAGACGCCTTAGGCAAAAAAAGGAAAAATAAAAAGAGACAGGCAAGAGAAATAGCAAACATCATTAATGATACACAATAAGAAGCATATACAGTCATCATCATATAAGGACCATACAACACATGTAGGATAAATGCCTAGGTACAACACCCAAAGTTCATAACCTCGAGAAAATGATATAACAAACCAAACCATAGACCAACAGTCCTACACCTAGCTCCTAAAACAACCACATCAGCCATGGCTCCCATTAAAAGCAAGCACCAATCCTACTTAAGCATCTCCCTCATCTGATCTGGGCTTATCATCATTCATCACAAAGGATGATAGCTATGACTCCAGCTCACTAATATGATCATAATAAGTCATGCGCTCCCACTCCCATTCATGGATAGTGTGATGGTATTCAACCTGCATGACATACTACATATTATACATGCATACATAAAACATGTCCATAAAATAAACAGGTATAATAAAGAAAGCATAACCTTTGAGTGGTCATAAACTCAAAAAGTGCTGCTGTACACTCCCTGTAATGGTATACTAATACTGACCAGAGGAGATGGGAATCTATAAAGAGCAAGCAAATAAGTCATTCACCACTCACCAAATAAATGAAGTAAAGGCAAAATAAGTGAAATAAAACATGAACATGAGTAGCATTAGGAGGAGCAACACTCAACTAAGGAAAGCCAAGGCAAGGCAAATCAAAATGCATTACTCTACCAAAGATGTCCTTCCCAATCAAAGCCAAGGATGGTTAAACCATCAAGTCCCTGAGAATGGTACTACCAAAAGCCACACCACTAGCATAGGTAGTCACCTCGATATAGAACGTGTCCTCATTCTCCTCAAAGTGTAACCTAGATCTCTTTTGATGAGATCCTCGCTGTTATAGATAAGCTCTTACAACTTGTATCAAGTACAATTTATTATTAACAAAATTTATTACATGCTCATATAAAACAGGAATAAAAGCCTACTGGATTAGAGGAAGTAACTCTTGACGATCCATGTGATGGCCCATGAGACACATTTTCCTGAGGAGGTAGAGGTGGAGGAAAAGTGCCACTAGCCACAGTGTCAATCAGCTTAAGGATCAATACATTAGCATAAGGAAAGCCCACACTCTCTAACAGACTTTTAAGGGAGTATCCTATCATGGCAGCAATATGGCCCTAAAATGTGTCACTAGGGGGAGGAATGAGGACTCTCCTCACAAACATACCATCCTACCAATGATGGAATAGCTCACCCAAATACCACACTCTGCTAGTAAGGTTGGAGAGCAACACTTGTCTTTTCATCAGCTGCCATGCAATCACCATCTTTTCCATCTAATGTGACCTCGCCACCCACCAGTGAAGGAATATCTATTCAAAAGATAAGAGTGAACAAAGAATCTATAAAAGAGAAACAACTAACACAATAGGAGCCAGACATACCTAATCAAGGGATAGCCTGCACATATAGTCCTAAGCCACTGCACAATCCTTAATCAAATCAGTAGTCCTTCTGATCCAGCAAGCATAATGAGGAAAGCCATCCTCCAAGAAATGCTCAATGGTTGGACAAAGGAGAACCCTAAACTCATAAGCCCAAATCCATCAGAACTAACAAACTAAAGAAAAAAAGTAAAAAGAACATACATGAGAACTCCTACTCGTATCTAGCACGAAAGAGCATCCAAAGATCCTTAAGCCACCTCGACATATAGCATCAAGGCCTGAGTACATATGGGCAAAAGTGGCAATCCCCTAACAATACCTCAACAAACCATTCAGATCCCTCAGAACAAGTAGTAATCGCAGACTACCTGTACTCAAAGGGTTCAGGAAGATGACAACACTTAAAAATAGAATTATAAGCAATGAGCTAGCTATTCTGCTAAAACATGACCATCATCATACATTGTTCACACGATGGAGATGAACTTGATGTAATGAGTGAGGTATGGACAACCAGACTTCATAGGGGTAGGCATCCCAAGTAACTCCATAGTAAGGTGCCTCCTCACCACCGCTGAAGAGCACTCCTCCTCACTAAAGGGAACGAGCTCTCTAGAAAAGCTCAAGCTCGTAATAGTAGCAAAGTCTAGAGGAGTAATGGTCATCTCCCTAATGGGCAAGTGAAAAGTGTATGTCATGTCCATCCTCCACCCAATCAATGCATACATAGCAATCTAACTCAACGTATATGAGTCATAAGAAAGCGCAGTGATAATCCCATCAAAACCCTTCCTTATAACCATCTACTTCACATACAGTGGAAGACCCTAATAGTACATATTGACCCTATTGAAACTACCATGCATCACAGTAATAGACGTACGAGGCTATAAATAACAAATATGCTATCAAAAATTCACATAATTAATAAATACTAACACATTTTTTTTGCTCTGTTATTTAACAGGAATAATAACAAAAGCTGAAAAGAAAAGCATCTTAGCAAGCACTAGCAGACAATCACAATAAGAAAATAGAGCAAGACCTATCAGCTATCAACATTCACAATAAAGCTATACAGATAGTTACATCAAGAGCTACATAACCATAGCTATGATAACCTTAGTTGAAAGAATAACAAATATAGTAAAAGCTAACGAACATCAAGGCATCCCATACAGCTAAATAAAACACAAAGGACAAAGGAAGACTACCTGGCAATGATGAGGAGCCCAAGAATGAATCTTCAGATTGTAAACCATAGGGATCATGTCTCCTCAAGAGAGCCTAAACAACTAAGGACCTTGAGTGCTAGACAAACCATTAATACTAGTCCCTACAGTAGAAGTCCCAGATCCAGTAGCCTCTATGAAGTTACCCTCCTAATCTAAGAAGATATCCTCCAAACCCTTCGGAATGTCAAGGAACTCCATTTTATGCAAAAAAAAATGAAAATACATATGCAAAAACATAGCAAAAAGCACCCAAAACATGAAAAGGGTCAAAAAGAGTTGGAAAACACTCAAATAAGTCTAAAAGAAGCCTCTCTAGACCTCCAGAACATACGTTTAAATAAGTGTGGAGAGGGGAAGGTGCCAAGCATAAGATCACATGCTCACCATGCCACCACACACCTCCTACGTGCACTTCTCCCCTCCACATGCTCTTGTGTGGTTTTATGCGCACTCTGAGACTTTACACACTCATTTCTGTATTTGAGCATCAGACATGCATCAAACTCACTTAAAAGTACATTGATGAAATTTACATCTATCAAAAGACACCGCGCACGACCTCGCCACTCTAAAAAACTCAACACCTCCTAAAAGAAGAAAAATAGGGAGGAATCATTAAAAGGATACCCTGCTCGAGATCATCAAAATAACATTCGTAATATAACAAGTAATGACATCATCATTACTACATCATCACTGTATTATCACCGCATCATCACCGACCAAGACTAAAAGAGAAGGACACATTACATCAATCACAATGATCATAACAAATCTATTCGCCTAACACCTAAAGAGGTTATAGTGGAATTATCTTTTTGTCTAACACCGGAGGAGGTTATAGTGGCATTATCTTTTTGTTTAATATCAGAAGAGGTTATAATGGCATTGCCTGACACCGTAGGAGGTTATAGTGGCATTATCTTTTTGCCTGACACTAGAAGAGGTTATAGTGGCATTATCTTTTTGCCTAACATTGAAAGAGGTTATAGTGGCATTATCTTTTCACCTGACATCAGAAGAGGTTATAGTGGCATTATCTTTTCTCCTAACACCAGAAGAGGTTATAGTGGCATTATCATTTCGCTTGACACCGAAAGAGGTTATAGTAGCATTACTTCCTAACATTCAAAAGGATGTTAGAACCCTTGACATGGCTTGAGAATGTTAAGTGCGATGTCTGAAAAGGGTATTCGTTGCATTTCATGTTCATGGTTGCATATCATATGCCTGATTGCATATCATTATCATATGTTTATATCACTTGCTTCTATCATTCATGTGAAATTATATAATTGCATGAAACCTAAATTGCATCATTCTACATGAATCTCAAATTGTATCTTTGCATAAATCCTAAAAACTATAAAGCATCTTTGGTTGAATCCTAAAAACTACATATTGCATGAATCCTAAAATTGCATCTTCTGTGAATCCCAAAATTGCATCTTGCATGAATCCCAAAATTGCATCCTTGAGTAAATCACAAAGTTTCATCTTGCATGGATCCTAAAATTGCATATATCTTGAAGAGTATCTTGCATGATGATCGAATCACAAAACAACAACAGTAATTAAATCATAACAACATAGCACTCAGGTAAGTGCCTCTCTCATTAGAAAAAAATTTTTGCATCTTTGCATTTTGCTTCTCTTGTATTGACACTAGTGCTAGGTGGCTATGGAACACACATGAAGTAGGGGGCAAATTTCATACCTAAAATTTAACTATCCCCAAAGAGGTCCAATGACGAAACAAACCTTTGAGCTGACTAGAGTCTGCTAATTTGAAACACCTCTGAAGTGTGCAACCTTAAAAACCTAACCAACCTCACCAGTGTGGAAAATTGATCATTGAGCCATTAAGTTATGCTCTGACCTTACAAAATACGAATCAGAACAATAAGAAGCCTATTTCGAGAATTCCTTTCTCAGAACACTCAACTTGTTGGGTTGGTGTTCATTTTGTTAGACTGGGACCTAACTTTGTAAAAATGGAAATCAATTTTGATAAAATGGACTTAAAAAACACAGCTGGAAGGCACTAAAACCTTCATAAGTGGTCCCGAAATGGTCTAACATAACTCGAGGATCAGCGTGTGTCATTGAGATGTATGCAATCAGCTATAATCAAAGCCAAACCAAACAAAAAAGAATTCAAAAACACATTTGGAAGGCTCCAAAACCTCCAAGAGTGGTCCTGGAATAGTCCAAAACAACTTGAGAATCAGCGTGTATTACTCAAAAGTGCACATAAACACCTCTAGGTGTCACACGTTAAAATTGAGGCCAAATTTGACAAAATGGACTTCAGAAATGTTTCTGAAAGGGCCAAAAACCTTAGGAACCAACCTCAAAATAGCACATATAAGCCCTGAATGGAGCACGATTACATGTAGCCACGAGCTCTGTCCTGGGGATGCATGCATGACCATGCTTATAACCCACTCTTCCATATATTTTTCACTATAAATAGGTGCTTCTACACCCCATTTTGAGGGGGGAAGCAAGTGGAAGCACGCACACACTAAAAAATTTATCTGATCGAAGGCATTGGAAACCATTTTCTAAATAGTCTTTGCTCTCCCACTGTCTTTTTTTTAGGAGATTATACCTCTTTACCACTAAACCAAGCCTCATCTTTATTAAAGCACACTTCAAAGGTATACAAAATAGCATCATTCTATTATCATTTTGAACCTCTTAATGAGGAAAGCTAATAATCTCTCGAAGCTAAAGCTTTAAAACCCAAACAAGCTTAGTTGAGTCTAAGGACCACACAATCATTTTAGCATGTTTATTTTATCTCACTGCATTTTATTTTATTATTGCCAACATTTAAGAATAATGTTATGCTTGTGTGATGAGATTGAAAATTTTGCATGCTATATGAATAATCTATGCTTTATTATAGTCATTTCATATCATCATATCCTTTAGTTCTGAAACATGAAATCACATCATAAATATCAATAATGTGAAAGTTCATATCTCGAAATAGAGTCATCATATTTCCGATACGGTAATGAAATTATGCATCCCCTATATTATCATCATAGCATCAATAATCACTGTAAGCATGCATGATCATCTACATTTCGCTTACTCTTTCAAATGATCGAGTGTCCATTACTTATCCTATTGTTTATGTGATCAAGCAAGCTATGTGAATGGTCATATTTATCTTACAGATTCATTGGATTTACTTCTCCGTAATCTTTTTTTCCTTTTATATTTTTTTATTAGGAAAGTGATGTAATAATAATATCCTTCAACTTTATTGTCTTCCATTATCTGATGAATTGTACAAATTCTATACAAACTATCATTACCAAAACTAGGGTGTTACAATAGCTATACATCGAATATTGTATAATGAGAAATAGTTGAAATGTAGATGCGATCCCCCAAACCTAGAAATCTCTATCGGGGGCAATACTCACTGAGTGACCTGATGTTGTCCCTTTTCTTTTCCTGATTTCTAAAAATTAGGTGATGAATCCAAAAAATTAAAAAAGCATCTCGTTCCTCCTAAGACCAATTGTTTGTCCCTATTTGGTAAAGTTGTGATGTCCCTCAAAAACAAAAGACCCTTATGGAACCAATTCATTTTGAAACTAAGACACATAAAATTATGTCGCTTACAGTAACTAGGGACAACTCCTACTTCTCAAGCTCCATATAAAATGGCTCTAGCATAATTAAAAGAATTGAAGATCCAATTGTAAGAATTACTTTATAAAGGCTACATTAGAGCTAGTGTATCACCTTGGGGTGCACTAGTTCTGTTTGTGAAAAAGAAAGATGGTACCATAAGATTATGTATTAACTATAGATAGTTGAATAAGGTGACTATGTGTAATAAGTATCCACTTCCATGTATTGATGATTTCTTTAATCAGTTACAAGGAGCTAGAGTATTTTCAAAGATTGACTTGAGATCTAAGTATCATCAATTGAAGATTAAGGAAGCATATATGTCTAAAATACCATTTAGAACTCGATATAGGCATTATGAATTTTTAGTGATGCCATTCAGGTTAACTAATGCTCATGCTGCATTTATGGATTTAATGAACAAGGTATTCAAGCCTTATCTTGATAAATTTATCATTGTGTTTATTGATGATATTTTAATGTTTTCATGATCAAAGGAAGAGCATGTTGAGCATTTGAGGATCATATTACAGACATTGAGAGAAAAACAATTATATGCCAAGTTTAGTAAATGTGAATTCTGGCTAGAAAAAGTGGTATTTCTAAGGAATGTCATCTCAGCTAAGGGAGTGTATGTTGATCCAAAGAAGATTAAAGCAATTCCCAATTGGAAACCACCTACTAGTGTATATAACATGTGTAGTTTTATGGGGTTGGCAAGCTACTATAGGAAGTTTGTGTAGAACTTCTCCGTCATTTCTTCACCTTTAACCAAAATGCTAAGGAAGAATGTGAAGTTTGTTTGGAATGAAGAATGTTAAGATAGTTTTGATAAATTAAAGGCATGTTTAACTTCAGCACCAATGTTGATAGTCCCAGTGAGAGGGCTAGAATATGTTGAATATATTGATGCACTAAGAAATGGCTTAGGTTGTATGTTGATACAACAGGGTAAATTGGTAGCATATGCTTCTTGAAAACTAAGGCCATATGAGCTAAACTATCCTACACATGATTTATAACTAACAACAATTTTTTTTGCTTTGAAGATTTAGAGGCATTACTTATATGGTGAGAAGTGTCAAATTTTCATAGATCATAAGAGGTTGAAGTACAAACGAAGTAAAAAAGAGTTGAACTTGAGGCAAAGAAGATAGATTGAGATTCTAAAATATTATAATTTCACCATTGAATATCACCTAGGGAAAGCTAAAGTGGTAGCAGATGCACTTAGCAAGAAGTCCTTAAGTAACTTACCTTATATTCATTCTATATGAATTCCATTATTACTTGAGTTGAGGGCACTGAATGTGGAGTTAGCTCAGGGTGAGAAAGGAGCATTGCTTCCTACTTTGAAAGTTTGACCAGTGTTGATTAATAAAGTTAAGAAGGCACTAGGTCAAGATGAACTAATGGTGAAAATCAAGGAGCAAGGCAACAAAGCAGACTTTATGATCTTAGAGGATGGTACTCTGCTATATGGGGACAAATTATGTGTACCTAATGTTGAGTTTTTGAAAAGGGAGATAATAGAGGAAGCACATAACTCATCATATGGTATGCATCCTAGAAGTGCCAAAATGTACCATACTTTAAAAGACAACTATTGGTGGTCAGGGATAAAGAAAGACATTCTAGAGTTTATGGCTAGATGTTTAATTTGACAATAAGTTAAAGCATAACATCAACACCCAGCAGGAACATTACAACCTCTTCCTATTCTTGAATGGAGGTGGGAGTATATTACAATGGATTTTATAATCAAATTGCCTAGAACTCAGCAGGGACATGATGCATTTTAGCTGATTATTAATCGACTCACTATATAACCTCACTTCTTACCTATGAAAGTGAGTTACTCACTAGATAAATTTATTAAAATCTATATAAGAGAAGTTGGTGTTCCATTTTCTATTGTATCATATTAGGATCCAAGATTTACATCTAAATTTTTTGCCAAGTTTGTAGGTTGCTTTAGGTACTAAGTTGAGGTTTAGTACAACTTTTCATTCTTAGACGGATGGCCAATCAGATAAGATAATCCAGACATTATAAGATATACTTCAAATTTGTGAGATGGAATTGCATGGTAGTTAGGATAAATATCTACCTTTAATGGAATTTTCCTATAATAAAACTTTTTATTCTAGCTTGGGGATGGCACCTTATGAAGCTTGGGGATGGCACCTTATGAAGTCTTATACATTAAAAGGTACAAAACTCTATTCTATTAGGATGAAGTTGGAGAAAGGTAGTTAGTTGGTCCAAAAATTGTATAAATAACTATAAAGAAGATTGAGCTAATTCGGGATCGACTAAAGGAAGTCAAAGATAGGTAAAAGAGTTATATAGAATTAAAGAGGGAGCTGATTGAATATAATGTGGATGATAAGGTTTTCTTGAATCTTTCACCTTGGAAAGGAGTAATATGGTATGGAAAAAAAAAAGGGAAATTAAGCCCTAGGTACATTGATCCATATGATGTAATTAAAAAGGTTGGTCTAGTAGCCTATAAGTTGGCTTTACCTCCAAAATTATCCTAAATTCATGATGTTTTGCATTTACCTCAAGAATTATCCTAAATTCATGATGTTTTCCATGTATCGATGTTAAGGAGGTACAAGAGTGATCCTAGTCACATTTTACAAGCCCAACCCATAGAATTGAAAGATAATTTATCTTATGAAGAAGAACCAATTAAAATTATTGCTATAAAAACCAAGGTGTTGAGAAATAAAACAATACCTTTGGTGAAATTTTTATGGAAACACCATGGGAGTGAGAAAGCTATTTGGAAGCGAGAGGAAAACATGAGAAACAATTACCCTCATTTATTTTAACTCAATTTTAGGGATGAAATTTCCTAAGGTAGGGAGGATTGTCACATCCATACCCTAACTCTAGGTACATTCACATTCATCATTTACATATTAAATTCTGGTTAGCTTAAGTATAAGCTAGCATAAATAGTTAGGCCAGTGTGTTGGGTTTAGCCATAACATGTACTCGATCAACAATCAAGAATTTTTAACTTTTAATGACACTTAAAATGAATAGACTATTGAGAATAAAATGGATATGAAGTTGAATTAATGTAAAGGATAAGAATTTAAATGTTAGTAAGAGATGAGGATTCAATTGAAATAAATGATTGGTTTAAATTAAAGTAATTAAAAGCTTGAGGTTTTATAGGTAACAAAACCATTTCATTAAGTGTTTAAATGGATATTTTGCAATTTGGGTAATCCATATTATGACTGTCTTCTTCTCAAAATCATGGTCATTGGGTACAGCCATTTTTGTTAAAGAAAAGAAAAGAAAAAGAGAGAAACTAGAAGGGCTAATTACTTTTCCAAGTTTAGGCTTGATTTAGAAGTAAAATTTAGTGATCCAAAACATTTTACAAGCAATAAATTTCATCCTAAAAGCCCTTGGTAATTGATATGTCAAGTAATTCTATAGTTTTGGTTGATTGGGATTAGGGTTTCCATGCAATAGTTCTCGAGTTCTAGAATTCTGAGTTTTCAGTCTTGTTATTTTGATCATATGTTCAGCTAAAAAGCTTAAAATTGAGTTTTCTTTAATGCTATAAAAGCTTTGAAGAGTTCTCTAAAACATTCCCTCATTTAGCTCATTCTGATTTAGTTCCTATGTTAGAGTAATAAAGGAAACATTTTACTTCTCAATCTATCTGGGTAAAATGATATAATTGTGTTCAGCTACCTATATCTTCCTCTGTACTTGTCAAAATGAAACAAAATTTTTATGGTATTCTATGTCTAATAAAAATTTGAGAATTAAATTCCTTTCCTACACATTGTAGAAATTTTTTGAAGTTTTCCCTGAAAATAGATCTTTTAGAGTTAATGGGTCAGATTTATGAAATTGAGTTGGTTTGCATTTTATGCATATCAGTTGGGGACTGCATGGTTAGATAAGTATGTGAAATCATTATATTGATGATTTTTGAATAAAATTTCATATGCATTAGGTGCTGGAAATGGCAAGAAAAGTGGTGGTGCAAACTAAGCAAGTCAGTGATCGAGTTGTGTTTGGTTTGGAAGCTATTTTGTGAGTAGATTATCAAGCCTTTAAAATCTATCTATTTTAGCAATAAAATGATATTTCTTAATTTTTTTTATAGACCTGAAATGAGGTATTTAAATTTTTTCAATTCAGCCTTATTGATACTTGAATTATATGTTTTGATTTCAAGGTTTCAAGGTTTCAAGGTTTCAATTTACAAGTTAAATATGTTATTACTATATGCTTGTTTTAGTAACATGATTTGAGGTTATTTTAATTTCTTGATGGTTTGAGATCAAATTTTTTATTCTTACTTTAGATTATGATGAGTGGTGTTTTGAATTTGAATACTTTGTTGAATAACGATAATGATGAAAATGCTTTGACTAGTAAATTATTGAAAATGGTATTTGTTTTGTATGTTACCACCCTATATGAATTGTGTGAATGTGCTAAGGTGATATTTGCACATTTGAAATTATGTTGGTTGTTATTGCACAATAAACAAAAGGGTACTTAATTGATGGATGGTGAAGGGAGAAGGTCGTTCCGTGTAATGTAGTCGAAGGGTTTGCCTTCAAGTGTGCCTAGAGAGTGAGTTCGTGAGGGCCTATATATTAGGGCCAAATTGTGATGCTTATTATAAGGATGGTTAATACATATGAAATCTTGTATTTATATTTGTAAAAGCTTATGCTTTACTTGGCTAAATTTGTATAAATTTGAAAGCAATGATGGTTTTGATATCTCAAGTGCATCATAAATTGATTTTAAATAATTTAGTACGCTAATTTGAGATGTTTATTGTGTTTGGTTTAACCAAATTGTTTTATGCTTTAAATATATATTCATTGAGTACTCTATTTTATAAACTTTTTTTAGATAACAAGGCTTGATAGTGGGTAACTAAGCTAAGTTAGTGTAGTAGAAGTTTGGAAGTCAGGTTGGCCAACATCTTTGTTCGAGAAGCCTTGTATTTAATTTTCTCACCTTGTTTTCATATGTACTGTATGTGTGCATGTCTTGAAATTAAATAATGGTGGCTAGACTAAATGTAAAACAACTACTAGTAATGTATTTTGTTAAGCTTAAATAACAAATAATTTTATGTATTTTATGTACAAATATGGATTTTAACCTAGTTTTAAAAATGTGATTTCCTATGTTATTTAGTTATCCTATACTATAGTTAATATTCATAAACTCATCAAATTATAAGAATATTTTTATTTTCCATCAAATGAGTACATTAAGATTTTCTTAGGAGGTATTTTAATTCTTTAAGCTAAAATAATTATTAATATAATAGAATTTGACTAAAATAAATGGTTAGTTATGTGGTTGGTTTTAAATGTCCATCTTGGACTATGTGGGATGAGGTGTGGCAATTTTGGTATCAGAGTTTTGTTAAATGGTCCTTTAAACTATACTTTTGCTATTTTTTGATGAAATAATGAAAATGTTTTTATTATATTTATAGGATGCCACCTAGAAAGAATCATGGTAGGCCACTAAGACAAGGAAGAGTTGGTCAACGGGGTAGTGACAAGGCAGAGTTTAGGGGTAGTGTAATCTTGAGATAAAGTTTGAGGCTAGGACTCTTATTATTGAGCAACCTCCACCTCCCCCACCCTTTATTATGCCTATTTTATAGCTTGATCCTAGAGTACTTGTAGAGACTATTGTTGCTACTTTAGTAGCATAAAAATAGTGGAAAAGGCCTGATGATGTAATTGAACATGCTAAGAAATGTAGGGCATTCAAATTTCATGGCTCTATTGATTCTCGAGAGGTAGATAAATGGCTGAGAGCTACAAAGAAAGCCTTTAATACTCTTGAATTAACTGAGGCATAGAAAATTGATAATTTGTATGGCCTTCTATATAATATGGCAGATACTTGGTTTGCTCAGGTTTAATTATTGCATAAAGGTCAGTTAACTTAGGATGTATTCAAAGTTAAGTTCTGTAGGGAATACTTGACAAACACATTCAAGATTAAAAAGTAGAATGAGTTTGTTGCCTTAAAATAAGGGATAATGTCAGTATGAGAATATATGGATAAATTTGAAGAGTTATATAGGTATGCTTAAGATATTTTCCCATCTCAAGCTCAGAAATGTTATAGGTTTAAAGAGGGCCTACAGACTATGTTGAATAATGAATTATCATTATATGAAGGCTAAAACTTTAGGGGCTAGGTTGAAAAGGTAATGGAGAAAGAGAAGTTGAGAGAATAAATATAACAAGAAGGCAAGTCAAAGGCTCCAATTTGGGCAAGGAAGCAAAAGGGATTCAATAAGGGAGTTGGTACATCTCAACAAAGATTACAAATAGGAGGATTTATAGGTAATAGAGGACCCTGGATTTGGTTAGGCACTTATAGACCATAGTCTTCTCAGTTTAGTAAAAGCTCTATGAGATAATCAGTGGCTGCTATAGGTATTTCAGCTTGAAGGACTACACCTTGTGTTACCTATGGCCACATTCATGAGGGAGGAGGCTATAGAAAGAGAACTATCCAATGCATTAAGTGTGGTGGATCCAAACACATTAGGAGGGATTGTCCTAATTTTACACAGCTTGGCACTAGTACTAGTAAAGGAATCCAAAGCATAGCTAGTAGACGAGGTAGGACTTCAAGATTTAGTAGAGGTATAGGTAGAGGTTTAGGAGCTAGTGTTAGTTGAGAGGGTAGTGCATCAACACCGACACAACCTACTCAGCCTGTATAGACAAAGGGACCTTTAGTGCAACCTAGGGTCCTTGCAATGACACAACAAGAGGCAGAATCATCACATTATGTCATTTTTGGTAGGTTAACTATCTTTAGTGAAAATGCTTATGCTTTAATTGATTTGGGTGCAACTCATTCTTTCATTGCATCATCATTCATATCATGCATACCAAAGGAAATTAGTTTGATGGACCAGGGTTTAGTTATAGACATGCTTGTGGGTGAATCAGTGGTTTGGGTGATTGTCGATCGACTCAGTAAATCAACTCACTTCTTACCTATGAAAGTGAGTTACTTACTAGATAAACTTACTGAAATCTATATCAGATAAGTGGTTAAATTACATGGTGTTCCATTTTCTATTGTATCATATCATGATCTAAGATTTACATCTAGATTTTGGCTAAGTTTACAACATGCTTTAGGTACTAAGTTAAGGTTTAGTATAGCTTTTCATCCCTAGATGGATGGCCAGTCATAGAGGACAATCTATACATTAGAATATGTGCTTCAAACTTATGTGATGGAATTGCATGGTAGTTAGGATCAATATCTACCTTTAATGGAATTTCCCTACAAGAACACTTTTCATTCTAGCTTAGGGATGGCACCTTATGAAGTCCTATATGGTAAAAAGTGCAGAACTCTAGTCTATTGGGATGAAGTTGGAGAAAGGCAGTTAGTTAGTCCAAAAATTGTATAAATGACTATAGAGAAGATTGAGTTAATTCGGGATCAACTAAAGGAAGTCCAAGATAGGTAAAAGAGTTATGCTAACTTAAATAGGGAACTGATTGAATACAATGTGGGTGATAAGGTTTTCTTGTAGATTTCACCTTGGAAAGGAGTAATATGGTATGGAAAAAAAAAAGAAATTGAACCCTATGTACATTGGTCCATATGAGGTGATTAAGAGGGTTGGTATAGTGCCTATAGGTTGGCTTTACCTCCAGAATTGTCCTAAATTCATGATGTTTTCCATTTACCTCCAGAATTGTCCTAAATTCATGATGTTTTCCATGTATCGACATTGAGGAGGTATAAGAGTGATCCTAGTCACATTTTGCAAGCCCAACCCATAAAATTAAAAGATAATTTATCTTATGAAGAAGAACCAATTGCAATTGTTGCTAGGGAAACCAAGGTGTTAAGAAAAAAAAAGTATACCTTTAAAGAAAGTGTTAAGGAAACACCATGGGAGTGAGGAAGCTAATTAGGAGTGAGAGGAAGACATGAGAAACCAATACCCTTATTTATTTTAACTTAATTTTGGGGATGAAATTTCCTAATGTGGGGAGGATTGTCACATTTATACCCTAACTCTAAGTACATTCAAATTCATTATGAATTTCATTTACATGTTAAATTTTGGTTAAATTAAATATAAATAGTTAGGCTATTGTGTTAGGTCTAGCCATGACTTATACTTGATCAAGGAGCAAAAAATTTTAACTTTTAATGACACATAAAATGAATAGAATATTAAGAATAAAATGGATATGAAGTTTAATTGAAGTAAAGGATAAGAATTTAAATGTTAGTAATAGATGAGGACTTAATTGATACAAATTATCGATTTGGATTAAAGTAATTAAAAGCTTGAGGTTTCATAGGTAACAAAACCATTTCATTAAGTGTCTAAGTGGATATTTTATAATTTGGGTTATCCATATTAGGGCTATCTTCTTCTCAAAATTGTGGTCATTGGGTGCATCCATTTTTGTCAAAGAAAATAAAAGAAAGGAAGAGAAAAAAGAGAGAAACTATAAGGGTTGATTACATTTCCAAGTTTAGGCTTGATTCAAAAGTGAAATTTGGTGATCAAAAACACTTTTCAAGCTATAAATTTTATCCTAAAAGCCCTTGGTGATTGATTTGGTAAGTAATTCTATAGTTTTTGGTTGATTGGGATTAGGGTTTCCATGCAACAGTTCTCGGGTTATAGAATTCTGATTTTTCAGTCTTGTCATTTTGATAAGATGTTGAGCTAAAAAGCTTCAAATTGAGTTTTCTTTAATGTTATAAAAGATTTCAAAAGTTCTCTAAAACTTTCCCTCTTTTAGCTTGATCTGATTCAGTTTCTACATTAGAGTAATAAGAGGAAACATTTTACTGCTCAATCTATTTGAGTAAAATGACCTGATTGTGTTCAGCTACCTATGTCTTTCTTTGTACTAGTCAAAATGAAGCAAAATTTTTATGGTATATATTCTGACATATAGATCTACATTTGATAAAAAAAATTAAGACTTAAATTCCCTTCCTATAAGTTGTAGCAATGTTTTGAAGTTTGCCTTAAAAATAGCTCTTTAAGAGTTAATGGATCAGATTTTTGAAACTGAGTTGGTTTGCATTTTATGCGTATCATTTGGGGGATGCATGGCTATATCAATATGTGAGATCATTATATTGATGATTTTTAAATAAAATTTCATGCTTAAGGTGCTGGAAAAGGCAAGGAAAGTGGTGGTGCAAAATAAGCTAGTCAGTGATCGAATTGTGTTTGTTTTGGAAGCTATTTTGTGAGTAGATTATCAAGCCTTTAAAATCTATTTATTTCCACAATAAAATGATATTTCTTAATGTTTTTTATGGACCTGAAATGAGGTATTTAAATGGTTTCAATTCAGCCTTGTTGATACTTGAATTACATGTTTTCATTTCAAGCTTTCAAGGTTTCAATTTACAAGTTAAATATGTTATTACTATATACTTGTTTTGGTAACATGATTTAAGGTTATTTTAATTTCTTGATGGTTTAAGATCAACTTAGTTGTTCTTACTTTAGATTATGATGAGTGGTGTTTTGAATTTGAATACTTTGTTGAACAACGATTATGATAAAAATGCTTTGGCTAGTAATTATTGAAAATGGTATTTGTTTTGTGTGTTACCACCCTATATGAGAATGTTCGTAGGTGATATATGCACATTTAAAATTGTGTTGGTTGTTATTGCACAATAAATAACGGGGCAATTGATTGAAGGATGGTGAAGGCAGAAGGGTCATTCTGTGCTAATATAGTCCAAGGGTTAGCCTTCAAGTGTGCCTAGAGAGTGAGTTTGTGAAGGCATGTATATTAGGGACAGATTGTGATGCTTGTTATAAGGATGGTTAATACATATGAAATCTTATATTTATATTTTCAAAAGCTTGTGCTTTACTTGGCTTAATTTGTATAAATTTAAAAGCAAGGATGGTTTTAATATCTCAAATGGATTGTAAAATGATTTTAAATACTTTAGTATACTGATTTGAGATATTTATTATGTTTGGTTTAACCAAATTATTTTATGCTTGAAATATCTATTCATTGAGTACTATGTTTTATAAACTTTTTTAGATAACAGGGCTTGATAGTGGGTGGCCTAAGCTAAGTGAGTGTAGATAGAAGTTTGGAAGTCATGTTGGCCAACATCCTTATTTGAGAAGTCATGTATTATGTTTTCTCACCTTCTTTTCATATGTATTGTATATGTACATGTCTTAAAATTAAATAATGGTGGCTAGGCTAAATGTAAAACAACTACTAGTAACATATTTTTTTAAGCTTAAATGATAATCAATTGTTTTGTATTTTGTGTACAAATATGGATTTTAACCTTGTTTTAAAATGTGATTTCCTATGTTATTTAGTTATCTTATACTATAGTTAATATTCATAAACTCATCAAATTACAAGAATATTTCTATTTTCCATTAGACGAGTACATCAAGCTTTTCTTAGGATGTATTTAATTCTTTAAGCTAAGATAATTATTAATATAATTTAACTAAAACAAATGGTTTGCTAAGTGGTTGGTTTTAAATGTCCATCTCGAGCTATATGGGACAAGGTGTGAGATTATTAGTCAAGAAAATAAATAATAAAAGAAAACAGTCCTAGAGGGGGGGTGAATAGGACTATCAAATAAAAATGAGAAATTAAAAGAATTATTTGCAAGAATTGAATGGAATTTGAGAAGGAAGAATGAAGAACATAAAAATTTAAGGAGTTTAGATTCAACAACAATCCTATGTCTCCACCTAACTTATCCCTAAGTTAGGATTTTCAATCATCCATAATCTTATTCACAATTTTGATATTACACAAGATTTTTATGGCTCACTCTTACAACCTTACAACTTGAGTTTTCAAGGCTCACTCAAAAACCAAATCCCAAGTGTTTCAATGGACAACACTTAAACCAATTCTTTCAGAAATAAATCTCACTTCCCTTTTCATATATCCTAAGATTTAAAATGAAGAGAAATTGTATTTCTAACACACAACCAACTCTCACAAAATTTATATAAATAAAGAATTGTTTAAGAGAATTTGAGAGCTCAATTCAATGCTTAAGAAAGAATCAATGATAAATAAGTTTCTTAACTTCCATTCAGCTTTAAAGGTGTTTTTATAGACAAAAACTCAAAAATATAGCTACTGGAGGTGCAAATAATATGTCCAACATCTATATTTTGAATCCAATGTTTATAATTTTGAATTATTGAAAGTGATATTGTCAAACATCTATACATGGATTGAAATAATGATTGGCTACTAAAGACGTTTAAATTTTCCTAGGCTTTCTTCATATAAGTTGTAGATATTTGACTTAGATTTCTATATCATTTTGAATGACCTCAATTGGACTTCTGTAGCTCAAAATATGTCTTAAATATTAAGAGTTGTACAATCTAAAATACAAACTACTATTAAATAGCTATACACAAGTTTAAGCCATGATTTTCTATTAGAGACGTTTGAATTTACCCATACTTTCTTCATTAAAGTTGTAGACATATGACTTAGATTTCCATATCATTTTTAATCACTTTAATTGGACTTCTTTAGCACAAGATATGTTCAAAATACTAAGACTTGAGCAATCTAAAATGCATACTACTATCAAACAACTATGCACAAGTTAAAGCCATGATTTTCTATTGGGAGACACTTGAATTTGCCTATAATTTCTTCATAAGAGTGGTAGATGTTTGACTTATCTTTCTATATCATTTTTAATCACTTCAATTGGCTTCTGTAGCACAAGATATGTCCAAAATACTAAGAGTTGTGCAATCTAAAATGTAGACTATTGTCAGACAGTTGTGCACAAGTTGAAGCTATGATTTTATGTTTGACAAGTTTGAATTTTTCCCATATGTTCTTCATAAAATTTTTATATTTTTGACTGAGCTTTCCTTATCATTTTGAATCACCTCTGTTGGATTTTTGTAGCTCAAGATATGTCTAAAATGCTAAGAGCTATGCAATTTGAAATGGCAGCTGCATACGTTGGTTTCGACTTAATATTTTCATACCCTAAATGAACTCAGATCTTGACAAGCAATCCTAATTCAGAAAGCTCAAGATGTCTATTTCAAATTTAAAAAATATAACTTTCTCTTTATAAAGCTCTAAGGATGTCAAAAGCCTCCTTAAATATTAGAG
Source organism: Mallotus nudiflorus (assembly GCA_947683625.1). Lineage (NCBI taxonomy): Eukaryota > Viridiplantae > Streptophyta > Magnoliopsida > Malpighiales > Euphorbiaceae > Mallotus > Mallotus nudiflorus. The sequence goes on along the minus strand of CANTUR010000256.1, from coordinate 736,032 downwards.
GTCGAATCAACCCAAGATAAACATACTTCATTTTAACTTTCAATGAGTACTAACTTATACACACTCAAAAAAAATTAAATGCTCATAATTAATTTTGTTAAGATTAAAATTAAGATTGATTATTGATAAGGTTAGCAATAAATTTTCTTTAAAATTAAGGATAATATTTTGGATATATAGTTGCCATTTTTATGACATTTTTGACATAAAGTTAGTACCTTTACTGGTGTAATATATTAAATAGTATTTTTGTATAAATAATACTGTAGACTATAGGTTTTAGCGTACACTCAAGATTTTATCAACCATGACATTGCTTGAGTTCAGGGCTCTAGAGAACACACTAACCACTATCATAAAGACATGGCGCAGAGATGAGGAGTCGCCACCCACGGTAATAACTCGGAAAAATTAAAAAATGGTGGTACTTAATTCTCCAAAAGAAAGCTACCACCATAACCAAGAGATTCTAGATATGAAATACCAACTTCTTTCAGTCTTGTGTTTAATTAGAATTACTTTATGAATTACTATCTTACCTTCTATTTACATGCAATTTCATATAAACCCTTATTAAAACAATCAACTCTAGGCAAACTAGTCATGAAACATACATGTAAATAATGCTCTCATTTAAATTCACAATCTCTAAGTTAGTCTAATCTACATTAATTTAATTAAATGGGCTAAATCTAAATGTTTTAATTTACAAGTGAGCCTAAGGACTAATGGGCCTAATTCTTATTCAATTTTAATTAAGTGAACCTAAGCTATTTATTTTAATTCTAAAATGAGCATAAATCTACAAATTATGAAGTATTTAAATTAATGAACCTAATTCTACATGTTTTAATTCTAAGGTGATCTTAAATCTACAAATTATGGAAAAAACTTAAATTAAATGGGCCAAGTCTAAATTAATTAAATTAAGTGGGGTCTATGTCTAAATTAACTAAATGGACCTAAGTTATCTCTACCTTAAATCTAATTAATTATGGGCCTAAAGATGCATTTTTTATTAATTAAACATAAAAATCCTAAAATTATTTAAATGGGTTAAAGTCTAACATGAACCTAGGGCCCAAAACATATAAACACAAATAAACAAGCCCAAAAATAACAAAAAAAAAAAAACATCAAAGCAATTAAATAAAAGATTAAACAACTCAACTAAAATTATTCTAAGAACCCTAATTTAATTAAAGTGACTTTAAATAAATAAATAATATAATATAATTAACAAGCAACTCTAATCCTATCCACTTAAATCTAATTCAATTTTAATTAAACAACTTAATGACTTCTATAGCCATTAATTTTAATTAATTACCTAATTAAAACCCTAATATTACTAACTAATTAATAAAACACATAATCACACAAACATTATTTCATTATTTCCACTATTGGGGTTATTACAATGAACTATTAAAAATAACAAGAAAAGAAAAATTGATACAATCCCAAAAATAATAAAATAAAAAATTTAATCCATGTCATTCCATGGACCTTCATGGGTTTTATTTTCCTAGGAAGATCATCATGTGATCCCCTCCATAATTGCCAACACAAAAGAATAAACAATGATTATCGAGTAATAAAATTGAAATTTATTAAAATTAAAAATAATAAAATAAAAATAAAAATAAAAGAAGGGAGGAAAGAAGATGATGCTTATGGATGCAGTATCAGTTGCTCCTCAGACTAGTAAAATCACCGTTGCTTTTTCAAGTAGGTTTTCAAAAACTTATTGTTCTTCTTCTCAAAAGTCTCCTTACTCCAAAGATAAATAATTACAAGAGAATATATTTTTATGCTGCCTAGAGACAAAATAGAAAAGCCTCTAGTCTAAGAAAAGAATCCCCCCCCCCTCTTTTTAAGGGCTCATGCTAGTCTTTTATAAGAAAAACCTAGCCAAAAAATGTATCCTACTATAATTTGTTTTTCACAGAGTTTTAATTTTAAAAGGACTTTAATTTCCTAAAAATTCAGATAAATATCATTTGACCAATCAAAATTTAGGAAACCAAACTTTTTTACTGAAATAAAATAGAAAAAATCAGATGGAACATGCCTAATTCTGACCAAAATTGTGTAATTCCAATCAAAATTACATAATTTCGATCTCTTCTTTGTTTTTTTTACTTTTAATTACAAAAAAACCCTGAAAGTGTTTAAACTTTTCAAATAGGTCCTAAAAATTTACAATTAAGGCCTTAAAAAAACCAATTAAACTCTTTTAAAAATACATTTAAACTCTTGAGGTTTCAAACTTCAAGTATCGAAGAACTATTTATAATATTTTCATCATTGGAGTCTTCTGTCGCATCCACACTTCATCATCCCAAAATTGGGTGTTTACAAATACTATTTTCTCATGTATTTATAAAAATTATTTTTTATTTTTTATTATTCATTTTATCTCCTTTCATCCTCATTTATTAATTTCGTTCATTTCTTAATCTTGTACTTTCATTTGGTTAACTAAGGAAAAGTGCCAAGAACCTTGCAATTAGTCATCTAATTTTAATGATAATTAATGAATCACTTAAGGTACTATTCCTAATTAATTTCTAGATCATGCATTATTATTAATGTTTTCTTTTATTTTTTTACTTTTCATTTGCTTTAGTATTCCTTGATACCTTAACATATTTTTTTATTATTTTATTATTATGTGAATGGAATATATATAATTGTCATAAATGTGATGTGCACTTGCATGTGTTTGCCCACTAACCCGTCTTATAGGAATTACAAGAATAAGAATTTTCTTATATTTTCTACTTTTGATGTATTTAATAGGATAGGCATTTCTCAAAGTGATGTAATAATTAATCATAATCCCCTTTTATTTTTTTATTTTCATTTTGATGTATTTATTAGAGTAGCTATTTCAAGAGTTATAATTCTTAATCACATTCCCCATTTTATTTTATTTTTATTAGTTCTTGTGTGCTATGTGCTTACTTGCCTACTTGTTTTACTTGAAATACATGTCACTACTTATTTGATTAGCCATATGTATGATGCTTACTTATTTGCTTCTTATTTATATTTGCAATGTATGCACACAAAATCTAATTATCTAGAATTTTAATTCCTAATTCAATACTAATTCAGATTGACTAATATTCAAGTGTGGTAAGTGCATCATTAAATAGAAACTAGGGTAATGCAATAAGTGAATCTAAGATGTGCATAATTAAGAAAAACCATTCAATAGATGCTGACTCTCTGAACCCAAAATCTCTGATAGGGGAAGTGGGTTTCCATTAACTCATTTCCTATTTTTTTGCTATAGTCAAGTGGCGACTCTAAACTCATAGGGTCGGCTCCATAAGATTGTCCCTCCCTTAATAATAACAGAAGAAAATAAAATATCCTTGTCACATGTCTCTTGTGAGCTGTGATCACCACTCTTATACCACATATTGGCAACTCTAATAGGGTTCGACCCAAAATCTCTAGTTTATGAGGAGTTAAAATCAAAATTAATAATTTTCATTTTATGCACACTTATTTTTCACTTTCCATTAAAACAACATACCAAGTGCATTTCATAACACTCATTACACTTACATAAATGGTCCCTATTAGCCGATGCCACTGAAGCAACTACCACCATGGTTTCACTCGAGTCATGGAGTGGTTCATTTAGTATCATCACCTCTAGCTTTTACTTAAGGATCTACCAGACTCATCTGTTGGGCAACCCGAGTTTGGCTCACTAACCCGAGACTGTTAACCCTAACTCATATAGGGGCATCTCACTAAAGGAACCTAAGCTTTCTACCTTCAACTCAACTCATGTAGATAAACTAATAGACACTTCCTTTAAGGTCCAACCTGGCTTATGCATGATTACCTTTCTTAATTTAATAAAATGGATTAAGAATTGTTGACTAGACTATTCCAAGAAGATACAAATGGTAAACCCTTAAGTGAATTATATATGACTCCTGGAATATGTTAAATGTTACCATATCATGCATTAAAACTAGTTCCTTATTCCAACCATATTTTATGTGCAAATAAAAATTGCACATGAACTATGAGCATCATTTGTGATGTCATCATGTGTATACTATGCCAACATTATGCATTTACGTTAGGTCATACTGAAGTTGTTCTTAGGTTTGTCTTTGTATTCGATCTTAGTAGCCTAGTTTGAGCACAAGTCCAAGAATTCCCTGATGATTCAAGGATCAACACCCACCAAGAGAATAGACTGTAGCCCATGGAGCGATGAGGTTGGACGAAAAAGAGTGCATGTGCTTGGTTTACTTGTTTTGCAAGTTTACGCTAACCACATTTGTTCATGATGTGTTTGTCTTTCTTTTCATGCAGACATACATACATAATAGGTAATGCATGATCTAACACATTTTTTCAAATAACCATTTTAGAAGCATACATCTTGCATTGTCACGTATACTATAAGCACCCAATTTCTAGATGATTTGAGTTTGAATGCGACAGAGAACTTGATAAAGAAAATTGACTATGAAACTATATTTATTGGATATGATTTATTAGTTTTGAAATAAATTATAAATTACTTTTATTTTATTTTATTTTATTTTTAGGACTTACATTTAAATTTAAATTTTAATTATTTCTTTAAAAAAAATTCAAAAAAAAGATAAAATTAAAAAAATGTTGCCATCAGAAATCTAAACTTCCAACCGAAACTCCATAATTTTTTTTATTTATTATTTTATTTTATTTTATTTTTATAATTATTTTTTATTGGTTGTTTTATTTGATAAATATGTTTTTATTAGATAAATATATTTTTTTACTAAATAAATGATAAGATTTTTTTTTTGAATATTTATCCTGAATCTAACATAAGGTTACAGGGCTAAGTTCTATATATTTATCATTTTCTCTTCTTACAAGGGGAAGCTCCTAAGGTTTTATTATTTTTTCCTCTACTCTTCTAATTTTAGCTAAGAGCAAAAGCATACCCACTTTTCTTGATTTTTTTTACGTATATTTCTTCAATTCTTTGCCATAAATCATATCAAAATAAAAACTAAAACTCACAAACAATACTGAAGCCACAGGTTTCCATCAAAGGTTGATCAAACTCTAAGTGGAATCAATACTGCATTCCATTCTCTTCTTCATCTCCTTTCTTTTATTTTGATTTTAATTTTAATTTTATTTATTTATTTTGTTTAGCTTTCTTGGTTTATTATTTTTCAATCATTATTAACTATCAATTGATTTACTAATTCACTCACTTTTTTATTCCATTTCGTTTTTACTCTTCTTTTGGTACAACTATTGTTTTCAGGTGTTCATTCCTTTTACTATTTATTTATTTATTCATTTTTTTATTTCATTTTTTTATTTTTGTTTTTTCATTCATTTATTCTACTAATATTTGTATTTGTTCTTTATTATTTTTTATCTTTCATTTTTATTTTTAAATTCTTTTCTATGTATTTTATTTTCATTATTTTTATTTTATTTGATCTTCATTTAATTTTAATTTTATTTATTTAGTTACTAATCTTTATTTATTTTATTTTTTATGTTTTATGATTATGGACGGAATGACATGAATTCATTATGAAAAAAAAAACTTATGAAGGTCCATGGAATGTCATGGATTAAAATCTTGTTCTAAATTTATGTAGATTATTAGGGTTTTATTATCTTGTTAATTTTTTTTATTTTTGTGTTTGTTACTTATTTTTGGGTTTGTATAATTTTATTATAATTTTTCAGTAGATCATTGTAATAGCCCTAACAATGGAAAATAGTGAAATATGTAATTTTTTTACATTATTAAAATTAATTAGTAAAATAGGTTCATTTGGTAAGACCTTAATTAAAATAAATTGTGGTAGTAGATTAATTTAAGTTGCATGTAATTAAAATTAGGGTTAGAAATCACTGAATGTATATTTGATTTGTCATTTGCTTTATTTTTATTATTTGGTCTTGTTTGTTTATCTTTATTTATTTTGGGCTCCAAGCCCACGTTAGGCTTTAATTCATTAATTAATAATAGGATTTTAAAATTGGTTTTTTAGGTTTATTTAACTTTCAAAATTTAAACCCATTTACGTTAATAGACGTAGGCCCACTTTAGTTTAATTAAAATTAACTTAGTCTTAGCTCAGCCCATTAAAGCATTTCCTTTAAATAAATAGAATTAGGATCACTTCATTTAATTTAAAATTAATTAGAACTAGGCCCACTAATCCAATTTCTTTTTTCTTTTAATAGACTTAAGTCGATTCCTTTAGAATTAAAATCAATAGACTTAGGGTCATTTAAATTAAAATTAAATAAGAATTAGGCTCATTAGCTTTTAAACTAATTTGTAAATAAAACATGTTGATTTAGCTCATTTAATTAAAATTAATGTAGATTAGACTAATTGAAGGACGTTGTGCTTTATGAATGCATTATTTGTATGTTTTTTCATGACTAGTTGCCTTGGAGTTAGATGTATGCTAAATTAGGGTTTAAATGAAATTGCATGTAAATAGGAAATAATTTAGTAATTAATAAAGTAATCTAAATGAACATAAAACTAAGAGAAGTTGGTATTATGTATCCAAAATTTCCTAGTTGTGGTGCTAGCTTTCTTTTAGACAATCGAGTACCATCACTTTTAATTTGTCCCAATTATTACCCTGGGTGGCGACTCCTCATCTCCATGCCATGTGTTTGTAATATGGTAGTGTGTTCCTTAGAGCCCTGAGCTCAAACAATGTTGTAGTTGCTAAAATCTTAGATGTATACTAAACCCCATTGTCTACATTGGCGACTCCACTGGGGATAAGAGATAGTGATTCTACTTATGTTCTTTAGAATTATTTTATTAATTATTATTTTATTCTTGAATTCATTTGCATGTCCCTATAAACTAATAGAATTAGTTTATGGTTCCATGATTCCACTAGCTTCATGGGATGATAAATTGGCCAACCATCACTCTTAGCCTTAAATCGGTTCAAGAGAGATAACCAAGCTCATCTTATTAGAGTCTGTAACCCAAGTCTTAAAGGGGGGTAGTCTTCTCTCAAGTTTTCAAAGGATGTCAGGCCCCTAAGGGAACCTTAACTTTTCACCAAACTTAACCACATATAATGGCCTAGTTATTTCCCTTAGGATTTACCCACATTGCTTGTGTTTGTTGCCATAAGGTATTTCTATCTATAAAGGCCTAAGCCTATACCTTTTGAGGTCTATTTTGGTTAATAAAGATCAGGCTAATCTTTTATACCTAAAAATGTTATTTCTATGCTTTATTGCTTTGAGAGATTTGGCATACACGTTAGTTCTTGATATTCTTTATTAATATTAAGGCCAAAACCAAAAATCCTAGGAAAAGAGACTCGTCATTAAACTCGTGTGTGAGAAAAATAAGGTTGGAAGGATGTATGTTATACACTTGATTTATTACTTGTATACTTGACTTGACTTGCTACTTGTTGCATAGCACGTGCATCATGCATACATGCACACATGCATTTCATGCATCATACTAACACTTTACTTTTTTAGCCAATATATATTCATCTAGGTCTTCCTATGTTTGGAAATGGAAAGGTGGTGGACTAATAAGAACTGATCTAAGTCCACAATCAATAATAAAAGAGATCCTCTCAAGATTAGAGAAGAGTACTATCAATCCGCTATAACTAGAAGCTATAACAAATCAAACATAAGAGATGGAACAACAACAAGGAGGAAAGTGGACCCTATAAGACATTAAGGGAGCTTTGATAGATGACATGAGAGTAATAATGCAAGATGAACTAAGACAAGCCTTAGTTGGGTTAATTCCATAAGCTGCACCTACATCTACACCTGCACCTACACCCATTGTTGTAATTCCACCTGCTACTATTATGGGAGATCCACCTGCTAATAATGATAATACTAAGGGGCAACCATTGAATGCTGCAAGGAATGTGCCTACTATGGAAATAAAATATTAGGATGCAGTGAACCTTATGGTGGAGAAAGCTAAGAAAGAATCACTTGAGCTAGTTTAGGAACTTAAGTTGAAGCAGATGCAAGCATTCACTTAGAAGATGTCTAAGATGGAAGAGCTGATGAGAGGTCAAGGCTTGGGGTATCCATTTGATTTTAATTACATGATAAGCACTGATGGAGATAAACTTCCAAACAAATTTAAAATGCCTCAACTATAGAAATTTAATGGTTCTGGAGATCCAAGGATTCACTTTAAACAATATACCACAAACATAAGCACCATAAAAGCCCTATTATCTATAGTCACTAAATTGTTTCTGTTGTCCTTAGAAGGAATGGTTGTGAATTGGTATCGTGGGTTAAAGAAATCAATCCAGACTGATTTGAAAGAACTGTGTTCTACTTTCTTGAAGTAATATAACCATAACACCAGTCTAGAAGTGTCTATTCAGGATTTGGAACTGACCAAGTAGAAATTTAATGAATCTTTCTTAGACTTTTTAACTAGATTCATGAATAAGGCTGGATTAATGAAGAACAAACTGGCTGAGAAGGATCAGGTTAGGATAATAGTCTGAAATGTGTCACCCAATCTAGTTGAAAGGCTACAAATGATGAATCCTAAAACATGTATGAACCTTTATGATGATGGTTTGCAAGCTAAAGAAACTGATAATGAGAAAAAGAGGAGCAAGGAACTACCCAATTGGGGGCACACAATAAGGAAGCACTAGCCAGGCTGTGGAAGTGCATGTTGTACAAACACCAAGGAGATTCTCCAATTTTAACCATCCCCTGTCCGAAGTCTTAGACCGCTTAATGCAAAAAGGCTTGCTTCGACCCTTAACCTTTTCCAAACTACCAAACCTAAATGTCCCTAGCTATGACCCAAACAGTTATTGTAAATTCCACAAAGTAGTTGGACATTCCATAGATACCTACATCCACCTTAAACATGAAATCTAAAACCTTATAGACTCTGGAATGATCATAGACCTTGAAAGTCTAAGCACCATAAATAATTATTTCCTAAACCATCAAAATGTTCCACCCCAACCACCATGATAATTAACTCAGGAGTAAGTGAGGAAGAAGTGTTAAACTCCTTTAGGGACCTAGACCTTAAAACTAATGAGAAATCTCCTAATTCCCCTAAAGATGTTGAACGAGTAAAAGAATTATTAGGACAACCTTCAAGATAATTTGACTATAAGGTGTTTTATTGTAAACCACCTTCTTTTGATATACCATTGAGTCAATTATGCCTACAGAATGGGATGATGAGTTTGATGATGAGAAACTACTAGATAAAAAAGAAAAATGCACAGTTGAGGTACAAAAAGATGAAGTCATAGACACAGTTGGTGAGAAGATGCAAGAATAGCCACTTTGTCAACCACCTAAAGGACAACCACCTTGAACTTTAGCATTTAGAATAAAAAATAAATTTTGTATTGTTTTCTTTGAATAACATTTTAGCCACTTTAGAACTTTTGTTTTAGTGATCGATGATATGAATTTTGATCATGCTTACTTATGTAACATGCATCCTGATGGTACTATGCCTTGTGATATTGATTGCATCTGCATGTTTAACATAAATTTGATCTAATTAGATTCATTAAGTATAGGCATAAATGCAAATTTAAAGAACATTCATATATTACATGATATAACTTCTAAAAAGAGAAATTTTTTTTAAAAAAAAGAAAGAATAAAGAGATAGAAAAAATAAAAAGAACAGTAAGGTAAAATTATAAAGAAAATTCAGGACTAGTTAATAACAAGAGTTATATCATGTGATGTAATGAATGTACTCATTTTTACCCTAATGAATAACTAAAACTGAATTTGAAATTTTTGTTCAAATATCACATATTTGTCTTTATCATATTGCATAAGTATCTGAATGGAAAGACAAAAAATAATGAAAGCTAAATCAGAGCTATGCGATCACTATTTTAGTTATGTTTTCTCTTTTATTGCCTTTTTGTGATTTTGTTTATAAGTATAGTGTCCTCTTGTACATAAACAATTCAGGTGGCTCAATAACTTGTGTTACAACCCTTACCTTATAACTATCATCAATCATTGCATCAACATCATATTCTACTCAAGAGTTCTTCTAAGAGCAAGTCCATTTTATTTTAGGTTTAAGAACTTTCTTCAGTCAGTTCACTTACTCCTCTACATCTTTAATACATGAGACTACAACTAATGGGGTTAAATTAATAGCAATAGTGGACAAACTAAGTTTCTTGCATGGAAAAGACTATAAGAAACATGGAAAAGACTGCTAGAATAAAGTTAATGAGTTCAAAATATAGCTCTAGGGGCAAATTACAGAACAGTAAATCTGCATTCAAAGAGCGAAGATGGAACACAGAAGTATAAGAGTTCTCGAGGCATAAAGAAGTAAACTATAACCAACAACCAATAATTCATCAATACAACACAACCTGGTCATATGTCCGATAAGCTATATCAAAAGCTCTAACATCATAAGTACCAATAGCGAAGCATTCAATGCTCACACCTACAAGTTATTGATAAAGCACCTCATTCTTACACTCCAAGATCAACAAAATAGCTCTATTCTAAATAGGAGACCTATTAGGATTATGCATGTCATACATAGCATGCATACAGTTGCATACATCTGTTGTGAAATACTTGCTTTGCATTGCATAATAAAGTCTTTAAGCCCATATAAGATTGTATAAATACTCTGCTACTAATATTCAAAATTAGCATTGTAAAAATGCAAAAAAGTAATCAAAATGTTCACATGTGAAGCATCTAAAGGAAAAAGGGTAACACTATTAAGGTAAACCTAATGCTCAACAGGACTCTAGACTATAAGAGCCCAATTAATTATTGGCCCATCCAATAAGGGAATATAACCAATAGTGATACTTACAAATGCATCATCCTAGCGACCTCAAGAGGCTAGATAGGAAGCTCAAGCTCCTTAGATTCAACATCCATCTCCATAGTCTCATATGGAGTATCATCTAGAATATCTCTCCACAACAGTTAAACTAGTGTAGGGTATGGAATATGGTGATAAGAAGGTCCGACATGTCAGTAATACACGTGTTAGCCCTAAAATGGAAGGATGCACTCGAAACTTGAAATGAATGCACTCTAAAAAATTATTTAATTATGAAATAAGACCTCTAACTCCTAAACCTTTTTTGTAGGAGATGTCAATAAGAGGAACGAAGCCCTTTACCATAGTATCAATAGGAATGATAGAAAGATAAATTTAGCTTAAAGCCATAACTTCAATAGTGGAGTATTGTTACCTTGTGATCAGAGATATCATCATTATAATCAAAAGGGAAGAATGCACAAGGATAACATTGCATTTTGAAAAAATCTCTTCACTTACAAATAGACCATACTAACTTATGGTATTTTGTATAAGGAAAAATAAAAGAGAATGAAGAAGGGGAAAGGAATCAATACATCAATAAGAATGGACAAGATAGCAAATGCCAAACACTCATCAAAATAATCAAGAGAACTAACAAAACCCTATTTCCTTAGATTTTGTAATAAAGTACAATCTCAATAATAAAATCCACAAATTAAAAGTAAATTCATCCACTTCATGAGATCATGTGCCTTTGATTATAATGGATTTCTTTTATTAGCCTCATAGAATTCAAATGATAAGTTAATAGCTTTGTGTTGAGAGTTTATCAACTCTAATCAATCTAATGCTTTCTTTGCACCCAAACAAGGGGAAGAATATACAAAAACAACATTTGTGGACTTGTAGTATAAATTGCTTGAATTTCAGAGTATCATTTTATTCTTTTGAATGATAAATGTGCATATAATCCACTCTAATGCTTAGAAATGAGTACGAGTATAAAATCCTTTGATGGTATCCATGCTAACTAATATGAAAAAGGCAGGGGAATACTAAGAAGATAATTAAAATAAGAGAAAGCTTAATGTACTCCAATGCTCATAAATAAGTAAGAGTATCAACGTGAACCTCTGGTGGTATCCACGCTGAGTAATACAAGAAAGGAGGGGGAATACTAAAAGAGGACCATGCTAAAAATTGCTCTATTTACTTAAATGCTTTGTAAGAGTATGAGTATCCAAAGGACCTTTCCAACGGTATCCACGTTGAGTAATATATGAAAGGTAGGGGAATCCTAGGATAAGGAATAAAAGCACAAAAATAACTTAAAGACTATTTTAATACTTAGAATTCAATCTTTATGTGCTCAATTTCTATAAGTTTTATTTAGCAAATTCTCCTTAAAATTAGGTGTGGAAGTCAGCTCTCCACTTGGTAAATAATATGCTCTCAACATAAGATGGTTAATGATATTTTGACTCTTACGAATTGTAAATAAATGGTAGTCATGAAAACTAAATTAGTGAGATTCATTGAGTGCATGCTATCTTGTAATAAAGTGATGAATTTTCTTATAAATTTTCAAAAAAAAAAGGTACCTTTAATAGTAATCATCATATTGAACTAACTTCAAAAAGTCTTTAAGAACAGTAACTCGATAAAAAGATAAACCCATCATATGGAATTAGCACTAGCGCCAATCAAAATTAGCTACAACGAAGGCAGTTGATCAAAGCAATCAATGAAGAAATTCAAAGAAATCAACACAAATTCCAATCAGTCAGTACAGTTAATCAACATAAAGTCTCGAAATCCTAGTCAACACAAAATTCTAATGTGATGTCTGCATTTTGCATACATTGCACTTTATCTCAGTTATATGCTACACAATAGCTATAACAAAAATTTTCAGATTCACCTTGTTATATGCTACGCAGTAGCTATAACATAATTTTTAGATTCACTTTGTTAAATGCTACACAGTAGATACAAAAAAATTTCCAAACAATCACAACTTTTTAGACACTGCACAGTAATTATAGCACATTTCAAATCTTTTACTAGATGCTCCACAGGACCTATAGCATATTTGCCTTTAGCTAGACACTACATAGTAGTTATAACATATTTTCGTTAAACGTTCCACAAGAAATATAGCAAAACTTTCAATCACAGTTGTTAGATGTTTTATAGGAACTATAGTACAATTTGCTAGACACTACACAATAGTTATAGCATATTTTTATTAAACGTCCCATAAGGAATATAGTGAAAATCATGATCACTAGAAGTCCCACAGGGAATATAGTTAAAATCACAATTGCTAAATGTCCCATAAGAATTATATAGAAAAATGCACTGAACACAGTGTCAACTGTTATTCACTGAACACAGTGATAGCATTATCGCTACATATTCCACCGAAACTATAGCGTGTTTTCAAAATGCACTAAACGCAGTGTCAATCGCTACTTATTGAATATAATGATAGCATCACCACTATATGTTCCACAAGAACTATAGCCTATTTTCAAAATACACTGAACACAATGTTAATTATTATTCATTAAACATAATGATAGCATCACCGTTATATGATCATAACTATAGCCTATTTTCAAAATGCACTGAACGCAATGTCAACTGCTATTCGCTAAACGCAGTGTTAACTACTATTCATTAAATATAGTGATAGCATCACTACTATATGTTCCACCGAAACTATAGCCTATTTCCAAAATGCACTTAACACAATGTCAATCACTATTCACTGAACACAGTGACAGCATCATAGCTAGAAATTCCATAGGAATTCTAGTGTTCCCTAAATCACATTCAACACTACATAATGTTATGCATAGTCATGGCACACAGGAAAGTGTTCTGACTTTTTGTTTAGAAATTTTGTGCTTATTTGCTTTGCTGTAATTTGTCAAGCAAACAGCGACTAAGGGGGGCAACTGTAAGCACCCAATTTATGGATGATTTGAGTTTGGATGTGACAGAGGACCCGATGATGAAAATTGACTGTGAAATTATATTTATTGGATCTTATTTATTGGTTTTAAAATAAATTATAAATTATTTTTATTTTATTTTATTTTATTTTTTAGGACTTACATTTAAATTTCATTTTTAAATATTTCTTTAAAAAAATTCGAAAAAAGAGAAAATTGAAAAAAAAAAGTTGCCATCAGAAGGAAATATAGATTTCTGATCAGAAATCCACACTTCCTACTAGCATTTTGCAATTTTTATTATTATTTATTATTTATTTTATTTTATTTGTATGCTTATTTTTAATTGGTTATTTTATTAGATGAATATGTTTTTATTAGATAAATATATATATATTATTAAATAAATAATAAGAATAATTTGTTTTTGAATATTTATCCTAAATCTAACATAGAGTTATAGGACTAGCTTATATATATTTATCATTTTCTCTTTTCATAGGGGGAGGCTCCTAGGATTTTATTCTTTTTTCCTCTACTCTTCTTATTTTAGCTAAGAGCCAAAGCATATCCACTTTTCCTTATTTTTTTACATACTTTTCTTCAGTTCTTTGCCATAAATCATATCAAAATTAAAACTAAAACTCATAAACAATACAAAACACCATAGGTTTCCATCAAATGTTAATCATACTCTGAGGGGAATCAATACTGCATTTCATTCTCTTCTTCATCTCCTTTTTTTTATTTTGATTTTAATTTTGTTTATTTATTTTTTTTGTCTTTCTTGGTTTATTATTTTTCAGTCATTGTTAACTATCAATTGATTTACTAATCCATTCATTTTTTAATTCCATTTCGTTTTTACTCTTCTTTTGGTACAACTATTGTTTTCAATTGTTCATTCCTTTTACTATATTTTTATTATTCATTTTTTTATTTCATCTTTATAGTTTTTTTTTTCATTCATTTATTCTACTGATATTTGTATTTGTTCTTTATAATTTTTTATCTTTCATTTTTATTTTTTAATTCTTTTCTATATTTTTTTTCTATATTTTTATTTTATTTGATCTTGATTTATTTTTATTTTTATTTTTATTTATTTAGTTACTAATCTTTATTTATTTTATTTTTTGTGTTTTATGATTATGGATAAGATGACATGAATTCACTATGGAGAACAAAACCCATGAAAGTCCATGAAATGTCATGGATTAAAATCATGTTCTAATTTTATATAGATTATTAGGGTTTTATTATTTTGTTAATTTTTTTTTACTTTTGTGTTTGTTATTTATTTATTTTTGGGTTTGTATAATTTTGTTATAATTTTTCAGTAGATCATTGTAATAGCCCCAATAGCAGAAAATAGTGAAATATTTAATTTTTCTGCATTATCAAAATTAATTGGTAAATTAGGTTCATTTGGTAAAACCTTAATTAAAATCAATTATGGTAGTAGATTAATTTAGGTTGCATGTGATTAAAATCAGAGTTAGAAATTACTAAATGTATGTTTGATTTGTCATTTGCTTTATTTTTATTACCAAGGCCTGTTTGTTTATCTTTATCCATTTTGGGTAGCTTTAATTCATTAATTAATAATAGGCTTTTGAAATTGGTTTTTTAGGTTTATTTAACTTTCAAAATTTAGGCCCATTTAGGTTAATAGACTTAGGCCCACTTTAGTTTAATTAAAATTAACTTAGACTTAGCTTAGCCTATTAAAGCATTTCCTTTAAAATAAATAGATTTAGGATCACTTTATTTATTTTAAAATTAATTAGAATTAGTTCCACTAATCCAATTTCTTTTATTAGACTTAAGTTGATTCCTTTAGAATTAAAATCAATAGACTTAGGCTCATTTAAATTAAAATTAAATAAGAATTAGGCTCATTAGCTTTTAAACTCATTTTTATATAAAACATGTAGATTTAACCCATTTAATTAAAATTAATGTAGATTAGACTAATTGAGAGACGTTGTGTTTTATGAATGCATTGTTTGTAGGCTTTTCATGACTAGTTGCCTTGGAGTTAGATATAAGCTAAATTAGGGTTTAAATGAAATTGCATGTAAATAGGGAATAGTTTAGTAATTAATAAAATAATTCTAAATGAAGATAAGACTAAGAGAAGTTGGTATTCCATATCCATAATTTGTTGCTTGTGTGGCTAGCTTTCTTTTAGAGAATCGAGTACCACCACTTTCAATTTGTCCTAGTTATTACCCTAGGTGGCGACTCCTCATCTCCACGCCATGCCTTTCTGATATGGTTCCTAAAGCCCTGAGCTCAAACAGTGTCACAGTTGCTAAAATCTTGCATGTGCGCTAAACCCCAACGTCTACACATACATACTAACTTTTCCTATTTTGTAGGATCATGACATATTATACATGCACATCATCATTTCTTTATCCCTAACATTTGGTCTTGTGTAAAAAATTAGCTTTGAGAAAGCTTCATAAGTACAAGACTGTCAAACATATTAATCCTAACCCGATCATTAAGATATCTAACTCTAATCGGTAATTGGCATTAAATATAAAAGAAAATTTTAAGGATGCACTTAAGAAGATGGTTTTTTATAGAAAAATATCTGAATTCTTATGGAATGAAATGAGGACCACTATTGAGCCACTACTTCGGTCAAAGAAAGTGAATAGGGAAGCATCTGGTTCTATGAATGCATGAATTGACAAAGGGAAGAACATGATCCACACTCCAAATCCTCTTGAGGATTATAATGAATATTATTAATAAAGGAAGCACTGTTAAGGTCATTTTTCAAAACTTTGATGGTCGATGATGAAAGCAAAAACTATCTCACCATCATATGAGATTAATGAAGAATGATTATTAAAAAGCAAATTTATAGCCATTTGAAACACTAAAACCCTACATAAGTACCAAACTGAACCTTTTTAAAACCAAACCTTACCTTAAGAAAGAGGCTTTGATAATTAAGAGAGGGAAAGTCTGTGTTGAGTTTTTTTTATTAAGTCAATTAGTAAAGTCCTAAAAATGACCATTTTTATATCTTTAATGTTTATTTTTCAAAGATTTTAGTTTAGGAGCTTCAATTTAACCTCAAAAAGCTCCGAGATGAAAAGTCAAAATTTGGCTAACAGACCTTTCTAAAGGTCAAATCGAGTTCTTAGCGTTGAATTTTAGTTTGAAACTATCTTTTAAAATTACAGTGTGTTAGTATGGACCAATTAACAAAAAGTTAATTTTTTACCTTTGATGATCAAATCAGGTCCTACTCATATAGTAAAATATTGCACAGATTCCTAGGAGTAGTGACCAAGCAAAGAATATTCTTGGACAAATGTCAATCTTGGATTGATTCTAGTATATACTTTTATCTTTTAGTGCCAAATTATACCATTTTTAGTTATAAACTTATTACAACTATACCACTAAGCCTTTGTCTATAAATAGAAGGTTTAAGGAAGCATTTTAGGAGGATAACCAAGCATAAAAGAGAGAAAATTCTTGTAGAAAACAAGTTAGAGTGAGAGGAAAAATAAAAAAAGGGAGAAAAAATAGAAAAATAAGCCTAAACTATGCCAAAATAAAAACTTTCTTCATTTACCCTCTTTCTCTCACGTTTTTGTACTCAATCTCCACTTAATATTTCACCTAAACACTCTCCTAAACACCCATTAATCCCTCCATAATCCAAAAACAACAATCAAATCAAACTAAATCTTACAGCAACCTCAAATTAACCAAAAATCACCCAGAATCAACCTAGAGCTCACTTTACTTTATTTTCTTTCAATCACCATTTCTTTAATCTAAATATTTTTTTGTGATTTTAATCACATATTCAAAGGCTAAACACTTTTTAAAACTCATTTCTCTTCATTTTGGGTTCACATTTTTGGGTTTAGGGCCTTAATTTGTCAAATTTTTAGCAAAAGAGTCAAGTTCTTCACATGTGCTCATGGGGAATGGCTGGAATTAAGCCATGAACAACCGATCGGCTATCCATGGCCGAAATATGACTATCCATGATGAGGTCTAGCTAAACATAAGTGAAATCTATGCTCAACCCTCCGAATGATGCACTCTTTTCTTTGATATAATTCCAACGATGGTCCTAATGACTCATATACATCCTATAATGATTATACATAATTACAATGAGTCTACAAGGTCCTAGGATGATCAAATTTATTATTTTTCTAATTTATTTTAATTTTTAAAATATTTTTCTTTAATACTTATCTTTTTCTTTAAAGCTTTTGCATTCTCTTACTTGTTTTGATTTTGATTGAGCTTATGGTTGATGATCAACATTGTAATGGCACTTGTGTATTCTTAATTATGATTTAATGATTGTGAGTTAATTTTGTGCTAATTTAGTGACCTAATTTTAGGTATTTTGTATCTTGAATTATGTGTGTATTATTGTGTTTGTGTATTGAGTGTTGGCTAAATGCATACTTTCACCCTCTAACTTCACCACTTTTCCCTATATCACCTCTCAACTTTCATTTTAAACTATTATACTTCTCAACTTCTACGCTGAACCTATTTAACTTATAAAATTGATTTGATTCGTTCCGTTTAGCTCATATTTTCACGTGTTATTGAGCTTGTGAAGTTAAAAAAGACCATGCTAGCATGTTCAACTAGTGTATTTAAATGAAATAATAAGTATAATTAAGGATTAAATTATAATTTCCTTTAAAATCTTCTTCTTCTCCTCCTCTTCCTATCCATCACCCACTCGTACCATCATATGCCACCATACAAACCACCATGTGCCACCACTTAGACCACCATATTCTTCATAAAAAAAGGTGTATTTGTTAAACAAGAAATCCAAGTATTTCTCCATTCCTCTTAGCCAACCTTATCCACCCTTGCCTTTATTTTAGTTTTCTCTAATTAATTTGAAGAATTTTGTTTTTGAATGATTTGCAAAACTAAGTAGTTACTTGGAAAATTTTCCTTTACTTTTTGCATGTTAACCACCTTAGCAACTCATAAGAATAGCGTTCACACTATTCAATCACTTGTTCTTAGAAAAAGAAATATAGTCACTTATATTATGCAGCACCAATATACCACACAATGAATTTAAGGTCTAAGATTGAATCACACTGAAAATAGAAAAATAGTGATTATTTTTCTGCATCTTGGTATGGGGTTGTTTATTGATTTTTCTCAAGAATGTATTTTCAAGAGAGGGGAATCAAAAGGTAAATTTTTCTTTTTTTAGGAAATAAGCTATACAAAACATTCTCAATTAGCATTAAGCACCACATAGAAAATGCCAACCAAAAAAAATTCACTAAAGTTCATGATTGAAAAATTAACACATTAAGAAATACAAGAATAACAAAGCTTAAAAAAGTGAATAAAAGACATTTTTATGCTTTCATGCAATACAAGAATAATAAAAGAATCATCGTTAATAACCTCAATGAATTTTTTGAAGATTATTTCAAGCTCTTTGGGTTTTTTAAGATATTTAATTATTTGGATGGTTTTTGTTTTGAATGATAGAGAGAAACATGGTTTTTGTTTTGAATGATAGGATGATGGAGAAAGGATTTTTTTTTTTACAATAATAGGTAAAAAGTAGGAAATATGTTATTATATACACATATATCCACATTAGGTTTTTTTTTTATCCAAGTCAAAGCACCTATTAGAGATGCACTTATCTAGGAGTTACATAGGTTTAAAATAGAAGGTGAAGTGTATAATAGGTTAAAACCATAATTAATATATGAAAAAGGTTAAAGTGGTATAGTTAAGAGGTGAAAGGGTGTATCGGCCATTAAGTGTTATTTGTGTTGATTTTGTGATTCTTGTTATGATGTTTGTGTGCATATCTTAGCTCTGATTTTTTTTATCAATTATTGATAATTTGTGAGTCTAATTTGTCATTATTGAAAGTTATGTGTGTGTTGTGATTATATTTGTGTTTATTTGTGAAATTTGCAATCTTAAGAGTGCTAATTAGCCTTTAATGGTTAAATTTGTACTTCCAAAAGATCTAAATATAATTTATGTGCTTTTATGTGCATTCTAATTAATATCTCTTTGCTTTGTTGATTAATTGGTGATATATTTGAGTTTATTTTATAAATAGTAAGTATCTTGAGTCTAGTTTTCATATTCATTATTCTATGGTCTTTTTGCTTACTTAGAAACATCAATTGATCTTTATTGGTTAAATTGGTATATTCTAAGGTATTATTCATTATTTTTATACTTCTTTATGACTCATAATCATATTTCCTTTATCTTATCACTTAGCTATTGTCTCTAATCAATTTTTCCCTTTATAATGATTATTATTACTAACCAATTTCTTTATTTCTTGTGTTTTTGCATTTCATTCATTCTCATATGCTTGATGCATATCTTATGCCTTTTGCATATCACTACCATATGTGTGAATCATATTTAGATTTATTATGAGCATTTCACATGAACCCTGACATGCATCACTGTCATTCTTGCATGAATTTCAGAATTGTATCATGTTGCATGCTCCCCGGTTTGCATCATTCATCATTTTTACATGCACCCCATATTTATTTAATGTTTGTGCAAGCACACATTTGTATTTACATCAAGCATTTTGCATATATATATATATATATATATATATATATATAGCTTGTTACTCAAACTCCATGTTGAATATATCAATTACTAACTCTACTAACTATTAACATTTATTTTTATTGCAATTTATTTTTCAAGCATATTATATATTGTTCATATATTATATTGCTCATTACCATGCTCCTAATCTCAATCTCTACACTTAATTCTCCATTCTCCACATTTTAATGTTTAATTATTATTTATCTTTATTATTGTCTCTACTCTTAATCTCCCATTTTCTACATTTTTATATTTTTATGTTCGTTTTATTTTAATTCATTATTTATTTAATAGTTATTAATTTTCTTTATTTCTTATTTCTATTTATGCATCTTTACTATATTGCTTTATTTTCTTTATATTAATTTTTATTTTCTTTTAATATAATTCCTATCTACACCTCAATTTCTATAATTTCATTTGTTTGCTTCTTTTCTTTTATTTACATGTCTCTACAATGCCATTTTTCATTTATTTAAATTTTTGTTTTTATTTACTTGGCTTTCTATTTACATAACATTTACCAATTCCTTGTTTTTTTTACCTTTTCACTACATATCTAATATTTTTATTATTTCTTTTACGTATTTTTCTAATTGATTTGCACTAATTCTTAATTTTGGTTATATATTTCAATTTTAATATAATTTCATTACCATTTTCTACCTTGATTTCAACCAAAATTTTCCTTTTTATTCATTTTATTTAAAATTATTCCCATAATAATTTATATTTATATTTTATGGTGATATTATCTTGATTTTCCTTTTTATTACGTAGTAAAAGATTTTTCTATTAATTTATCTTCTTTTCTTTACTTAATTTTATTTTCTATTTAGATTATCTTATGTCCTCCAATTACATGTAAAATTGCCTTTATTACATTCATTTGTGAATATTTATTTATTGCTTGTTATTTTGTGTTGTGTATGTATTCACAATGCTGAAATTCAACAAAAGTCTCAAAATCATTTATTTCATTTTCTTCTTTTTATACCATTTATGATGATTTTTGGGATGATAATGAGGCAATAATGGATGATGTGTGTTCAATTTATCCAAGGTATAAGATTTATATCATGAGGCATAATTTGATGAATCATACACATTATTAGTTAAAGGCCTTAATTTAACCAATTAATCACCATAAAATTTATCTTTTTAGTACCTTTTAAATAACATTTTTCTTTATCTTCTTCAAAAAAATATTATTTGATTCTTTTAATTTTATTGGATCCATGGATTTTTAAAACATTTTCTGTTTTATGTATCATTTTTATTTTAAATACCAAATTTTCATAAAATAATGGCCCCAAAACTTGAAAAATAAAGACAAAATGAAGAGGAGGAGTCTACTCAAAGTGTGTGTCTCTCTTATCTTTATTCTTATTCTTTTTATTTTTTATTAATGTTTTTATTATTTATTTCATTTTACATTTTACATAATTAGGATGACATGCATAGGAAATTCATGACATGAGTGTAATAAAGATGCTATGATTGTGTGCTATTAATTTCATAACATATAAATATGCCATGTATATTCATTATGCCATTAGGATTGACATGTTATGAATATGTATATCATGATAATTCAATTGCCATAATCATGCATCATATTTTACCATGCATATATATTTATTTTGATAAATTTGTTCATGCATTATGCTTTGCTCATGCATCATTTTATTTATCATATCATTATTATGTGCTTGTATGATATATATTGTGCTTGCGTTTGTATGTATTGGTTGATCCAAAATGACACATATTCCTTGGAAGCATTATAACTAGTAAGGTCAGTGTTGCTTAGCATCCAGGTGGTATAGAGATACCTATAAAATATTGATTATGCTCCTACTGACATTGACATTAAAACCCAATGTTTTATCCAATGGGCAAAAGCAATTCCAAGTGAGGGATCCGAGTTTGCCTAGTCCTTAATCAGACAATTTCTCAAGTGATATCAAGTGGCGACACATGTTTCTCCTAGCTAGGTGGAGGGTTATAAGTGAATTTGTATCATTCTTAAGCTCTTTTAGTATTCTCCTTGCCTTCACTATATTTTCCCTTAACAAGGAAAAAGGGATTGTCATCCAAATAGTGTTGAGTCATTCCCATTGTCATCAATAAGCACCACCACCCCTGCCTCCTACTAAAATAGTTAATTTAGATAAGTCTAAATCATCAGAGCAAGTCAAGATACTAGCAAATAGGATGACATAAATTGAGTTTTCTCTTAAAGCTAATAGCGCTTCAAAGAGTTGTGACTACACTAATCTTGCACTATTTAAAGATGAGCCATTACCCAAGGATTTAAAATTGCCTAATTTTGTAAAGTTTAATGGTATTGAGACCTAAGGGTGCCTTTGAGATAGTACGCCACCTTTATGGCTTCCACCAAGCTACCAAGCTGATTGAATCACAAATTATAAAGTTGTTCTTCACATCACTGGAAGAGAGACCAAGGGCATGGTTCTTTGAATTGGAAGATGAATTGAGGATGAGAAAGCCTTAAAACTAAGGAACCTTTACTATAAACTAACTCAGCCCAACCAAAGTACAAACAGTGCTGAGTCATTCTCGTTAGCATCAACAAGCACCACCACCCCTGCCTCCTACTAAAATAATTAATTTAGATAAGTCTAAATTGTCAAAGGAAGTTAAAACACTAGCCACTAGGATGACACAACTTGAGTTTTCTCTTAAAGCTAATAGTGCTTCAAAGAGTCATTATTACATTAATCTTGCACTATTTAAGGATTAGGCACTACCCAAGGAATTAAAACTTCCTAATTTTATAAAATCTCTCTATTTATTGGGAATAAGGTGTCTATATATATACACACAGACCAAAATGAAGAAACATTTGTTCCAAATACATAGATAAAGCATGTAACCCAATTATAAGAAGGTAGAGCAAAACTCTATTTTGATATAACCTTTTCTAGCTCTAGATTCTCTGATACCTCATCATCAGAATCTATTAATCTAAGAAGGCTATCCTAAATATCATCTATTATAAACCTTCCATATCATAAAGATCTACAACCAAGCCAACACTATAATCTAACAAGAACTATTCACTTGCCTTATACTTATCAAGCAAATCTACACCCAAACCTTCTTTATGTTATCAATCTACCTTATACTATCCCAACCAAATATTTAACCTCAGATTTACCTTTTGCCTCACTTAGAAATGTAGATTATAGTACCAATGTGCCTAGACCAGTCTATACTGAGCCATGACCAGAAGATAAATCACCTTCTCCTCCTGGTTCTCCAATTGCATCAACTATAATTGAAAACATAGCCCACAAGTTGAATGTTTTAGATAAAGTTTTCACTCCTGATAAAGCTTGCTTGCACAAAGATTTTTATGCATCTTATAATTTAGAAAAAATAACTTGGTTCTTTAAATATTTTTTTACAAAATAGAGAGATCATCAATAGTCATTTTTATGATTGCAACAAAAAAAAGTTAATATATTATTTTTTGAGTGGCTTTAAATGTATGCTTTAGAAAATAATTTTTCTTATCCCTTTAAAGCTTTAAATCCTATCACTTTAACAAAAAAAAGTAAGGGTTTAGGAAATAACCAGTAGTCAAAACATTAAGTCTGAACACCCTCTTCTCAGGTTGATTAAGGTCCCTATACAACATGAGACTGTAGATGTTTATCCTTATAAGAAGCCATAAGATAGTGACTCCTAAAACCTAAAGAATATAGTGTCTTAGAATAACTTTACCAATGCCTATCTCAATAGCATAGGAAAACAATTGTCTACACTTGAGAATCAAGCCCAGAAACCTACTGAACCCTCTATATATGTAGGAATGATTGATAAAAACCTAAAGAATCCTATATTTAAACCATATCAAATCTCTAACAATGCCCAACAAGAAATTAGAAGCAATATAACTGAATTCTTGCATGTTGTAAGAGAACAACTTAGTAGACTAAATCCTTATAGTGATACTAGAGATCCTATAGTCCCAGACACCCCCACAATCTTTTAACTAAAGTATAAGTGTCCTTAATAAAGATCTTTATTCCATCTTTAAAGATTGTGCTTTCCAGGAATGGTCTCCTGAGATTGCTAAACTTCACTAGCCTATTATCTATCCAAGTCATTCAAGATATATCCAAAATAGGTTACTGGAGCTTGAATTAGAAAGTCAACTTAATGCTCTTGTTTAACCTAAATTCAATGCTAATTATATTTATGAATGGAATATAGATGGCATGTCTAAATATCAGATCCTCAACTCTCTCAAACAGATGACTATGGCTTGTAATGCCTATAAAGCCTAGACAAGAACCTCTGATAGGTCTGTCATAAAACTTATCATTGCAAGTTTCTCTGGTTAGCTAAAAGGCTGGTAGGATTACCATCTCACTAAGCAACAACATCTAGATATCCTGCATGCTATCCAAACATATGATCAAGGTCTACCCATTTCAGACCAAATAGGAAACCCTATTCAAGATGCAGTGTCTACACTAATATTAACCATAGCATTGCATTTTGTAGCAGATTCTTCCTATCTAAAACATAAAAATGTTGATCTTTTATCCAACCTCCGATGTAAGATACTAAGTGACTTCCAATGGTATAGGTCAACT
Source organism: Mallotus nudiflorus (assembly GCA_947683625.1). Lineage (NCBI taxonomy): Eukaryota > Viridiplantae > Streptophyta > Magnoliopsida > Malpighiales > Euphorbiaceae > Mallotus > Mallotus nudiflorus. The sequence continues at coordinate 710,950 of CANTUR010000256.1, read as the reverse complement.
TTTCTTACCAGAGTAATGCTTAGGGAAGATTTTAACCAACCTTTTTGAAAAGAAAAATTCCTTGAAAGATTACCAACCCTTCTAAGAGAAAGAATTAGAAATTCTATTAGATAATCCTTTGGCACCTATATCATACCATATGACCATCTTACCTATGGTGAGTTGATTAGTATTACCCAAAGAATTAGGAACTTTCTATAAATAGTTTGACTATAACTTCACCTAAAACCCTTCTTGTACAAGAGATTGTAGTAATAAATCTTTGAAACCTTTGTTTAAGAAATTTTCTAACAGATACAAAAAATTTTCCAAGAGAAAGGATGCTAAATAAACTTACTATAAAAAACCTTACAAGAAAACCTTCAAAAATAGAAATAGTAAAGTTGATAAAGCCAAAAAATCCAGTATAAAAGATGTAAATTGCTATAAAAAAACTCTAAGAATTAGACTTAGAAAAAGGAACACATTTCTAAGTACTATAAAGTCTCTAAAAAACTCTAAAAATTAGACTTAGAAGAAGGAACCTTAAACAAGTTTACAAATTTGTTAGTAGAAACCTTTGAGTCTAAAGCTAACTCCAAAGAATTTTTTGGAAAAGATCACCCTCAGATAGATGAAATAGGAACTACTTCCTCCTTTTTCAATTTTGAAACTAATTCTAGTATCTAAAGAAAGTAACTTAATATACTCACTAAAGAACATACCTTAATTCTATATGTTATTCAGCATATAAATGACCTTGAGGTGCAGAAAAAATATCTAGAACAGCTTAAGCAATCCCCAAAAAAAGAATCTAAACTTAAGGTTACTGAATTACCTTCTACTAGTATAGGCATGTATGACTTTACTACCATTATGAATAGAAAGAAACTTAGAAAAAAAACCTTTAGGTGACATCCAAGAACTTTAAAGAGAAATAAAGACCATAAACTCAAAAATAAAGCAACTAAAGGATAAATAGCAAAATGATTCTGATCTAATTCAATTCCTTATCACCAAACTTTTTGAAGAGTCTAGTGATACTAAGGAGACAAAAGATTTAGAACAATAATCTTTAGCCAATCCAGATAAAATCCTAAAAAATTTTCATTGTGCTTTAAATCAAATTACTTCAAGAAAATATATTATAAAGATTACTATTATTTTTTATAAAGATTTTCAACTTGATACCATAGCTCTATTCAACACAGGTGTTAATCTAAGTTACATAAAAACCACCATGGTTCCAAAACATTTTCAGGAACAAATTAAAGAAAAGCTCTCTTCTGCTAATAACTAAAAAATGCATATATATGGTAAAATATAGGCTAGTGTTTTAAACCATGGATTTTTGTTAAAAAAAACCTCTTTTGTTTTAGTTTTTAACATCAGTTATACAATGATTATAAGGACACCATTTATTAATTTGATAACTCCTTATTTGACCACTTATAACTCCATTAATTTCAAAAATGATAAAGTTCATATATCTTTCCCTTTTCTAGAAAAATTGAAAACCTAATATCTCAGTCTTACTAAAGCCCATTATTTATATAAGAATGAGATAAATGCTTTGATAAAAGGCAAAGAAACAAATCTGCATGATATAAAGTAAGTGTCCGTTTCCAAAAAATTGAACAACAATTAAAGTCTGATTTGGTAAAAACAAAGATTTTTGAATTTCAAAAAATTATTGTTAAATAAGTATGTTATGATTTAACAAATGCTTTCTAGAAAAGAAAACAACATATAATTGATTTTCCTTATGAACCAGGATTTAATAAGAAAGATATTCCTACCAAAGCTAGACCAATTCATATGAACATTGAACTGGAACAACATTATAAGGAAGAAATCCAGGATCTTGAATCCAAATGATTAATCTCAAAATCTAGGTCTCTTTAGAGTTGCACAGATTTCTATGTCAATAAAGCTTTAGAAATAGAGAGAGGCACTCCTATGCTTGTAATTAATTATAAGCTTTTGAATAAATCTCTAAAATGGATTAGGTATCCTATTCCAAACAAAATGATCTCTTGTCAAAGCTTCATTTTGCATTTGTATTTTCAAAATTTGACATGAAATCAAGATTTTAGCAAATATAAATTGATAAAAAGCATAGTTATAAAACTTCTTTCACTATCCCATTTGGTCAATATGAGTGGATTGTCATGCCATTTGATTTAAAAAATGCACCTTAAAAATTCCAAAGAATAATGAATGACATCTTCAATCCTTATTTTGAATTCTATATTGTTTATATTGATAATGTGCTTATTTTTTCAATTCTATTGAACAACATTTCAAACACTTAGAGACTTTTCTCCATATTGTTAAAATCAATGGTCTTATTGTCTTTGCTAAGAAAATATCCCTTTTCCAAACTAGAGTCAAATTCTTAGGACATTATATCTGTTGTGGTACTATTATTCCTATTGAGAGATCCTTAGAATTTGGTAGCAAGTTCCCTAACCAAATTCTTGATAAAGTTCACTTGCAAAGGTTCTTAGGAAGTCTAAATTGTGTTCTAGATTTATGTCCCAACATAAACAGGATTGCTAAACCTCTGCATGAAAGAATTAAAAAACCCAGTCCCTTGGACTAATGAACACACAAAAATAGTTAGGCAAATAAAAAGTCACATTCTTAAGATCCCTTGCCTTTACCTTGCTGATCCTAGCCTCAAGTTATTGAAACACAAAATAAAGGTTATTAAAACATATGTTAGTGATCTAAAGCAAGTTTCAAATGGAAAGGAAGTAGTAGTTTAGTACACTGCAGGTCACTGGAACGATACACAAAGAAACTACTCTACAATCAAAAAAGAAGTTCTCCATTGTTTTATGCATTTCAAACTTTCAATTTGATTTGCTAAATAAAAAAATTTTGGTTTGCTTTAATTGTAAATCTATAAAAGAAATTTTATAAAAAATGTTCAAAATATTGCATAATAAAAATCTTTGCTAGATGGAAAGCTATTTTGAGTATCATTGATTTTGATATAGAATTTATTAAAGGAGACATAAATTATTTAATAGATTTTCTGACTAGAGAATTTTTACAAAGTTAATAAAGATGCCTTAAAAAAAGAAAGAAAAAGAAAAGGCTATAATCTATAACCCTCCTCCTCTTTCTATTGTTAAACCTATAAAGTCTTGGTTTGATATTGTTAACTAAGAAGATAAAAATGAATCAATTAAAGCTACCCAAATCTAGCAATGGATTGATTTCATCTCTTAAACCTTTAACTTTTTTAAAGCTATCTAGGACACTTTCAAACCTCCAGAAATTGAGCATCTTATTGCTCCTACTAATAAAGGTATTCTAGGTATGACTCCTCAATTAATTTCCAAACCAAAGAAAGGAGAATCTTCTTTTTAAAAAACCTTTTCTCAAGAAGATTTGAAGATTATGACTACTCCAAGTAGTTCACAAATTATTTATTCTCAATCTAAAATTATGAATTTTTTATAAAGAATTCCATCCAAAATATTTTGACAATTGAAAATGGATTTTATCATAAAGATCATTTTCTTACAATGCATAATCATTTTCCACAAATTTGGTTTTTTAAGCCTTAAGATCTTTCCAAACCCTAAGAATACTATCAAACAATTTTAGAATTTATTGATTCTATGGAATTTAAACACTTCTTCCATAAAGGCTATTAAAAACCCTCCTACTCCACCTACAAAATTCTTAAAGTTATCCATCCCTCTGAATGGGGACAAGAACTTTTCAAACCTAAAGCTTTCCCTATAAACTTCAAATCAAAATTAGACTTTTGCCACTCATTTTCCTATTAGGACAATGAACAAGCATGGTTTAATTATTTTCATATCTAGAACAACTATAACACCCATACATGGATATTTTTCCTTAGTGATCATGCTAATATATCCAAATTCTCTGCATGGTTTACTAGATGGTAGAATAATTTTAGACTCTTCCATAATATCCTTTCTCTTAATATTTTTCAAGGTTTTCACCTTTTCTACACCCACTATAAACCTACTTCCCTTGAGAAAAAATTCACCCTTCTATGCATATATTGCTCAAAATTCTTTATTCCTTAGGTTTATAATGGTATCTTGATTTCTATCCCAACAATGATATTACTATGCTCTAAAGAAGATTTAAAGTAAAATGGTGGAATTCTTACAAAATTTCCCAAAAAATCTTAAAATTTACAGTCTCAGCATGGCTATAATATCATGGATTCCTTGGACATTCTCGTTCTCATTCTCATGCACAGTCTAATTTCCTTGCTCAAAAATCTCATGCCAATGCACTCCTTGCAATAGTAAAAACTAAACAAGAATATTTCAACATCATAAAACAATTGATATAGTCAAATGCATCTTCTTCAGCAAATTCCAACACTTCTAAAGGATCTAAACCCTTAATTGATTTGGGTAATGATAATGAAGATGATTGTTTTGGAAATTTCCCTTCCATGAATCCCAAAGGCTTATAAGCCTTATAGTACCTTTGTATATGTTTCTTGAACTTATAATAATTTTTCTTTTTCCCTCAATGGGTTCAAAATCCTTTTTAGGACGGCCCATGCAAAAATTAGGGAATTAAAAAAAAGTATTTTGATATGAATATTTGCCTCTTTCCAGGAAATTTCCTCCCTTAAGAGTGGGACCTTCTCAAACAGCCTTTAGGAATATTTGACTACTTTGTCAAATATTCAGCTCCCCCTACAGCTCATATCCTAATGCATTCTATACTCCCATAAGGATGAGGACCCACGTTCAAATACCAAGACCTGGTAGGAATATCTTTATATAAAAAGATAATGAATTCAAAAATAAAAAGATAACATAAAGAGAATTATTGGCAGACAAGTCCCTACTCATCACCAACTAAAGATAAAGAAAAAGACAAGTGTGATTGAAAAGGCTACTACTCCTTTTTTGGACTTTACTCTCCATTAACTTCTCATGATGCTACAGGCCCCTCCCATATGACTTCTATATATTTGAACCCTTTCTTCCTCTTAAGGCAAAAATAATTTTTAAGAAAGCCTTAGAGAAAGATATAGCTATAGTCTTCTCCCTTTCTCTAAAAGAAACTCTAAAAGTTATATCTCTATAAACAAATTATATTATCTATTTTAACACCCTTTGCTATTTTGGATATAGAACTTTTGTATTTCTCCTTTACTTGGATAAATAAATTATCTTTGTAAGTTTATCTCCTACTCTTTAAAGTTTTATATCTTATATTTTTTGTTCCTTTAAAGATTTATTTATTTTAAATTTGCATCCTATGTAGTAGAAAATATGCTTTATACTTGCCTAAGAAATTAGGATCCTGCACACTAGAAACTCTGTGAAATTTTTACTGTATTTGGTCTGGTAACCTCTATGTCTAGCCTGTGATAGGAGCATGAGACTAGCATAGTGATTTCATAATCATCCCTACACTTGAACAATAACACCCTTTTATGAAGCAAGTGATGATGAATTTGACTTTGACTCTTATAAATATATACTATAACTTCTTTTATTTTATGCACAACCACTTGGTTCATTCTTTAGTTTGTCTTTTTCTGCATTCGCTCCTCACATGATGAAAAATTAAAGAATGAATCAAATGGTTGTGCATAAAATTAGAGAATTCAAAAATCTTAATTGTCCTTCTGATTCCAAGGACAAGTCAATGAATGGTACAAGGAAGACACCAAAAGTTTGGGATTTGTTTAGTCAACCTTCTGAAAAGTTCGACTATAGGGTCAAGTATACTTCTCCTTCTTTAACGCACATCATAAAAGAAGATATTGTACCATCTATATGGGGTAAAGAGTTTCACAAAGAAGATGGAGTTGTAACCATATAACTACAGAATTAGCCTCAAGTTATAGGTAAAGACATATGGTACGACTCTAAGGAAGAGGATTTGAAACCAAATATGGATGCAATGGATGAAGAGATAAATAAGGTATAAGTGAATCATATGACAAGGATTGGTAGAGTTTATCAACTATGTGAGAAAGAACTAACAAAAGGAAAAGAAGTCGCAATGGAATTGACTAAATCAATAAAAGAAGTTAAGGAAAATGATGCATTGCTAAAATAGCTTAAGAAGACGCAAGCCTAAGATAATATTTTAGACTTGCTAATTGCATCAAAGAAGCACTAAGATGCTCTAGTACGTGGTTTAGATGATGCTATAATTGCAGTTAATGCTTCACTTAATGATATGATTGATTCTTAAATACAAGCTCTTTAAAATGCCATTTCCTTCTCTAATGAGGATCTCCCACTCAAGGGAAGAGCACATAACATGCCTCTATTTATTCAAGCAATGGTTAAAGCTAAGAGAACCTCTTACATGATGGTGAATGATGATTTAACTATTAATGTTTACCCTCTTAGGCTTTTACATAAGTTTGAAATGAATATGGAAGACATAATAATTTCCAATCTTATAATCATTCCATATGATGACTCTAAGAAGCTCATTGTTGGTACATTTAATACCGTTGTCACTGTTGGGGAAGTTGAATCAATGGTGGATTTCATTATTCTAGATGTCCTGCCTACTTTTACTCTATTGTTAGGACATCCTTAGTTTCATCCTTTAGGAGGAGTACCATTTATAGTCCACCAAAATATAAAGTTTCCCCTCAATAGAAAATAGTTATAATATGAGCTAAAGTAAATAATATCATTGCTTATTTAAATATGGCACTTCTTATCTTCTAGATAATGATGATCAATAATGATAATGATTGGGTTAATGCTAATATAGCAATAATGATGAAGAATATGTAGTATTCACCTGCTTACAGTCTAGGGAAGAAGAACAAGGGAGTCTCCAAACTACTAAAATTCAAGGGACAAATAAGTAAAAATGACTAGGGTATGATCTAGCTAAAGACTCTAGAAAGAAAAATGCTTATAGACTCTAGAAAGAAAAATGCTTTCATCTATGAAGCTTTTAAGAAATACCATAGACAACTAAAGGAATGGGAAAATAAAGGGACTAAAAAGCCTAGCTTCAAAATCTTTGTTGATGTAGTTAACTTCATTGACAAAGAGAAAGGAAAAAAGCCAAAAGAAATTACAATTAATGAGATTGAGGTGATATTACAGAACATAAAGATAGAAGCTAAAGCTACAAGTTATGAAGATGTTTCTATACTTATCGAATCTAACATAGATGATTTACTTTTTGAGGATGTTTACATTTTTTATGATGTTTTTACTAATGAACTTTTTGAATTTGATGATGTACTTGCTATTAAGTTTAATGGAATAAAATTTGATTTTGCCTCCTAATGATGATGTACATTTTATCAAACCTTGCATAAGCATTTTCAACACTAAGCCATTCAATATCGGTATAGATGATGACCCTTACATTTTGCATTTTTCAAAAGATGTTACCCCTAAGGAAAGGAGAGAATTAGAAAAAATACTATTAAAATTATTCCAAAGTATTTGCTTGGAAATATGATGACATGCTAGGTGTTGATCAGGACATCGTACAACACTACATTCTAACCAAAGAAAGGTTTAAAACAGTGAAACAAAAATTGAGGATACTAAGACTAGAATGGGCTCAATTAGTAAAGGAAGATATCGCAAAGCAGATCAAGGCCAAATTTCTAGAAGTGGTGGATTACCAAGAATGGTTATCTAATGTAGTGCCACTATCAAATAAGGATAGGTAAGTGATAGTATATGTGGATTATAGGGATTTGAACAAAGCATGCACAAATGATGACTTTTCATTACCTCATATAGATGCGTTGATTGACAATATTGCTACATGTGCAATGTACTCCTTCATAGATGGATTTTCAAAGTGTAATCAAATTCTCATGGCAATTATTGACAAGGCTACAATTGCTTTCATTATAGAATACGAGAAATACTGCTATAGAGTAATATTGTTCATATTGAATAATATGAGGGCACTTTATTAAAGGATGGCTGCAACAATGTTTCATAACATGATTCACAAAGAAGTGGAAGTTTATATAGATGACATGATAGTGAAATTAGAAACTCAAGAAGGACATCTGAAAGCACTCAAAAAGTTTTTACAAAGAGTGGAAAAGTACAATATAAGACTTAATCTGAAGAAGTGTGTGTTTAGTATCACTTTTGGAAAGATGTTAGGGTATACAGTTAGTTACAAAGGAACTAATAAAAAATCCCAACAAAGTAAAAGTAATAAGAGAGATGCCAATACCAAAGATAGAAAAAGGTTTCTTAGGAAAATTATAATTTATTAGTAGAATAGAATGAATAGTGTCAACTTGCCTTCAACAAGATATAGGAATACTTAGCAAATCCACCTATAATAAAGCCACTAAAAGAAGGAAAACCTTTGGTCCTCTATTTAGTTATTAATGAGAATGCTATCAGAGTGATGCTGGCCTAAGAATGGGATATGAAGGTAGAGCACACTATCTACTATCTGAGTAAGAAGATGTTGTCGTATAAGGAGAAATATAGTCAAGTTGAGCACATTTGTCTAATAATGGTATGGGCCATGAAGAAATTATGACATTATTTTCAATCCTATAAGATTCAAGCAGTCTTTAAAATGGACCCAATGAACCATCTATTTAAAGTGCCATCATTGATTAGGAGATTAGCCAAGTGGTTAGTATTGTTAATAAAATTTAATGTGGAATACTTACTAAGAAGATAATAAAGGGAAGAGCAGTAGTAGAGTTCCTAGCCTTAAACCCAACTTTGGATTAAGTAAAGATTGAACTTGAGTTCCCATATGATCTCACTTTGGCCATTGAGTTGTAAGGATGGTTGATGTACCTTGATGGAGTGATGAATCAATTTAGAGTAGGAGTTAGAGTGATTTTGGTAACACCAAAAAATGAGGTGGTTCAATAGCTAAGAAGTTAGCCTTCAAGGTAACAAATAATAAAGTAGAAGCATGTATAATAGGATTAAAAGCCTTCATAGCACTTGGGGTAATGGAAGTGGAAGTCTTATAAGATTTAGTGTTGGTAAGCGACAAATGAATGAGATTTGAGAGAATAACATTTGAAGCCTTACTTAGACCATTCAAGATAGCTAAGCTAATCATTTCAAAGATGCATGTTTATTCATCTTCCAAGGAATCATAAACAAATGATAAACATCTTAGCTTCTTTAGCATTAGTGTGGGATGGAGCAATCAAAATGCATGTAAAGCTTTTAATATTGCTAAAATGGATCAATCATGTCTCATGAAAGAGTTAGACTAGAAGTAAAAGTGGATTAGAAGCTGTGGTATTATGACATTCAATAATATTTAGACAAGCAACAATATCCATAGGGGGCTAGCAAAAAGGATAAAATAATCATCAGAAAGTTAGTTGTAAAATTTTTATCACATCAAGGTATCATGTATAGGAGAACCTCAAATAGGTTGCATCTCAGATGTTTAGATGAGAACAAAGTAAAGACAGTTATGCTAAAGTTCATGAAGGTCTTTACAAGCCACATATGAATGGGTTAATTTTGGCAAAGAAAATCATAAGACAATGGCTACTAGATAATAATGATATAGGATTGTGTCAAGTTCATAAAAAAGTGTCATAAGTGTCAAGTCCATAAGGACATTAGTCAGTTACCCAACATAGAGTTGCACACCATAGCATCCCCTTGGCCATTCTTGGCATAGGTATTAAACATCATTCGAAACATTCACCCAGTAGTATTAAATGGACACAAGTATATCCTAGTTGTAATTAATTACTTTATGAAATGGGTAGATGCTGAATCCTATAATAAGTTGAGGGAAAAGCAAGTAGCAAAGTTTCTTTAGAAGAATCTCTTTTATTGATATGGAATCCCTCACCACATGGTATTAGATAATAGAGTGTAGGCCAAGCCTATAGGCACATCAGTCAGTTACCCAACATAGAGTTACATACCATGGCATCCCCTTGGCCATTCTTAGCATAGGTATTAGACATCATTGGAAACATTCACTTACCAGTATTAAATGGACACATATATATCCTGGTTGTAATTAATTACTTCATGAAATGGGTAGAGGCTGAATACTACAATAAGCTGAGGGCAAAGCAAGTACCAAAGTTTCTTGAGAGGAATCTTTTCTATTGATATGGAATCCCTTATCATATAATGGAGTGCAGTTTCAAGCTAAGGTAAGAGAGTTACTCATGAGACATAAGGTGGAACATCACAAATCCTCACCATACAAACCATAAGCTAATAGGGCAGTGGAAACAACAAATAAGAATATCAAGAAGATATTAGCCGAAATGATTAAGATGCACTAAGATTGGGCTAGTAAGTTACCTTCTGCTTTACAAGGTTATCAAACCACATTGAAAACTTTGACAAGAGCCACACCATTTTCTCTAATATATAGGACAAAAATAATTCTCCTAATTGAGATTAAAATGAAATAGCTCAAAATGGTAAATGAAGTTGAGATACCTGAGATGCAATGAGTTGAACCAAGGCATGCACAATTGACACTTGTGGATAGTGAGAGTTTGAAGGCACTATATGATAATCAACTCTACCAAGAAAGCATTGCAAGGGTATTTAATAAGAAAGTAAAGAAATACGATATAAGGCTAGAGATTAGGTTCTGAAGATAGCAAAGCAAAACCTTCCAGATCCAATAAGGAAGTTCAAACATAATTGGGAGAGTCCTTATTTGGTTAAGATGGAGTTGAAGCGAGGAGCAATTCAATTGTTAAACATCAATGAGAATGAATTCTCCAAACTGGTCAATGTTGAACATCTCAAGCAATATATATATATATATATATATACCCAAAAGTGCAGGCTAAGGATATGGGTACTATCATTTTGATATTTATAAAGTGCAAGCATGCTTTTATTAAATGAAATTAGTGCATACAAAAACAAATAAAGAATTTTCCATAAGCATGGAAATGATAAGTTGTCTCAATCAGTCCTCAAAAAGTAAAATCAATATTTCAATGAATAAGATATTGTATATAGCATGATCATTTGTAAACATTGACTAATATCTCATAATTTTATAGTTTTGTAAAATAATAAAGACACAATGTAATCATCTCAAAGCCTATATGAGGAAGAAGCACTATCGGATAAAGGAATTGAGTGGACCTGTTTGCCAAGTAGCCAATGCCTATCCACATTAGTAATAGAAATATCCTAGCAACTAGTGGAGAAATGGTGCACAATCCTATGACTCCAATAAACTCTAAAGTGATTAATGAAACATAAAGATAACTTACCTCCCTAAAACTTAGTCAACTTCAAAGGGATCCACTGCATACCTCTATATTGTATACACATAAGCATGCGAGAGTAATGGGTGCACAATTGGAAACCATAAATAGTAACACAACAAGCATTAGTCTATAGAGTAACATGCTCTAAATGCAACTGAGGGCAAGCCTAACGAATCTTAACATCTGAGATAGTACTCATCTAAGCTAATCAATCATCTAAAGTCAAGTCATAGTGAGAACAATCACCTTATCTCCTAAAATGCCTATTTTAGTTACTACAAGGACCATACCTTAAAAAGCTACCAGCAGGATGTAACAAAAGGCTACAAGTAAAGGAAAAAGACCCACCAATACTTAAATCATCTAAACCTTGAATGGTCTCAATAAGAATGAGTAGGAACAAGGTCAATTCATGCTCTGTGCCTTTAATAACTCCTATAATCTTATAGTCTCCCAAACCATCAACATAAATAATCAAGAACTGAAGGAAAAGATAACAATAAAGCAAATGTATCTAAGATGGACTACTGCCTCCTTAGTGTTATAAGCATCTAAGAGGCGAGTAGGGATCAAACATCTCTCATAGGTTATTTAAGCATCTAGCCACTAAGGGCTCAAATTAAATAATGTAGAACCACTATTGGGGGACTCAATGACATTACCCACAAAGGTGTCATCCTTAGTAATACTAGGAGCACATCCGATAATGGCACTAAGCTCCATATATAATGGACATAGCTCTCAATCTCTGAGTCAAAACACATTCTCATGCATATCACAAAAGAGACTGTTGCACGTAAGAAATCCAAATCTAGATGCACTTGATGCAAAGTCTTAAAGCATAACATCCCTATGGAATCTAAGCTTATTCAATCAAATCTACTCAGACTACAAAGAAATCCCTTAACTATCTAAGACTAACTTCACATATGACCCTTAAAGGATTTGATAATGAGAAATAATATAAAAAATAAGGGTGTGCAAAACCCACCCAACTGAAAAACCTAACACCAAACTAACTCAAGTCGATTCAATTTTGATTATTAAAGATTTATAATGTATAAAACTAAAATATATTCAAATCATGACTTTGACAAAGGGGTTGGGTTCTTTTACTTTGAAATTATAAGGTTGTGGGTTTAAGCCCCACAACCTACACTTGTTTTCTATCAATTTTTTTTCAAAAAAACCTTTAAAAGGACTCGAACTGGGGTTATAAGGGAAGGATACATGCCGTAGCCATCAAACCAAGTAGATCATTTATTTTTTCATTTGTTTTATTTTTTTATTATTCATCAGAAACCCAAAAATGAACTACCCACCTAACATATAACTTTGGTTCATGTCAGTTTTAAGTTTTGGAAAAAACTTAAACCCGATCCGACCTGAATTCGTCTGATGCACACCCCTAACATAAAGGCCCTATATTATATGAAATCAAAGAAAATATGCCTTAGGGCTTGTTTTAAATAAGTGCGAGAACCTAGGTGTGGGTTCTTGGATTTTTAAGACCCAAGCGCAAATTTTCTTAAACTTCATCAAGCCTTATCATTGTCATCATCTCTAAGTTGCCAACTAGAGCTAGCACCAAAAGCTTCCATCTGCATCTTGTAAAGCTCGGCCCACAGTCTTTCTATCTCTATTGATAAAAAAAAAACCTCCTTATTTATGTACTTTTGGACCTACTGCTAAAGGTCTCAGAATGGATATGTTGTGTTTAACGCACAAGATTAGATAGAAAAATAAGTACATGCATACATGCATAAACAAGAAAAGAAGAAAACTTACTAGCATATCAAAGGTGCTCCACACATAAAGACCTATTAGACCCAACGCATGCTTGTATAGTTACTCCACTATCTCTCGAGAGAGACCTAAATCATCCAAAAGGTAACAATCAGATAAATAAAAAGGTAATCTAAGAAAGAATATGACAAATACACAAAGAACATACATGTGTAGTGTTCTCGAGAGAGAAGGCCAAAAGAGTCCTATCCACAGGGAAAGGAATGGTCATTATCTGCCTACAAAGGTTGAACCCTCAAAAAACTCCAAGTGGGGTAGCAAAGTCTCCATACACAACTCCCCTAGCCTCTAGGATAGCAATGGTGGTAATAACTCCTCTAGTAGCATGAGAGTGAGCCCTCTTAAGGCCAGGCTACAAATAAAAGAACATTAGCAGAATCCATAAACATAAGGATATAAGTACAAAGAAAAATATCTAACTTGTTTATAAGATAAGGCTAAAGCATTAGCCTTAGGGAAAGGACCCTATTGTAAGGCTACCATATCTATTAAATGGGGGATGACACAGCTCCAATACACAGCCTCTAGAGGCTCAAGCAAGTGATGACCCTCAAAGCCCTCTAATGCCTCCTAGAGTATCTGGTCAGTCAAGTCCTTACCCTAAAACATGTCTAGGGGAGGAGATAAGGAAGCATGTCTCATATCAAGTCCACTCACCCAGTTTAGCACCCGCTCTCCTAAGTACCACACCATGTTTATAAGTGTCTCCAATAAGATCCTTCTGTCTAATATGCGAATAGAGCTATGCATCTCATCGAAAAACTCTCTAACTGGGAGATCCCATTATGCTCGTCAAACCTATAAAAAGAGATGTAAACATCATATAAAAATAAACTAGCTCAAAGAAAAACAAAAAGAACAATGCATACCCTATTTAAGGTCAAAATGTCCACAGCCACTCTAGCATCCTCTAATGAGTGTACGCCGCCCCTCTAAGCCTCATATACCTAGATGGGATAGCGGGGGAACCCTTTATGAATCAAAGTTGCTAGTGTAGAAGGAGGAAGTAAATGGAACTCATAAGCCCATCTTTGGAAAAGAAATGCATAAATATTAACAAAACCAAAAAAGGAAGAAAATAAATGAGAAAAGGAAGAAAAGCACGCACATCAACTACTAGAAGGATGTTGTAGATCCTTGAGCCTCCTCAATAAGCATCATCAAGTCCATGACAGAGGTATCCTAAAGCAAGAGACCAACAATTATACTCCTAAAGCTAGTCTAGATCCTGAAAAAGAGAAAGAAGCCAGGAATCTCCAATGTTGGTGGCATTCAGGAATATCAGAGCACTCAAAAGATAGAAGATGAAGCGGTGAGTGAGTCTCTATATGCCCTTCAAATTCACCATGGCAACTCTGTAAGCCTGCCTTAGCCACTCGTATAAAAATAAATTATTAAACGCCCCTACTTAATTCAAAGTCCATAGACAAACATCTTGATGGACAAATAGCTCCATTGCCAATGCCTAAGAGTCAATTGATGTCTTAAACAAAACCCTCTGCCTAGTAAAGGATAGCTCGATGATGGTAGCAAAGTCCAATGACATGATCATCAACTCGTCGAACCTAAAGTGGAAGGTATAGGCGCAATCGAACCATCACTCTATCAGAGTAGTCATGGTAGCCTACCTAATCTTAATAGAAGTAGGGCCAAAAAACAGGCTCTAGATGAGGCCATAAAACCCCAAACCAGTAACGCGTGCCCTTACCTCCTTAGGGAGATCTCGGTAGAACTGTTTTACATTTGTAAAACTATCAGATAAAACTAGATGCACTACTTTAACCTAAAAAAGGGAAGTCAACTCTATTACTTAACTGAAAATAATTGCATAAAAAATAAATAAACTAATCTATCAATTTATTTGATTTTTATAGAAAATCAAAGCAAGTAGTAATAATCCTAAAGGAAAACAAAGAGCATTATTATTGTAATGGCACGTAGGTTCTTTCCCACACGTATGGTTTATTTCTTGGCCCAAAGCTAATTGCACTTTTAAATTAAATTGATGCACAAGCTAATACAAGGGACTTTAGGGATCTTTATGAACCCCAAAATAAAGCTAAAATGGATAAAATGACATGCGCTATACCCTTGTATCCTTAAAAAAATCAAGAGTACATTACCTTTCTCACAAGTTTTAGGAGTATTGCTTCCTAATTTTTCTCTTCTCTTTCATATGTATTTAAGTCTTTGATAGGTATGGAAAATCACAAATAAAAAAATCATAACAACTTCGGTGAAATAGCTTCGAGAAGTAAAGATAACAAAGCTTCCGATGAAATCATGTTACATTCCCAAGGGTGTATTCTGTTCTTTTTAAATATACACATACATATGCATGAAACTTGCATACATGTATAAAACGTTTTTCATTGCATACACATGCATGAAATTTGCACACATCTACAAAAGTTCTTACATCATCATACTGTGAAAACATATATTAAGGCGAACGAGTCGACCCAGAGTCACCCTAATCCCTCCTTAACCAAAATTTCATAAATGTTTAAGCATAGTTTACAATCCCTAAACTAGGATTTCTAAGCTCTAATCAATCTAATGCTTGATAAACATCTGAGTGGAAAAAGAATCCCATAAGATCAAGCTCGCAAAAAGCTATAACATATGAAACATCATTAAAACATCTTCCTAAATGGGCATAAAAACAATATTATACTCAATCTACTCCAATGCTCAAAATGAATAAGGGTACCTAAAGGATCCCTTAGAAAAATTCGCGTTGAGTAATATAGGAAAGGTGGGGAACACCTAAAAAGAGAAACAAACATAAAGAATAAAAAGACAATGAAATCTTCATCTACTCTAATGCTGAAAATGAGTAAGAGTACCTAAAAGGACTTTTCAACAATATTTGCGCTAAGTAATACTAGAAAGGCAAGGAATACTAAAAAGAGATAAATTTTATAAAAAGTCTTACTAATACCTCATTTTTTGAGATCTTTACCCAATCACTCGGGACATTTGCTTTTCACATGGTAATCAAAACATCCTTAACCAAAAGCTATCAACCATGTTTTTTAACATTGGAAACTCTGTTAAGGTAAGATTACAATGATTATCGTTGCTTAAATTCCTTGGCACATGCCATTTCTCAATACAAATGTTTAAGACTTTATTCTGAAAACATCTTCGAAAACTACATTTTGAAAACTACATTTTTTAAAAACGTTACTCAATAACTATTATTTGAAAACTTTATTCTAAAAACATCTTTGAAAACTTTACTTTTGAAAACTACTATGAAACCTTCATCTCAAAAACTACATGATTTTACTTGACGCTATAAGCAACTACATAGTATTCTTTACTTAATGTTCTAATAAGCTAAATGGTGAATTCTATTTAATGTTACAATTAGCTATATAGCAACCTTTGCCTTATGTTGTAATAGACTATAAGTATTTTTATTGGGATGTCACAATCAACTAAACAGCAAAATGCTTCCCATGCACTGATCCTATAAATGTATGTGAAGCAAGGGAAACTATTAACACTCGATTTTTAGTAGAGCTCCAAAGGGCCCAGTGACAAAAATCGTCTATCAACTAAAAAGAGGATAGTAATTTAAAAGGATGTCCAAAGCTTGCTTCCAAAGTAGCGAACCCTGAAACCTCTAACCAAGCACTCAAATTAGTGAACTTATCACTTAAACTAGAGACCCAAGTCATTGAACCGAAGGCTCAAAAGATCCAATTCCCTCCTAATTTGTCTAAGTAAAGGTTCCATTTTCAAAACTAAGCTTTAGGCATAAATTTGAAACTTGAAAACCCAACTCTAGGCTTTAAGGAGCTTAATCGAAGCTTCTAAAAGTCTAGGTGGTTATTTTTAAGACCGAATCGTGTTAAATGCTCTAAAAACATCAAGAACCATGAAAAACACACCAAATTGATCCTAATAGGCCTAAAGGGCCTCCGAGACCTCAAGAATTTGAAAAATAACCCATTCAATGACCCATAGACATTATGGGTTAATAAGCTCGCATGGGTTTTAAAACACCCATGCAGCTTATTAATCCACTACGTGGATTCCTCTGTGGGCCTAAATTCCTATAAATTAATCATTTTTCATTTTTTGGGGACTTTTCGTAATTTTTTATATTATTCTTATGCTAACTTGATCACCTTATGGCTGTTATGATCCATTTTTAAGCCAAAAGTGATAAAGATCAAATTTTTATGAGCCTCAAACCCCTTCTAAAAGGGTGATCGACTTAAGGAAACCAAATCCCACACACCCAACACATTTGTTTTTTTTTTAGGATTTTAGCACCAAAATCCAAACTGAACCTCTACTTTATCAAAGCACGCATCAAAAATAAAAATCTGAGCACCTAATTAATTGTTTTATTAAAATTATCATTTTTGTTGCATTTTTATGTAAATAATTTTTTGTTTTCATTTATCTATTTACTTTCTTCATCTCCTCTTCATTTTCTTTATTTTAGATATTTACTCTTCGATTTTTCTTTTATTTACATTGTTTTTATTTCTTTATTTATTATCATTTTCTCTAAAAAAAAAAATCCTCTTTTATACTTATTATTTAACCATCCCATCATTTTGCATTTCATACATTTTATTTGTTATTTTGCTATAATGGTTGTGTTGAGGTTGTGAACTTTATGATAATGGTGTAAATATTTGAAAGTGTTTCATTTGCTTGTTTAGCAAATTTATGTGAATATTGCATTTTTGAGACATTTAAATCACATCCATTTGCATTCACTTTCAAGCTATTATTTTTATTAACCGTTCTCATTCCTATTTTTTCATTTTATTTTTCTATGTTGATAAAGTTTTTATTTTTATGTGAAAATTGCATTTTATCCCATTCTTAAAGTAAAAATATCATTTTTATTATTATTTATATAATAAAAATGATGTTTTTAATATAAATTTCTCTACTTTATTCATTATATAAAGTGAGTAATTTTATTAATAAAGAATATTGGTAACTATGTCTTTTGGCCAATTCTTGCATTTATTTTATTTAATTATAGAAATAATATTTTTAATAAATTCTTGACATAGAAATTATCATTTTAATTATTATTTATGTTGAAAGTGATGATTTTTATTATACATTTTTCATCTTTATTGACAATTTGAAGGTAGTGACTTTATTTGTCAAGAAAATAAATAATAATTTTAAAAAAATTAAGGACAGTATTTTGAATATAAAATTGTCATTTTTATAATATTCTTAGCATAAAGTTGGTACCTTTATTGATGTAATATATTAAATAATATTTTTATATAAATAATATCATTTTCTCAGGTATTTATATTAATTATATATATATATATATATATATATATATATATTTATTTATTTATTTATTTATTTATTTATTTATTTATTTATTTAATCTCATTTCATCCTAAAAATTATATTATATTTTTTTTATTATTCATTTTATCTCATTTATTCATTTCATTCATTTTTTTTTCATGTGTATTTATTTAGTTAATTAAGGAAAAGTACGAAGGAACTTGTGATTAGTCATCTAATTTTGATGATAATTAATGAATCACTTGAGGTTCGATTCCTAATTAATTATCTAGACCATTCATCATTATTAATGTTTTCTTTTATTTATTTACTTGTTCATTTACTTGAGTATTCTTTGTTACCTTAATGTATTTTTTTTAATATTTTTTTAATTTTATTATCATGTGAATGGAATATATAATTGTCATAAATGTGATGTGTTCTTGCTTGTGTTTGCCCACTAACCTTTATTTTGTAGGAATTATTAAAATAGGAATTTTCTTTTATTTTATATTTTTTTATGTATTTAATAGGATCGACATTTCTCAAAGTGATGTAATCCTTAATTTCAATCTACTTTTATTTATTTATTTTCGTTTTGATTTATTTATTAGAGTAGGTTATTTTAGGCATTGTAATCCTTAATCATTTTCCCTATTTTATTTGTTTTGTTTGTTTATTATTTTTTGTATACTTGTGTGCTATGTGCTTATTTGCCTACTTATTTTACTTGAAATACATGTCACTACCTATTTGATTAGCCATGTTTATTATTCTTTTTTATCCACACCTTGCTTGCGATAGAGCTTGACACTTGCACTTGCTCATTTACCTTGGAGAACTTTCCTTACTAACTATACCTGGTACCTTACTCTCATGGAAAATAAAGTACTGGAACAAAGAGGAAAAGAGGTTCGGAGATGCTCTCGCTAACGCCCTTGACCCTACTACTATAGGAAATTTTTACTCGTTTATATATATAGAGTAGAAGCGAGTAATTAACAGAGCGGAATACGATATAAAGTAAGGGGAGAGGAGGATATACGTAAGGTGATACTGAACATCCGAGGGGAATCGTTAAGGTTTGGATGCTTATAAGATATAGGTGAGTTGCCTTTACTTTCCTTAGTGTAGGAAGATCTTTCTTTTTATCTTCAAGCCTTTCTAGTGACGTAGTATAGACAGAGTGATGAATCTTGAGAAGGAGGCAAGAATGGTGAATCCTTGGACACAGGGGGATAATAAAGCTTCTTATCCTTAGAAAATAGAACATAATAAGAAAATGAATTAGCCCCTCAGCTCTTATCTTATGGGACCTCTCTTCTTGTGACATGGTCTATGATATACTTGATTTGAATCTAGTTACTTGACTCAGTTTTTTGAGTTCTCCCTTTCGTCGAAGACCCCACCGTGGTATGCACCAATAAGACCACCAAAAGCCTTTGTAGCACTAGTGGTACACATAAGTCATGGGTGATCATTGGTCCGATGCTTTGGGCGAAACCAATTCCTAGGGTGTGACAGGCGGTGTGTACAGGGCCCGGGTACATATTCACCGCGGCATGCTGATCCGCGATTACTAGCGATTCCAACTTCATATTCTCGAGTTACAGAGAATAATCCGAACTGAGGCAATCTTTCCGGATTTGCTCCGCCTTACAGCCTTGCTTCCCATTGTAATTACCATTGTAGCACGTGTGTGGCCCAGCCCATAAGGGCCATACGGACTTGACGTCATCCCCACCTTCCTCCAGTATATCATTGGTAGTCCCTATTTTATTTGTTTTGTTTGTTTATTATTTTTTATATACTTGTGTGCTATGTGCTTATTTGCCTACTTATTTTACTTGAAATACATGTCACTACCTA
The DNA here is from genome assembly GCA_947683625.1 of Mallotus nudiflorus. Lineage (NCBI taxonomy): Eukaryota > Viridiplantae > Streptophyta > Magnoliopsida > Malpighiales > Euphorbiaceae > Mallotus > Mallotus nudiflorus. Next base: position 690,774 of record CANTUR010000256.1, on the reverse strand, counting down.
TTTGATTAGCCATGTTTATTATTCTTTTTTGTCTACTTCTTATTTTTATTTGCAATGTATGTGCGTCAAATCCAATTATTCTACATTTCAATTCCCAATTCAATGCCAATTCAAATTTACTAATATTCATGTGTGGTAAATGCATCGTTAAATCGAAACTAAGGTAATGCAATAAGTGAATATAAGATGTACATAATTAAGAAAAACCATTCAGTAGATGTTAACTCGTCAAACCCATAATTAGGGGTGAGAAAGCCTCGACCGACTTGAAAAATCGAATCGAGCTAGTTTGGTTCAGTTCAGTTTCAGTTTTTTCATTTGTTAATTTTTCAATCAGAACCAAACTCGACCAAAAAATCGAATATTTTTATATGTTATATATAAATATGACTATTTTGTACTAGAAATGTAGTTATAGCAAAATGGTAAGATGATGTGATTATGGTAGAGAGTCACCGATTCAAATCCCACTACCTACAAGCTTGATTTTTTCTTTTATTTCAAAAAAAAATGAAAAAGTCCTTTAAATGACTTGAACTGGGGTTTGTGTGGATAAGGAAGCGCATTGCCAACCACTAAGCCAGGAAGGCTTGTTTGGTTTTTTCTATCTTTGATTTTATTTATCATTAATCAGAAAACCAAAAATCGACCAACACCTTACCTCAATTTTTTTGGTGTTGGTTTGGTTTTAAATTTTCAAAAAATTTCAGTTTGATTACCGATCGAATTTTCAATTGCTCAACCCTACCTAGAATTTCTAACATAGGAAAATGGGTTCCCTTAAACTCATTTCCTATTTCTAAGTTATGGTCGAGTGGCAACTCCAAACTCATAAAGGTGGTTTCATAAGGTTGTCCCTCCCTTAATAATAACATCAAAAAACAAATTATCCATGTCGCCTGTCTCTTGTGACCTATAATCACCACTCGTATACCACATTCACTGATTTTTGTTTTTCTTTATTTATTTTTATTTTCTCTTTTTTTTTCCTCCTTTTTTTATTTCCCTTTTTTTATTTTTCTTTTTTATTTGTATTTTATCCTTATTTTTTCCTTTCCTTTTTTATTTTTATTTTTCCTTTTTTCTTTATTTAGTTTTATTTTTTCCTTATTTTTCCCTCCTCCTTTTTTATAATTTTATGTTTTTCCTCCTCCCTTTCACTTTTCATTCCTTTTTGCATGATGATGTTTATAATACTCGACAAATGCTTCATAAATTTTTATGAAAGCAATGTGAGATCCATTAATGCAAAACAAAAGTACATATTATGCAAAACAAAAGTACATAATAATAGTAATACTACTACTACTACTACTGTGAGATCCATTAATGCAAAACAAAAGTACATATTATGCATCACTACTACTACTACTACTACTACTACTAAAAGAGACAGCTGAGGACAGAGAATAAAAGACTTGAAATTTATAAGAAATCCATGTATGTATGTGTGTGTGTGTGTGTAATTATGTTTAGCTTTACTTGAATTCTTTCTTTAATTTGATCTTTGGACCAAGAAAAATAAAAGAACAGAAGTTGATAACTGAGGTATTTATATTTATTTATTTTTTAACATATGAGTAGTATTTTTATTTACTTTTATTTAATTAATTGAATACTTTATTTTCATTTATTAATTAAATGCATGCTAAAGGCCAACTATTTCTTTGATCATTTTTCTAGTTATATATACTTACTCAAATTGTTAGATTTTTTATGTTTTTAAGTGTATAAAAAAAATATACGGATAGTATGCTTGTTGTATACTATTTTTAATATACAAATAATACATAAATTATGTACAACTAATATATGAATGATATATTATTCATATAATATACGAACAAGAAGACTAGTAAGGATGCATTCTTTGAGACTAGTTCCCAACACTATGAATTCGTACTCCTCATCCATGATTTTTTTTTCATAATCAGGTGAATTCAGATTAATATATTTTTAATATACGAATAATATATTATTGAATATATGCTCAAGGCTAATTATTTTTTTGATAATTTTTCTAACAATATATACTTACTCAAATTATCAGATTTTTTTATATATATTTTGAACTGTATAAGAAACATATATATATATATATATATATATATATATATATATATATATATATATATATAGTATGTTTATTGTATACTATTTTTAATATATGCATAGTATATTTATCGTATAATATATCAATAATATATGAATAGGATACTCATTATAATATACAAATAATATACTCATAGTTTATTATTCGTATGATATATGAATAATATACAATTAGTATATTCAATATATATAGGACAAGAGAGCCCAAATTCCTTTGCTTTTTTTCAATGGAAGGTTATAACCTAACATTATTTTTAGGGATAAGTACAAAAAAATACCTTGTGGTTTAGCGCTTTTTTACTTATAGCCCTGGTTTTTTTTTTGTGACACTTCAGTACTCTGTGATATTTTTCATTAGCAAATCTAAGTGAAATTCACTAATACTGTTAATTGTGATTATGTGGACACTGATGAAATTCACTAATACTGTTAATTATGATTATATGGATGCTGATGAAATTCACTAATACTGTTAATTGTGATTATGTGGATGCTGATGAAATTCACTAATATTGTTAATTGTGATTATGTGGATACTGATGTAGATTCTAACATCAGCATCCATATAAGCATATTGGCATCCACGTGAACATCCACATTAGCATTTCAACATCCATATCGGCATGTCAACATCCACGTGGGCATCCACACATCAACATCCATGTCATCATAGTTAACGGTGTTATAACATTTGTCCTAAATTTGTTAACGACAAATATCATAGGATAATAAAGTGTCACTAAAAAACCACAAGACCATAAGTGAAAAAGTGCTAAACCACAAGGTACTATTTTGTACTTATCCCTTATTTTTAAACTAATTTAAATATATTAATTATAGTAAAAATATATTATTCCACTTAACATTAACACTAATTAATTGACAATGCTAAAATGGCCTTAGAGAATAATAGATCAATTGCACATTAGTTGTTAAATAATTCTACATCACAATTGTCATATCCACCAATATTATGAAAAGCTTTATCCTTTTTTATCAAAATGAATGAAATTTGGGAATAGCTTCTACTCAAAGTCAGTAGAGATTTTATATGTTTTAAAACAATGCTTACATTTAAAGCTTGCCTATAATGGTTTTTGTAAAAGTAAAAATAAAAATTGGCTCTACAATTTAGTTTTCAATATATGTTATTAAATTCCTGAATAACCCACTATCATCAACTGTGTGATGAACCTTCTTTAGGAATGCAAGCGGGGACAAAATAAGGATAAGACAAAAACTTACTGCTTACATAGCCAACATAATTGAACTTGTCACGACTCGAACCCCCCAAGGGTATGCGACTAGCATTAGGAAATTGGAAAACAATAAGCTTCTGAAACCCGTAGTAATCCTAAGGAATTTATCACATAAATAAAACTAATTTTAAAATTCTAAGTAAGATCCAGTAGAGTTTCCCTTGTACTAGGATAAAACCAAAACTTGTAAAAGTGCAAATACACTCCCAAATATATATATATAATCACCAACACAACCTCTAATAATCCATTCCTCAATACAACACAATTATAGCAACAACAACAAGTATTCAAATATATTGCAGTGTCTAAATTACTAAATCTCATACACATGAATCATAATAACATTAATTTAACCTATATAATATCGCTTGTGAAGAATGAATCTGACGTAGAGAAAGTGAACTAATTGTAGACTCCTAAGTTCTTGGAAAAATAATTGAGGAGAGTTAGACCTCATTGAGTAAGTTAATATAAAGAAATGTATATCGGTTTAAAAACCTTCTTTTATTAAAACATTTATTATAAATATTTATTATGAAATTATATTTAAAGAAAATCATTCATTTATCAAATACTATATATATCCTAATATACATCTTTTAAAAAAATGGATATATATAAATAAACCAAATATTCATTTGGCAACTTTCTTAAAAACATGACTTCCAAATACCATTTACTTAAACAAATATATAAGAAAAAGATAAAATAATATCAATAAATAACTTAACTGGAAATTAGTGGTAGAACCTTAAACCACAAATCTATAAGCCATTCAGCTAACTTATTTATCCAAAGACTATCGGTTCTCAAGACCTAAGCTTCCACCGAGCTACCAGGCGTAGTCAATCTCTTATTCCAATAATTATTGGTGGTTCCCAAGAGCTAAACATCTACCGAGCCACTAGTTCCAATAATAATTACCCATAATTCATACATATCGCGCAAGAGCTATGCATCAACCAAGCTTCACAATTAAATTTCTCATTAAGGCTCGACTCTAAAATCATTACCTGTGTGCACATGGTCCTGATGACACCTATCAAAAAGCTCGTTCTATCAATCTTTTCCAAAAATTATTTTTATATATAAAAGCATAATAAATTCTTTAAAAAAATCAATACTAGAAATAAAAAAAATACTTTTATTTTTATAATCCACAATATTAATAACATCAATAATCTTATTAACAAGAATTATGGCAAGATGACATCAATGATAATAATCAATTATAATCAACATTTTTAAAATATCAAATCAACAATATGGATATTTGAAATATTAAGAATATAAATTCTTCAATTAAATATACTCTTTAAATATAATTAACCAACCTATACTTTTATTTGTAAATCTAACACACATTTTAATATATTAACTTACAAGTCGAGTGACCAAGTTGATGTGTCCTCATCCGCCTATCACCTGATATCTTCACTCCATTATGCTTTATTAACAATATATATAAATCATTATCAAATAAATTCCTAATAGCCCCTCAAAAATTCTAAAAATTTATAATATAATGGAATTATAGAAATTGACTTAGGAACGCCCTAACAGATAGATTTTGAGACTTAAGGATTATCTCCAATGATTTAACTAATTTGAATAGAAATTAAATAATTTCCACCGTAAACTTTCTGAGATTTATTTCTCAAAATCCGTAAAGAATTAGAATAAAACTCTATATGAAAACTGATCACCATAATTTATACTATTTATTAAAAATAGTTTCATAAATTTCTCTTGGGTCTACACTGTTTACTCACTGGAGTTCGGGTGGAACCCATAGGATTCTTACCAGAAAACACAACACCCAACCAAAAAAATTATACCAAAATGTTTCCTACAATTTATAGAACACATCTAAAGCCTCAAACAATCCAAAATAGACATTGAATAAAGAAATTGGAAAATAAACCTAAAATTACCTAAAAATTCACCAAATATTCTAGAGATGGAGATCAAATACATGGTTGGTGGCTACAGACTTTTGGTGATGAGAGAAACATGATGGAAGCAATCCTAGAAGCTAAAGTTTTCATAACAGTGATAAATAAAGGTAATTAGGCTGACTAATTTTTGCAAAATTTGCACTATTCAGAATCGTTTCTCATGAAATAAAGCGATTAGAGTGTAGAAAAGGATGAGGAAAAGCTATTATTCAAATTTATGATTCACAAGTTGTCTTCAGCTCCATAAAGCTTTATGAGGTTTTATAATACCTCAAAAGCTTAATCTTTTAAGCTTGTTCTCTGTAACCCATTTAGCCCTTAATGCCTTTTCATTAGTTAGAAACTCCCAAATATATTTAGTTAAAATAGCTTGATTCCACTCAAAAATATTTTTTATTCCAAGACCTCCTTCAATTTTTGGCTTACAAACAGCTTCCCAACCAACTAAACCACCCCTTCTTAAACTATCATTTCCTTTCCACATATAACTTCTACACAATCTCTCTACTTCTTTAATTACCACAAACGGAAGAATAATAAGAGAAAACCAATATGTGTGCATACTCAAAATAATAGACCTCACCAGTTGCAATCTCCCCACATAGGATAAATGCTTAGCAGCCCAATGAGTAATACATTTTGAAATTTTTTTCTATAAGTACTTTGCAATGTTCCTTACCCAATTTGGTGGAAACTAATGGAACTCCCAAATACTTAACAGGAAGTTTACCTTCTTTAAAATGTAAAATCTGTAAAATACTACGCTTGATTGAATCTTGAATACCACAACAATAAATGGAGCTCTTATCAGGATTTTCATGCAAACTATACACCTTTGAAAAATGTTGCAAAATAGCTTGAATCTTACTAATAGTATTTATATCTTCATGATTGAAAATGAATTAATCATCAAAAAAATGTAAGCAGCTTAACTTCATTCTTTTCCACCCATGGTGATAAACGAAACCATTAGCACACATCACATCAAAATCACATAACAAGTACTCTATAGCAATAATAAATAACAAAGGGGACATTTGATCTCCCTATCTAAGCCCTCTTTTCCTACTAAAAAAACCTTGCAGGCCACCATTTATCATCACAGAAAATTTGGCAATTTTAATACACTCTATTATAATAGAGATAAATTTCTAGGGAAAATGAAGTTGCAACAACATCTCTTCAATAAAATCCTAGCTTATGGAATCATATGTTTTCCTTATATCTACCTTCGAAGCACAATGAGGAGATCCAGTATTCTTGTGATAATTATGAAGTAATTCATGTGCCAATAGTACATTCTCATCAATTTTCCTACTTGGTATAAATGCATACTGGTTTTTATAAATTAACTTCCCCATAACAACCTTTAGCCTCTCACAAACAATCTTAGTAATACATTTGTACAGTACAATACAACATGCAATAGGTTTGAAATTAGCCAAACCAGTTGGATTTCTTACTTTTGGAATTATTGTTAAAGTCATGGAATTGACTTGCTTTAGCATAATTCTAAAAGTAAAGAATTCTTTAACTGCCATATATATGTCTTCTCCAATTACCTCCCAACTTTTATGAAAGAATTTATTGTTGTATCCATCAAGCCTTGGTGCTTTAGATTCATTAATGCTAAATATAGCATTTTTTACTTCCATGAGTGAAACTGGCTACAATAAAAACTTTCGATCTTCTTCAGTAAGTTTTGCCCATTGTTTACAATACTACTTTGAATATGAGCTCTATTTTCATCAATAAAACCAAATAAAGTCTTATAGTAATTCACCATAGCATCAGCAATGGATACCTAATCCTTAGTAATAACTCCATTCTCAAGTTTCAATTTTGAAATTCTATTCATAGATCTTTTTTGCCTAACTAAATTGTTGAAAAAATTGGTATTAATATCTCCCATTTCAACCCATTGAAATCTGGCTTTTTGCTTAAAAAAAGCTCTTCATTCTCTAAACATTTTTAGGAATATGAAAAACAAGCTCATTCTTCCATTAAAAGACCATCATTCTTAGGGTCCCTTTGCAAACCTTATTGAACTTGATCTAGCAAAGCTCTTGTTTATTGAACTCTATAAGAAACATTAGCAAAATCTATAACATTCAACTTCCTAAACTCTTTCTTAAGTATTTTCAGTTTAACAATAACGCTATACATATAAGACCCTCGTACATCATAATTCCAAACTTTCTTAACAATCTCCATAAATTGATTGTGCTCAACCCATATGTTAAAGAACAAAAATGGCTTCTTTATTATGTTAGGAGTGTTACTAATGTTAACAATCAAAGGGGAGTGATCAAAGATACCTAAGGACAAAGCTTCAACTTTTGAATTGTTGAAAGTATCCAACCAACTTGCATTAACAAAAGCACGATCAAGCTTTCTCGAAATTCTGCTGCTTCCTATTTAGTTATTCGTCCAAGTAAAATTAATCCATATTTGCTTTAACTCTAACAAATCAGCAACAAAAATGCAATTCTAAAAATCTTCAGTCATATTTTAATTTATTTGTTTTACTAAGTCATTGAAGGGTTATGTTTTTTATTTTTTGTTTGGAGTTAAACTTAGTTATTTCTGTCAGAAATTAAAATTTGGCCCAAAGATTGTATCTTTAATTTTCTAGGTTTTTGTTGCAAACTTGGTGGAAGAGGAAATGGCAATAAGCAATTAAATATTAATACAATTAAATATTAATTAAATATTAATTAATAATTAAATAATATATAATATTATAATATAAATAATATATAAATATATAATAAATAATATATAAATATATATAAATATAATAATATTAATATAATATAATAATAATATTAATATAATATAATTAAAAATAAAACAATTAAATATTAATTAATAATTAAATAATATATAATATTATAATATATATAATATTATAATATAAATAATAGTTTAATTTTTAATTTTAGTTTTTAATTTTTTTTTTTAGTTTGTGTGAATTTCATTTTTTTGTTGGCTATTTTGTTTCCTTCGAAAAAAGAATGTACTTTGATAATGCTTCTCCAACTATATTGTGTGCTTAACTTTGTCATTTAATAATATGAATTAGTTATCGTTTGTATATATGCAATTTAAGGTGGTGGGTTTTGCCTTCAATTTACTTTTTATGAATTAAGCATGTAGATGGTTGATCAATGAAAGTGCTATTAGTGTTACAAAAGTACAAATATGCTTTTTGGTTTAATAATTACAAAATATTCAAAGTTTAATTAATTATACTTTTTTCCTTTATCATATAATGCAAATTTTTTATTGTCTTCATTGTTATAATGCAGATATAATTATAAATGAGATCATGAGAGATAAAAGTGTAATAAATGATCTAGGGTACAGCATACATAACATACTCAAATTTTTTTTTTCGAGCAAATATATATTCCTAATAGATACACATCAAAAGAGCTCTTGAAATACGTTGGTTACATGACCTATTTATCAAGTATAAAATTGTGAAGAGAAAAGAAGATAAGTTAATCTCATCATATGCGAGTGGGAGATGTTAGAATATAGATCGGATCACCCATGATGGGTTAACCCAAATCCATTTTATATATAATTAATTTTTTTAATTAAAAAAATGGATAAGTGGTAACTGCTATAATCAAAAACTCCCAAAAGGGAGTTATTGTACGCGAAACAAAAAAATTTAGAGAGTTTTTTTTTCTAAGAGGATACGTAAAAAATCAAGAAATAAAAAATGTAAAAACTTTAAATAAGTTTTTCTAATTCTTTGTTAATTAATTTATCCTTCAAAGTAAATACATGGTTGTACAATATTGGACAGCAGAAAAGCTTTTTTGGATAAAAAAAAAATCTGAAATACATGTTTTTATACTTTAGAAAAAGTTTTGTGCGGACCTAGTCGGTCATGTATAGGAATAAACTCAATGCAATTATGCCTCAGGAAGTAATGTTTGCTAGGAATACATATGTGATAATGCATATATTGCCAAATTTTATATGTTGTTATCCCTGATGCTGTTGTTTTGAAGGTATAGATTGTTGATGGTAGATATGAAAATTTAAGGTTTTGGTCAGTTTATGCTTTTTTTTAGGCAACAACACTTGAATTAAGTTCGACGGCTTATAGAACAAAGCCAGTCAATTCATTAGCATAAAGCTCAAGATTTTGGAGGTTGGCATGATTGGCGATATCATTGCTAATGGGTCCAAATATTTACGAAGCATCATGCTATCATATATAATGGTTTCTAATTGCTCAACACTTCATCGAATTAATATCATATCAATTCACTCCAAGTATGGTATATGATTGATAGTTATATCTTTCTTGTTTTTCCTTTAATCATTTGTTTTAATTCTTTGCAAGCTGTGTATTCACATGCATAAATTAGCTCTACAAATATAGGAAAACTTAACAACAATAGCATTGTAATGCCAATGTTTGCAAGAAGTGGACATTACAGATTGCGAGGATTGCGAGGCTGGCCAATGTTTCCTTATTTGAAGTTTTTCCATTTTTTATTTCTTGAATTGTTCTTAAGCTCGGTGCAAATTGTGAAGGTTAATGGTCTCTTTTGAAATACCATTGTTATTATCTTGAGCATGTTTATTTCTCTTATCAAGTACAGTTTTAGTAGGATGCAATTTGCATTCTGTTATTTTATTAGAATTCCAAATTGTTTCAAGGTATTTTAGTATCTTAAAAAGTACTTGTTCTGAAGCATGCCATAGCTAGTGTTCCTGAGCTGTTAGAGGAGTGCTACAAGATCACCCAACTTGGATTTAGTTGAAAAGATAAAAAGTAAAAGGAGTTGGTTTTTTAATTTGTGTAAAAGTAATTGAATGGGACCCGCTCAACTACCTCATTTGCAAGTTAAAATACTAGTTCTAACTTTGTTAGAAGTCTGTTAGGAGGAGGTCATCAAATACTTTAATTTTCAAACTTTAGAGTTTATTTGAGCCAAAAAGTCTTTTGAGGGCATATCTGCTCCTCACTGTAAACATCAGGGGCAAAAATGCACCTTACCCCAAATATAAAATACAAACTACATAACTAAAATATAAAATACATAACAAAAAAAAATGAAAACAAATAAAAGAATAATAAAGTAAACAAACAATAAAACAAAACAACAAAAGAAAAAATGGTTATATTTCCGATCGGAAATAAGTAGAAAAAGTTGTTATGAACAATTAATTGGTGAATTAATTTGGTGAAGTAGTATAGTGGCCTTGATGTGTAGTTTTCTCTCCACGCCTTCATGTAATTCAGCCCATGAAAATAAAAAATAAAATAAAATAAGGTTAGTAAATTAAAGAAATATTAGAATAAATGAAAGAATTAAATGAGAATAATGGGTGCTTCGATTTCCCTTAAAAAATTATATCCACTATTTGTTTTTATCTGTGGCCTAGGTTTTGTGAATCTGGTTTAATAGAAATTTGGTAAAAACAAAAGTCAATAAAAAGAAAGTAGAGTGCCTTTTCTTAATAAAAATTCACAAAGAAAAAATTAATGAAGTCACGTATTTTTTGTATAGTGTATGCTCTAATCTCTGGAGATTCCCCCTTTTCACTATAGTAAACCTATCTATTTATAGACTGAAATATATAAGTTTAACCGATAAGAATACAAATCAAAATAAAATTATCACTTCTGATTAACCTAATATGTTTAGGTTAATCAGATCAAAGAAAAAAAACTATAATTTAATTCAAAACTCTTAGTTCATATCCAATTAATCTATTTTTACAAGTAATTTTTCATCATCAGGTCTTTTTATAATATCCTTATATAGGCTATCTCAAAATTAGAAATTTACAGTAATCACTTATGTTGGGATCAATTCTCTTGTCTCCAACTTCTAGGTCAACATCCATGTGAAGATATTTAGATGCACTAAATAGGTCTTGAAAATAAAGTTTAAAAGTTTGAGCAACTTCCTGTTCGTCTTTTATATAACTTCCCTTGAGTATTATGAATTTTGCTTATCTAGTTTCTATGCGATCTCCCCTCAGCCTTTTTAGAGAAAAAGTTTGTATTATTAATTTGATTAGATAATTATATTATTGCAGTCGATTTTAGATAAAATTATAATTAGTATAATCAGTCTGACGATTTGCCTAGTCAAATCAAGAGTCATACTTAGTGTCTTAGCTATACAAATTATATCTTCTTATCAAATACTATATGATCCTTAGCTATACAAATTATACCTTCTTATCAAATACTATATGATCCCAACACAATAATAGTAAAAAAACAAAAAAAAAAGGCATGGGCTTATAGACTTCTTTAGGTAAGTAATTAATGGTAACATAAGTGCTCATATCATCGTCTCTTAATAAAGGAAAATGCAGGATTATTTACACTCTCAGTGTTTAACTTATTACTTATTTCTCATCATCATCCCAAATAATCAATTGGGTATAAAAAAATCCTTATCTTTTAATTTCAGTAATAGTTATTCTCTATTTATCAATTTCCGATGAAATTAACACTGAAATGCTAATATAGACAAATAAGGGGATGACAATGTGGCAAATTTATTTTCAATAATGAACTAGAGGCTATGTCATGTGGGGAATTTTTTTATTTACACAGTGAAGTTTGATAGGGGTCATGTAGCTTCTAGTTCATTATTGAAAATAATTTTGCTACATCATCATCCCCTTATTTATCCACATCTGCATTCTTATGTTGATTTCATCGGAAATCGACGAATTGGGAGTTATTGTTACTGAAATTAAAAGTCAAAGATTTTTATGTGTCCAATTGATTTTTGGATAATAGCGGGAAAATAGTAATAGATTAGGGAGTGTGAGTGTAAATAACCCGAAAATACAAATATTTTCTATATTAATTAATTAAGTAAAAATTGATGATGTAAGAGACCAAACCATCATATTTTTCTTCATCAACAAAAATTTATTAAAAAATAATTCAAAAATTAAATAAAAGAATTAAGATTGATAATACTTACATGAATGTGAGATATTTGCTTCTTAATTCCGGTATATCATTCATCTAAAAAAATTAATTATGAATTTAATATTTAATATTAACTGTATTAAATATTGATGTGTATATGAGAAATCAAATGAAGCCAACTTATTTACCGTTTGTGTAATTGAAAAAGTGAAAAGTGCATATAAAAATAAAAGGTAGAGGGAAAAAAATGACGATTGAGATTGATAAAGAAGAATATAATGCAAAGGAAAAAGAAAAAGAAAAAAGATAGGTGATGAATTAAGCGTTGTTTTAAGGTACCGGAATGAATACAATAAGAAAGGATTTGTTTAGGTGTTTGAGTATTAGTAAAAATGAAAGAAGTCAGAGGAATGAAACCTAATACAGAAAGAAATTTTTACAAAACAATGTTGTTGATTTTCATGCTTTTTTTCTTCTTTTTTGAGAGGCGGGTAGTAATGTTTTTAAGTAAATTTTGTTACATAAAAATTAAATTGACACAAATATTAAAATTTATTCATTATAATTTTTAACTTTTAAGTTGTAACAAAAAATTGTATTACATTTATTTAGGTGACAACTAAAATTAGTGATAATATTGAATAATATACCTTTTACATGATAAATTTAACTTGCAAAAAAAATTCAAAAAATGATATATTTTATCCTCAATTTTGTACCAATTATCAATTAAATCTTATTTTTAAAGTCAATTCAATTTGTTCTTTTAACTTTATAAATTATATTAATTTTATCCATTTTTATTTAAAGGATCTAATTGTAATTTTAAAAATTATTTTTAGATTCTTATAAAATAAAAATTACTTTTGGATCCTTGTAAATGATCTAATTGTAATTTTAAAAATTCATTTTTAAAAAAAAATAAAATTTGAAAATATTTTCAAGTTTTAAGTGTAACATTTTTTGAAATAAATTTAAAAATTAATTTTTAAATTTTTGCATAAAATTTTAACTTTTAATGTATCAATTAACAATAATAAGAACAAAGTGATAATTTGTGAATCAATTTGTTATATAGACTAAAAAATAAAAATAAATAAAGTAAGAACATTTAACTATGATTATAAATAATAATAATTTTTCATATTTTTCAGAAAAATTAAATATTTTTATATTAATGACTAATATTTTTAGTGTCTCAAAATTCTCTTTTTTTTTTATCTAATACTTTTTTGGTTTGATCTCTATTAGAAAAATTTCTAAATGATGTTGTTGAAGTTGAAAAGTAAATTTTAAAATAAAAAGATAAGGATTTAGTGAAAAATTTAAAATTTATGAAAATATTTAAAAATTAATTTTTAAAATTATGTCAAGTGTAACAAAATTAGAATTTAAAAACATCTTTTTGCGTTTTATTTCTTTTACAGGAAAAGGAGGATAAAAAATTTACTATCAAATTTATTTTATAGGGAACTAAAAGCAATTTTTTAAAAATACAATTAGGTTTTTCATATAAAATTTGATAAAATTGGCACAATTTATAAAGTTGAATGAACAAATTGAAATGACTTTCAAAGTAGGATTTAATTGATAATTAGCTCAAAATTCAAAATAGAATGGATGGTTTTCCCAAAAAAAAATGTAACTATATAAAAATATTGTTAAAAAAGTTGTACATTTTATTTTGTTATAGGATTAATGGGTCTATCTATCACTAACTTTAGTCAATTTTACCAATATATCCTCTCCTTTATTTTGTAGCAATTTGATATATCAACTTCACATTTTATAGCAATTCTATCCAAAGTCAAAATTGCATGTGCCCATGTTGAGGTGTTCTATTAACATGTAAATTAAAAGCATACGTGTAAATAAGGAATTTAATAATGTTGAAAAAAATATTTATGCTTTAAAATGTTACTATATTGATCTATATTTTACCACATCAAAACAACATTGCTTTTGTAAGGCATAAATGCTTAGGGCTCAAAAGTTGAAACTTGACTAAGGCATTTTCTTTCTTTTTCTTGTCTTCTTGCTTGTTAACTCATCTCAAATGAAAAAAAAAACTCTTCTCTTAGTTGAAATTAATGAAGAAATTAGTCCCATTAGAGGTAAAGAATTATTCTTTTATGATATTGGGAGACGAGCAACATGGATAGGCAATGGAAAAGAAAGAAAAGGTAATATTTTTATTCAAAAAAATTATCATTATAATGCAAAGAAAATAAAATTGTGTCAAAAGTTTAGGTTGAAAATTAGTATGCCAAGTTAACAAATGAGCTTCATTTCCACATTTGCATCTCATATACCCATTTCTTATACTTATTAACTCAGACATGACCTCCTTTCGTAATTTAATTTTCAAACAAATCTCTCCTATTTTTGTTTCAATAGAATCACACTTTGAAGAAGAAAGTAGCTTTGAATGAAACAAGCTTTGATTTTCAATGTGAAAAAGAAACTAAAACCCTAGGACCTATATTTGGTAATTATGGATTTTTTCATGTCATTTTTCAATTTACATGTCAATAGGACACCTCAACATAGGCACTTGCAATTTTGACTTTGGATATAATTTCTATAAACATAAAGTTGATTATATCAAATTGCCATAAAATAAACGTAAGGATATATTGGCAAAATTGACTAATGTTGGTGGTAAATGGATCCATTAACCTATTGTTATGATAATTGTTAACCTTTTTCAATGATCAAGTATAACTAACCCTTGTTTTGATCTTAACAAACCATATTTTGAATAGCTAATATGTTTATCTTAAGTGTGTATAAGTTAGGGTTCCTTTGGAAAGCAAATATGAAGAAAAAATCAAAGAAAATTCAAGTCCAGGAAAGTCTAAAAACCAATCTCGATCCATGTCCCAATGGGGACATCACTTGGGATAAGCAAATCTTGATCGAGACCAAAGTTAGCTCAATCGAGACTAAAATCTCTATTTTTTGAAGATCGGATAGAACCAATCCCGATCAATGTTATGACTAGGATATCAACTAGGATAAGGTAGTTCCAATCGAGACCAGATGAACTAGACCGAGACTTAAATAAAGCTATTTAAGAAATTATCCAGAACCCATCCCAATCAATGTACCGACTAAGATGGTGTCCAGGACATCAAGTCCCGAGCGATGTCCTAACCAGTACCAATATGTCTCTTTCATCTTCAATAGCTTTATCAGCACCAACGGCTAGTTTATCAAATATCCTAACCAGGACTGAGAATATCCTGGTCGGGACTAATGAAATTCCTGCTAAAAGTTAAAGAATAATTAATGAAGAAAGATGAAGCCATTGATAAATTGAATGAGCTACAACAGCCATGTCCTGATGTTTTTCACTATATATACTTTTCATAAAACCTCATTTAAGAGGTTAAAAAAATTTGGTGAATAACTTCTTCTTAGTATTCAATTCTTTAAATCTTCAAACATTAATTCTCCATGTAATGACTTTTAATTAAATGTGGTTTGTGTGATATACTAGGTTCTTCTTCTTATTGTATTTTTTGGATTTAAGAAAGGAAAGTAAGGAATATTTCTAAGTGGATTTGGTTCAAGTGTTAGCCATATAAAACACTTGGATTTTAGGTTTTAGAGTTAGTCAAGAAACTCTTATTTGTGTAAGGTTAAATAGTAAGCCTTAAACTCTTATAAACTCAATCTCAAGTAATACATTAGAGTGGGTGTTGAAAATCCTAACTTAGGGATAAATTAGATAGAGACGTAGGTTTGTTTATAAATTAAACTCCTTAATTTGTTGTGTTCTTCCTTTTTACTTTCTTAATGCTTTCTTTATATTCCTTTAAATTCTATAAAGCCTTATTCACCCCCTTAAAGCAATTATAATTAGTATCAAAGCTTAGATTATAGGTACTTAATTACTAGAATTCAAGATTATAGGGAGTGAATCTCAAAATTTCTCTCCTCTTCAATCATTCTTTAATGGGAGTGACTATCCCCATTGGAAGTTTAAAATGGAGCTCTATCTAGATAGTGATCCAATAAAGCTATAGGATGTCATCTTAGATGGTTAAGAACCTAAAAAAAGAAAAATCAATGAAATGGAAGTGGTTCTTCAAAAAAGCCAATGGAGTCAAACTCAAAAAGAAGAAAATCATAAAAACAAGAGAGCAATGATCATTCTACCTTCTTCTATATCAAGAGAAGAAGGTGGGAAGGTTCAACATTGACAATTTGCAAAAATAGTATGAAAGACACTTGAGAACCACTATGAAGGAAATGTGCAAGTAAGAAGCAAGAAGGTTCAACTCCACATGTATGAGTATGAACTCTTCAAAATAAAGCCTCAAGAATCAATAACCATAATGACCAATCATCTCAATGCTCTTCTTATGACTCTAAAGAAACTTGGAAAACATTTTGCTAAGGAAGAAGTGAACAACAAGATTCTAAGAATCCTACCTAGGAAGGATTGGGAATCCAGGGTCACTTTAATCGAAGAAGCACAAGACCTCTAAACTCTATTAATCAATGTGCTTATTGGAAAGCACCTTACATATGAGCTTACTATCAAGTAAATAGGAGATAAGAGAGATGAGAATGAAGAAAAGAAAAAGAACATTACATTAAAGGGTATACAAGAAGTAAGTGAAAATGAAAGCTTAGTGGATTCAAGTGATAAAGATGATGAAATAGCCATAATCACTAGAGGTTTTAAGAAGTTCTTAAAGAGAAAAAGCTTCTCAAGGTAAAAAGGCAACAAGTATGAAAGCAAGAAGAATAAGGAGGTTACTTGCTATGAATACAAGAAATAAAGTCATATTAAAAGTGAGTGCACTAAGCTCAACTTCAAGAACAAAGGAGCAAAGGACAAGAAGAAGGCCTTTAAAGCTTTATGGGATGATTCCTCCGAATTGTAAAAGGAAAAGGAGCAACAAGAAGTGGCCAACCTTTGCTTCATAGCTCTTGAGGATAAAAATGAGGTACCTTTTACTTCCCATTATTCTTGTGATGATTATAATGATGATAATGATGATGATGAGAGCTTTATTATTAGCAAACTTGTGTTTAAATGTAAAAGGTTACTCTTTAAGAATAAGATTTACAAACATGAGTTATCTAGTTTGTCCAAGGAATTTGAAAATTTTAAAAATGATTTTTCTAAACTTGTTGAATCAAATGAAAGACTTGATAATGACTTAAAATCTTTTAATTCCTTGGAAGATCAACTCAAGAAAGCCAATAATGAAAATCTTAAGCTTTCTAAAGAAGTGCTAGAGTTGAAGAATTCCATTTCATTCAAAAGAGGAAAGGAGACTTTAGATAGTCTACTTGACTCTCAAAAATCCTATAGGAATACTCATGGAATTGGATATACAAATGGAATTCCTTCTTCCTCATCATCATGTTATATTAAATTTGTTAAGGCCTAATTTGATTCTACCCCTTTTACTTCCAAACCTCTTAAGACTCAAGCTTTTTAAGCTAAAAGGTCTCATGTGTTAAATGGAAAGGGAAAAGGAAAGGGAAAGTCTCATAAGACTCAACCTTCTTTGACACAAAAGGCTAAGATTCAAACTAAGAAGCCCCATCCTAAACATGCTTATATGTACACTAAATACAATACTCCTAAGCATGCTACGCAATCACTACATAATAGACAATCTCATTGTTAATGCATATCTCACACTCCTTCTAAGACATAAAAAAAACTTTACAAAACCCATACAACCACAACATAAAAAGCATGTCTCATACACTAGGCAATCATATGCACCTAGAAGAAATAGATTTGCTAATGTTGAATGTTTCTATTATATAACTAAAAAAAATAGATTTACCAAGGTCACACTATTAATGTTCTTCTATAGAAGATTACATTTATAATTGCTTCTTTTGGACTACTTTGAGTCCAACTAACGTAGACTAACAAAGGTTTGGGTTCAAAAGAATGCTTGAATTATGTCATGTAGATATGCTTGAAGTCCACAAAATCTAAAAGTAAGTCTACCTTGATAGTGGATGTTCAAGGCACATGACGGGAGACAAGGAACAATTCAACAAGCTTAATGCTAAGAATGGAGGTCATATCACATTTGGGGACAATGTTAAAGGAAAGATTGTAAGCATTAAAAAAATTAGTAACCCTCAATCCTTATTTATGCATTATGTGTTACTTGTTGATGGTCTTAAACATAATTTGCTTAGTATTAGCCAATTGTGTGACATGGGAAATAAAGTCACTTTTTATCATAGAAATTACTTTATTAGTATTTTAGATGACAACAAAGTAATTTTTAGTGGCGAAAGAGTTAACAATGTCTATGTCATTGACTCGAAACAAGTTGATAACAAAGACATTAAATGCTTAATGTCAATTTCCCATTACACATGGACTTGGCATAAAAGACTAGAACATGCAAACTTTGAGCTATTAGATGATCTTAGTATACATGAACTTATGGTTAGATTGCCCAAACTCAAGTTCACTAAGGACAAGCCTTGTGATGCTTAAATCTTCCTTTAATCTCAAAAATATAATGTCCACTTCTAGACCATATGAACTTATTCACATGGATTTATTTGGTTTTACTAGAGTTGCTAGTCTTAGTGGTATACATTATGCATATGCCTTGGTTAATGATTACTCTAGATACACTTGGGTGTGTTTTTTTACTCATAAGAATGATGCTTTTAAGGCTTTTGAAAGTCCTTCAAAAAGAGTTTAAAAGGAAAAAGGTTTTTGTAATTTAACTATCAGAAGTGATTATATGACCAAATTTGAAAATGAATTTTTCAAAACCTTTTGTAATGAAAATGGTATCTCACATACTTTTTCTTCTCCTAGAATACTTCAATAAAATAGAGTTATTGAAAGAAAAATAGGACTCTATTGGAAATGGCTAGAACTATATTTTATTAGTACAATCTACCTTTATACTTTTGGGTAAAAAGCATTAACACTTCTTGCTATATTGCAAATAGAGTCTTTAAAAAACCAATTTTAAATAAAACTTTTTATAAGCTTTGGATTAATAGAAAACCCAAAATCTCATATCTTAGAGTATTTGGATGTAAGTGCTTTATATTAAACACCAAGGATAACCTTAGGAAATTTGATTCGAAAGCTGATGAAGGAATTTTCCTAGGCTATACCTCCTCTAGTACATCATATAGAGTCTTTAATAAAAGAACTCTAATAGTTGAAGAGTTGATGCATGTTATATTTAATGAATCTAACCAACTTAATCCTAGAAAGGATTTGTGTAGTGTTGATGATATTGTAAATGAGTTTGTGGACATGAACATTCAAAAAGAAAATGCTAGTAAGCCTTTAGAACTTAAAAGTCTAAACAAGGAAGAAAGTGAGGAGATACCTCAACACCCCTTAAAGGATGATCTTCCAATGGATTGGCAATTCAAGAAAGCACATCCTTAAGACCTCATCATTAGTGACACTACAAAAGGGGTAACTACTATATCTTAACCTAAATCCATTATCAATTTAGCATTCATTTCTCAAATTCAGCCAAAAAATGTTGATGATGCTTTGAGTAATGAATTTTGGGTCCTTGCTATGCAAGAAAAGTTAAATCAATTTAAGAGAAATAAGATTTGGATCTTGGTTCCTAGACCTAAACATCATCTTATTATAAGCACTAAATGGGTGTTTAGAAATAAGATGAATGAACGATGTGTCATAATTAGGAATAAAGCTAAACTAGTAACTAAATGTTATAATCAAGAGGAAGGCATTGATTATGATGAAACCTTTGCCCTTGTTGCAAGGTTAGAAGCTATTAGAATGCTACTTGCATTTACATCATTCATGGATTTCAAACTATTTCAAATGGATGTTAAAAGTGCATTTTTAAATGGTTTTATTAAAGAGGAGGTTTATATTGAACAACCTTTTAGTTTTAAAAGCTTTAATTTTCCTAATGATGTGTTTAAACTTTTAAAAGCATTATATGGATTGAAATAAGCTCTAAGAGCTTGGTCTGAAAGGTTGAGAAATTTTTTTCTACATAAAGGATTTTCTGAAGGAAAAGTTGACAAAACTCTTTTCATAAAAAAAACCCAAGCATGATTTACTTATTGTTCAAATATATGTTGATGACATTATATCTAGTGCTACTAATCATTACTTGTGTGAGGAATTTTCTAAGCTAATACAACGAAAATTTAAGATGAGTATGATGGGTGAGCTCCAATTCTTCCTTGGACTTCAAATCAAGCAATGCAAAGATGAGATCTTAATCAATCGAACCAAGTACATAAGAGACACTCTTAAGAAGTTTGACATGGATAGAGCTAGGTATAGCAAGACTCCTATAAGCACCACAACCAAACTCAAAAAGGATGAGAATGAGAAACTGATTGATGAAAAGTGTTATAGAAGTATGATCGGATCCATTTTTTATTTAACTACAAATAGGCCAAATATTATTTATGCTACATGCTTGTGTGCTAGGTTTTAATCATATCTTAAAGAGTCTCATTTGAATGTCATTAAGAGAATTTTAAAATATTTTAATGGAACATTGCATTTAGGACTTTAGTATCCTAGGAGTTCAACCTTTAACTTGATTAGTTATTCGAATGTGGATTTTACCGATAGTTTGCTAGACAAAAAAAGCACTTTCAGAACTTGTCAATTCTTATATTATTGCTTAGTTTCTTAGTTTAATAAGAAATAAGTTTTGGTTTCCTTGTCCATCGCCGAAGCCGAATATGTGGTTGCTAGTTATTATTGTTCATTAGTCTTATGGCAAAAATAACAACTTAGTGACTATGGCATTGAGCTTGATCACATTCTTATTAAATGTGACAATACTAGTGCTATAAACCTTAACAAAAATCTCATTCAACATTCTAGAACTAAGCATATTGATATTAGACATTATTTTCTTAGAGATTATATGCAATGTGGCAGTTATATCTTGCTTGAATTTATTGATATAAATAATCAACTTACAGATATTTTCACCAAACCTCTAAATGAGGAGAGATTGAATTTCGTTAAGCATAAACTTAGCATGATTAATGGGTCTAGCTTTCATTGATACATATGTTAATTTTAATGATATTGTTCTGGTTGAACTATATGTTAATTTTTTATTGAATTATATGTTAATTTTTTTTTTATTAAATTGAAGTATTAGTGGCATATCAAATATAAGATGGTTTCATATGTATTATGACATGTTGCTTTAATTTCTTATTTCATTGAAATTTGTTTAAATTATTTCCTTATTTGTTAATTTTTTAAAAAAAAATATTTTAATTAATGATTAATTATTGAATTTAATTTAATTAATTAATTATTTTAATAATTAGCAAAATAAATTCCTTTTTGTTCATTAATGCATGAGTTTAGCCTTGATTCTCATTTATTATTTCTTATTCTCCAATTAATTCAAAATTTAGGTACATTTAATTCGTAGGGACTAATTTACAACAAATTTTGAACTTAATTGCAAATTTTTGAAAAACGGAAGGGCTATCATAAGTCTTGTCCCAATCAGGACAATGTTTGACTAAAGGGGACACTCACTCTATGTTTCACTTTATTTTTTTTCGAACTAATCCCAATCAGTATACTTTTTGGGATAAGTTGTCCCAACCGGGATATCAATCTTGACAGTACTTGGATTTTTGAATTTTAGCACTACATGTGGAAATCAATCTTTATCGAGAACAATTTTTAATGCACTTTTTGACCAAAATTCAAACTCTTTTCACTCTCTCTTCCTATTTTAAGTCAATAAATATTCCTCTATTCATTCTTAGGTTATTCACTCTTCTCTTTTCAATTTTCTCCACATTATTCTCTTATTCTTCTAGTTCTTCTTAGCAATTTTTTTACTTTAACAATGGCTACCAAGAAACCTACAAAGGTTCCTCCTTTCTTCTCTCAAGAACCTCCTTCCAAAAAGGACAAACCTAAAAGATCACACTCTCCTTTCTCCTACTCTCCTCAATACATTAAGAAGAGAGTAAGTCACTTTCAAAAGAGATCCTATATCCCTTCAAGATTCATGCATGAACCAACCCTTAAGGCTATTGGTTGTTATAATAAAGTGAAGAAACTTCTTCATTGGGTGAGTTTGTATGATTTTGCTTGTACTCCTCTACCCTCTTATCCTTCTCTTACTGTTGAATTTCTCTCTTCTTACACTCTCTGCTTTATCCATTATGATGATGCCAACCCCTACTTCTTTATGCATTTTAAGTTAGGTAAGAAAGATAGGTTCATGACTTACCAAGAGTTTGATACACTCTTTGGCTTCACTCAAGAAAGTCATGTTCAAGTCAAGGAAAATTGGCTTCCCTACACATTTTGGAACATTATTCTTGCCCCTCAAGCTCTAAGTTTCTCTACCGACCACACCAAAGCCTCCCATCTCAAATCCAAAGGTTTGTGGTATCTTTATCACCTCCTCACCTATTCTATTAATGGTAGGGCTCTTAGCAATGAAACACTATTTTTTTATGATCATTTTATTCTTCATTATCTTATTAACAATGAATCCATTGCTTTGGGGAGATTTTTGCAATGGCGATTATAGCTTATTAATGATAGTTCAATCGTTGCAATTTTTATTGATGGAATTATCATAAAATTGGCACAATTCTATGGCATTAAACTCTCCACTTTGCCCTCTACCAAACCACTCCTTGATGAAACCTTTATTAAAAATTCCAAATAATTCTCCATGATCAACAACAAATAGGTTTGGAAGCATGATTTTGGTGACAATAAGAACATTGAAGCCATCTTTAAAAAGATTGAAGACTTTGAAGATCAAGGTATTGAAGCGGAGCTTGACAGTCAACCACAAGACGCTCCTTAAAGGAAGAGAACAAGGCATGAAGGCACTTCCTCTCAAGGAGCTTAAGCTTTTGGTGATGAGCCTCAATGGATAGGATAGCTATTTGATTGAATGAGCTTGATGAAAAGCAACTTTAATTATTTTTTATCAAGTTGATGTAAGCATAGCTCATCTATAACATGATCATTACTTATATGAATAACAAGGATATGCTTGCACCTATGCTCCATTTACTCCTCCTCCTCTTCCAACTCAAGAAGATGTGCCTCATAATAATTGATTGTCTTCTTCTTTGTTTTATATCTTTTTTTATGTGTTTATGCTTAGTTATGTTTTATTTTTACCTTGTTTTTAGGTTATGTTTCATTTATGGTTAGTTTATGTTTTTCTTTATGTTTATGTTTAGTTTCTTTTTTGTTTATTTTTAGTATCCTATCCCATTACCTTTTTTTAAGTAATGCAATGTTATTAATCTTTTTGCAATGTTTCTTTTCCTTAACCTTTTTGCATTTTGCAAAAAGGGGGAGAACTTGTTGGAGTTTGATTTTATATAAGTTTGTATTTTTAGTTATCCATTTATCTTTGAATTCCTTTTTAATTTAATTTGCTTATTTCCTTAATTTGGAAAATTAATCAATTTACATTATGATCATATTATTTATACATGCACACATTGAGGGGGAGTAGAATTCAAACAAAATTCATATATTAAAGGGGAGTTCAAAGCGTCACACAGACTTACATGATTATTTTTTTCTCAAACTCAAAATAGGTTTGTCAAAATCAAAACGAGGGAGATTGTTGACCTTTTACAATTATCAATTATAATTAACCCATTTTTTTATCTTAACAAACCATATTTTGAACATATCTTAAGTTTGTATAAGTTAGGGTTCCTTTGGAAAGCAAACATGAAGAAAAAATAAAAAAAATTCAAATCTATGAAAGTTTAAGAACTAATCTTGATTTATATCCTAATAGGGACATTACCTGGGATAAGCAAATCCTAATCAAGACTAAAGTTAGCTCAATTGAGACTCAAATTTCCAATTTTTAAAGATTAGATAGAACCATTATCGATCAATGTCCTGATCGGGACATTAACCGGGATAAGGCAATCCCGATCGGGACTATACGAACCAAACCAGAACTTAAATAAAGCTATTTAAGAAATTGTCTAGAATCCATCCTAACCAATGCACCGACAAGGGTGGTGTCCAGGACATCAAGTCCCAAGCTATGTCCCATCTAGGACTAATTTATCTCTTTCATATTCAATGGCTTTGTTAGCTCCAATGGCTAATCAAATGTCCTAATCGGGACTAATGAATTCCTAAAAAAAGCTGAAGAATAATTAATGAAGAAAGATAAAGCCATGGACAAATTGAATGAGCTACAACAACCATGTCTTGATGTTTTTCACTATATATACTTTATAAAACCTCATTTAAGAGGTTAGAAAATTTTGGCGAATAACTTCTTTTTAGCATTCAATTCTTTAAAGCTTCAAATATTAATTCACTTTATAATCACTTTTAAATGAGTGTGGTTTATGTGATAGACTAGATTCTTCTTCTTTTTGTATTTCTTAGGTTTAAGAAAGGGAAAAGAGGAAATAGTTCTAAGTGGACTTGGTTCAAGTGTTAACCATCTAAAACACTTAGGTTTTTGGTTTTAGAGTTAGCCAAGAAATTCTTGATTGTGTAAAGTTAAAGAGTGAGCCTTAAACTCTTATAAACTCAACCTCAAGTAATAGATTAGAGTGAGTGTTGAAAATCCTAACTTAGGGATAAGTTAGGTGGAAATGTAGATTTTTTTATAAACCAAACTTCTTAATTTGTTGTGTTAATCCTTTTATTCTTCTTAATTCTTGCTTAATCTTTCTTTATCTTCCTTTAAATTCTAAAAAGCCCTATTCACCCCTTAGGGCAATTACAATAACTAATGATATTATTGTAATAAATTGTTGTAAAATTTTAATTTATTTATTACAGTCTAATTTATTGTCATATATTATTAGTAAAAAATTAATAAATTAAATATTGCAACATATCAAAAAATTATTGTCACTTATTGGTTTTCTTTTATAATAATAAATTTTGTGACCATAAAAATATTGTCACGAATGAGTGAATTTGTTGTAGTGATTTCATACACACACACACAAATTTGAATTTTGTTTAGTCACCAAAATTATCTTCTCCTTTTGTGCCATCTTATGAGGACTCCATATTATTACTACTAGTTAATATGGTAGTTAAGCATCAATAATTGCTAGAAAAGAAAATCAGATGAAGATGAGAAGAAATATGCAAATAATATAGAAATAAATCATAAAATTTTTAAGCGTTAAAGAACTAATCTTTCATCTTAGTGCATCAACTTCAAGCCTTTATTCATTTTCTGTTGAAATGTAAAAAAAAAAAAAGCAATATATTTATATATTAGAGAAAAAGTGAAAAAAAATGATATGGAAAGTAATGAGATAATGATAACTAAAAGAATATTTTCATGCTACCTTATCTAGTTTTAGGGTTTTTATCCCCTCTTCTTTTTAATTAAACTATAATTGGCTAAATTACAAAAGGTTAACACCATAACTTCTTCAATTATATATATCTCAATGTTTCCTTCTAGCCCTTTCATTTGAAAACTTTAAGCATGTTAGGTGTGTGAGGTACACCAATCAAATTGTGTCTTTAACTTCAATTATATGATTTTGATTAAGCTAAGTGACCTAAGCTAAAGGGTTCTCAAACTAGTTGTTGCAGTAGCTAAATTCAATACTGAAACGCTTTGCAAATTAATTTAAAAATAAAGAATGAAACTGATGAATGCTAGAAAACTTAAAAAGTGAATCTAAAAATTAGAAACTTCATTAAAAGAAACAAGAAATTGGGTTATACACAACACTTGTTTGAATAAGAACAAGATTATATACAAAATACTAAAATAGAAAAATAAAAAGTAAAAAGTTAAATGTTGAAGATTGTTGTTTTGGTGGAGTGTTGTTTGTTTGTTGAGTGATTGGTCATACCCAATCATCTGTTGGAAGGATTTTCTTTATCCCTTTCTCTTGTTTGCTAACTATTGCCTTACTAGTAAACCACATTCTTGTCTAGAAACCCACTTTTTCTCAACTTACGCATCTACTATAACTGATTAATTAATTAATTACTTAAATCTTGGGCTTATAAATCTTAGTGAGCTCTACTAAAATACATTTTAGGTCCAAACATCCACTTTAGTTATTTATATTCATTCTTCGATCATCACATGCATGAGTCAATTTATGGAAAGTAGTTATTTTAATAGCATCATCATCATCATCAATAACTAGTACAAGGAAGGCATAAACATAAAAGAAAAATATTATGATGTATATCAAATAACAAATTAAGAAGAAAAAAGATGATGGAGATGAAGATAATTTTGTTGTCATTTGATGGTCTTCTTTAAACGATGAAGTAGCGTAAAAAAAAGTGCAAAAGGCTTAGAGAATGTGAAAAGGATAGTTTTATGTAGAGTTTATGAAGAAAAAAAAAAAAGATCTCTACTCGTGATGATGAACATTCATGGTGGTAAAAAAAACATGATGGTTTGAAGCAAAAGATAAAGAAGAAAAAGAGAAAAACAAAAAGATTATTGATTGGTACTGGAATAATGTAGCAGAAAATTAAAAAATGGGAGAAAAAAATTGTTAAATTAGTGAAAATCCAAAATAATAATCATATATGGATTTTAGTTTAAATGTACAATCCACATCACATTACCAACTTTTGTTAGAGTTAACAAATTAGAACTAGAGAAAAAAACCTTTTTAGGAACTAAAGAAGAATATTTAAGAAATTGATGAAACTTGATAGTGAACAATTAGGTTTATAAGATTTAATGGTGAAAAAATAATTTAAAGAATAACACGAAGTATTTTTAAACTTGCAAAATTAGGTTATAAAAGTCAGGACTTAATTGTAAAATCCAAAATTGTTTTAGTGCTAAAATTATCGTTATATTCGACGTCTAATGTGTCCAAACTGGCTTATAAAATCGAAAAACGCATAATTCATATTCACGGTAGAGCCACATTTCGAAATTCGAATTACCAGAAAAAGAAAAAAATAAAAACTTTTGGTTAGGTATTGAAACGAGACACTGCAAACCCTAAATTGTTTGATCGATCCTTTCCTTTGATCTGATTTGATCTATTCTGCAAACCCTAAATTGAGTTTATAGGTTGGTCCAGTTCTTCTTTTCAATTAATTTTTTGGTGTTGGATTTTTCAGGTGAATGTAAGAAATGGCCCGTACCAAACAAACCGCTCGCAAGTCCACCGGCGGGAAGGCTCCTCGCAAGCAACTCGCCACTAAGGCACCTCTCTCTCTCTCTCTCTCTCTCTCTCTCTCGCCGTCTCTGTGTTTGTGTTTGCATTTATGTGTGTACGGTGGCTTTTGGTATTATTTTGGTTTGTTTCTTGAAGTCTTTTAAATCCCTTTTTCTGAGATACTTTGAAATTATGTTAAATTATTTATTTAGGGTTTGTTTTTCCTAATGAAGTAGTAGTTTCAAAAGGTTTATTTCTCTCTTATTTATCTATTTATTTATTTATTTATTTTGCTGCATGGATGGGCATATTGAGGGAAATTCGTTTGTTATCACCCAAATAGTGTTATCTCATAATTTGTCTGTGGCTAATTTGAGTCTAGGAGCAGTCATTGTGCAGTCATTGTTGGAATTGAATCGTGGTGAAGACAGAATTGAGCTGCTTATGTTAATTAAACTTCGAATTATATACACTTGAAAGTAAAACCTTCAAAAGTTTAAAAATTAACTGTGTCTACACTCTGTTGGGCTGCTCTGAGTCAGCATTGACCATAAATTAAGTTCCGACGAAATGCATTTTCTACTTTGAAGTAAATTTCCCTTACTATTTATGGTGTAATGTCTTATTTTCAGTAACTTTTAAGTTGCATAATTTTTCTGTTACTGCTGCCATATCTTGTTTCATTGCTAGCATAATCAGCTACACTTAAATTACTCTCCTATGTTCAACTTGATGTTGTTGGTTAGTGATACGATGTAGTTGTTACATAATGATTTCTCTTTGGAGTCCTGCTCATAAACTCCTGTAGTCACAGTGTTAAACAGAAAAAAAGAAATTCCCTAAGCATGGTTTATTTTCAGCTCAATGAGTTTGCTATTGTTTTGTTATGCGCTTACATCTGACACTTGGTTCCTTATGTTGAATTGAAGGCTGCAAGGAAGTCTGCACCCACAACTGGTGGAGTCAAGAAGCCTCATCGTTACCGCCCTGGAACTGTGGCTCTCCGGTAAAGGGTTTCATTCTTACAATTTCATTTTTAATGCTCTCTGATTCTTGTTAGAATTGATTCATGATGATTTTCTCTGGTGATTGATACATGTGTGATGTGTCTCTATGTTTCTTCAATAGTGAGATTCGTAAGTACCAGAAAAGCACTGAACTTTTGATCCGCAAACTGCCTTTTCAACGTCTTGTTCGTGAAATTGCACAAGACTTTAAGGTAGTAATTTCTTGCTGAATTGTATTTTCCATTTGATTTAATTCTCTAATTTTGTCATTGATTTACCCTGATTCTGCTTGTCTAGACAGATTTGAGGTTCCAGA
This sequence comes from Mallotus nudiflorus, assembly GCA_947683625.1. Lineage (NCBI taxonomy): Eukaryota > Viridiplantae > Streptophyta > Magnoliopsida > Malpighiales > Euphorbiaceae > Mallotus > Mallotus nudiflorus. The sequence continues at coordinate 662,053 of CANTUR010000256.1, read as the reverse complement.
GCCATGCAGTTCTAGCACTTCAGGAGGCTGCAGAGGCCTACCTCGTTGGTTTATTTGAGGACACCAATCTCTGTGCCATCCATGCTAAGAGGGTTACTATTATGCCAAAGGACATCCAACTTGCTAGGCGGATTCGTGGTGAAAGGGCCTAAACATCAATTGCGACTTGTTCATTTGGGGGTCTGTGCATGTGCTTCCATTTGTTGTCTACTGTTCTATTCATATCTGAATTGATATGTGCTGGTAGTCTACTTATTGAATGTTGGTGTTGTGTGTAACTTCACTCGTTTAAGATTACATGTGTATTTAATTCTTAGTATCTATGTTCATAATGACAGTTATGGTATTATTGTGTACTTCTATTGTATTGCTCATTTTATTTGCTTTGTCAACTACTCGTTACATATCTACCTATTGGACTTTATGCATGCGTTGGGCAGGATTTAATATTGTTTGGTTCTGAAGAGGAATTCCTTAGCTGTGGGAGTTTGATCCTCTTACTGTTTATACTACTCTATTAGCAATAGAAATAATTCTCTTTTATTGTTAAAGAAAACAACAATTTTATCTTTTAGGTAAATTAAGGTATTTCCATGTGACAACTATGACGTTGTCATGCTTGGGCTTGCTGTCACCTGGATGTTGCTTTAGTCTCGTTGTGGAATTGATAGGCTATGTTGATATACATCTTCATAAATGCCTATGCTACAGAGGTAAGAATTCATTATAGATACTGGTTATGGACGTCTGTTTGTTGGAAGTCTATCCGTTGATATTTCAATTCATTTGTGAAGTGAGTTGTCCCCAATTTTATCTCTATTTTTTAAATTAGTGTTTTCCTTTTGTTGTCTTAAGGAATCCACTTAAATCTCTCTAGTTTAGCCCTGTACGTGAAACCAAATGATGAAGTGACCCTGTTCTACTTTTGAAGTAGGGTTTTTCAATTTTTAGGCACTTCAGATGAGTACTATGCATGAGTAGGAACAGTTTAGGGAATTTGTATTCTCCAAACCTAGCTCGAATGTTGGAGAATTCACAAAAACAATTCCTCCAATTGACTCTGAAAATTAAAATTTGCATCTCAAATTGCTCCGAATTTTCAAAATAATTCAGAGTACAGATTCGAAGCAAATGGAGAATACAAATTAGTTTGGAATAAAATCAAAAATCAAAATGCAGAAATATATATGAATTTTTAGTTTATATTTTTAAAATTAATATTTAATAAATTCATAACAATAGAGAAATGTGGGTTGTTTAGTTTTGGAAAATATTTTATATTTTCCTTTTCCTTATTTTCCATTTTTCAAAATAGAAAATGGAAAATAGAAAATCAATTTGTTTGATATTTTCATTTTGCATTTTTTTCATATTCTTATAATTTTTTGATGAAATTTATTACAATAATTTTTTATTTAATATAATAATCATTATTGTGATTCATATGATATTATTTAATTTAAATTTATTTAATTTTCATAAAAAAAATGTAAATCATGCACATTTAATCAATTTCAATTTGAAGTAATGAGACAATGGTTGATGGAAGTGGTGGAGGTGGTGGTAGTAGTAGTAATAGTAGTGAAGGTTGTGGTGGTGCTTATTGTAGTGGTAGAGGTAGGGGAGATTATGGTGGTGGTAGTGGAGGTGGTGGAGGTTGTGGTAGTGGTTGTGGCGGTGGTGGTAGGGGAGGCAATGGTGGTAGTGGTAGTGGAGGTTGTGGTGGTAGAGGTGGAGGTGGTAGAGGTTGTGATGGTGGTCGTTGTGGTGATGTGTTAGTGAGATGCACTAGGTCAATCATGTATGATCGTGTTTTGATTTTATCATTTTTTTAATAAAGAGGCATTTTCATTATCATTTTCTATTATGATAATTACTTGAATAGTCAATTCTTCTTAAGGTCATCAAGTATGTGACTTGATAGTAACATTTTTAGATTGAATATGAGTTCTATTCAAATTATCCCTAGTCATAAAATGTATTAAGGCTAGTATGGTGTTGATTGATGATTATATTTTACTAATTGTGAATATGAGATATTAAGTCAACTTATAGATACTTATTTGAGAAATAATGTACTGAATTGACTCATTATAAGAATACTACATAGATAATTATCATAAGTAATTCTCATCATAGTAATATTGATTTAGTCATTTAACATTGAAATCACCATGGATTTCTACATAACTATTTTGTATTTTGACATAATCTAACTTTATCTTTAATCGGATGATAAAATAGATTGTTGTTGAATATAAAATCAGTTATGTGAGAGATGTGAGTGATTAAAAAAGAATTTGTCATTTAATCTGAGTAAGATATCTATAAGCTCCTTAATAAGATAGACTAAGGAAAATGTATGGTCATACTAAAGTGAATTGATAAAGAGTTATTATTCTCAGTCAACTTGGAATCAAGAAATAATATGATTGAATTGTATAAGGATGACAAAAATTATGCCTTATATTCAATCAAGATATCATGTGATAAAGGGATTATAATATTCACGGTAAATTAGGTTATGTCGAATTTTCAACCTTCACATGATTTGGGTAATCATAATGTCTTATTAAAGGCCACTTATAACTTGTAGGTCTAAATAGGGATTTTAGGTCCACTGTCAACGTCATGTAAATCTATAGGGTCATACACTTAGAACATGCCCAAAATGAATATGGGTTTATCAAGCCCAATAAAGCTCTATGGAAATAAATAATTTTATTTGTGTGTGTGTATATATATATTCATGTATATGTGTGTGTGTGTATATATATATATATATATATATATACACACATGAATATATTTATTTATTTCCACAGAACTTTATTGGGCTTGGTAAACCCATACTTGTACACATGAATATATTTATTTATTTCTACAAAGTTTTATTGGGCTTAGTAAACTCATATTTGTGTGTGTGTATGTATATATATATATAAGGTAATGGTTATCTTAAATAAATAGGAGACTATTTCTGATTTGGTATTTAAATAAAATCAGAATTGGAACAAGTGGAATATACCAAAAATGTTTTGGCAAGTGAGAAATTACCAAAATTCATTTTGATATATATATATATATATATATATATATATATATATATATATATATATATGAGGTAATGGTTATCTTAAATAAATAAGAGACTATTTCTGATTTGGTATTTAAATAAAATCAGAATTGGAACAAGTGGAATAGATAAAAAATGTTTTGGCAAGTGAGAAATTACCAAAATTCATTTTGGTAAGTGAAATCCTAATTGAAAGATCTATAAATATAACATATTCTCTAGGGTTTCACATATTTATTATTTTGCCACCTAAATTTTGTTTTCTCTCCTTTAAGAAAACAAAATACAAAGTTATTTAGTTCTTGAATTGTGAGACAATCAAGAAAAGAGTGCTAGAACACATTTGTTTTGATTCAATATTGTTCATATGGATACTTATAGAGGACGTACTCATTTGGAGACGTCTAAATATGGCCAAGAAAACCAAAAGCTCAAGGTAGGGTTTTATCGAAGGGAACTCCCTCTCGTCCTTCAATCATTATTGCCTGTTCTTTACATCTATGGTAAGGTTTTGAAAACCCCAAATCAATCACTTAATCGAATTACATGGATCTAGTTCGGGTTTGTGATTAAATTTTTAAATTTTCACTAGTGATGGTAGTGGATGTTGTGGTGATGGTGATAGAGGTTGTGATGTTGGTGGTCGTGGTCGTGGTGGTAATGGAGGTTGTGGTGGTAGTGATGGTTGAGAAGGTTGAAGTAATATTAAATTATTAATTGAAAAATTCAGAAAATATCTTTTATTAATTTTTTAAAATTTTTTATAATTTGAAAATTTTGAAAAATAATTTTCTAAATTAGGAAATATCTCAACTAAATAATAACTTCTATTTTCTAGTTTTTTTGAAAATTTTGTTTGAAAAGCATGCCTTGTTTTTCAAAATTAAATAGACCCATATATTTTTATATTAGTACTTTTTTATAAATTTTCTTTTTAAATTTTATTTTAATATTTTTATAATTTGAACATATAAAATAAAATGACAATAAATTTTATTTGTAAATTTTAATTTTATTTTATAATATAAACATATATTAAAAATTAACTATAAGAAAATCAATAAATCAGTATATTTATTTTATTTCAATCAATTAATTAGTATTTAAAATGTCAAATATTATATGTTAAGTTAATATTTAATATGTTTAGATATAATTTATTATTAAGATAGTACTAAATTATATTTATACATACAATTTTAAATTTTTAATCTTATCTCGCCTTACTTATTAACTTTATAATATATCATTAAAACAATAATTATTAGTGTGTGTCTATATATACCACATTATCAATTTTGATTCCAGTTCGATACAATTCGATTCTCAATTTGAAAAATTTATAATTTCCTAACCAGCACCGATAAATTATTTTGAGCGGTTCAAGTCAGATAATCACTAGAGATCTTCAGTTGGATTTTTTAAAAAAATTTAGATTCTCCACATCCGTGCGCGGCGTACTTCAAATGATAAAAGCGACTCTGTTCTACTTCGCTTCGGAAAACTAAAAAGGATCGGCATTTCCTAAGAATCCTCCTTCAGGTCCCTCTGGCTATGCACACATTGGGCTGACAAATGGCTCAGTGCTCTTCGTTCCTGCTGACTGACCCATTGGGCAGCAGAGATTTTACCCATCTCTCTGACACTTGTTACTAATTTCACTCGTATAGATAATTCATCTCTTCGTGCATATCTGGAATTTGAGTATTCTTAATTTAACAGATATATAATTTTGCACGCTAAATTCACAATGAAGCTAGCTGACGTTATTTTGTAGACATAGAAAAAACATTTGCAATTTAGTGTTTCACATTCCTCAATTTTTAATTGAGAACAGTAAAAATTAAATTTTCACTGAAAATAAATTATTTATTTAACTATTTTTTCACTAACATAAATATCCATGAAATTTATGATTGCTAATAACTATTATATATATATATATTTCAAACAACTAATATAAATAGCTAAACTTCATAGCTAAAAGTGAGAGAGCAAAATAAATAAAGAGATTAAACTTTATTTTTAATCAAATATTTTAATCTATAATATTTTATCAGTATATATATATATATATATATATATATATATATATATTATAAACTCTTTTTTTTTTTTTTATGATATTCAATACTGGTCCTCCAGTTAGAAAATTATAATTTTTTTATTGACATTCATTGTAGTTGCACCATTTATATTATAATGTACGATGATGTACTCATGTCAAACATGCATATTCAAGAATGGGAATGGAGAAATGGGAGAGTGGACTTACTCATACAAAGTGAGATTTTTATTTTTTTCATAAACAAATAAATAATAAAAGGAGTCAGAAAAGAGAATGATATTAGAATTTTAAGAGAAGTAATTATAGTCCAGCTCCTCTCCATGCGCAAAACCTGCAAAGGTGCTTCCTTCTCAGCATTATTAGGACTACCAAATAATTTCCCAATATATAGAATTGGATGAATTTTATGGTGGTGAACAACTAGAAGCTCATTTATCGACTTCCACTTTTTTTCTTTTTTCTTTTCCATCGTAAAAAATTAATAAGATTTCAAGGTCACTAGTTTCGAATTGACATTTGGATGCATTTCGTATTTATATATACGTGAATCTCCTCATAAAGTTTTTTAGAAAATAATTTTTTTATCCATATTTTTTTCAAAGTGTAAAAGCAAACAAAAGTAAGAATAGACACAGAGATTTATGAAAAAAATTAATTCGACTAGCTAATGTAAGCAAGATTTTTAAACAAGATAATTATTATAATTTTCGAATTGACAATTCATATTGAACATATGAAATCTTGGATTTTGACTGCTTTTCATATGAACAAATGCAAAAAATAAAAGTTTGATTGGTTTCTTTTATCCCCTTTTTGAACCAAGATTTTTCCCACTTTCCATCTTATTTATATATTTTATGCATGAAAATTTCATTAAAATAAAAAAATAATAATCATAATCTAAAAGAAAAGCATGGACTGTTCTGTTTTGTTGCAATGCGTGCCATAATGTGCATCATTGTTCTTCAAAAAGGAAGCTCGTTTTGGCCAACCATTATACTAATTGCTTTCTATCCACCTTCATCTTTTTGTACACACAAAAATTAAAAATAAAATAAAAATGCCTAAACCTTATTGACATGGAGGCTCTTTTTTGGTACATAAACTTTGAATGCCTAAACCTTATGAATTAAATATGATATCTTTTGTGTGCTTTTGGGTTTTAAAGTGTGTTTCGTTGAAATAAATTTTATGAAATTTATTTGAAAATTGAAGTAACTGTATGTTTAGTTTAAATGAAAAAATTTTAAAATTTATTTTTAATTTTAACTTCTTAATTTAATAAAGTTGATTAACATTCAATTTATTTTTATTGATGAAATGTATTTGATGTAAATGAATTTAAAATTTATTTATAAATAAAATTTATTTAAAACTAAAATGAATTCCTTAATATTAAGTATAAGCTAGCTACCTGCTGATCATTTATTGAAAAGAAAATTCCATTTCCTACTCATTTGGTTGAATATGGCTGCTAGCTCCAGCTTCCTATCCCTTTGGTCAATAGGACATTTCCACATGGCGGGGTCGACAGCATTTCAACTATATTTGTTTCCAACCAATTGAAGTTCATTTTTTCTTCAAAATTATATAACATGATTTCAACTTGATATATTATTTTTACTAGAATATAAATCTATAATGTTAAAATTTTTAATAAAAATATTTTATTTATCTTAATTGATGTATAATAATTTTGTAGTTACTTTATCTGGAATTATATTTATAAATTGTTGCACTGAAATAAATGATTAATTATAAAAATTTGATAAAAAAGAAGTTCATATGATCTAAATATTAGTGGACACATGATAAAAGATAATTTTTATCTTTTAAATTTGATAAAAATTCATTTCACAAATCAACAATAATACAATTCAAACTTTACACTTCATAATATTTTAGAAGCATTCACAGGAATCAAAAAGTAGACTAGTCTTTCAGAATCCCTGCATTAGTTATAGAGTATGTGATTAAATTATATGAATTAGTATGCTTTTTCAAATATTTATTTATTTAAAGGAATGCGTCCTATCACTAATCTAACATGTAGTTTTTATATAATTTAAACAAATATTTTTAGAAGAAATTAATTTTCAGATTACTCTCATTAGCTGTTAATGTTATACTTCAATAGATAATTAAAGTAATGAAACAACCAAATAATTAATGTTCTATGATATTGTTGTTCCTCGAACCTCAAATGGAGACCACTTATATGAAATAAATATTTTGTGTTGTTTCCAGTAAATTAAAATTGTATATAAGAGCTTCGTAGATGATGGTACCACTTATTTGTATTTTTGGTTGCAATGTCTATTTGGGTTTGATTATCAGTCACCTCACTACATTTTGACTAATCAATGTATATTTTTAGCCCCTTGAATCATTAGCAAAGACTAAAGTGAGATAATCATGCCTCATGAAAGACAATTAATTGCTGATGTGGCATGTTCTTATTCGTGATTAATCCAAAAAAATAATAATAAAAAATAAAAGAGGTAAGAAAATTCCATCACCAGAATATGCATATATATAAGTTGAAAATGAATTATTCCTTTGACTGCACATTTTTATCATTTGACATTGATGCAGCAGCATGTCCTACCAGTGGAGGGGATCCCCATTCCAGGTTTAATTTCTCATGGAAGGACACCTACAACCATCAATTAGTTGAGAATTCTCATGTTGATTTCATATCAAAAGAAGCTTCTTGCAAATTACTTATTAATTTTTATTTTTATTTATAAACAAGTTGTTGTTAGCATTGATAATGTTTGTTGCTGTTGAAATTGATGAGTTATGAAACACACTATCTTTGAAATATTGATTAAAGATCATTAAAATGTGCTTTTAAAGAATATATATATATATATATATATATATATATATATATATATATATATATATATATATATATATATATTTCAAACTGAAAATATATATTTTAAACAAATTCATAACCAATTCCATATTTTTTTTTCTTAAAAAAATTAATAATATATATGAAAAAAATAATATATTTTTCTTAAAAAAATTAATAATTCATAACTTTCATATATATATATATATATATATGAAAGTTAAGATGGACCACATTTAAGTGTGTGAAAAGGTCATGTCACAAATGTAGCTTTTTGTCCATTCAAATGCATCAAAATTCTTTCTATTGGAACAAACATAAATTAATTTACATCTAAAAGGCAAACAAAATAATGTTAGAAGGAACCATAGTATATATATACATAAAGGGTGTTTGTTAAATTTTTCTAAATTACACATTTTTAAAATTATCTAAGTAATTAGTTAAATTTATATGTTATTGTTTTTCAAATAATTCTGAGTTTATTAGTGATGTGTGGCACTAAGAGGACATGGGGAGATCAGAAAACCCTAAACAAAAGAGTTAAAAAAACAAATGTGAATAGAGACAAAGCATGCCACCAACATAACGCATGCCAGACAAGCCATGGGCCCACTCCCGAGCCCACACCTTGATGTTCCCATGCTTCACTATGATCGATTTTATTCAAAATCAACTTCATTCATATATACAACAACTCTTTATAAATTAATAAGATAAAAAAAAAAAAAAAAACTTCTATAAATTAATAAATTTAAAACTAAAATTAAAATCTCATAAAATACTAATTATTAATTATTAATTATTATAAAAAAAATAACTACAATCCATACATAATATATATCTTTATAGAATTTATTAGATAAATTTAAAAAATTATAATATATTATTTTATTTATTTAATAATTTATTAATTTACCGAATAGATATCAAGTTGGAATCAATTAATTATTATTTCATTGAGGTTTTATTTTAAGTGTTGCAAACGTTGTTTCTATAAAACTTATACTCATTTCTCCTATATAAATTTATTCTCCCCTCGACATTGTGTTTAAAATCTATTTTTATATTTTTTGAATTTTTATTTTCATCTATTTTTTATATTTTGCAAAAATTACATCTAGATATGTTTTTTTGAAACTATAATTTTTTAAAAATGATTATTTTTATAAAAAATTTTAAAAATTAAAAATTGAAAATTGAAATTAAAATTAATTTGAGAAATATCATACCAAATAGGCCTTCTGTATTTTAATGACATATATTAAATTTATCTTCTCGACTCAACTCAATTAAACTAAGAAAAATATTTCCTGTTAAAAATTATAGATTCACACAATAATATATTTATTCTCTTAATTCATTGTAAAATTTAAAATTTCATCAATAAAATAGAACTAACACCAATAATTGATTAATATAGAACTAAATGGAGGACCCTTATGTACGTCCTATGTGCTCTTTGACAAAAGAAAAGGTTGAAGTTTTCCTTTGAAGCTTGTACTAATTTGAGTGTATAACAAACTTAGACAATTTGCACATTCTTTTATTATTACTATATTCAATGGTCATTGTTTAATCCAATGTATTGCATATTCACACACACACACACACACACACACACACACACATATATATATATATATATATATATATATATATATATATATATATATGTATGTATGTATGTATGTATGTATGTATGTATGTATGTATGTATAGTTTCAAACTGAAACAAATTCATAACCAATTCCATATAGTTTCTTCTTAAAGAAATTAATAACATCAATTATTCATTTAATTATTTAACAAAATTTGATAAATAAAGAAGAGAGAATTATATCGGTATTTCGTCCGATGCACATGGATTCAATAGCTCCAATAAGAAAATTAACTACATAATTCTCTAATCGCAACATAAATTTAAAAGAACAATTAGCTGGCTTTTTTAACATGAGCTAGTTAAGGTATCTATAAGTTATTACAAATAAAATTAGAACATGAACATAGCTATAAATCTTATAGATTATTCTTTTAGGTGCAATCTCTTAAAACCGTCAACCCCAACTCAATATAGAACTCCAAGAGCTGAAACAACAAGATCTCTTAGTCACATAATACTTACTCAAAGCTAAGTCCTTTATTGATGAATTAGCAACTGCCGATAGATCTCTCTCTGCTATTGAATTGAATGCCATAATCTTCTGCAACCTTCGATCCGAGTTTCAAGTAGTCATCACTACTCTAAATATGCAACCAGAGCCTGTCACCTTTGATGAGCTTCACAGCCAACTTGCAGCCCATAAAATACTTCTGAAAAGTCACTAAGAGCCACCTCGTGCCCATGTTGCTTATCACTCTTCAACCATATCAACACCACCACTGTTATTAACGCCACCACTATTTACCATTCCTTCCTCATCAAATTTTCACACTCACAGTAGTGCACCCAAACCTTTGCAGCAGTGACGACTAAACAGAGGTTAAAATGCAATCTGTCAAATTTATGGCCTTTTTAATAATAAAGCAAATGCTAGCCACCAACGATATCAACAATTTAATAATAATATGAGATCAGCTCCTCAACAACTCCATTCTTAAGCCAACATTGCTCATTGTCGGCCTTTTGCTTCTTCACCAACCATTAAACCTTTAGTTATTGACATCTATGCTACTTCTCATATCAAATCGGACCTTGGCACATTGCATTTGCCTTAACTTTTTGATGGCACTGATTAGCTCTATGTTGGCAATGGCCAAAGCCTGCCTATACAAAATATTGGTTCCTTTTCTATTCCCACCTTTACTCATTCTTTTTCTTTACCAAAAACACTCCAAGTTCCTGAAATTAAAAAACAGTTAGTTTCAATTCAAAAATTCACTGCTGATAATCATTATTTCTTTGAATTTTAGCCTTCATTTATTTTGTTAAGGATCAGACAAGTAATGAACTACTCCGAGGAGTACTTAACAATGGCCTGTATCAGTTCCTCTCTCAAAAAACTCTTTTTACCAAGAAGGCTCCTTTATCACTCTGGTTTGCTCACTTTAGGCACCCATTTGTAAAGACAACTTAATGGTAATCTTTCTTTTTTGAAGTTTTGTAATAATGAATTATGTAGCTCTTATTTACTTGGGATATCCACTAAACTTTCCTTATTATATGTGGAACATCACAATAAACAATCCATTTGATTTAGTATACTTTAATGTTTAGTGACCATCGTCGACTATGTCTAATATTGGCTTTCAATATTTTATTATTTTTATTGATGATTTAACCAAATTTACATGGAAATATTTCATGAAAAACAAAAGTAATATTCGTGATATTTTTATCAATTTTAATAGTTTCATTGAGAGGCAGTTCTTTATGTCTGTTAAAGCTTATAATCTAACTATGGTGGTGAATATTAAGGCATAGTTTCTTTTCTTTAATAAAAAGGCATCAAACACATAATTCATTACCCTTACACATAAAATGAAGTTGGTGAACAAAAAATTCATCATCTAATTGACATTGCGCTCACATTAATGGCTCATTGTGCTCTTCCTTTTTGGTTTTGGCCTTATTCTTTTAACAACATAGTAAGCTTAATTATGGACTTCTAAAACCGACACTATAGAATCAGTGTCCCAAATTCAATTTGTTCGGTTCTTCTCTATCCTAGGCTCATCTAAAAGTTTTTAGTTGCTCAGTCTACCCTTTGCTTCAACCTTACAACAACCATAAATTTTCTTATCAATTAAAGGAATGTGTTTATCTTGGTCCCTCCACTCAATAAAAAGATCATCATTGTCTTGCTCTAGACACAGGGTACATTTACATTGCTCAGCATGCCCATTTTATTAAAACTCAATTTCCATGGAAATAATAAAAGCCTCTATCCACCTTCACTCCCATACCAGCAAATACAACAGACACATCTCCTTGGTTATAAGTTCACTCTGATCTTTAAAATTTAGGTACCTTATTTCTATCTACTTTAAACTCTCTTACCTCTTCTCCATCTCTATCCTCTCCTAACTCTACCTTATTCCTAACTTTATAAACTTCTGCTCCTATCTCACCATCCACCTTATCCTTATTTTCACCATCTGGATTAAATTTAGTTATTGACATGAACAAATACTATCAGAGCTTAAGTTTGATTAATTGTCCATGTCTGTCTTTCTATGTGACTACTGCAGCTTTAGGGTTGATAATTGTCTTGATATGTTATTGTTTCTAATTTCGCTTTGCTTTAAATATTCTTACCCCATTTTGAATTCAATTTTCATTATCTTCCTTTCAGAATGAGGCGTGTGCGTACCGACCCAGAAGTTGATCCGACCCTTAGGTTTGATGAGCAGTCTGTGCACGATGAGGCTCCCCTTCCTGCTCCACGTTGTAGGGGCAGAGGTAGAGGTAGAGGTCAAGCCAGGGTAGCTGTAGCTGAGATTCCTGATCAGCAGCCAGTCGAGCCTGAAGCCCCAGCTGTTGACCCTACAGCCTTTGCAACTGGACTAGCAGGGATTAATCAGGGTCTAGCAGCATTGAATCAGGCAATGCCCCTTGTACAGCAGATGCTTCAGCAGAGGAACCAGGGGATGTCAGATACTGAAGCAACCCTTCTTTACTCTCGGATCAGTAGAGTTTCTTTCGATGATACGGGTGATGCCTTAGACTTCATTAATGCGATTAAGGCACGCACCAGGACGGGACACACGGATTATCAGAGAATTATGATTATGGAGTTATCAGTTTAGGCAGCCGCTCAAGATTGGTTTATGCAGTCAATTCAGCCATCGATGCATGAGCTGACTTGGCTTGAATTTAAGGATCACTTTTTGAGATTTTTCTATCCTCCAGCCACCAGAGATGCCTACAGGTGGCAGTTACTCCACATCACTAGAGGCGATAGATCAGTGGAGGACTATACCAGAGAGTTTAATAGGCTGTCCCGACATGCAGAAGATATCAGGAGGGACCCTTACAGAGCAGTGGAGCTGTATGTTACCGGATTGGGACCCATTTTTGTTGGTATGCATACCGAGGATCGCACCCTAGAGAGTGTGATTGAGGAGGCCCGTTTGATTGAGAGGCGACATATCCGCCAGGGCACCATGACAGATCCTTATATGGTCGGGGGCAGTGGATACGGTGTAGCTCCCGGATACCAGCAGTCAGCATTTCACATCGACAGTTCGAGTTAGCAGGCTGCGGGTAGTTCTCAGCAGAGTGGTAGGAGGTCTAGGACTCATCGAGTTGGCCGACATGGATATGCTTCAAACAGGAGAACCGATAGGAGTCACAGATTCGATACCGGAGTTAGTAGCAGCAGTAGTGGGCAGAGTAGTTCTGGGTCTGGAGCCAGTGCTTGCACGAGTTGTGGACGATTTCATCAGGGCCCGTGTCATATGTTGTCGGGCGCTTGCTTCAGATGCGGGCAGGTTGGACATCTTGCCAGAGCTTGTCCCCACTCCGGATACCAGCCACAATACGTTCAGGGTTCATCTTCCTCAATGGCTCAGCCCTACTATCCGATGCCTCAGTAGTATCGAGCACCCATACAGCCACAGCAGAGACCACCTCAGCCTATGAGTCAGCAGGGTCGAGGTTCAGTTGGTAGACCTAGCGGACGTGGTTTTGAGCGGCCTTCGACTTCTCAGCAGGCAGGTCGTGGTCAGGCTTGAGTGTTCACTTTGACACCACAGGATGCTCAGACTTCGAATGCAGTGGTAGCAAGTATTCTCTCAGTCTGTGCATGCAATGCTAGAGTGTTGTTTGATCCCGGTGCTTCACATTCCTTCATTTCTCCTGTGTTTGCTTTGAGAATCGAGTGGCAGCCTTCTACGTTGTCCTTTCCTCTATCTGTTTTGACTCCTCTTAGTGATGAGTTAGAGACAGATGTCTTCTTTCCTTCGTGTCCGGTGATAGTTGATGGTAGAGAACTATTGGCGGACTTAGTATTGCTCGATGTACTGGAATTCGACGTCATTTTAGGCATGGATTGGTTGTCGAGGTATTATGCTTCAGTGAATTATAGAGAGAAAGAAGTGGTGTTCAGAATTCCAGATGAAGAAGAATTCTGTTTCAAAGGTGAAAGGAGCTCCATGCCTCATAATCTCATTTCTGCCATTACAGCCCGGAAGATGCTTAGAAGGGGTTATCAGGGATACTTGGCAGTGGTAAGAGATGTTGAGAAGGAGAATGTGGCAATTGAGCAAGTGCCAGTGGTGCGTGAATTTCTGGATGTCTTTCTTGAAGAATTATCAAGATTACCACCAGACAGAGAGATAGAGTTCTGTATCGATGTCATACATGGTACGGATCCTATTTCTATGCCACCTTACAGAATGGCACCAGCTGAACTACAGGAGCTAAAAGAGTAGTTGCAGGAGTTGCTTGATAAGGGTTTCATCATACCCAGTACATCGCCTTGGGGTGCTCCGGTATTGTTTGTAAAGAAGAAAGATGGTAGCCTTCGACTTTGTATCGACTACAGGCAGTTGAATAAGGTTACCATCAAGAACAAGTACCCACTTCCGAGGATTGATGATTTGTTTGATCAACTTCAAGGTGCTACATGCTTTTCTAAAATAGATCTGAGATCTGGGTATCATCAGTTGAGAATCAGAAGAGGTGATGAGCCCAAGACAGCTTTTTGAACAAGATATGGCCATTATGAGTTTTTAGTAATATCCTTTGGGTTGACTAATGCCCCAACAGCCTTTATGGACTTGATGAATTGGGTATTCAGGCTATACTTGGATCGGTTTGTGATAGTTTTCATTGACGATATCTTGGTTTATTCCAAGAGTGAGGCTGAGCATGTGATGCATCTGAGAAGGGTACTTCAGACTTTAAGGGAGCACAGGTTGTATGCCAAATTCTCAAAGTGCAAGTTTTGGTTGCATCAAGTGGCATTTCTAGGCCACGTGGTTTCTCGAGATGGCATACAGGTGGACCCTAAGAAGATAGAGGCTATTACAGAGTGGTCGAGGCCGATTACAGTTAAGGAAGTATGGAGTTTCCTGGGTCTAGTAGGCTATTACAGAAGATTTATGAAAGACTTCTCTAGAATTGCTGCACCTTTGACAAGGTTGACCCAGAAGAATGCTAAGTTTATATGGACAGACAAATGCGAAGAGCACTTTCAGTTATTGAAGGACTTGTTGACATCGGCTCCAATTCTAACTTTACCCTCTGGGAATGAAGGTTATACAATGTATTGTGATGCTTCCAGAGTAGGATTGGGTTGTGTGTTGATGCAAAATGGCCAAGTGATTGCTTATGCTTCGAGGCAGTTGAAGAAGCACGAGCAGAACTATCCTACTCACGACTTAGAGATGGCAGCCGTGGTGTTTGCTTTGAAAATATGAAGACATTACTTGTACGGAGTGACGTGTGAGATATACACTGATCACAAGAGCTTGAAATATATTTTCCAACAGAGGGACTTGAATTTGAGGCAGAGGAGATGGATGGAACTCCTTAAGGATTATGATTGCTCCATATTATACCATCCAGGCAAGGCGAATGTTATTGCAGATGCCTTGAGTAGAAAATCAGCAGGCAGCCTTACCCATATTAGCACAGAGAGAAGGCCTATTATCAAGGAGTTACATGGACTGATCGATTGGGGATTGCAGATGAAAGTTACCCGAAAGTGCCTTTTAGCTCAATTCAGTGTACGATCAGTATACTTGGATCGGGTTAAGGCAGCTCAAAGTAGAGCCCCCAGTTGCAGAGGATTATGTATGAAGTGCAACAAGGGCAGTCACGGGACTTTGTGATTGACAGAGAAGGTGTATTGCGGTTGGGCACTAGGATTTATGTGCCAGATATGGATGACTTAAGAAAGGAGATTATGGAAGAAGCACATCTTTCTGCATATAGTGTTCATCCAGGTTTTACCAAGATGTATCATAACTTGAAGGATACATATTGGTGGAATGGAATGAAGAGGGATATTGCAAAGTTTGTATCCAGGTGCTTGACTTGCCAGCAAGTAAAGCTTGAACATCAGAGACCCTCGGGACTGTTGCAACCCATGCCAATTCCTGAATGGAAATGGGATATGATAGCCATGGATTTCGTGACTGGGCTACCTCGAACTACTGGAGGTTATGACGCTATTTGGGTGATTGTTGATAGGTTAACTAAGTCAGCACACTTTCTGCCTATAAAGAAGACATACTCTACTGATAGACTGGCAAGACTTTATGTCAATAGGATTGTTTGTCTACATGGAGTACCTGTGAGCATAGTGTCGGATAGAGGAGCCACCTTTACCTCAGTCTTTTGGCAAGAATTACACAAGGCCTTGGGTACTAGATTGGATTTTAGTACGGCCTTCCACCCTCAGATAGATGGTTAGTCAGAGAGGACCATCCAGACGTTAAAAGATATGCTGAGGATGTGTGTAATGGATTTTGGAGGACAATGGGATTCACACTTGCCACTGATTGAGTTTGCTTATAATAACAACTATCATGCTAGCATCGAGATGGCTCCGTATGAGGCACTATATGGTAGGAAGTGTAGATCACCTTTGTGTTGGGAGATTGGTGAAAGGCAGTTAACGGGACCAGAGTTGGTGCAGATCACTTCAGAGAAAGTCCCCATTATTCAGCAGTGATTGAAGACAGCCTTCAGCAGACAGAAGAGCTATACTGACCCTAGGAGGAAGGATGTATCCTTCATGGTTGGAGACATGGTGTTCCTGAAGGTGTCTCCAATGAAAGGAGTTATGAGATTTGGCAAGAAGGGTAAGCTAGCTCCCAAATACATTGGACCGTTTGAGATTCGGCCAGAGTGGGTGAAGTGGCATATAAACTGGTGTTACCACCAGAACTATCGAGAATCCATCCTGTATTTCATGTTTCCATGTTGAGAAAATACGTCCCTGATCCGTCTCACGTGTTGCAACCTTAAGCCGTAGAGCTTAGCAACGATTTGACTTACGAGGAGTACCCGGTAGCGATTGTGGATTGCCAAATCCAACAACTGCGAACTAAGGAGATACCAATAGTGAAGGTGTTATGGAGTAACCATTCCACAGAGGATTGCACCTGGGAAACTGAAGCCGAGATGCGAGTTTTATTTCCGTATCTCTTTCCTTCTTAGCCTTGTAGTTCCTCTTTTCTTTCTTTTTTAGAATTCGAGGACGAATTCGTATAAGGAGGGGAGATTGTAATACCCTATATATATACATACATATTTATTTGAATTAAAAGGGATATTTTCTCAAATAATATTAGAAATGGTTACTTTGCATTATATTATATTATGTATATATAGAATATGTATATAGATATGTACATATGTACTAATATTTGTCTATATACATACATGCATAAATAAATATTAATATATAGTCATATATTGAATATATATTATATTCATGGTTATTAATATATATATATATATATATATATATATATATATATATATATATAATATAATATAATATAATTGCATGAAGTGTATGTTTAAGTATATATGTATATATATATGTATACATACACTAAAACTCACTTAGACACCCATGTATGTATAATAAGTATATTATATATATATATATATATACACATATATATTAGTTTATAATATAGTGTATATATATATATATATATATATATATATATATATATATATATATATATATATATATATATATATGTACATTAATAAATACTTGAATACACATGTATATATATTTATATATGGTATATATGTAGTATATTTATATATAGTTATAATATAGTATATATAATTAGTAGTTATAATATAATATAGTTATAATTAGTGGTTATAATATAGTGTATATATATATATGTATATTTTGAAGAAGAAAACAAAGCCGAAGCTCCTCCCTCTCCCCCATCCGCGTGACGCCCTCGACCGCCACCATCACTATGCCTCCCCCACCTCCGGCCGCCGTCTGCTGCTTCCTCTTCCTTCTCCCTCACCTTCGGTCACTTGCAGAGCCGCCGGAAGCCACTGGAAGAGAAGAAGCCGAGAGTTTGCTCTAAACTCACCCAAGCTTCGTCCGACCACCATTTTCCTCCATTCTGGTGCCAATCTCCTCCCCTTGCACCGGTGAGACTCATTCTAAGCTTAGTTTAAGCTTTGGTCATAAATTGATTGAGTTTTGGTTGATTTTTGGTTTTGAGCTCTAGGGTTTTGGAAATTTTTTTAGCTCGATTTAGATTGATTCATGCAAAATTCCTTTTCAAAAGTGATTCCTAGTAGCTCAATCTACTTCTAGGAATTTTTGTATAATTTTTGGAATTTATTTTGATTTTTGGTGAATTTTTGAATATTTTAATATTATTTTAGGAATTTTCGGGAATTAATTATAAAAATAATAAATAATAATAGCATTTGGTATTTTGGTGTTATTATGAGTTGATATAAATTTTAGGGTTAAGAAAATAAATTTTTTTAGAATATTATACAAATTTTAGGAATTTCTATACTTTATGTCAAAATTTAATTATTAGGCTAATTATATTTTTATTAGAAGAAATTAAAAGCCATTAATATGTTTTAATTATATTAAGAATTTAACATTGAGAAAATAAGTTTTGGATGATTAAATAATTTTAAGGAATTTTTTTTAGTATATATAGCACATTATGTAATTTATATATTCTAGGGGTAAAAATGTAATTTTACACTAAATATGATAATATATTTTTAATTAGTTTATTAATATTTAAAGGGTTTAGATAAATTTTATAAATTAATTGATATAATTTCCTAAGTAGTGTAAAATTTTAAATGTCCAATTTCCAATATATATATATATATATATATATATATATATATATATATAAAATACATTACAAAGGTTTTAATTTTGAATAATTGAGATTTGATATAATTTTTAACTATTCTAGTGTGTATGTATGTGA
The DNA here is from genome assembly GCA_947683625.1 of Mallotus nudiflorus. Lineage (NCBI taxonomy): Eukaryota > Viridiplantae > Streptophyta > Magnoliopsida > Malpighiales > Euphorbiaceae > Mallotus > Mallotus nudiflorus. The sequence goes on along the minus strand of CANTUR010000256.1, from coordinate 643,141 downwards.
AATATATATATATATATTTGAGAAATAAATATTATTAATTTTGATATTTGTTTGAGTTGTGATCTCGGTCGGGGCAAATTGTAGTTTTGGAAGCCCGACCCGAGTGTGAATGGTTGTGTATATTGGAGGTGCATTTTCTATGCAGGTCTGGCTCTACCTTTGGTAGAGATATGTCCATTTTACAGAGGAGACTCTGCCGAAGTTTCGGTAGATTTTCTCGTAAAACATGATACTCGTAAAATTCCTACCGTTAGTTAGGTTAAATCCTATCTGTCGAGTCTCGTCCGATTTTCCTCGAGTCAGTCTGGAATTTTATTATTTTTTTGATTTCTGATTTCGATTCTTTAGTGATGTTTTAAAAGTCGATTCATTATTTTTCTTTTAGAGCATTTCGGAGCAAAAGCTGTGAGACCGAGGCAGACGCGTGGTCGTCAGCCTTCGCATTCATCCTGTAAGTCAATAGAACGATCTGTGCATGTGTTTATTTAAAGAATGCATGCACTCATATTTCTATTATATTTATTATATGATTTTTTTAATTTAATGCTATTATTTACGATTTAAATGCATTTTACTTATTTAAAATCGATTTGAGAAATTTTGGTAGAACGGGCTGCCTGGTGGGCTTCACCTGGACCGTGTGCACATGGTAGAGATTGAGAGATGGATCCGATGTATATATGATTGGTGAATGTTAAACTGGGATGGGTGCCTCAGTGGAAGCCTTTGCTCTCGAGGACCGCCAGTGATTGGAAAGTCAATAATGGACTGGGATGGGTGCCTCGGTTGATGCCTTAGCTCTCGGGGACCGCCAGTGCCATATATTTGGATTAAGTGAATGACTATAACTTGGTGCCTTGGTTGATGCCTTTGCTCTCGGGGATCGGTAGTCTAGTTGGAATAAGTGGGCCCAATTGGCTATTTAGATTTTGGGTTTAGGGTTCTATCGAGATTTTCAAAAGCTATACTTATATATATTACAAATTATTTTCACTATAAACATATATAGTTTTCAAAAAGGCTTTCAAACCGTACAACTCTTTTATTGACTTACTTAGTGAGGTCTTATTCCCCTCAATTTATTTTTTTCAGGAGCTTGGGAGTTCGACCTCAGACTACCTCTACACCGGGTTTCTTATTCACCGGCCATTTTATGTAAGTCATTGTAAGTTGTACTGGGTGTTAATCTAGGTTGCTGCAGTAGTATATGTTCTAAGTATTTGTATGGTTTAAACATAATTGTGTAGTTTATTTGTATAAACCACGCTTATGTATAAAATTCAATTTGATCTATAATATGAGATGTTGAAACACATGATTATTTAAACAGTTGAAATTGTGTAACTTGAGAAAAAAATCAGTTTGATAATGTGTTCTATTTTAAAATAAAGTCTAAAATATGAATGGTTTTATTTTCTTTTCCTTTAGGCTTACTACGGGTTTCGGGGGCCTTATGCCTACCCATTCCCTAGTGTCGATCACGTGTCCTCGGGTTCGGGTCGTGACAAATACAATCCTCATCACTTATCATAAAGACACCTTACTACATTTCCACAATAAAAATTTTCACTTTGAACTCACCCTATGGACCTTCGTCCTTTAACGCTCCAAAAATGCATAGCGCTTCTCACCACCACATCTCAACCACATGAATTTGAACCAACAAGACAATTAACATCCAAAGTGGCGAGATGCAATGCAAGACGAGGTTAATGCTCTCATCTAAACCTAAACTTGGCAGCTTGTCCCTAAACCACTAAATGAAAATGTCACTGGCAAAAAATGGGTTTTTCTTATCAAAAGGAATCTAGATAATATCATCTCTCATTACAAGGTGAGAATGGTTGTCAAAGGTTACCATCAACAAAGTGGTGTAGGCTTTCATGACACATTCAGTTTGGTTATCAAAGTCGCAACCATTCACTTAATTCTTTCCTTAGAATCCATGCATCAATGGTCTCTATTAAGTAGATGTCTCTAATGCTTTTCTATATGGTTTTCTGAAGGAACCTCTTTATATGGCCCTACCCCAAGGATGCATTGATCCCATTCATCCAGACTATATATATTTTCCTTCATCATTGCTCTTTTTATAGCTTGCATCAAGCTTTAAAAGCATGGTATCATTGCTTGTAAACATTTCTTCAAACACTCAGTTTTAATAGTTCTTGAGCTAATTAATCTCTAATTATTTATCATAAATAATCTTGTGTAGTTTTATTATTGGTTTATGTCGATGAAATAATCCTCACTGGATCCTCATCAATATTAATCTCTCAAATTCTTATTGCTTTCAAATTAAAATTTCCAACCAAAGATATTAGGAACCTTCACTATTTTCTTGGAATTTAGGTTAACATTACAACGCATGGAATTACTATCAATCAGTCTAAATATATAAATGATCTTCTTATTTGAGTTGGACTTCAAAATGCCAATGGCTACCTTTCTAACATTTACCAAAGCTGTTGGTAATTCTTTCCTATAATCTAAACTCTATAGACAACTTGTTGGCGTACTTTAATATGCAACTTTGACACATCCTGACATCACATTCTTTGTCAATAAAATTTGCCAATTTATGCATTGTCCAACAGAACTTCATTAGCTTCCCTTGAAATGCTTGATTTATTATCTCAAACATATCATCCATCAGTCTTATTCTTCAATCATCTTTCTTTCACCAAACATAGATAGTGATTGGGGAGCTGTTTGAATGATCGATGCTCGACTAATGGCTATGCAATATATCTTGGTAATAACATTGTTTCTTGGTATGCCAAAAAAGTAATCAACAATTGCTCAATCATCTTCAGAAAGAAAATATAAAGCTACAGCCAAGCCACAATTGGACTTCATTGGATCAAATGTTTACCTTTTGAGTTCAACATTACTTCTCCGTCACTAGTTTTTCTTTGGTGTGACAATGTTAGTACCATATACATGACCTTAAATCCCATTTTTTATGCTAGAACGAAGCACATCGAACTAGATTACCACTTCATTCATGAACAAGTTCATCTTGGTACATTTCAAGTTCCATTTCCCTTTAGTAAAGATCAACTAACTAATATCTTCACCAAACCATTGGTTGTTTGACCATTCCAGCATCTTGCCTCCAAACTCCAACTACTTTCATCCTCACATCCATTGGTTTGCGAGGAAGCACTAAAGCAAAACTATTTATATTATTAATTTGTTTAGTTCTAGTCTTTGTTAACAATAAAAGCACTTTTAATGTTCATTATATATATTCTGTATATCTTGTATTAATTTTAATATATTTATAAACACAAGCTTTCACAAATATTTCATATCCCAAACAAGGTAGTGGATGATATTTTAATTTATTTTTGAAAATTAATGTATATTGATAAGTTATTTCTGGAACTCTTGAGCTTAAGGCCCTGTAAAAAATAAACAGAGGGTAAGGTGAGAGGTGGGGAGGATCCCCAAAAACACTTTGATGCCTAAGTCAGAGAGAGAGAGTTTGTATAGAGTACAAGGAACAATTAGAATATGAAAGAATAAGATGATCTAGAATGAGAGGCACGGGGTCCTATTTATAGTGATGCTTAAACCTGAAAGAATTAGGATTCTTTATGAGATAGGAATCCTAATCCTAGTAGGAGGGTGTAAGCACCTAATTTTAGGATGCAATTATACACAATTATGACGTAAGCCCCTATGATGAAATTCATTCAAAAATTGAAGTTAGTTGTCGATTTTCTGGACTTTAAGGACTAAATTGCAATATTTTTTAGGGTTTGATTGCAAATAAGTCAATTTTTCAGGGGTCTTTTGGTAATTAAAAGTTAAAAAAAGAGTTGGCATTTAATGCCGATCGACATTACACAATGCTAATCGGCATTGCATAATGCCGATCGGAATTGCACAATGCCCGTCAGCATTACATGAATCTGACTGTAAAAGTTGATTTTTTCACGTATTTTTATTGATTTTTCAGCGTTTTGATTGGTTGAAAATTCAAATTTTATTTTTACAATTATCTGATAAGGTTGTTTAAACGCAGAAGGTTTTTTGAAATCAAAGAAAAACAAACACTATATGATTAGATAAGTCTGTTCCTCCTTTGGAGGAAGTTCAGTATACGCAGACTCTACATTTAAAAGCAGAGTCTACATGCGTGCATAGGGGGAGGATTTTTTGGCAGAGGATTTTTTTCTGGAGAATTTTTACACAGAGAAAAAAAAACGCAGAAACCCTAAAATTTAGACGTGAAGAATACCTCGCACATACCCTGGTCTTCTAAAAGAAACCCCAATTTTGGATACTGCCAGTGTCTTTAAAAGAAATTAAGTCCCAGTCCAAAATCAACAAATAATTTAATTTCAATGGTGAAAATCCTAATCTGAGGGGCCAAAAAGGGGCATTTTCACAACATCTAAATCATCAGTGTTTTTTTTTGTATGTCATTTTTATTCTTTCTATTTTTTTATTTTGCAATTTTTTTATTCTGTTATTCTCTTTTTGATTGTTTAATTTCACTACTAATCTGATTACTTGTTTTTTTTTTGTTATGTGCATGTGGATTAAGGAGGATACTGCCTATATTTAAATTGAGCAGAAGGTCCATGAAATGTCATGGAAGAATCTATATTATTTCCCAATAGGATTTAGGATTATTTATTTATTATTTTTTCATTTTTGGTGTTCTATGTAGTTATTTTATTTTCTGGGTGTATAATTATTTAATCTTAATTTTGTACGTTGTTTGTAATAGCCCCAGTAGTGGGAATAGTGAAAATTTTAATTTTCTGTACTTTAAAATCGATTAGTAATTAGGTTCAATTGGGTAAAAATCAATTAAAATCAATGGTGGTAGTAGCTTAAATTAGGGTTTGCATATAATTAATTTAGGGTTTTTTTAGAAAATCACTGTAATATTTATTTGATCCATTTTTTTGTGTTTTATTTGTTTTGGGCTTATTTTTTATGTTTTTATCCTTTTGGGCCCCAAGCCCACGTTTAGGTCTAACCTGCTTAATAAATAGGCTTAAAAAAATAATTTATATTTTTTTTAAAATCAATTTAGGCCCATTAGGTTAATTAGATTTTAGGCCCACTTAGTTAATTAAAACTTGTCTAGACTTAGCTCAGCCCACTTAATTGTATTTCTTTTAAAATAAATAGACCTAGGTGTACACTTAACTTAAAATAAAATCAAGTTAGACTTAGACCTACTAATTTAATTTTTCTTTAAAATTGAATAGACTTAAGCCCATATCTTAGAAAGATTAAAAAATAGATTTAGACTCATTAATTAATAAAATGTAGGCCCACTTTTATTCTATTTCACTTGTAAGTAAAATGTAGATTTAGCTAACTTTTTAATAAAATTAATATAGTTTAGACTTAGGGACAACGTGATCTTAAGTGCATTTTTACTTGTAATTTTATTGACTTATTGCCTTTTTGGGTAGATGGATGTTAATTAGGGTTTAATAAAATTGCATGTAATTAGAGGATGAAATAATCATTTATAAAATTATTCTAAATGAACATAAGACTAAGAGAAGTTAGTATTTTGTATCCAGAATCTCCTGGTTGTGGTATTAATTTTCTTTTAGAGAATCGAGTACCATCAATCAAATTGTCCTAGTTATTACCCTGGGTGGCGACTCCTCATCTTCATGCCATGTCTTTGTGACAATGGTTAGTGTGTTCTCTAAGGCCCTGAGCCTAAACAGTGTCGCAGTTGCTAAAATCTTGGACGCGCGCTAAACTCCACCGTCTACAGAGGGTATCCCTTCTTTACTTAGGAATCCTCTTCAGGGTAGAGTCCTTTCTATGAATAGATTCTGCTACTTTCCCTATCTGAGTAACCCTGTTCAGGAAACAAAAACCCTGTAATTAAATAGGAATATATAGAGGCAATATCAAGTGGTTTCATAAGCTCCTAGAGAACTCCATCACTTCTTTTGAGGATCTGGCAAAACAGTTTCGTACTAGGTTTGTCACTAATATTCCCCCAGCTAAAAACATCAATAATCTTCAGATGTGCCGGCAAGAAATTAATGAGTCTCTATGAAGTTATCTTAATTGGTTTAACAAAATAGCTATGCAGATCGAAAGCCTTATTGATGAAGTGGCCATAGAAGCTTTGAAAAATGGCACTAGACTCGAAAAGCTCAAAGATAAGATAATGACCAAAGAACTAGGCACCTTTATGGAAGTAATGGCAATGGTAGTCAGAATGATAAAGATGGATGAAGATAGAAGGATGCGAAGAGAGGAGGAAAAGCCACCAGCCAAAGATGAAAGACCAAGACCCAGATGAGAAAGCTTCCCAAAAATAAACTTTAGAAACTCGGTAGAAAGATTTGAAAGGGAACCAGATAGATACACACCTCTCGATCCAGAATTCTCATGTGGGTCAGGCAAAATGATGTCAGAATCACCCCAACTAAGAGAATAAGCCCCAACCGAAGATCCACAAAAGATAGGGGACAATACTACCAGTATCATCGAGAATACGGGCACGACACTGAGGCTTGTAGAGAGCTAAACCATGCCATAGAAAGACTAGTGAAGAATGGTAAATTCAATAATTTCACGGACATACCTAGAAGGAGCGAAAACCCAGAAGCCCAGGGGCATGACAAGCCAGAAGAAAAGAAAGCTCGAAAAGAGCTAGTTGGTATTATTAATATGATCATTGGCTGAGAAAATACTGAGATGAAACTGAAATGAAGCAGGGGAGAAAGGCCAATCTTCAAGAAGAGAGAGATCATATTCAATTCGGAAGACGGTTCGTATGTTTGCCATCCCCACTATAACGCCCTGGTAATAAACACATACATAAATAATTACTTGGTAAAGAGGCTAATAGTTGACAACGGAAGCGCTATCAACACGTTATCCTGGAATGCTTATAAAGCGATGGGAGGCTCTATCATTGACCTGAAGACCATCCAAAACACCATCACAAGCTTTTGTAGAGGAACTATACAGCCACTGGGAGTCATGGAGTTAAATCTAAAATTTAGGAATTGAGACGATGAAGAAATGAAAGTTATCAGAACAATGTTCAACGTGATGGATCTCCTACTAATATACAATAGAATCATAGGATGATCAATTCTCTACAAAGCAGATGCAGTCATCAGCATCCGACACTTAATTATGAAGATTCCCTTCGAGAGCAGAACTCTTACCATCCTGGGAGATCAACATATAGCTAGACAGTGTTACCAGATGGCCATGAAGCCTTAGGCGAAAGCTTTCCCCCTAGAAATATGGGAAATAGAGAAATAGGGTGCTAGTCCATAACCAGTTGATGACACAGAAGCTCTATAACTTACTAACGGGAAAGTGGTTAAGATCGATAATGAACTCAACCGTGACATTAAGGAAGGAATAAAGGAAGTCCTCACTAGACACTCGGAAGACTTCGCTTTGTGGGCATCTGAAATCATTGGTGTAGATCCACAGGTTGCTTGTCACATTTTGAAAATTAGATCGGGAGCAAAGCCAATGGCCCAGAAGAAAAGAACCTTTGCTTATAAGAGACAGAGGATAATTGCTGAAGAAACAAAGAAATTGTTGGAAGCCAAATTTATCAAGGAAGTTACTCATCCAAAATGGGTAGCCAATGTGGTACTTGTTAAAAAAGCGAATGGGAAGTATAGGATATGTGTGGACTATACTGACTTTAATCGAGCATATCCTAAAGATAGCTACCCATTGCCCAAGATCGACCAGCTCGAAGACTCGACTGCTGGCCACGGGTTATATAGTTTTGTTGATGCAGCATAAGGATATCACCAAATACCGATGAAGGAAGAAGATCAGGAGAAAACGTCCTTCATCACCCATGAAGGCCTGTATTGCTATAAGGTGATGCCTTTTGGACTAAAGAATGTTAGAGCCATATATCAAAGAATGATGAACCAGGTACTCTAGGACCACATCAGCATAAAAGTTGAAGTATATGTGGATGACATCATTATCAAGAGCAAGCATGCAGAACAACACCCAACGGATCTAGATTAAGTTCTTCAATTATTAAGTAAGTCTATGATCAAGCTAAATCTAGAAAAATGTGTCTTCGGAGTCAAAGTTGGCAAATTCCTGGGATTCATAATATCCCACAGAGGTATTGAGGCCAACCCGAAGAAAATGGAAGCCATACTCAACATGAAAGCCCCAAAAAATATCCACGAAATATAAAAGCTAAATGGTAGAATCACGACATTGAGGCATTTCATTTCATGCTCAGCCAGACGGTGTCTACCATTATTCTGAGCTTTAAAAAATTCCAAAAAATTTATTTGGTCTGCAGATTGCCAAACGACCTTTGAAGACATTAAGAATTTCCTGTCCTCACCACCTCTACTCAATAGGTCGGTCCCAGAGGAAACATTGTATTTATATCTCTCTGTAGGACAAGAATGCATTACTTTAGTGCTGGTAAGAGAAGAAGGGAGCCAACAAACCTTGGTATATTACATCAGTAAAATACTCCGAGGGTTTGAAGTCCGGTACCCAATGCTGGATAAACTGGCCATGGCTATAGTTCATTCATCCTGAAAGATCTGACACTACTTCCTAGCTCATCCTATCATTGTCTGATCTCATTTCCCTTTGCGAAAAATCTTATAAAGACCCGAGACCTCGGGCAGATTGGTTCAATGGTCAGTGTTACTTGGAGAATTTAACATTGGTTATGAGCCCTGCCAATAAGTGAAAGCCCAAGAGTTAGCAGATTTTGTTCAAGAAATGGCTCCGGAAGACCTCACAATGGCCAAAGCGTTGGAATGGAAACTTTATGTTGATGGAGCATCCTTTGCTTAAGGATCCAAAGTCGAAGTGATTCTCAAAGGACCACATAAAATTCATATCCGGTATGTAGTTTGAATAAAGTACAATGCAACCAATAATGTTGTAGAATATGAGGCACTCATCACAGGCTTAAAATTAGCTATCGAAGTCAGAGCCGAACACCTTATAATACACTCAGACTCCCAACTGGTAGTAAATTAGGTTAACGGCACCTTCCAGATCAAGGACACAAGCATCGCTAAGTACATGGGCAAAGTCAGGAAACTCTTAAAATAGATTGAACAAGAAGGGGACCAGTGGGAGATCGTCCATATACCCAGGCAAGAGAACTTAGAGGCTGACCTCTTGGCCAAATTGGCAGCTGAAGATAGTCAAGCATTTAAGGATATGGAATTCACTGAGGCATTAACAAAACCCAGTACGGAAGATCTTGAAGTCTTAGAGATACGGGAAATCTCAAAATGGATGTGTCTGATAGTCCAATACTTAGAATATGGAACTCTCCTTAAAGACAAATTGAAAGCTCAGAAGCTAAAAATGAAAGCAGCCCACTATTCTATCCACTAAGGAGAGTTTTACAGAAAATCTCTTTCACACCCATGGTCTAAGTGCGTCTCTCTAGAGGAAGGGAATTACATACTCAGGTAAATCCATGAAGGAATTTGTGGCACGCATGAATCCCACTACGCATTAACCCAGAAAGTACTACTCCAAGGATACTATTGGCCCACCATGTCTAATGATGCCCAAAAGCTAACTCAAGCATGTCCCAAGTGCCAGTAATTCACTTGACTCAATCACAGGCCGTCCTACCTTTTGCATCCAATCAGTAACCCATGGCCTTTTGCCATATGGGGGATGGATATACTGGGTCCCTTCCCAACTTCCACTTCATAAAAAAAGTTCCTGATCGTGTCTATAGACTATTTCACTAAATGGGTAGAAGTGGAGGCAGTTCCAACCATCACTGAAGCTCGGATATAACATTTCTTCTAGAGAGAAATCATCTGCAGATACAACATCCCTCGTACCTTGATTACGAACAATGGTAAATAGTTTAACAATGAAAATTTTAAAGGTTTCTGTTCAGACCTCAGAATAAAGCTTCATTTTACCTCAATAGCCCACCCGTAAACAAACGGGCAAACGGAAGTCACCAATATAATTATCATGCAAGGATTAAATAAAAGACTTGATGAGAAAAAGGGAAATTAGGTCAACGAGCTTAACAATGTAATATGGGTTTATAGAACCACCACTAGATCATCCATCGAGAAGACATCATTCAGACTGACCTATGGCATGGACACGGTAACACCAATGGAGATTGGTTCACCAAGTTACAGGGTCAGCCGTAATCTCGATCATAATATCAACAACATTGACACTCAGATATGTCTGGACCTATTAGAAGAAAGGCGAGAGCGAACAGCAGCTACAGCTGAAGCACATCGGTAGAAAGTGTTACAGTATCATCTCCGATGTAGTCACACAAGACAATTCATAGTAGGAGACTGGGTACTCAGAAGGGCAGATATTGTCAAAGGCGACTCAGGAACTGGCAACCTGGGTCCAAATTGAGAGGGCCCATATCAAATTTTAGAACACACAACCAAAGGAGTATATAAACTAAGAAAGAGAGATGACAAAGAGTTACCATGATTTTGGCACTTAGATTGCCTCAGAAAATACTATCAATAAAACTTAGATTGTACTCGAAATGGTATTCAATAAAATTATTTTCATTGAAAGCAATGAATCTCTTACAAAAAGATTGATTACAAAAAAAATGAATAGGGTTTCTATTCTACTAATTGTATGTTCAAGTTATCAGGTTCAGAGGCGGGGAAGGAAACCGCATCAGCAACACTAAAAACCTTAGGAGGCTCTGCAGCAAACCCTCCAGCAGATTCATAATCATTCCTTGAACGTGAGGCAGCTACCTTTAACGAGCATCCTCCTCAGCAGCAATCTTCGCAAGGTCTACTGACATTATTCGATCCAGCTCCACCAAATCCAACTCAGGATGCTGAGAAAGTAGGACCCTCTTACATTTAGACTGGTAGGTTTTGAGAAATCCCCCTACTATGTTCTGGTAAGATCTTTTGTCATTTTCTCAAGATTTCTCGACCTTAAATAGCCTCTTCTCCAGATTTGCAATCTGCGAATCCTGCTCTTCAATCATCCTAGTCAATTAACCCTGGCTATGCTCCAGATTGGCGATTTTCTGGCTCGCCTCAGCCTCAAATTTTTCCTTTGCATATTTTTTCTGGCAGAGCTCTAATGTTGCCTTTTTGCTATCCAACTTCTTTTTGAAGTTAATAGCTATTGTTCTGACCTCTGTCTCCTTTAGGTTGTACTGGCTTTTCAAGTAAAAGTATTGGTCCTTTACCAGCAGCAAGGCCTGGGTCATCTGTTAAAAGAGAAAAATCATGTTAAGTACAAGACAAACGTGTAAGTAACCAAGACACAACATTCACTTACTTCTAGTGAATGACCGATCATTGAATCAAACAGCCCCTCTGGACCTTCCTCAGTCCAGCGCTGCATATCCGCCGGTAGCCTCAATGATTTTGTATATTGATCTCTAACTTGGCCTTTTGAGACGCTCGGAGGCTTCATCTTATTCAGGATCCATCTCCTCATATCTGAACACCTAGATAGCCTTGGGCAATGAATGTATATCTCCTCATTGAGCTCCTCAGTATTAGAGTCTTGATCAATCAACCATTTTTTCCGCCGACCTCCTTTGCCAGCACAAGATGATTTGCTTACTACTTTTTCTTTTGGATTGATGGTTATTTGCTCAGGGGCTAAAATGGCTTCAGGTTCCAAAGAATGAGAGGCTCGAACTACTTATGGCGCGGTTGGCTGGTCAGTTAGAAAGGAAATCTTATCCGTAAAAGAAAAAAAGTCAACCATCTATGATCGAAAAGATAAAGCAAGTCAGAAGGATACCTCTAATAACCTAAATGTACCAGCAGAATAAACACAGTCTAGACAGACTCTCCATAATTATCTCCTGGATACGTCCTCAGCCGATCAAGCTTCGGCCAGACCATTAAGATATAGCCGTAAAACCATCTTTGTATCATGATTGGGGAGTCTCAGAGGTTGTTTCACCCTGCACTCATTATACCATATTCGTTGGACATCCATAAAGTCCGACAGGTGCTCAATAATAAAAAAATTAAGCCTCCACTTCTTATAAAGGTCTAGAAGTTTTACAAAGAGGGTATAGTTGGGAACGACTGACAGGGAAAACATCAGTTCTCCCTTCTTCCTAGTCAGACTATACAAATATCGCAAGACGTCTAAATCGGGTTCCTTACCCTCTTCGTGCATTAGCTGGATGAACCCAGTTAGAATCCTATAGCTATTCGGGTGGAGCTGACCAAGTGCTATGTTATACCTATTTATGAATCTTTTAACGAAGGGATCTAACAAAAACTTTAAACCCCCCTCTAGTTGATCAAAATATACTACCAATCTACTAAGCCCTAGCATAAGGGAGTGAGCCCTAAATTTCCTATTTACTATATGGAGGGTATAATCAGTGGGAATACAGAACCGCCTTTGATACCACCCCAATAGTTCATCATCTATTTTAGACACACACAGGTCAAAACTAATATGTTCCCTTGGTGCCATAATGTTTTTTATGAAAAGGAAAATCGTACGAAAGACAAAGAAGACAGGAAGAAGAAGGAGGACAAAGATCACCTGGTTACAAAATGCAAAAATCATGGCAAACAAAATGTAGCAGCAATAGTAACGCAAATATGACAATGGCTAAAAGGAAAAAATGCATCAGTTGACAAGAAAAGGGATATTTATAGAGTGACAGAAGGATCTGGAAACAAACCATTAATTGCCCTCATCATTACTTCGCTTCTCCCTACATCGTTAAGGGCAATTTGGGAAATGTAAAACTCATTAATCGAGTGGCTATTATGACGGTAGCAAAAATGTCTCATCTTCTAACACACGAAAAGATGCATCGCCCACGCAATTCAAATTTCAAAAATCTAAGCATTGAAGCAGCATAGCCACGCCTCAGCCCACACGCATCTTTATCAGTTCTCTTCTTACATACTTAGAACTAGCATTCGAGCTATGCTTTTAGCACACTCTGACTATCTGGCACTCAAGTTGCGCTTCTAATGCACCAAGATTAAGTCCAGTGACTGAAGCTGGCACCCTCAAGTCGCTTCTATAATACTGAGGTTCCGAGCATGTAAGCCTCGCGTCCTTACACCAAGCATCTAAGCCTCGAGCATCTAAGTCCAGTGACTGAAGCTGGCACCCTCATGTCATTTCTATAGTATTGAGGTTCTGAGCATGTAAGCCTCATGTCCTTACACCGAGCATCTAAGCCTCGAGCACCTAAGTCCAATGATTGAAGCTGGCACCCTCAGGTCGCTTTTATAGTACTGAGGTTCCGAGCATGTAAGCTTTGCGTCCTTGCACTGAGCATCTAAGTCTAGTGACTGAAGCTGGCACCCTCAGGTCGCTTTTATAGTACTAAGGTTTCAAGCATGTAAGCCTCATGTCCTTGCACCAAGCATCTAAGCGTCGCACGGCTACTAGCATTCGAAGCTGGCACCCTCAAATATTAGCATGCTCTAAGGTCCAGATGACACCTCAGCAACATGATGGTTTTAAGACTCGGTACCGAACTTTACTTTCTTCCTATGATTGAGGCTAGCCACCTCAACTCACCCATGCATGTCATTACGTAATGACTAACCACTTTCTCTTTATATAGAGGCATAAGTGCTCTATTCTACTCGAATACATTGGATATAAATATCAGAAAAAATCTGCAGGGGGGACTCTTGATACCGCCTATATTTATTCCTATTTAATTAAAAGGTCTTTATTTCCTGAACAGAGTTACTGGGACAGGGAAAGTAGTAGAATCCATTCATGGAAAGGACTTTACCCCGAAGAGAATTCCTAAGTAAAGAAGGGATACCCTCCTACTAGGATTAGGATTCCTATCTCATAAGGAATCCTAATCCTTTCAGGTTTAAACATCACTAAAAATAAGATCTCATGCCTTTCATTCTAGATCATCTCATTCTTTCATATTCTAATTGTTCCTTACTCTTTATACAAATTCTCTCTCTCTCTATTCTCTAACTTAGGTATCAGAGTGTTTGTGGGGATCCTCTTCACCTCTTACCTTGCCCTTTGTTTATTGTTTGCAGGGTTTTAAGTTCAAGAGTTCCGGAAATAAGTTATCATATATATAGTCATCTAATATTAGTCTTGATTAATTATGTAATATATATCGATTAATAAATTTTTTTGAAAATTGTGATATGTACAAAAAAATATAAATGAGTAATTAATTTAATTATTAAATTAATATGCTAAAAAATATGAAGTTATGAAGATAGATTTCCCTCCTATGATGACGGATACAACATATTCAAAATAGATAAAAAAAATTCATCAACAAATTGAAACATTAACCAATATAAAGGGTTGGTCTCAAATTGTGTATATCAAACTGTTTTCGATTTTTTATTAATCTTTTTATAATTTTTTTTCATAATTATTTTAAAGAATCATAGATTGAACAAAATATTTTTATTTAAAAAATTTACGTACATTCGAAATCTCATACTTAATGTATATATATATATATATAATTTATGAAAATGTGACTCGTATATTAATTAGGTGTTTACGAATTCAATTATAGCATGCAATATATCAAACAGATCAAAATTTTTCTAGAATATATATTTAGATTTTTTTTATTAAAATTATTATCAGGAACATAAATCCTATTTTTAAAGAAATTTTTAATAATAAAATAGGTCCTTAAACACAGTGCTAAACATATAATAACCTTAGGTCATCTTTGATTAATCTTGCTCCATAGTCATGCATTTAGCATAAATCAACCATATGTAACCCCCAAAAAAAAAAAAAAAGATGCAAGTAGCTTTCAACTAATTATATCCATGATGTTAATGATTGTAACTTTGAATCTCTTATCCCAAGTAAGGCATGCTTATAGCCTTCTTTGCTTGTTCTCTTTCTGATAAAGCAAAAACAACAACTGCTGCATATGCTATGAATTTTCTCATGGGTAGCTGGAGTGTTGATCAGAGAATATTTTCTACTCATGCACATCATATATATATAAATATATATATATATATATATATATCTCAAACATTTAGTAGTACAAGTAATTAAGTAAAAACCTCTTCATCAACTTCCATCGCTTCTCTTCATTTCTCAAATATGCAAATTCCAATGTCACAATCAGAGTTTGAACTTAAAAACCCATTAAACTTGTTCCTTTCTTCTTCATTTCTCAAATATGCAAATTCCAATGTCACAATCAGAACTTGAACTTAAAAACCCATTAAACTTGTTCCTTTCTTCTTCATCATCTCTGCTGCTCTGCAATAACAACAATTGCATGTCTGAATTATTTTCTGCTACCCCAAAGCTTGATACCGCATCATGACCATCATATCTATCTTCGTGACTTAACTGGGAGGCAACAAATTTGTCAAGGGCTCTCCAATCAGTTACTTTCTTATTATTCATGTTGTTGTTGCTGCTGCATCCTCTAGCTTGCTCCTCTTCTTCGTTGTTATTGTTATTACTGTTATTGTTATTGTCTGATATCAAAGATACTGAGCTTGGCCTCTTTATTAATGGAAGTGATGGGCTCTCTAACTGAGGAAGCTGTACAAAACTATCAGCATGCATAAAACTTAAGTTATCTGCTTCTATCTCTTGCTTACACAAGAAATTCTGTGCCAAGAAATTCTGAGGCTGCCTTGTTATATACTCAATCGGATCCACAACTGAGCTAACAACACTCGATTCATCATAGAAATAGCTAGAATCCCACCCTTCAATACCCTTGTTTTGCCCAGTAGGTCGTTTCTTGAATGCTCGGCAAACTACCCATCCTTCTTCCTGAAAATTTTTTCCAAAAGTTATAAGAGAAAGTAATTAGCTACATATAAATGGCAAATTTTTACCTAAACACTCAGAGTTTCGTGAAACAGAGAAATCATATGATTTTAACATCAATGGACACAGTAGAAAAAAACTCTCTCTTTTCAAATTGACGACAACAACAATTTTAGTATTTTATATTTGTTCAATAAAAATATAAAAACTCTCTCTCTCTCTCTCTCTCTCTCTCTCTCTCTATATATATATATATATATATATAACCATAAGGTGTAATTTGTTAAAAATAGGTAAAATATTCTTATGTTTTTGCTCTTTCTATCATTAATTTTATTTCTATTTTGTTTTTATTTTTTTAAAGAAGTAAAAGAAGGGTGAAACTTCTTTTAGTAGGTGTTTTCTCTTTTCGTTTGGTAAAGATTCGTGCAATTTTAATTTATTGGGATGGAGTCAAAGATAATTGATGAAATAAGGAGGAGAACTGGAATATTTCTTTTGACAAAATGAACAAAAAGAGAGAGAGAGACAGTCCCATACCAGAAAAAGGAATTGGAACAGGAAAGCTAATTCATGAGCTTTAAAATGACTAACAACTTTTGACTTAGAAATGGGTAGAAGTCATTTTACTAAACAAACAAATTAATAGTGGGTCAATGCATGGAAAGCAATATATACATTTAAATATATACCTACAAGTAAATATTGCTTTGTTGCCCATTATTTGAAAAGAATCCAATTCCATTGAGAATATGGATTGTGTTCATTTGATGCATGCCATGAAGAATTTATCATCAAGAGCTAATTATCTTGTCCCTTAGTGATAAATATGGATGAAGAAAAGACATAGAGAAATAGAAGGGATAGGCAGGTTGTTACTTTTAGAACTTTTCATACAAGAACTGATAGCAATGGATTCCTAACAAACTTCTTTTGATAGCCTCCTCTTAGCTATACACAGAAAAGAAAAAGGAAAAAGGAAAAATAAAGTTCCCCATGTTTAGGTCAAAGCTTCTCAACATGTTGGAAGACCATGACAATGATGATCATATATTTTCATCTTTATTGTAATATATCTCAATCTCTTTTAGATTGTTAGAAGAGGGAGTGATTAATAACAAAACGAATAATTAAGTATGATGATTATTAGTTTAATTCTTGCCTGAGGAGGACCATTTTCATCGGATTCGAGCCTGTATTCGTGCATGATCCAGTCAGTTTTCTGGCCATTTGGAGCTCTTCCTTTGTAGAAGACAAGGGTTTTCCTCATGCCAATGAGTTTTGTTTTGTCATACACTGCTTTATCTCTTCCTGTCGCCTTCCAAAATCCGGCCATTGTAGCTCTGTTAGTCCTCGTCCCAGTTGGGTACTTCTTGTCTTTATGGCTAAAGAAATACCATTCATTCTGCTCTTCGTATCCGATCCGGCATCTTTCTGTCCATTACATGAAGAGAAAGTTCATTATTCATATGAATATCATACAAGCGGCATATACACTGCTGTGCTGAAATTAAGCAGTGAAATGATAAAAACTTCTTTTCTAACTTTAAAAGTTCGTAAGATTGATATATAATTCAGTTTGAGCTAAACATAACCTAAATTAAGAAGCTGATGAAATAGTGCAACCTTGTACTTAAGCACTGTTCATTCAATAATGCCCAAGAATTAAAAACCCTAATGTGAACGATCTGAGCTGAAACATATTATTTTTACTTTTGGGTGACCTAAACATAACCCTAGTTAACAAGATCACAAGAAAAAAAAAAAGAATAAAAAGAAGAGCTAAAAGGGTATGTAATGTATACCTTGCAGATCCCATGGTTCAATCCTGTAAAGATCAATATCTCTAATAACATCAAGATCAATCTTTTGGGAAGCAACCTTTTTTCTTAGATAATACCCAACAAGTTCCTCATCCGTTGGATGAAACCTGAATCCAGGTGGGACACACGATTCCATCGACTCCATCATAACAGCTGGTACTGCATCAAATTCAACACCATACCATCACTATAGCTAAGCTCTTATATGCAAGCTCTTTTTAACACACACATCATCTTTGAATCATAACTGTGAAAATGTGAATGAATATTTTTGAATAAAAAAGAAAACCCAAGAAGAAGAAAAAGAGAAAAATAAAAAAAATTCAAAAAAAGGAATAATGGAGTACCCTCCAAACAAAAAGGTGACCAGTGCTATCAAGAATAATCATCAACTCATTTGGTGGAGAGCAACACTCACTCTCTAATCCAAGAAATGAAAATTAAGCGCGTGTTGTATAAAGAAACAAGAACACCTATATATGAACACCGTTGATCATCTAGAAAAGAAAAGAAAAATTATTAAAAGATTGAATCATGAGAGTTTGTAATTTGTGATAAAACCCAAGAAGAAGTTGGAGCTTAGCCTCTATATTAATGCAAGTCTCAAGGAACGGACAACTAGAGGTTTGTGCTAATGATGTTGTCTTGTGTTGGTGAATGGTAGAAATGATGCATCAAGAACGGGGTTTCCATTATGAGATGCTATATATATAATATATAATTAAAATAATGTTTTATAATTAATTATACTATTTTTTATTTTGAATAATATAATTTCACACAACAACTAACATATCAATCCAAAAAGTAAAAAAAGCAAATTATTTAAAAAGAAAACAAAAATAACTTTTTGGAAACTAATTATATCTATACTAAAAATGCTATAAAACAGCTAGAAGAAAAGAAACATAGAGGTATTGAAGAAATGGAAATTGTGGAGAGTGTAGAAAATAGATTAGTAGCCATTAGTGAGTGTGTTTTATATTCATTTATAGGTTCAGAAAGAAGAAGAAGATGAAGAAGATGAAGAAGCAGAAGAAGAAGATGATGATGATGATTGAAGATGACGTTATCACAAAATTCAGCATGCGTTTCTCGAAAAAGAAAAGATTTTTTTTCGGCTTGTTTGCTTTTGTGTGGGGGTTTCTATTGGATCAAAGAAAAAAGACTGCAACGAGAACTGAGAGATCGATAACACTAAAAAGAGAAAAGAAAAGCACTCTTAAGGCATTCGCAGGCTCTATGTCTCATTGCTGAAACTGGGTCTGACCATCTTGTCTCTTTGTCGAGAATTTCCATGGCAACGAACTGGTCCAAGCTACCTCTTTTCTCTTGCTTTCTTTTTAATTACTTGTCTTTGATACAATGGAAAATCAAGGAAGAAAATGCAGACCCAAAAAGAAAAAAACAATAAAAAATGCTTGTTTATGGTAATGACTCTTTATCCTATGATTTGTATCAAGAAATCAATAAAGGTTTAATGTCAAATATATACTGATACAGTCAAGATTAAATGGGTGAGATTTTCTTGTCAAGGTGTTAGTGACTTGGTGCTTTTCTTTGTGAAAGAGAGAGATGAAATTAAGTAGTGATGACCCTTTGAACGTATAAGAATGGTGAATATTGGTGACTATGAGTTTGAAGGTTTACCTATATTTATGTTATAACAAAATAAATCAATTTTCTTTTAACAAAATTTTCAGTCTTCTTCAGGTGTTATATATATATATATTCTTTTTTTTTTATCCTATACATAATGCTAAAATTTAAGTGCACTTTCACAAAAATGGAGAGGATGTGCCATCATTGATTCTCTTGAAGAATGTGGTGGTCAGCCAAGAGAAAAGAAAACAAATCAAGATTCTGAGAGAAACCCTTTTCAACTTCAAGAATTTGCACTTCAGAGAGTTTATGGGGCAGCAGACAAAATCGTTCAGTCCCTGAACTTTAAAAAAAAAAAAAAAGATGAAGAGGTAGAAAAGAAAAAGAAAGCTACAGATTATTTTCTTTGAAGTTAATTCGAAAGTTGAAACTTTTCATGCATATTTAGCTTAAGTTGGTTACCTGAGAAAGTTGGAGTTGGAGTTGCAGTTGAAGTGAGTATAGGTAATAGGTAGTAGATAGGGTAAAGACAGAAAAAGAAATGAAGAAGAAGAAAAAGAGGAAGAAGAAGATGAAGACAAAAGGAATTGAAGCAGAAAAATTCCGTTAGAAGAGGAAGAAGGGAGAGAATATAAAAGAAGACCACGGAGAAGAAAGAAGGGACCGCTCAATTGCGCATGGGTTGATAGTTGTCCCCATTCCCTTACGTCACTCCCTTCTCTTCTCTTCATTTTCTCTCTTGTTTATGATTTTCGCGATAATTTAAGCTCTTGCTCCTCCAAATTGTTATTATTCTGTTTTTAACTCATTTATGATGTGAAGATTAGAAGAATGGAAGCTCTCAAGTTTCAACTTTCCTATCTGCCAATAGGATCTCTCCTCTACAACTTCTTTTTTTTTTTTTGGAAAGTAAAAAAAAGTTTTTCTATTATTATTATTATTATTCCCTCTATATGTTTTTCCAAACAACAAATACCTAACCTCCTTTGAATTTTAATTAATTTAGTCAATTCTAATAGAACAAAATGGTAAATATTTTCCAACAATTAATTTAACACGATTGCATCTATTACAATTCGATATGAAATGTCACTTAAATGAGAATAGTCCCAGCTGATTTTAAAAGTTGTTGTTGTCTATATCTTCTATTTAATATATAGTATAGATATATGTGATGTATAAATTAGAGGTTGGTTTAGTGTTGTAAAATTTTACTAAAATTTTTATAAGAACATTTTTATAAGGAAGGTTCTGTAGTTAAATTTTGATTTGGGACTAGCATCAGATATGAAGTATGAGCAAAAATTATTCTCATATGATGTGAAAATTTCTTATAATTTTACTAAAAAAAACAATATCTAATAATAAATACCAAAAGTTATAGTTAAGCATAATAATCATTCTATTAATGAGTATTGTAATACATTGACAAAAATATTATTTTTAAGATACGTGATTATTGTAATCAAATGAGTCTGGGAGAATGTAATATATTGCATATCAATTGAATGATATAAGTCAAGGTATATATACATTTATAAGAATCGAATCTTATCAATTACAACAAGTTTAACTTTCAAATATAACAACATTACAAAATAAAGTAGAGGCTATATGTTAGTTGCTAATACCCCCCCCCCCTCGACAAACTAATGCCAGAGTTGCTGAAAGGGACGTAGAGTAAGAAAATAAGCAGAAGGCAGTGGTTTGGTGAAGGCATTTACCACTTAATCCTTGGATGAGAGAAAGCAAACTTGAAATTCCTTGGAAGCTACACGTTCTATGATGAAATGATAGTCAAGCTCGATATGTTTGGTTCGAGCATGAAAAAGTTGATTAGATGATAAGTAGACCGCTCAAATGTTGTCACACCATAGAGAAATAAAAGAAGAGGGTGAGTAACCAATTTCAGAAAGCAAGTCTTTGAGCCAAAGTGCTTCAGGAGCAGCATCAGCCAAGGCCTTGTACTCACCTTTAGTAAAAGATATTGCAATTGTAGGATGCTTCTTAGCATTCCAAGAAACTAAATTTTTACCTAAGTAAATACCATAACCGTTTGTAAAGTGGTGATCATCCAAGCATCCACCTTAGTCACTATTTGCAAAGCAATGTAAATCCATAGTAGGAGACTTATCAATAGATAGACCATGAGTAATAGTATGTTTAAGATAACAGAGAAAGCACTTGACAAATTTCTAATGGACATCAATGGGGGAATGCATGAATTGACATAGTTTATTCATAGAAAGGCAATGTTAGAGCGAGTTAGTGTAACACATTGTAGGCACCCACCACTTACCGGTAAGCATCACCATTTTCCAACACAATACCATTATGTTTAGATAAAGGAGGAGTAAATGCCATAGGTATTATTAACGACTTGGCATGACTCATATGTGTACTTTCCAAAAGATCAGCAATATACTTATGTTGCGTTAAAAGAAGACCATAACTATTTCAAACCACTTCTATACTAAGAAAGAAATATAAAGGTCCTAAATCCTTAACAGGAAAGGCACTTTGCAAGTAAGCAATAAACCAATTAATCATAAGCTGAGATGCCCTTGTGATCACAATATCATCAACATAGACTAGGAGAAAAAGCTTGTCAGTGTCATCATGTTTAAAGAATAAATAAATATCAATAATAGAATTAAAAAATCCAAGATAAATTAGAAAATTGTTGAGTTTAAGATACCAGCTTCAAGGAGCTTGCTTAAGACCATAAAATGAACAATAAAGTTTACAGACAAAATTTGACTTAGCTTTGTCTTAAAATCCAATCGGTTGGCTCATGTAAATATCCTTATCAAAATCACCATATAAAAATGCATTAGAGATATCAAGTTGTCAAATTGCCTAATTCAATTTAACTACAAGTGTGAGAATATATGAATAGTATTTGCCTTGACAACTGGACTAAAAGTATCAGTATAATCAATTCTTGGCTTTTGATGGTAGCCCTTGGTAACTAATCGGGCTTTGTAGTGAGATAAAGAGCCATCTGGATTTCATTTTGATATAGAAAACCCATTTGTTCCTAACAATATTGACATTAGGTGGTTAGGGAACCAAACTCCATATACCAATATTAAGCAAAGCTTGAATTTCTTTCGACATGGCCTTCTTCTAAACATCATATTTATTTGCATGGCCAAAAGTGAGTAGTTCAGTTTGGAGATAATCAATTTGAGTGGTAAGATTTGGATATTTAGTAACATGATGGATGTGGCGATGGTGTAGGGTTTATCTCAAAGGACCATTGTATGGGTATAAGTAACAGGAGCAGGCGAAGGTGGATTAGATGGGTCAAGTAATTGAGTATATTGACTCAGGTTAACAATTAAAAGGATTGGGTTAGGAGAGGTAGAAGTGGAAGAGTAGTTAGTGGGGATTGGGATGTGGATAAAGGAGATGGAGTTGAATTGGGAGTAGAGATAGATAAGGGGATAGAGTTTGAGTAGGAAGTGGCAATACTACTGAAGAGAGAAAAAGCGAATTTGTATGAGTTACCATAAACTAAAGAGAGGAGTCATGAGAATCAATGGCTCTATCCTGTAAAATAAAATTTGTAAAATATGGAAAAGATTATTCATCAAATTTTAAATGCTGTGAAATATAGATTTTCCCAAAAGAAATATTTAAATGGTATCTAAAATGAACAGGAGAGAGACCAAGGTTAACACAACAAGTGGTACGAAAGGAAAACTTATATTTGTTATAGGCACAAAGTAAAAGAAACACAACACAAAAAAAAATCTACTAAGGATTGACATTGAATAGATAGAAATAAGGACTATAATGTTTTAAAATTTTTATTAGCAAGGAATTAATTATTAAAATAGCAAAATCAAAAGCAAAGTGCCATTATTTAATGGAATATTAGCATAAACTAATAATGTAAGCCTTATGTCTACAATATATTAAATTTTGCGCTCAGCCACTCCATTATGTTCATGAGTGTGAGGACATGCAATGTGATGAATAATACCCTAAGATTTGAGATATGTATTTAACATGTAATACTCTCTACCCCAGTCAGATTGAACACTTTTAATTTGAAGATTAAACTAAATAATTTGAAGACATGAAGTAAGTCACTATGATTTTTGAGAGGAAAGTATCATGTGAAACGAGTATAATCATCTATAAATAAAAGAAAATAATGATGGCCATTAGAAGATAAATAAAGGGTAGTTCCCTATATGTCTGAATACACTAATTCAAAAGGAGAGCTGCTATGATACTCAACATATGGCAAAAGAAATTTAAAGAGCTTCCCTTTAAAATAAGAAGAACAAATAGAATTTTAAAATTTAGAAGAACATGATAAATTAAAATCAGAAATAACTTTATTGACGGTTTGAATATTAGTATAACCAAGCCATGAACACCAATCTTCAAACTTGATAACAGTAGAGATATAATTTGCTTGAAATGAAAAAGGTCTTGGTAACTGATACAATCTATCTTTACTCTTGCCTTTGAGTAGGATTTCCTATATTTCTAGATCCTTAATAAGAAAATAGGAAGGATAAAATTCAAAGAAACAAGCATTATCATTAGTAAATTTATAAACTAATAAAAGAGGTTTAATGATGGTAGGCACATGTAAAATATTATTAACATGAAATGAATATTGGGAATAAGAAATAGTAGAAGAAATAGTATGAAGAATTGGCAAACCTTACCCATTTGAGACATAAAATTGATCCTAGCCATGGTAATCACTATTGATGGAGAGATCAGAAATATCAGGTACTATATGGTGAGAAGCACCAGTATCCACACTATCAAGGGAGTATAGAAGTCGAGGAAAAAGGAGAAGCTGAAACCATATTAGCTTGATTAGAATACCTTGACATGGAGGAGAAATGCTAAGTATAGGATGGTGATTGCCCGGAGTAATAGCATTTACGACAGCGATCAATAGTATGATTGTGGAAGTTGTAAATCTGACAACGAACTTTAGATTAAGAGAATTATGGACTAGCTTGAGAAGAAAATGAATTGTCAATTGGCTTTGGTGTGGGTACTAGCGGTGCTTTAGTAGCTAAGTTAGCAATAGGATGCTCTTGAGTACTCTTGAGAAGAATTTCATAGGCAATAAGTGTTAGTATAAGGTATGCCCTAGTGGCATTCTTGTAATTATTTAAACATTGTATATAATCCCTGTGGCAATAAAATATTCTTTTAAATAAATATGTTATTTTTTTACTATTTATCCTTTAGTATTATGTTGAATAAATTTATTATCAAAGAGTTGATAATATGAGTTACAAATTTATTCAGTACATTTACTATAAATTGTTCGTAGTCGATTAATTAATATTTTGATAATATTAATTAGACTATTACCTCTGTCTATTTTCCTTGATTAGTGTAAGAAACTAATAGTGGGAGGTAGTGAATCTCATGCTACTTGATATGAGTGATCAAAATAGACATGTGGATACTCATTGGATGGGTTAACCGAATAGTGACATTAGTATTGTGATTACAAGGATATTCACATAATATTAACAATCACAATCTAGATTATAATGGTGCATATAGTCCTTTGACTTGAGGTGGCATAGTCATCCACATTTAGGTGGTTAAAGTTTGTTACCGCTTACATACTTGTGTTAATCATCACATGGGTATATGGCGTGTGGTGGCTCTAATTAGTTAAATGTAGGGATGAATGTTTAACCAAGATGGGATTCATTACCTGGTGTGAAACGGGATAAATCCTATGCTATCTAAGTTTATTCTTTATGAATAAAATCCTGGCCAGGATAAATACAACACAGTCTGAAAAAGAGTTTCAGTACTAGAAAGAGTTCTAGTATTTCTTGTATTTTATCAAGAATTAAAACTTAAGATGAGGTCATATAATAAAGCTATTAGAGTTTGATAATACCTTGACTCTAGGCTATATTGGGATCTTTAATGAAAGGAATTTAGTGCACGGTAATTATGATCAGGTTCGTGTGAATCATAATATGCATTCATTTCTAATTGGGTAGCTGTGATATCGATACTGGAGGTCACTCACAGCTTATGAGAACTAAATGTGAATAATTGGGATTTTCACATTTAGAATTGAAAAGAGTTTCAAATAATATTAAATGTTAATATTATATTTTCTCATTGCCATTTAGACATGAACCTAGTAAGTCACACCTAATAGAGTTTTATTTATTCACTATAATATTAATCTAATTATTGATTAAAAGAGTTTAATCAATTAATCAAGATTAATAGAATTAGATTTATGTTTTGAACAATGATTCTAGTATATCATGAAATCTAATTCAAATAAGAGTATTATTTATTAATTAATGTTTAATTAATATTGGATATTAATTAATATATATTAAATTAATAAATATATATATGTTGTTATTTATTTATGGACTTATATTAATGGTCCAAATTGGTTTGGACATAGGCCAAAATTTATTTCGGACCAAAGATTAATTAAAGTCCATATCTATGTATATGTATAATTTAATATGTAAAATAATACATTTGATGTATACTTTACATACAAATTTATACATTAATATGTGTAGGTGGCAAGCTCAATTATTGAATTAAGCAAGGTGGCATATTAATTAAGTCGATATTTCTAAAGTATGCCTAAGGTGTCATTTTTAATCATTTGGATGGTTAGGTGTATACCTAAGGTGACATACTTAATAATCACTTAATTAATTAATGCATACTTTTCCTTAGTAGAAAATTAAACATATATCATTTGATATATCTAAGGCAAGTCAAGTGACTTGGTAAGAGAAGGGAGAAGAAAAATAATGGTTAAGTAAGTTTTTGCTTAAAGAGTTAAGAAAAATCACTAAGTAATTTTGGTTATGATAAGATTATAAACCAAAAATAAACACAACATATACTAAACATATACTCTATACTTGTGCTCTTAATTAAATTAGTACAAGTTACTAAGTTTAATTAACACAAGTAAGTGATAAATAAGGCTTTGGTGTTTCAAACTAGAGGCCTTACATTTGGAGGGCTAAGCATTTGATTCAAGGAATTGAATAAAAGGAAGGCTAAGTTCTACAACAAGTAAGTTTACAAACTTATAATTAATTAATTATTTGTTTATATATTGCTTAATTTATTTAGTTGTGTATTTCAATGCAATTTGAATCATGGGCAAATGAAATTCTTCATTTTATGAAGGGTTATAATGAGCAAATTTTTGAAATTTACTCTATTTAAACTTGTTCTTACAACACATGTATTTATGTCTAAATACCATAACTGATTTCTAACAATAAGCTACCCATATAATTCATGAAAAGGAATAGGATCTAGACGAAGATTTAAAGCAGTGATAATAGAATGCAAAATCACTCCTAATATTGTGGTAAATAACAGTATTAAACTCAGCCGTAGATAGAGGTTGACCAGTTGCAACCAATTCATTTCCTATAGCCTTGGCCTTCTAAAGATAGTAGGAGACATAAAGATCATTCCTTTGAATTCTTGAAGATCAATATAGAGTTACAATTATCGATTTTGAGAGATGGAACCAAAGGCATTGTTGAGGGTAGTCTAAACTTTATAAAAAGATTTAAGACCAATGACATAAGGAAAAATGTCTTATGAAAGAGGAGAGAGAATCCATGACATTAGCATTTGATCTTTATTAAACCATTCCAAGTATATAGGATTAGGAATAGAGAAAGGAGGAATAGTTTTTATTATAAGTGTTTTTAGTGGTTCAACTGTTGATACATCAGCAAAAGACATCAAGTTTTGGTAATTGAGTAAGGGTATGAAATGAGTTTTCAAGCAAGAGAGTTGGTATGTTTCAGTTTTACGGTGAAAGTATATGTTGTAGTAATGTTTGGTTAGGGTGGAGCTGATGCAGAATTCATAGAGGAAGATGAAAGGGACAAGGAAGAAGAAGAAGAAAAAGATATAAGGGATGTGGAAGAAGAAGATATTTGAGCAGTTTCAATGGCCATGGTTAAGCTCTGATACTATATAATCATATGAGTCTAGGAGAATTTTAATATATTGCATATTAGTTGAATGATATAGGTCAAGGTAAATACACACGTATAAGAATCTAATCTTATCAGATATAACAACTTTAACTTTCAAATATAACAACATTACAAAATAAAGTAAAGGCTATCTATTAGTTGCTAATAATTATAAACATAAATCTTCTTTGGATAACATAGTTAGAACTTTCAATTTTTAAATGTTTTAAAAAATTATTTTTGGATTTTCTAATTTTTGAATTACTAGAACTCTTATGGTACTTAGATAATTAAAAAAATAAAGATACAAATTCAAATTTTTAAAATTGGATTTTCCATAGTGCGTGTTTATATATACATGTTGATGCGGTCCAACTAGCTTTATGATAAAAGGGTGAGGTTGTGACATAATACTTTAAAAGGCCATAACCTTTGATTTCAGATAAGTTATAGGGCTCACAACATACCAAATTAAATTTCATTCAAAGATTTGCATGAATGACGAGGTTTACATACAGCCCATTTTCAAACCCAAATTCAATTGTTTGAAGCTATTTTTAGGGCTTTAAAGTTTTGTACTCATTTTTTTTTAATTTTATAGTTTTGTTAGCCCTTTTCGCCTTCTTCTTTTTAAGATTTTATTATGAACACTATTTATTTGTTCTGTTCTAATTTGGAAATAATTTTTGACAATTTTAATATAGAAGTCTATTTCTCTCCAAATTTCAGTATTCTTTTTTTAATTAACGAATTTAATGTCTATTTTCTTGTAATATTTTGAATTTTTATTATTAATTAAATTAAATTATTTATAATTGATTAGGATTATTTTTATTATTAGTAGTATATTATTTTTATTTTTATTTTAATATTATTATTTTTGAGAAAGGAAATATTATTGGAGTGTGTTGATATATATATATATATATATATATATATATATATAAAGAGGACAAACTTTTTCTTTTTTTTTTCTTTCTTCTTCTTCTTCTTCTTCTTTTTTTCTTTCCCAAAGCTCACTGCCTCTCGCTGCTAGCATTGTGCCTCTGCCAACTAGCAGCGCACCGACCACCATGACACATCGGACAGGAGCCCAACTCCTCCCCTGGCCAACAGCAACAACCCCACCTTCTCTTCCTTCCCATTTCCTTCATTTTTAGTTGGATGTCGTTTGGTCTCCAGTGAAGATTCCGATGTTGGATGGTCGTGATTCCGATGTCATTGGAATCCTCATCTTCCAAGCTTCCATAATCTATCTTCGGTTTCTCCGATCTCCTTCCGGATTGTCTTAAATCGAGGTATATACATTTGTTAGTTTTTGGTTAATTAAGTGAGATTTAGGCTTGATGTTGTTTAGGAAAGTTGATGTAGAGATGAAATGCTATGCTATGATAATTTTTGTATATTTTTTGGATTTATTTTTATTTATTTTTGGAATTTTTGGTTTGGGTTACTACTCCAAGCCCAAAAATTTGGGTATTTTTAATAAATACTATATATTATTTGGAGTAATGTTTGTGAAGGAAATTTTATAAAATTAGTTATACATAATTTATTATAATTTTTGGAAGTTATATGTGAAAAATGAGAATTTTTAGAGAAAATTATGTAATTTGATTTTTAATTGATTTTTGGTAAAATTATAGTTAATCAACATGTATAATGATAATTTTAATTATTAGAAGGTATAAATTAATTTTATTAGCTAAATTAGTATTTTTGTATATTCGGTTGATTTTAGATTAATTTCCAGAAATAATATAAATGTATATAAATATCAGAGTATTTAATTATTTGATTGATTTAATTACATTTATTGTTAAAATATATTTGTATGAATTTTCTGGAATTTTATAAGTGATAATAATTTTTAAGTATAAATAGTATTATGTTAAATGAATTTGTATATAATGATTATTAAAAAGAATTTATTATTTAATTAGTCTAATTAATTTTTATAAATATTTTGTTATATTTTTGTAATTTATATATATATATATATATATATATATATATATATATATATATATATATATATATAGTGGTATTGTTGTTTTGATCTTAGTTTGGAATTTGTGTGTAATTTGGCAGCCCGATCCGAGTGTAGTACCGTGTGGTGTATAGTAGTGTTTTTCTTGTTGGAATGACTCTACTTCATGTACAGAAATGTTCATTTTATATAAGAGATTCTGTCAAAATTTTAGTAGATTTATCGTAAAACATAACATTTGTACAATTCTATTTAACCGTTAAGCCATTTTAGGGTCATTCCTTAGATTAAGTCTTCATTAGTATTTATTTTGAATCTGTTACAAGTTTCTTAATCTTTATTAATTTCAGGATTTTGAAAATTCGTATGAATTTTAATTATTTTTCATAAGCATGTTTTGAATAAATATTATTTTTATTTTAGAGAATGTTAGAGTGAGAACTACAAATAATAGGCGGACGCAGAACCATTAGCCGGCTCGCTCCAACTATAAGTTAATAAATTGAACTGTATGCCTGTGTTTTCTGTACATAGCAATTTTAAAAAAAATTTAAGATAGTATTATTCTTACATGAAATTTAAATTATGTTACTTTAGGCTATGCTTGCCATTATAATTATTTTATTTTATGTTATTTAATTTATAAATTAAAGCTTTCTTAAATTGTGCTACATTTTTTTATATATTATTTTTTAAAAATATTAGTATAACAGACTACCTGATGGGTTTTATTAGGACCGTGTGCACACTAGCAGCGATTGAGAGATGGATCCAAATTTTATGATTGGTTAATTGGGATGAGTGCCTCGGTGGATGTTGTAGCTCTTGGGGACCGCTAGTGATGATTGGAAATATTATGATTGGTTATTGGGATGGTGCCTCTATTGATGCTTAGCTCTTGGGGACCGACAGTCTTATGGTTAAATGAGTCAAGTGGCTATTAGACTTTATGGAGTAAGGTTCTATCAAAATTTTTCACTTATAAATTTTTAAATAAAGAATATTTTATTTTGAAGAATTTTTATTGTAAATTCTTCATATTATTTGAGATTGGAGAGTTAATGATTTGAAAATAAATTTTAAATACTTTAATTTTAATAATAGTAAAATTTATTTTATTATTATTATTATTTTATTTAATGGATTTTCAAAACCATACAACTCTCTTTATTATCTTACTCAGTAAGGTCTGACTCCCCTTAATATTTTTTTTCTTTCAGGAGTTTGGGAGTTTGAGATTTGTCCTTCTTCTCTACACCGGGTTTCTTCTTTTTCGGCTTTATTGTGTAGGTCTATTTGATATGTATTGTACAACTAAATTCTAGATACTGCAGTAATTAATCAAAGAACTTGTATTATTTGTATTCTAATTTTATTTGACTTGAGATATTGTATTGAAGACTATTTGATTTATGTATTTGGTTTGGTGCACTTATTATGATTTTATTGTTAAGTAATGGTTTTATTATTAATTGTATTATTTCTTTTTTGCGAAAAATTTTTAAGGCTTACTATGAGTTTTGGTTACTTTATGTATTCTCGTTCCCTAGTGCCGATCACGTGCCTTTCTATTTAGGTCGTGACAAAGTTAGTATTAGAGTTTAAGTTCAGTTGATTATCAGTGTTGTCTTTCTTTGAAACTACTATAGTGATTAGCTTGATAATTTTCACCTGTTGTTATCATTGTTTCTAGAATTCTGTATATGGGTTAGTGTTCTTGTCTTGTCTTGAAGTCAGTTTCTTTGTCTTTTCAGAATGAGGCAGAATCAGAATGCTCTTGCTGTGAAAGCAACATATGATGCAGATGAGCAGTCTTTTCAGGATGAAGTTCTTCCTCCTACTCTTAGACATAGAGGAAGAGGTAGAGGTAGGGGTAGGCCTAAAGATGTTACAGCAAAGAGACAAGCGTAATTGCAGCAAGTTAAGCCACAAGCACTATAAGTGGATCATATAGCTTTTGCAGCTGGCATGGCAGGGATTAACCAAGGCTTAGCAGCTCTGAATCAAGCTATGCCTTTGGTATAGCAGATGTTACAGCAGAGGAATCGAGAGATGTCTAATACTGATGCTGCACTCCCCTACTCCAGAATTGGTAGAGTTTCTTTTAATGGTACAAGAGATGCTTTAGACTTCATTAATACCATCGAGATTCGAACAAGAACATGCAGTAGCACAAAAATGGTTTATACAATCCATCCAACATTTCATGAATAAGTTGACCTGGCTTGAGTTTAAAGATCAATTTTTTTGAGATTCTTTTGTCCACCTATAACTAGAGATGTGTACACATGGCAGCTACTGCACATTAGTAGAGGGTATAGGTCTGTGGAAGATTATACTAGAGAATTTAACAGGCTATCTCAGCATGTAAAAGATATTAGGAGAGATCTTTATAAAGCTATTGAGTTGTATGTCACTGATTTAGGGTCAGCCTATGTAGGCATATGTACTGAGGACCGTACTTTGGAGAATAATTAAGGAGGCCAACTAATAGAGAGGAGGCATATCAGGTAAGGCACCACAACTGATCCTTATATAATTGGTAGCAACAGATATGGTGTAGCTCAGGGATTCCAACTACCTACTTTTTAGATTAGCAGTACAAGTATGCAGACTAAGGGTACTTCCTAGTAGGGAGGAGGTCCAGGACCCACAGAGTTGGCCGATATGGTTATGCTACTAACTGTAAGAGTGACAGAGGTTTTAGATTTGGTTCGGGGGTTAGCAGCAACAACAATGGACAAAGCTTCAGACATGGTAGTTCAGGGTCTGGGTCTAATACTTGTCCTAGTTATGGCCGAGTGCATCAGGGACCATGCCACCTATTGACTGGGGCATGTTTCAGATATGGGCAGATAGGATATCTTGCTAGAGCTTATGCTAATATTGGTTATCATACATAGTATGCCCAGGGATCTTCATCATCAATGGCTCATAGTATGCCCAGGGATCTTCATCATCAATGGCTCAGCCTTTTCAGCAGATGCTACAATAGTATAGAGCTCCTATGCATCCACAGCAGAGGCAGACTCAGTTTATGGGCTAGCAGGGCTAAAGCTCAGTAGGGAGACCCAGTGGTCAAGGCTTCATATAGCCATCCATTTCTTAGTAGGTAGGCCATAGGCAAGCCTGAGTTTTCATTTTGAATCCCCAGGATGCGTAGGCATCTAATATAGTTATGATAGGTATTCTTCCAATTTGCTATTCTGATACTAGAGCCTTATTTAATCTCGGTGCAATGCACTCTTTTGTGTCTCCTATATTATTTTTAGGGTAGAATGACAACCATCTAGGTTGTTGATTCCATTATCCGTAGCAACTCCACTTAGTGAAAAGTTGGAAACAGTTGTAATCTTTCCATTTTATCCAGTATTAGTGGAAGGTAGAGAGTTGTTAATAGATCTAGTTTTACTAGATGTGATAGAGTTTAACATGATTCTGGGAATGGATTGGTTAACACAATACTATGCCTCAATGGATTGTTAATAAAAGGAAGTGATCTTCAAAATTATGGATGATATAGAATTCAGTTTCAGAGGTAACAGGAGTTAAATGCCTCAAAATCTCATTTTTGCTATTGCAGCTAAGAAGATATTTAGAAGAGGATGCCAAAGCTATCTAGTTGTAGTAAGAGATGTAGAAACGGATAAAGGGGCAATTAAGAATGTGCTAGTGGCGTGTGAATTTCTAGATGTTTTTCCTTAAGAGCTACCAGGATTGCCACCAGATAGGGAAATAGAATTTTGTATTAATGTTGTACGTGGTATAAATCTTATTTCTATGCCACCCTATATAATGGCATCAACTGAATTACAAGAACTTAAAAAGCAGTTGCAAGAGTTACTTGATAATTTATCAAACCTAGTACATCACCTTAGGGTGCTCCAGTATTATTTGTGAAAAAGAAAGATGGTAGTCTTCGACTTTGTATTGACTATAGACAGTTGAACAAAGTCACCATTAAGAATAAATATCCACTCTCAAGGATTAATGACTTATTCGATCGACTTTAAAGAGCTCAGTGTTTCTCCAAAATCAACTTCAGGTTTGGGTATCATTAGTTAAGGATAAAAAGTAAAGATGTACCTAAGATAATATTTCAGATAAGATATGGCCATTATGAATTCTTAGTGATATCCTTTGGACTTACTAATGCACCAACAACCTCTATGGATTTGATGAATCAGGTGTTTAAACCATTCTTGGATCAATTTATTATAATCTTCATTGATGACATCTTAATGTATTCTAAGAGTGAAGTGGAGCATGTTATGCACTTAAGAATGGTGTTGTAGACCTTGAGAGAGCATTAATTGTATGTCAAATTCTCTACGTGTGAATTTTGGTTGGATCAAGTGGTATTCTTAGGCCATGTGGTGTCTAAAGATGGCATACCAGTTGATCTTAAAAAGATAAAAGCCATTATAAAGTGGCCAAGACCTATAACAATCAAGGAAGTAAAGAGTTTTCTAGGTTTAGCTGGCTACTATAGGATATTTATGAAAGATTTCTCCAATATTACTACACCTTTGACAAGGTTAACCTAGAAGAATGTTAAGTTTGTATGAATAGACAAATGTGAAAAGCACCTTCAGTTACTTAAGGATATGTTGACTTCAGCTCCAGTATTGACTTTACCCTCTGGAAGTGAAGGGTATATGATGTATTGTGATGCTTTCTGAGTAGGATTGGGATATGTATTAATGCAATATGGTAGAGTAGTTGCCTATGCTTTAAGGCAGTTGAAGAAGCACGGGCAAAATTATCCTACTTGTGATTTGGAAATGGCAACCTTGGTGTTTGCATTGAAGATTTGGAGGTATTACTTATATGGTGTAACTTATGAAATACATACTAATCATAAAAGCTTAAAGTACATCTTTCAGCAGAGAGACTTGAACTTGAGGCAAAGAAAATGGATGGAACTTTTGAAAAACTAGGATTGTTCTATTCTATACTATATGGGGAAAGCCAATGTGGTAGCCAATGCTTTAAGGAGGAAGTCAGCGGGCAGTCTTGCTCATATTTGCACAAAAAGGAGGCCAATTATTCAATAGTTGCATGAGTTGATTAATCAAGGGTCGCAGTTAAAAGTAACTAAAAAGTGTCTTTTAGCTCAGTTTAGAGTATGATTAGTGTATTTGGATAGAGTTAAAGCAGCTTAGAGAAGATATCCACAAATGCAAAAGATTATGTTTGAAGTGCAATAAAGTCAATCTAGAGACTTTGTTATTGACAGTGAGGGCATTTGGGCACAAGGCTATGTGTACCAGATATGGATGATTTGAGAAAGGAGATTATAGAGGTAGCCCATTTTTCTACTTACAGTATTCATCCAGGTTTTACCAAGATGTATCATGACTTGAAGGATACATACTGGTGGAATAGAATGAAGAAGGATGTTGTAGAATTTGTATCTAAGTGTTTTACTTATCAGCAAGTGAAGTTAGAACATCAGAGGCCTTCGAGATTATTACAGTAGTTACCTATCCCAAAATGGAAGTGGGATATGATTGTTATGGATTTTGTGACTGGACTACCTCATACAACTGGAGGTTATGATACTATTTAGGTGATAGTTGACAAGCTAACTAAGTCAGTGCACTTTCTGCCAATTAAGAAGACGTACTTCATTGATAGATTGACAAGATTGTATGTTAATAGAATTATTTGTCTCTATGGGGTATCAGTAAGTATAATATCTGACAAAGGAGTCACTTTCACTTAAGTCTTTTGACAAGAATTGCACAAGGCTCTAGATACTAAACTTGACTTCAGCATAATATGTAATATCCCATGTTTTTTTTTAATATTTTTACACTGTACCGGGATATGCAGTGTTAATAATTTCTGTATTTTATATGATATTTTTACGAGTTGTTATGTATTTTAAACCTATTTTAATTACTGTGTTTTATTTACAGTACTTTACGTAAAATTTTCCCGAGACTTGCATTTTCGGGGAAATTTTCACGTAAATATTTTAGTATTAATTATTTTAAATATATTTTCGGACTTGCATGAACTCATATGTATTTTTAAATTACTAAATAAAGACTATGTGTGTAATTATTTATTTAATTAGGGTTTAGTACATAAAACCCTAATATTGTATTATTTATTTATTTATTATTATTTAATTATTTTATTTATTATTAAATTATTAAAATTTATTTTTTTATTATTATTATTTTATTAATATTTAATTTTTTTTTTCTTTTTTTTCTTTTTTCTTTCTTTTTCTTTTTCTTTTTCTTTCCTTTTTCTTTCTTTTTCTTTTTCCTCTTCTCCTTCTTCTTTCTCCCGCGCCCGACGACCACCACCCTTCCCCTCACCGCTGCAACTCCAGTCACCTACCGTCGGTGTGCCTCCCAGCGTGCCACCGCCGTTCCCAGCCATCCTCCGCCGCCTCCAGCTCCTTTCCCCGGCGCCGGCAACTTCATTTTTCCTCTTTTGGCCGAAAGTTGATCCATCGTCGTTTCTCCCTCCTCCGGCCACCGTTTTCGACACCGCCGGTCTCTTTCTTCTCCTTGAGCTCCAGTGAGTGTGATTCTAGCTTTGGTTTGAGCTAAAATGGTCTAGATTTGCTTAGGTTTCGAATTTTCAATTTCGGCCTATTAGGGTTTTTGATTTTTTTGAGCTTCGAATTGATTGATTCATGAAAACTTCCTTCACAAATGTTGTTCCTAGTAGCTCAATATACATGTATGAATTTTTGTATAAATTTTGGAGATTGTTTGGATTTTTGGGTATTTTTGAATATTTTAATATTATTTTCTAATTTTCGGAAATTAATTATTTAAATTATGAAATTGGAGTTTATGGTTAAATTAGGTGTTGAAATGAATTATAGGAATTTATTTGGAATTTTTATGAATTTCTAAGTATTTATTTTGAATTATTGAAGTTTATGTGATTTTGAGAAATTAGGGTTAAATGTGTTTTTATTTGAATTTAATTGGTTAATTGGGTTTAATTATTGATAAATATGTTGAGAAAATTAATTTTGGATAATTTTATAATTTTTGGTGAATTTTTGAAGTAATTTAAGTATATTTATATATGTAGGGGTATTTTGGTAATTTTATCCTAAATTGTCTAAAAATATAATTTAATTGGTTTTAATAGTTATTTAAGGTATAAAAATGATTTTTATAAATTATTTAGTATTTTTAACTAATTAAAACTATTTTTTGTAAATTATTTTCAGTTATATATATAATATACGGTTTTTCAAATAAAATGAGTTTTAATCGGTTTTTACAGTGTTTTAAGGTTAATTATGTAATTTCCACCTATGAAATGTATTTCTGTGATTTAAGGATATTTTTGGTATTTCTAGAATTGTTTTGTGTTTGTGGACCCCGGTCGGTAGACTGTAGTTGGAGTCCGACCGAGGGGTTGTGGTTGAGTGTTGAGCTTGTTTTTCGAAGTATGTTTCTTTGCAGGGTCGGCTCTACTCTTTTCAGTAGAGAGATGTCTGTTTTACAGGGGAGGTTCTGTCGGATTTTCGGTAGAATTCTCGTAAAACGTGATGTCCAGTCGAACCCTAATTCTGTTTCCGTATTTTAACACTCTAGATTGAATTCTAGGATTTCTGTTAGGTTTACTCTAATGTCGGTTATTTATTGCTTATTTAGTTGCGCCGAGACCGAGGGCTAGTGAACCAGGCCCGTCGGACCTATCTCGTGGAGCGCATTAGGTGAGTTACTATACTATATATATATGCTTAGGATGCATGATTTAGAAATGCATGTTTTATGTTGATTAAATATGCATAAATAATTTGATTATTTCTTAAGTTTACATTAAGTATATTTTGGTATATTTCTGGTATATATATGGATTATATTGTTATTTCATTTACATTCATGCATCATTTATTTTTGTGAATGAATGTTTTATATTATTTATTAATGAAGGATATCAATAGAACGTGCTACCTAGTGGGCAACACTAGGACCGCATACGTACCGATACGCCTATAGCTTTAGGCTATATTACTAACTTATTTGTGGATATTGATTTGATTATGATCATCGATATGTGAGATATGGTTTGTGGGTGTGATTGCTGGAGCTCGGTTGACCAAGTGTCTCGGGGCCAATCACACTGGCAGTCAGACTGCTGGAGCTCGGTTGACTTAGTGTCTCGGGGCCAGTCTACTATCTAAATGGATTAAGTGGATATATTTGGAATAAGTGAGCCTGTATGGCTAGAGTGTTGTTTAACACTATTTTCTGAGGTTACGATATTCTAGGGTTCTATTTGATCCTTCATAAAAGATGTTTTTCAGATAAAATACATAAAAATGATTTTATTGCATCTGTGTGCAATTGCCTGTATATATACATATTATATATATACTGTTGACTGTATGCATTATCACTTAATGTGTATGTATATATATTATAGTAATTCACTCAGTGAGGTCTGACTCCCCTCCGTTGACTATTTTTCAGGAGAGTCAACTTCTTCAGACCTCAGTAGCAGGTCGATACGCCGGATTTCTTCCGCCCCGGCTTCTTTATGTAAATCTTTTACTTGAGTCTTATTTATATTATCTAGACACTGCAATAGTTGTGAATTAAAGTATTGGATTTCATGTACTTTATTTTAAAGAGATGTATTATATTAAAACTGGATTTGTACTGAAGAGATTATGTATCTATGAGATGA
Organism: Mallotus nudiflorus; assembly: GCA_947683625.1. Taxonomy (NCBI): domain Eukaryota; kingdom Viridiplantae; phylum Streptophyta; class Magnoliopsida; order Malpighiales; family Euphorbiaceae; genus Mallotus; species Mallotus nudiflorus. The sequence continues at coordinate 605,291 of CANTUR010000256.1, read as the reverse complement.
GATTTTAATTTAAATCCAGTGATGAAAATGATATTGTGATATTTAAGATTTTTATTTCCGCTGCATATATATTATATGGTTATTGTTATTGCATGATTTATTTTATTTTTAGGCTTGCTACGGGTTCCGGATTCGAAAGAATTCTCGTTCCCTAGCGCCGGTCATGACCCCTGTTTTGGGTCGTGACATAATATTTCATCCTCAAATAGATGGTTAGTTATAGAGGACCATTCAGACATTAAAGGATATGTTGAGGATGTGTGTGATGGACTTTGGTGGTCAATGGGATTTACATTTGCCATTAATTGAATTTGCATACAACAACTGTTATCATGCAAGTATCAAGATGGCACCATATAAAACATTATATGGTAGGAAGTGTAAATTGCCTTTATATTGGAAAATTGGAGAAAGACAGCTGACAGGACTGGAATTAGTACAAGTGACTTTAGAGAAAGTCCTTATCATCCAGCAAAGGTTAAATACAGTCTTCAGCAGACAGAAGAGTTATGCAGACTTGAAGAGAAAGGATGTATCCTTTTTAGTCGGAGATATTGTGTTCTTGAAAGCATCTCCAATGAAAGGAGTAATGAGATTTGGTAAGAAGGGTAAACTAACTCCAAGATATATTGGACCATTTGAGATACATTCCAAAGTGGGAGAGGTGGCTTATAGATTAGTGTTACCACTTGAATTATATTGAATCCACCCAGTGTTCCATGTCGATGTTGAGAAGATATATTTCTAATCCTTTTTATATTCTGCAACCTCAGACAGTAGAGCTCAGTAAAGATCTGTCATATAAGGAATATCTTGTGGCGATTATGGATCGCCAAGTTTGTTAGCTTCACACTAAGGAGATTCTCATGATAAAGGTGTTGTGGAGCAAACACACCATTAAAGACTGTACATGGGAGGTTGAGACAGTAATACAGGGGACATATCCTTATCTTTTTATTCAGTGAAAAAAACTTTGAATCTTGAGTTTATTAAAATTCGAGGATGAATTTTTTTTAAGGAAGGGAGATTGTAATATTTTGAATTTTTATTATTAATTAAATTAAATTATTTATTATTGATTATGATTATTTTTATTATTAGTAGTGTATTATTTTTATTTTTATTTTAATATTATTATTTTTAGGAAAGGAAATATTATTGGAGTGTGTGTGTGTGTGTATATATATATATATATATATAAAGAGGACAAACTTTTTCTTTTTTTCTTTTTTCTTTTTCTTTTTTTTCTTTTTCATCATCATCGTCATCATCTTCTTCTTCTTTTCTGTCCCATAGCTCACTGCCTCCCGCTACCAGCACTGTGTCTCCGCCAACCAACAGTGCACCGACCACCACGATATGTCAGACAGCAGCCCAGCTCCTCCCCTAGCCGACGGTAGCAACCCTACCTTCTCTTCATTCTCGTTTCCTTCATTTTTTGCCGAATTTTATTTGGTCTCCGGTGAAGATTCTAACGTCTGATGGTCGTGATTCTAATGTCATTGGAATCCTCATCTTCCAAGCTTCCATAATCTACCTTCGATTTCTCTGATTTCCTTCTGGATCATCCTAAATCGAGGTATATACATTTGTTAGTTTTGTTAATTTTTTATTAATTAAGTGAGATTTAGGCTTGATGTTGTTTAGGAAAGTTAATGTAGAGATTAAATGCTATGCTATGATAATTTTTGTATATTTTTCATATTTATTTTTAATTTTTTTGGAATTTTTGGTTCAGGTTACTATTTCAAGCCCAAAATTTTGGATATTATAATAAATACTACATATTATTTGGAGTAATGTTTGTGAAGGAAATTTTGTAAAATTAGTTATAGATAATTTATTATAATTTTTGGAAGTTATATGTGAAAAATAAGAATTTTTAGAGAAAATTGTGTAATTTGATTTTTAATTTATTTTTGGTAAATTTGTAGTTAATTAACATTTATAATGATAATTTTAATTATTAAAAAGTATAAATTAATTTTATTAGCTAATATAAATGTATATAAATATCAGAGTATTTAGTTATTTGATTGATTTAATTATATTTATTATTAAAATATATTTTTATAAATTTTCCGGGATTTTTTAAGTAATAATTATTTTTAAGTATAGATATTATTATGTTAAATGAATTTGTATATATTGATTATTAAAAAGAATTTATTATTTAATTAGTCCGATTAATTTTTATAAATATTTTGTTATATTTCCATAATTTATATATATTTGGTGGTAGTGTTGTTAATCTCGATCGGGAATTTTTGTGTAGTTTGGGAGCCCAATCCGAGTGTGATACTATGTGATGTATAATAGTGTATTTCCCTATAGGAATGGCTCTACTTCGTGTAGAGAGATGTCCGTTTTATAAATAAGACTCTGTCGAAATTTTGATAAATTTCTCACAAAACGTGACATCTGTACGTTTCTATTTAACCGTTAAGTTGTTTTAAAGTTGTTCCTTAGATCGAGTTTTCATTAGGATTTATTCCAAATATGTTACAAGTTTCTTAATTTTTATTAATTTCGTGATTTTGGAAATTCGTATGAATTTTAATTATTTTTCATAAGCATGTTTTGAATAAACATTATTTTTATTTTAGAGAATATCGAAGCAGGAACTACTGACAATAGGCGGACGCGGAACCGTCAGCTGGCTTGCTCCAACTATAAATTAATAAATTGAACTGTGTGTTTTCTGCACATAGCGATTTTTAAAAAATTTAGATAGTATTATGCTTACCTGAAATTTAAGTTATGTTATTTTAGGCTATGCTTAGCATTATAGTTATTTTATTTTATTTTATGTTATTTAAGTTATAAATTACAGCTTTCTTAAATTGTGCTACATTTTTGTTATATATTAGTTTTGAAAAACACTGATAGAATGGACTACATAATGGATTTTCTTTAGGACCGTATGCAGACTGGTAGAGATTGAGAGATAGATCCAAATTTTATAATTGGTTAACTGGGACGGGTGTCTCGGTGGATACCATAATGATTAGAAATATTATGATTGGTTACTAGGATGAGTGCCTCGATTGATGCCTTAACTCTCGGGTATCGCTAGTAAAATATTAGATTAAGTGAATGACTGTGGGTGGTCTCAGTTGATGTTTAGTTCTTGGGGACCAGCAGTCTTATGGTTAAGTGAGTCAAATGACTATTAGATTTTGTGGAGTAGAGTACTACCAAGATTTTTCACTTATAAATTATTAAATAAAAAATATTTTATTTTGAAGAAGTTTTATTGTAAATTCTTCATATTTATTTGAGATCGAAGAGTTAATTATTTGAAATTAAATTTTAAATACTTTAATTTTAATAATAGTAAAATTTATTTTATTATTATTATTATTTTATTTAATGGATTTTCAAAACCATACAGCTCTCTTTATTATTTTACTGTAATAACCCGATGTTTTTAAATATTTTTATACTGTATCAGGATATGCAGTATTAATAATTTTAATATATATATTTGACTATTTAATTATTTTGTTAATAATTAATGTTATTTTTAAATTATTCTAAGTTTTCTACGTCAAAATTTTCCCGAAACCTATTATTTTGAGAAATAATATCTATATAACAATTTATTGATTAATGTTAGTTCATTTTATTAAATTGCATGGTTTCATGCATAATTAAACTTTTATATATTAATATATACATATACATACAAATATGTATATATTATTATGATTATTAGGGTTTCATATTTAAACTATATATAAATATATTATAATTTTTATTATTATATGTTGTATATATATATATATATATATATATATATAAACCTAAGAAATTACAAAGTCTACCCCTCCCCCTCTCTTCAACCTCCCGACGCCTCCACCCCCACCTTCTCCCTCTACAACACCGACCACCTACAGTCGGCGTGCCTCCCAGCATGCCACCCCATTTCCAGCCTATCCCGCCGCCAACAGCACCCATCTCTGGTGCCGTTTGACTTGATTTTGGCCAAGAAGCTGAAATTTGACTTCACTGCCGTTCACCGTGATTCCGACCACCAAATTGGACACCACCAATCTCATTCTCTTCCTTGAGCTCTGTTGAGTGCATTTCTAAGCTTGGTTTCACTTGTTTTAGTCTAGATTTTGGTGGTAGGATTCTCGTAAAACGTGACATCCGGTCAAATCCCTGTTCCTAATTTATGTCCAGTATTCTAGATTGAGTCTCTAGAATTTTGTTAGATTTATTCTGATTTCGTGCTGTCGTTTGTTTGTTTAGTTACACCGGAACTGAGGCCTAGTGGACCAGGCCTGTCGGACCCATCTCGTGGAGTGCACAACTATGAGTTGTATTTTATATATACGTGTTTTAGGATTGCATGTTTTAGAAATGTATGCTTAAATTTTATGAAATATGCATAAATGGTTTAATAATTGCTTAGGTATATTTTGGTATATTTTAAGTTAAATGGATATTTTATTATTAAATTATACTTAAAATGTTTTTAAGTTATACTTAACATGCATTTTAAGTTAAATGCATGTTTTATTATTAAATTATACTTAAAATGTTTTTAAGTATATGTATAGTTTATTTCTGGTTTATTTTATAATTAAATTGAATTTATTTGACGTATATATACTCGAAATATACTTGGTTTATTTTTGATATATTCTAGTATATATATGGTTTATATTGTTATTTTACTTAACGTCATGCATCATTTATTTCATGAATGAATGGATTTATTTTGAATGAAGGATATCAATAGAACGTGCTACCTAGTGGGCAGCACTAGGACCGAGTTTGTACCGGTACGACGATAGAATTTAGGCTAAATTACTAACCTATTTGTGGATTATAATTGGATTGATTTGATTGATGTGTGATGTGATTTGAAAGTGTGATTGCTAGAGCTCGATTGACCAAGTGTTTCGGGGTCAATCACACTGACAGTCAGACTGCTGGAGCTCGGTTGACTTAGTGTCTCGGGGCCAGTCGACTGTCCAAATGGAATAAGTGAATTTATTTGGAATAAGTGAGTCTGTATGGCTAGAGTGTTGTCTAATACTATTTGAGGTTATGATCATTTAGGGTTCTATTTGATCCTTCATAAACGATTATTATTCTCAGAGTTATATAAAATGATTTTGCTGCATCTGTGTGTATTTGCCTGTATATATGTTTATTATATATACTATTGAATGTGTGCATTTGTCATTTAGTTATGCATATATATATATTATAACAATTCACTCAATGAGGTCTGACTCCCCTCCATTGATTATTTTTTAGGAGAGTCTTCGTCATTAGACCTCAGTAGCAGACCTTTACGCCGGATTTCTTCCGCCCCAGCTTTATTATGTAAACTGCTTACTTGATTTTATTACTTGATTTTATTTTGTATTCTAGACACTGCAATAGTCAAGTTGTGGGATGTTTATTTTATATATGTATGAGATTTGTATTTTAAAGGATTGAAACGAGAATTTGTATTAAAAGATTATATATATATGAGATGAGTTTGTGTTATTAAATCAATTGATGTGTTATATTATCACTTATGAGATTTTAATTTTCGCTGTAAGATATATTATTTATTTTATTATTATTGCATGCTTTTATTTTATTTTTAAGGCTTTCTACGGGTTCCGAATTCGAAAGAATTCTCATTCCCTAGTGTCGGTCATGGTCCCCTATTTTAGGTTGTGACAATCAGACTGCTGAAGCTCGATTGACTTAGTGTCTCAGGGCCAGTCTACTATCCAAATGGAACAAGTAAATTTATTTGGAATAAGTGAGCCTATATGGCTAGAGTGTTGTCTAACACTATTTGAGGTTGCGATCATTTAGGGTTCTATTTAATCCTTCATAAACTGATATTTTTTTCAGTATTATATATAAAGTGATTTCAGCATCTGTGTGTATTTGTCTGTATATAGATTATTATATATATTCTATTGAGTGTCTACATTCGACATTTAGTTATGCATGTATATATATTATAATAATTCACTCAGTGAGGTCTGACTCCCCTTCGTTGATTTCTTTTTCAATAGAGTCTTCGTCCTCAGACCTCAATAGCAGGCCTATACGCCGGATTTCTTTCGCTCCGGCCTTATTGTGTAAACTGCTTACTTGAGTTTATTTTGTATTCTAAACACTGCAGTAGTTGTTGTAGTAAGTTGTACTTATGATATGTGTGTATGAGATTTAAGTTTCAAAAGTTTAAACCGAAAATTTGTACTTTAAGATTTATTATATATATGAGATGGATTTTATGTTATTTAAATGAGTTGAGGAATTATTACTTTTATATTTGAGATTTAATTCCGCTGCATAATATTTTATTTAATTTAATATATTGCATACTTTTATTTTTAAGGCTTGCTACGGGTTCCGGATTCGAAAGAATTCCTGTTCCCTAGCGCCAGTCATGACCCCCTGTTTTGGGTCGTGACATTTACTCAATGAGATCTGACTTCCTTTAATATTTTTTTCTTTCTAGAGTTTGGGAGTTTGAGATTTTTCCTTCTTATTTATGTCGGGTTTCTTCTTCTCCGATTTTATTGTGTAGGTCTATTTGATATGTATTGCACAATTGAATTTTAGATATTGCAATAGTTAACCAAAGAACTTGTATTATTTGTATTTTGATTTTATATGACTTGAGATGTTATATTAAAGAATATTTAATTTATGTATTTGGTTTGGTGCACTTATTATTATTTTATTGTTAAGTAATGATTTTATTATTAAGTGTATTATTTCTTTTTTGCGAAAAGTTTTTAAGGCTTACTAAGGGTTTCAATTACTTTATATATTCTTATTTCCTAATACTGGTTATGTATCTTTCGGTTTGGGTCGTGACACTTCTAGTATTCTTTAAATTAGTAGATTATAAAACATTGATTTCGTATGTGAAAAGAAATTTTAATCCATAAAAAAGAAGATGAAGACACCGTAACATTTGAGCTTTATATCTTGTATAATCATATTTAATACTAGAAAGGAAGATGCAAAAGTCCATTTGGTTAGATTTTATCGGCATTCCTCTTTTATTTAAAATTCATGTTTGCAATTGGAAGTATTTACACAAATAAATTTTATTCAATTAGTTTCACACTATAAGCATTATTTAATTAGCTTTGTTTTTTATATTCTAAAAGAAAAGTCTAAGTTCATCTTTTGTTCCTTATAAGTAATAAAAAGCCATTTTGAAGAGAGAAAAGTTTTCTTTATATATAAAAGTAAAAAGTTAATATTTGAACAAGAAAATAATCCTGTTTTTACAATTATTTTTTCACATTTTGCTTTGAAAGTGAAATTTTGCATATTCATTGACAATAATTTTTTTAAATTTCTTACTATTTTTCCCTTTATTATACCATATTAATCATGCTACTCTCTTAAATATTTAAAAATCGTATATTTTTTTATTCTTTAATATTATACTTTTTATCCTTTTATAAATATTTCTGTTAAAAGTATCTTCGACTATAAAATAATTAGATTATTCATTAAAATATTTAGAGATAATTATTATTTAATGCTTCTATTCTATCATATATCATACTAATTAATAACTCTTTGGAATTTAAACATTAAATTCTTTTTTTTCCTTTGTTTATTGCATTATTATACTTTATTATCAATTTTTATTAAAATTATAAATATTATAAGTTAACATGTAAGTAAAAATATTTTAAAATTAAAAATATATAGTTAATACTTAATTAAAATTTTAATTATATTGAAATTAATATTAGGATATTTTATATTTTATTAAAAGGCGTAGTTATCATTTAATAATTTAATTTTGACATAAATTCTAATAAAAATTAGTAAAGAGTATAATTATAAAAAAATATTATTTTAAAATTTTTAAGGAATATAATATAATATAATATAAAAATTTTGTGGTACAAAGAATTGATTTTTTTTTATACCAATACCTATAAAATGTATCAATAGTTGTAATTAAATTAATAGTAATTTAACAATTTTAATTACATTGAAGTAGATTCAAATATTTATACTATAAAAGTACTCTATAATATAATATACAAATAATAACTACTAACTACTCCTACATTAAAGGTGATTTTAGTTATTTTGTCTAGTTAATAATAAAAATTAAATGGAAGAGGCAAGTAGTGCCCAAAAAAAAAATGAAAAAAAAAATTAATATAATTTAATTATTTCTATAACATCCAAAATTAATTTGAGATACTTTCATATAGGTCCAAGTTCAAATTTAAATTTACAGAAAATAAAGTACTCATATTAATTGATAAAAGGGCAAATAAAATGGTCCACCTCAAACCTTATCGTCATTATCTCACGAGTTAGGAGACGCGCCTTTCACTTTCACTTTTCGTTGTCAAACTTTCTGACACACCTGCCACGATGTCACCTGTCGCCACGTGTTGCCGCTAAACGCATTTCGACCGCCCGTATAAGTCGAGCTATTAATCTACCCCACCCCCGCCACTAGCGGCTCACATGGCTTCTCATCCGGCTTACTAGTTTTTACATGGAATATTACCCAAAACTAGGCGTGTAAATGAGGCCAACCTAATTTGACTTTAATCGAGCTGAATTTATTATATTATTTATTATTCGATGATATTTGTACGTAAAAATTTATAATTTTAATTTAATGATACATTTAATATTTATTATGTGTAAAAATTATATATTATATTTAATGCCAAATTATTAATATATAAAATTTATGAGTTAGTTTATGAGTTTTACATTATTTATAAATTTTACAAGTGAAGTTTTATATATTTTAGACATAGTTCGTTTGTTAAATGAGTCTATAATTGAGATTTTTATAACGTTGCAAAGAATAATTGTCCATATTTTACTGTGCTAAGATGTGTAATCGAAATGAGTTGACACATTTTTTAAATTCAAAATTCAAAACTCGACACAATTCTTTTTATGAAGTTTAATTTCAACTTGATTAAATAATTTTATATTCAAACTCAACTTAGAGTATGTTTATTTGGTTAAAAATAAGGGAGAAAATCAAAATCGGAATGTATGCTTCTGATTTTTAATGTTTGGTTGGATACAATTCAACATGGAATGGAATTTAATTTTCCTATCAATGAGAATCATCATTCACTTTAGGAGACGTTTGGTTTATATTTCAGAATCAAAATGAGAATAGGAAAGAATGGGAAGGGAATGAAAATTTGAAAAACTTGTTTAGTTTCACTAAGAAACAATAATGAGAATGAAAATGAAAATAAGAATAAAATATTATTTAATAACTAAAATTTTATTTATGAAAAAATATTTTTATAATTAATTTTTATATATAATAAGTAACATTATAATTATTTTTATATATTAAAAAATAATATTATAATTATGTATTATAAAATATTTATTTATAAAAATATTATTACAATTTTTTTAAAAAAGTATAAAAAATATTTCCTTTTGATAAATATTTTTTATTCAAACATTTAATGTATATTTTTATTAATTTATATGTTTCATTTATACATTTTTTAAATAAAAATGTTAATATTTAAATATTTGACTAATTTATAATTTGATTTGATTTGATTTTTAAATGAATAAAAAGTCATTTCTTATGAACAAAAGGGGAACATTGATTCCTATTAATGTGAAAATCACATTCTTATTTCCACATTAATTTTAGTGAACGAAACACTATGAATTGTAATTGTTCATTCCGATTTCGATTTTCACCCTCATTTTTACAAAATAAATAGCCCCTTATATTCTTAAGGAATATAAATTTTAATTTTCGTAAAAATCAAGTCAAGTCAATTATATGGCCAAACATTTAAATATAATCATATAATATAAATTAATAAAAATATGTATTGAATGTTTGATAAAAAAATTTATCAAAAACAAATAATTTTTAAGAATTATAATAATATTTTTTATAAATAAATATTCAAAAAATATTTTATAATATATAATTATAATATAATTTTTGATATATAATGTTAAATTTATATATATAATTAACTACAAAAATATTTTCATAAATAAAATTTGGTTGTTAAATTATATTGGTTTCTATTTATATTCTTTTAAGGAAAACAAACACCTTCAAATTTTAATTCGTTTCTCTTTTTTTTTTTTTTTTTCAGTCGGATTCTAATTTTAAAACATGAACTAAAAGGTCTCTTAATAATAAAAAAATTAATTTAATTTTTTTTAAAATTGATCTCAAATAACTTATAAATCAGTTTAGCTCGATTACCTGACGAATTTATTTAAGATCCGCTCATTTATTAACCAAAATTACGTTGGCGTCACTACATGGATTTGAGTGTGATGTCGCTTTCAAGGATTTGTCGGTAATTTGACAGTTTAATTTTTACAGCCATCAAATGATGTCTCGACAAGTGTTTTGAGCAAGCGACCGTAGAATCGTAGGAAAGCAGGGAAAACGTACGATGAGAAGAACAGTGTAAAACACGTGGCAGCTAGTAGTTGGTGAATAAGTTTTGTACTTGACGTAGAAGAAAAACAAAGTAAAAGACAAAAATATCTGAGAACCATATGGCTTTTGGTCATCAAGACCTCCACCGTCCTACATTGTAACACTATAAATACGTGCTTAATTTTAATTCTTTGGACAATTAGGGATTTTAATAGTTTGCAATTAAGTTAAAGTTGAGTTTTCAATTTTATTTTTTTACATTATTGTACTAAAATCTCTTTTATTTGATATGGAAGTAAAAATATAACAAATTATAATTACCATAAATATTTCATTTTTAAATATTTCTAATATGATAATTAACAAAACTATTTTCAAAAGATTTAAAAATAACTTTCAAATCAATAATTTTTGCTCTTGTTAAATTATATATTTTTATGCTTATAATAAATTTAAATATAGTTATTTCTAAACTTAATTGCTAAAATAGTCATATATTTTATTAAAGATCATCCGAAATATATTATTTCTTATTTAATTGATGAAAAGTTTTAATTAATAATGCATATTATTTAAGATTTTTTTTTTTTGACAAAGAAAGAGATATTTGTTAATCTTGTTTAATTTTTTTTATATGAAAGAGTTGTATAGTGACATTATAATATTTAAGATTATGCATGGGTCAAAGAATGCAAATTCTTCATATCTTCTTTCGAGAGTAGAAGAATTCAAAAAATGATTTTCTAGAACCAAACCAAACATTAAAATTCTGCGTTCTGAATCACTCTAAATTTTTGAAGTAATTTGGATATGAGATTTAGAGAAAATGGAGAATTCAAATTGGTTCAAAGTAAAACCAAAATTTGGAGAAAAAATATTATCATTATATTTTTAGAATTAATAATTAATAAATTACTAATAAGAGAGTGTAGACGCCCGGTTCGATCGGCCTGTGATAGGGGGTGCACTGTGAATGTTCGGTTTGGTTGGTCCGCAATAGAGCCCAATAATGAGAGTGTAAAATTTGAACGCAAGAGGGAAACCCAAAAATCTTCTCGAAAATGAGCCTGAGAGCTGAAAACCCATGAATATGAACCTAAAACCCTTACAAGACAAGCCCATGTCGCCCCGACCCATTAGGCCCAATGCAAGGTAGGCTAGAGGCAGGCCAGAGAGGCGATGCCTCTATATAAAGGCGATCACCTCTATGGCAACTGGCGATGAGGCTATTACCTCATTGTAGAGGCGCCGCCTCTGTAATAACCACTTGCCTCTTCATTAAATGTATATGTGATAATGGCAGCCAACTTGGTAGGCCCATCTAGACTGGAGCTCAGTCTCAAGACTAGAAAAGAAATTTTTAGGAAGAGGGAAAAGCTAGGAAGGCAATGATGAAAGAGAGTAGTAGGGGTATGGGCTAGGGAGGTGATTAAAAAGGAAGAAATAGAGAGGAAGAGGAAGGTTAGCAATTAGGATAAAAAAAAGAGAATTTTCAAGAAGAGAGCTCTGAAATAAAAAGGGAAAAAAACGTTCTTAAGAAGAGGAGAGGAAAGTGAGTGAAGTTCAACAGTGATTTTCTTAAAGAAATAAGGTAAAAAGTTTGCATTCAAGGGGAAACTAACATCCATATTCATTTACGAGGGCCAACTATATTGGAAAAACTCATTCTCAAGTAATTATTTTGATTCTTTTAAGATTAAACTATAGATCTGTATAACCTTTAGCTTATTAGTTTATTAGTTTGTTCATCCACTCTCTTATGTTTATTGTTTATGATATGCCATATTTTTAGCATGATTCACTGATTTTTAGGTGTAGTTATACATCTAGCTTATTTACAATAGTAGATTCTTGCTTGAAGTGGAAGTTTGCCAGTTTAAGAGTCGTTTGGGTTTGTTGATCAGGCGATGCCTCTTTAAAGAGGCATCCCCTCATTGTAATGAGGCAATCGCCTCTTCATAAAGGCGATCGCCATTTTAAAAGGCGATTGCCATTTTAATAGGCTCTCATGCCACTTTGACAGGCCATCTATATAAATTTGGTTTTGTAAATTAATTCGTTGCCTTTTCCTTTATGATTTTATATATCTTGGAAGTTAACATCTCGATGTATTACAGGGAATTGAAATGATTTTTATTATTCGATTTAATACCTAACTCTTTTTTCATTTTTTTATTATATTTTTATGTAATTTAATGCTTATTTACTTTTGGTTTATTTATGGTTTATTTTCAGTTTATTATACTTTCATTTAAGTAAAGCATTATAATCTCTAATCTCTTTCCCCATTTGATTTGAATGTATGGTTGTAAATTATTTTTATTTTTTGTGTTTATAGTGGATGTTAAGACCAAAATACATAAAAGAAATTAATGTGTAAACTTGGACTTAATTATAAAATGCGACAATTGTTCAAAGGAAATTACAATTCGCGTGGTAATAAAGAAATAATTAAATAGTTAAAGGTAATAAACAACAAAACACAAACGAAGGCCAACTGCAAGGTCGGGTGGGCATTTCAAAAACCTACACTTGATTTCAGAACCCGATATCTGATGATGGCTTATAGGAACCTCTGTGGGATGTAGTTATTATATAATGTGTCTCGGCTTTTACCTCGATGGCGACTCCATCTCTGAGTAGGCTTTTATAACCTATTTTGTATTTTCTAGTGGGCTTTAAGCCTACACAGTGTCGTGATCACCAAACACTTGGTCACGTGCTAAACCTCGCCGCCTATAGTGGCGACTCCATTGGGGATAAAGAAACCAATTCTAGTGTTTCATGGTTTATCATTTTATTATTATTTCTTTTTGTATTTTTTGCATTCACTACACTTTTTGCATACAATGAGCACTCTAGTCTCAAATAACCTGATAATAATCATTATTTTGCTATATACTTTTCACTCAAACCTGATGGTGAAATATTAGATTATTGTCACTCATGATACGTACTTATCCGCGTCACATGGACCCTTAAGTGGGGAGACGTATATGGATGTATATCATTGTAGGAGCCAAAACTTATGTCCTTAATTCCATCATGGATGTCATTTATGATGATTTTGATGTCTCTTTTGCTACTTTATTTAAAATTAATGATTTGTTCTTTTGAAAAATGAATGCAAAAAAGTTTGAGTTTGCTTATTTATGTGATGTGTTTCCTAATGGTTATTATGTTTGTGGATCATTTCATGCATATGATTGATATTAATTCCACACAAACTGAATCATTTAATTTAGGCATAAATGATAACCCTAAAAATTTATTGCTTGCTTATGATTTAACTCATGATGAGAGAGAAAAATGAAAGAAACACTAATAAAAAGATAAAAAGTATTTGCTTAAGGTTATGAAGACATGCCTAGGATCAATAGGGAGATCTCCGAATACAGAATCCTTACATATCCTTGCATATCACTAGTGAAATAAAAGAAGAGGAGGCTAAGGCCAGAATGGGCTCTTTTAGTTAAAGAGGAGGTTAATAAGCAGTTAAAGGCAAAGTTCCTGGAGGTAGTGGAGGACACCCAATGGTTAGAAAACATAGTTCTAGTCCCCAAAAAAGATGGAAGGGGTTAGAATATATGTGGACTACCGAGATCTAAATAGGGCTTGCCCAAAGGATAATTTCCCACAGCCACACATCGACACATTGGTCAATAATGCAGCTTCCAGTGTAATATACTCTTTTATAGATGGGTTCTCAGGGTATAACTAGATCATAATGGCAATAATAGATAAGCTAAAGACGTCTTTCACTACTGAATATGGCATTTATTATTATCTGGTGATGCCAGTGGATTAAAGAATGCAGGGGCTACTTATCATAAAATGGCAAAAGCTCTGTCGCATTATATGATCGATAAAGAGATATAAGTGTATGTGGATGATACGATGGTGAAGTCTGCAACCAAAGAAGAGTATTTCAAGGCTCTAGACAAGTTCCTGGCAAGAGCATAATAATACAACCTTAGATTGAACCCGACGAAGTGTATTTTTAGGGTAAAGTTTGGTAAACTACAGGGACATATTATCAGTTAAAAAGGAATAGAACTGGACCTAGATAAGGTTAAGGCGATTAGAGAAATGCCTACACCGAAGAATGAAAAAGAAGTGAGAGGGTTTATAAGGCATTTGCAATATATTAGTAGGTTTATAGTTAAGTTGACTATTGTTTATAAGCCAATCTTCAAGCTTCTAAAGAAGAATTAACTTATGATATGGGATGATGAATGTCAACAAGCTTTCAAAACTATTAATAACTATTTGATGAATCCTCCAATCCTACAGCCACCAAAGCTAAGTAAGCCTTTAACCCTATATATGGCGATCAATAAAGATGCAATAGGGGTAATGCTAGCTCAACAAAATGAAGAAAAATTTAAACATGCAATGTATTATTTGAGTATGAAGCTCCAACATTACTTCCAATCTTACAGGGTATAGGTGGTTTCTAAACATAGTCCCCTCACGTACCTTCAACAAACTCCCTCACTCATAGGAAAGGTAGCCAGATGGTTAGTGCTGCTCATCGAATTTAACATAGATTATGTGGCAAAGAAAGTAGTAAAAGGGAGGACGGTAGTGTAAGCACCCAATTTCGGGATGCAATTATGCACAATTATGACATAAGCCCCTATGATGAAATTTATTCAAAAATTGAACTTGGTTGACGATTTTCTAGACTTTAGGGACTAAATTGCAACATTTTTTTAGGATTTGATTATAAATAAGTCATTTTTTAGGGGTCTTTCGGTAATTAAAAGTTAAAAAAAATTAGGATCGACGTTTAAAATGCCGATCGGCATTGGTGCAAATGCTGACCGGCATTAGGCAATGCCGACTCGTAAAAGTCCTATATTTTTTTTATTTTTCGCGTATTTTTATCAATTTTTTCAGTGTTTTGATTGGTTGAAAATTTAATTTTATCTTTATTATTATTTGATAAGGTTTTAAACATGTAATTTTTTGAAATAAAAAACAAATGCTATCATCAGATGAGATGAGATGAGTTTGTTCCTCCGAAGGAGAAAGTTAGTACGCAAGCAGACTCTACATTTAAAAAGCAGAGTTTGCATACGTACGGGGGAGGATTTTTTTTTTTAGAGGATTTTTTTTCTGCTTCGGGGAGAGGATTTTTACCAACGGGGAGACACAGAGACACACACTGAGAAAAAGACGAAAGAAAAAATAGAGAGACTGCGAGCGTAAAAAACCCTAATTTTGGATACTTAAGTTTTCGAAAGCAATCAAATCCCAGTCTAGAATCAACAATACTTCAATTTCAACGGTGATAATCCAATATGAGGGGCTCAAAAAAGGGCATTTACACAACATCTAAATCTTTAGTGTTATTTTCTATTTCATTTTTTACTCTTTTCTATTATTTTCTGTTATGATTTTTCTTTTATTTTTGTTATTGTTTTGATTATTTGATTTCATTACTAATCTGCTTATTTTTTTTTTTGTTTTGATGTCTGTATGTGGATTGAGGAGGAGGATACCACCTGTGTTTAATTAAACAAAAGATCCATGGAATGTCATGGATAAACCTATACTATTTTTTAATAGTTCTTAGGATTTTAGTCTTTATTTTGCATTTATGTGTTCTGTGTAGTTATTTTAATTCATGGTGTATAATTGTTTAAATTTTTTACGTAGTTTGTAATAGCCCCAGTAGTGGGAATAGTAAAAGATTTAATTTTCTACACTTTAAAATTAATTAGTAAAACTAGGTTCACTGGGTAAAATTAATTAAAATTAATGGTGACTTTAGTTAATTAGGGTTTATATTTAATTAAATTAGGTTTTTTTTTAGAAATCATATGTGAATGTATTTTGATTTGATTTTGTGATGTTTTTTATGTTTTTGGGCCTTTTTAATGTTTTTGGGCCCCAAGCCCATATTTAGGTCTAACCTATTTAAATAAATAGGCTTAAAATGGTTTAAGACTTTAAATAATTAAAATCAATTTAGGCCCATTATGTTAATTAGATTTTAGGCCCACTTAATTAATTAAAACTTGTTTAGACTTAGCTCAGCCCACTTAATTTTATTTCTTTTAAAATAAATAGACCTAGGCCCACATTTCACTTAAAATAAAACTAAGTTAGACTTAGGCTCATTAATTTACTTTTCCTTTAAATTGAATAGACTTAAGCCCATTCCTTAGAAAAATTAAAATAAACAAATCTAGGTTCACTAATTAATAAAAATGTAGGCCCACCTTTAGTCCATTTCTTTCTTGTAAATAAAATGTAAATCTAGCTAACCTTTTCATAATATTAACATAGTTTAGATTTAGGGACAACGCGATCTTGAGTGCATTTTTTATGTGTAATTTTATTGACTAGATGCCTAGGGTTAGATGGATGTCAAATAGGGTTTAATAAAATTGTATATAATTAGAGGATGAAATAATCATTTATAAAATTATTCTAAATGAACACAAGACTAAAGAAGTTAGTATTCTATATCCATAATCTCCTGGTTGTGGTGCTAGCTTTCTTTTAGGGAATCGAGTACCACCTTTTCAATTTGTCTCGGTTATTACCCTAGGTGGTGACTCCTAATCTCCACACCATGTCTTATGACAGTGGTTAGTGTGTTCTCTAAGGCCTTGAGCCTAAATAGTGTCATGATTGCTAAAATCTTGGATGCGCGCTAAACCCCGCTGTCTACAGGTAGTAGACATTTTGGCTCAAAATCCAGTAGTCGATGAATAAGAATGGGAATTGGAATTTCCTAATGAACATTTAAGGGCCATAGAGGTATAAGAATGGAAATGTACTTTGATAGAGCCACCAACAACAAAGGGGTTGGTATTGGTATAATCCTGATCATACCAAAGGGAGAAATGATCTCGATTGCGAAAAGACTCGAATTCAAGGTAACAAACAATCAAGCAGAGTACGAGGCTTGCATCTTCTGTTTGGAAGCACTGCGTAGTGTGGGGGTAAAGGATGTTACCATGTACAGGGATTCTATGTTAGGGGTAAAATAAGCTTCTAATAAGTGGGAAGTAAAGGAAGACAAGCTGCATCCATATTGGAATTATTTGTCTGTTATTTCATTATCCTTTACTCAGTGCAAATTTATTCATCTACCAAGAGAAGAGAACCATATAGTTGATGCTCTAGCTACTTTAGCTTTTATATAGGAAAGTGGGGAAACAAATAAAGGTTAGGTCGCTAACATTAATGAAGTCCTGAAACCCTTGCAGTGAAGAAATAAGGGTAAAGCCTATAGACGTCGCTGAGAGTCCTTAGTTTTATGACTTATAGTGATACTTGGAGACAAGATAGTACCCTAAAGATGCCAATAAGAAAGAA
Organism: Mallotus nudiflorus; assembly: GCA_947683625.1. Taxonomy (NCBI): domain Eukaryota; kingdom Viridiplantae; phylum Streptophyta; class Magnoliopsida; order Malpighiales; family Euphorbiaceae; genus Mallotus; species Mallotus nudiflorus. Next base: position 587,533 of record CANTUR010000256.1, on the reverse strand, counting down.
AGGATGTATCTATAAATGCTATTTGACAGTTTATTAGCCATAATGGAATGTTGTACAAAAAATGCCTACGGGTGTCCACTTTAGACGTGTCGATAAAAAGGAAGCTCATAAACTCATGGAAGCGATTCATGAAGGAGTGTGTGGGCCATATATAAACGGGATAGTCCTGGCAAAGAAAATAGCTCATCAAGGTTATTTCTGGATTACCATAGAGATAGATTGCATCAAGTTTGTAAAGAGCTACTATAACTGCCAAGCTTATGGGCATGTTAGCCATTTGTTATTTATGGAGCTCCAAGGAATGACTTCTCTTTGGCCATTTATAGTTTAAAGAATTGATATCATAGGAGAAATAAGGTTAAAAGCGTCAAACGGTCATTGATACATTATTGTGGTAATAGACTATTTCTCTAAATGGGTTGAGGCGAGTCTTATACTATAGTTAGCTCGAAGCAAATGTCGAGGTTTATTGAGAAGAATATAATCTCTATATATGGTCTACTGCATCACATTATTATTGATAATGGTGTTCAATTTCGATAGAGATGACCACACCATTACGAGATACAAAATTGAACATCATAGGTCATCTCCATACAAACCACAAATGAATGGGGTAGTGGAAGCTACAAATAAGAATGTAAAGAAGACCCTGGCTAAGATGATGAAGAATTATTGAGAATGGGTGAATTACTGATAGTTTTAATTATGGAGGTATCGAACTACTACTAGAACTTCAATAGGGGCCACTCCATATTCCTTAGTGTATAGGTGCGAAGCCATGTTGCCAATAGAGATTGAGGTTCGATCACTAAGGGTTCTCTTAGAGTTTAAGATCCTTAAGTACTAATGGGTGGAAAGTCGACTAGCACACCTGACATTATTGGGTGAGAAAAGGATGAGGGTTATTTATCATTCTCAGTTATATCAAAAGAGGATAGCTCAGACTTATAATAAGAAGATCAAATAGGGAGACTTAGTGATGAAGCTTATAAAGCCAATTGTGACTGACCCATGAGGGAAATTCAAGCCAAATTGGGAAGGCTCGTATGTGGTGAAAAGTTATTCTCCAAAGGTGCTGCTATCCTATCTGACATCAAAGGGAACAAATTTTGAGAACCTATTAATCTGGACAAGCTAAATAAGTACTTTCTATAAAAGTCTCGTTAGGAAGAAAACCTTAAAAAAAGGCTATTTAGGCAAAAGTTAGAGACAAAAATTGTAAAAAAATTAAAAGGTCCCACTGGATTGAAAACCTTAAAAGAGGCAGTCCAAAAAAAAAGTTAAGGACAATTCAAAAGGAGAGAAAGAGATAAAAATGATTAGTTGGAAAACTTACAAGGGCAAGCTAACTAACAACATGAGATATGTTAGAAGCAAAATGTATATGCAGATTGTGCTTAAATTAAATGAAATAGATTGCTTTAATTACTGTTAAACATTATGTTAAGTGTCTATTACAAATTGTTTAACTAAAGGGAAACTATATCTAACAAAAAGAAAAATGGTGGCTTAATTCATGAAATAATTTTATTTTCTTCTCTTTTGTTGATCACCCTCAGCACTTGATGCTTGTAATTCTCTTGTTCTTTTATTTATAATAAATTCATCTTTCTCTAACTGTTGTAACTGAATCCATGCTTTGTAGTGATCATCAATAGTTTGATCTTCATTGTAGTCTATGTTTCTTTAAATTATTCTACAAGACCATGTAGTGACTAAATTGTCTAGGAAATTTTGAGATAGAGGCCCTGGCTCAAACTCATGAACTAACCTTATAATTATTTGCTTATACCCATACTGACGACAAATATGAGTCGGGTTGTAAAAAGTAACGAAATAAAGATCAACAATCGGAACACAGTAAGTGTAAGATTGAACAGTCACTTATTGTAACCTCCACCATAGGCACATCTAGTGGATTAAAGTATCAGGGAATGTTGATAGCCGGCTTTGAATTTTTTTTATATAGAATGTAGCATTTTGGTTTGGTAGTGCTTAGCTCTATACCGTACTATGTCTTAGGGAGGTTTAAGTAGTCTCTGTTTCTTATGGAACCACATATGTAAGAGTGACGAGTAATTAAAATTAACAGCAAATCAGAAAATAAAAGTTAGAGAATAAGAAACTTACCTCCAATAATAATAGACTTCCAAAAAATTTCTTGGTCTCTATAAAGTTGTCCAGTCCAATGATGGTTTCTCACTAGAATGAGAGGGAAAGGGTTAAGTCATGCTTCCACTTGGTCTAGAATGTAGAGGAGTTTTGAATTGCAATTTCTAAAAAGTGAAATGAGTAGGAATTAAGCATATAAATAAAGGGCTATCATCTGGGGCCGATAGACCTCTCCCCTATCAGTGTCTGTGATAGACTTAAAAAAAGGTTCTAATGCAATCTTCTAATCAAGAAGGTAATAAGATAAAGACTAAGGTGAAAGATTAAACAACCGAGCCATCTGATATTAGACAGAATGTAAGTATATAATTCCAAGCATAGGGACTATGAGTTGGCAAGAGGAATCTACTTAACAACTTAAAAGGGCTTTAAAATCCTCTAATAGGGGGTATAACTCAATTTTATTGAACCGAAAGACGTGTTTTTTAGGTTCGTAGAATTGAGCTACTGTATGGAGAAAAGGGAAGTTAATTCTTTTAGCATGTAATAAACTGAAGACTGATAAGTGATACGACTCTAATCTGGCCTGTGATATATTATCTAAGCTTTCCAATATTGGTTATAGCAATTTAAGGCTTCTTTCAGTCATAATTTAAGCTTTTTAAGGGTATCTAGAGAGAGAAAATGCAGAAAATGTCTGAAAATAGGGTTAAAGGTGAGGAATTAGGAGTTTAAAGGGGAAAAACTAACCTAGTGCTGAGGAAATGACTTTATCGAATAGGTGCTACCTCAACATGAAAAGGCGATCACCTCTTCAACAGAAGGTCATGAAGCGATTACCTTTTTAGTAGAAGGCTATAAGACGATTGCCTCTTCAATAGTGATAATTGAAAAGACTTTGATGGATTACATAATCTCAGCCTTACGAATCAAAATTTAGCAACTTAAAAGGAAGGCATCTGTGCAATTATTGATGCTAAAATTGTATGTGAAAATTAAAATTCATTAAGATAAAAAATTAAATTCTGCAAGCATCCGGATAACAAGAGTTAAAAATGTGTAAGTATCAGAAATAAATAGATAAACAGAAGTAGCAAGTAAAAAAAAGAAGAATAGTTCATGGGCCTTAGTCTATTAAGCATTTGACTCGATGCCCTCAGGATCATCCCCTCCTTCGATGTTGTCATCGTCCCTGTTCTCCTTATCGTCATCCTCATTGATCTAAAGGACTTTAATATGGTGCTCGAGGGTGGAATTCTCGCTTGGCTAGCCTCATTGTGATCTTGTTTAAGCAGGCCGTAGGTTAGTGAATTATACAAGCATGCATATATGTAGATGTAAGAGAGGTTATTACCTTTCATTGCTAGGTGACATCCAACATATAGTCCCGCTGAGCCTCGACCATCCAATACATATATAGGCCTTGTTCCAAAGGAATCTTCATTATTAAAAGAATTTTAGAATTAACAAGCATGTCAAGAATGATTTAGGAGATAGGTTAAAAGCAAACTCACATGAGTAGCACCCCTAAGAGTACATGCAGATCTAAGATCCTCGTCCAGGGTCAAAAACTGACAAAATAACTCTCTGAAAGGAACCTAGAAATAAACCAATAGATCAGGGGTGTAAGCAAAGCAACTAGTGATGAATTGAGAGTTGGACGTGGTGGGGGGTCTCATCTGCTCAGTTGTAGCTGAAGTCCCCTCTCTACTCGGATCGAGACGGCATCTCTAAGGCTCTCTCTCTCATGTCTGAGGTCTAGCCTGGGGTGTAGGTCTAGTTGCTGCAACTTGAAAATAAAAGAAAATTATGTCAGGACATGATAATATTATATGAAAAAGAGAGTATTGAATGATTACTTTAAAAGTAAAGGCAGCAGCGAAGGGAACTGTCAATAATAGGTGAGTCCAAACAAACTGCATGTACCAACTCTTGATTCAAATATTGTGGTCCATAACTGACTCTCTAGTGATAGCTTGGTTGAGCTCAGTGCCCTCTAGCTCATGATTCCACTGCATGCTTCTTAGAGGGATTTGGGCACGCACCTTGCACTAGCCCCCCAGTTCTAGTTCAGGACCCACTCACTAAGGTACCAGACCTGACAGCCTAGCCTATAAATGAGTCATCTCCATGTTCCATCCTCTCTCTCAAGACCCCACAAATCATTTTGGATCTGCAATTGAAGCACTAATAGGTAAGTGAGTCAAATTTTTAAAATTATTAACATGGGGTGTGATTGTTACATCCTGCGTCAAAGAATTCAGGTATTGCTGATGGATGTGTACTCGAGCTAAATGCCTTTTCAGAACACGGCTGTCGCCCCACCTACTGATGGAGAGGAAATTATCCCCTACTCATAGCACACCAATAAGTAACTCCAACTCTAGGGCCTAGACTTGTAAAAGAAAGAGGGATGGCAGGTGTTAGTGAATAAATATTAAGATAAATCAAGAAAAGGGGAGGCAGAGCTTACTAGAACGGTATGCCAAAAGTCGTAAAATCTTTCGGCCAAATAAAAAAAGCTCATACTACCTGGTCGATCTTATAAGGAGTAACTATCACTGTAGCTCTATCCTAGGTATAAAAACTTCAGATCAAGTTAAGCTTTAGGGTATGGGTTCCCTTCATATCCAGAATTATACTTAAAAGACACTTGATGTAAGTGGCCTTCTCTAGAGTCAGTTGGTGTAGGCTTGTATCGAGGGGAATGGGATCTTTACCGCATACAATCCCAATGATCATAGTAAATGAGATGAGATCCAAAGTGAGTTCCCCGAAGGGGAGGTGGAAAGTGTGCATCGTGTCAAACCATCTCTCCATTAGCGTGTGGAGTGGCTAGTAGTCTATCCGACCCTACTCTGATGGAAGCAAGAGTATGAAGTCCTCAAACCTGGTGTCTTGAATCTGATCCTTCTGATCCTCGGTCAAGTCATCATAGAAAACCCAAGCCCCATAGAAGTTGCTAGCGCCCTTAAACGTTTATACATCATACTACAAAAGGGATCAAGGAAGTTGAATTAATGCAGTATAATTTTATTGATTTTTTAAAGTGAAAAATGGTTAAGTAATTGCAAACGATCTGGTTCACCCTATTATAAAGGCACAGTACCTCATGGATGAGATGATCACCTCATCATAATAGTGATTGCCTCTATGTATGAGGCGATGCCCTTGCATGCTGACATAGAGGCGATTGTCCTTTATTATGAGGTGATCACCCCATGGATAAGCTAATCGCCTTAACGAAGAGGCAATCATCTCTACGCAATGGAGGATAGGGAACAGTCCAATTTTTTTACCAAATCCATAAAATGCATGTTCAATCAATCTAGTTTTCAATCATGAATGATAAATGAAAAAAAATATAAACTAACCTAATGTGATTTATAGGAAAAATAAGAAGACTTCAGATACTAACCTCTTTGGATGTTGATGAGCATATGTGACTCTTTAAATCCACTAAGAGTGGAATTGTATCTCCTTTTGATAATCCAAGACTATTTAGGGTATTTACAAAAGGAGGAATGTGATCCCACTCAGGCATGGGTGGTGTTCTCTTATTGTCTATTTTTAAAAGAGTACAAGCGCAGGAAAGAAGGAGAAAAGGGAAGTAAAAGAGGAGAAGAGAAAAAAGAAGAAAGGAAGAAAAGAGTAAAAAAGAAGAAAAGAAATGTGGGTTTTTATAGTGAAAGAGGGTTGAGTTAAGTCTCTTGGAAAAGAAGGAAAAATAAGAGAAGGAAAAATAAAAGGGTTAATCTTGAGAAAGGAGAATTCAAAAAAAAATTTCCAAGAGCATCTCTAGAATTAAGGTTGTGGGATGGAAGTTCTCTAGTTAATTCTCTAAATTGAGTAATGTAATGGACCAAAAAAACCCAAGGATCATGTTTCAGAAGAAAGGGTTGTTCAGGTTGTACCCCCAAAGCTCGTGATCAAGAGAAAGCTGTTAAGGTTGTATCCTCAAAGCTCGTGATCAAGAAAGGGTTATTTGGATTATATCCTCAAAGCTCGTGATAAAGAAAGGGTTTGTATCCCCAAAGCTCACGATCAAGAAAGAGGTTGTTTGGGTTGTATCCTTGAAGCTCATAATCAAAAAGGGTTGTTCAAGTAGTATCCCCAAAATTAGTATCTCATTTAAGTGATGATTGGATCAGGAAAACCTGAGAGTCTTAGTTTCAGTTGAGTAATAATTGGGCTAGGAAAACCCGAGAGTCTTCGTTTCAATTAAGTGACGATCGGACCAAGAAAACTCAAGAGTTTTCATTTCAGTTGAGTAACGATCTCCGAGAGTCTCTATTTTAGTCAAGTGATAATTGAACCGTGAAAACTTGAGAGTCTTCCTTTCAGTTGAGTAACGATTGGGCTAGGAAAACCTAAGAGTCTCTGTTTTAATCAAATGATGATCAGGCTAGGAAAACCTTATAATCATAATTCGATTGAGTAGAGATTAGGCTAGGAAAACCTAAGAATTGCATTTTAGTTAAATGGTGTATCAGGCTAGGAAAACTCGAAAGTCTTTGTTTCAGATAAGTGGTGTATCGAGCCAAGAAAACCCGATAGTCTACATGTTAATTAAGTGGTGTATCAGGCCAGGAAAACTTGAGGATCATCATTTTTAGATAATTTATAAAATATTAATGAGTGGCTGATCGGGCTAGGAAAGCCCAAGGATCATAGTTACATTTTAAGATTGAATGATTCGGCTCTCGAGTGAGGCTTGGAAGTTAGGTATGTTATTTTTCATTTTCTTACGTCATGCATGTGATTTTTTAAAAAAAGGTCATTGCATGCATTTTATTTTTTAAAAAATTATGGGGCAAACTATAGACACCCAGTTCAATCAGCCTATGATAGGGGGCAAACTGTGGATGCTCAGTTTGATCAGCCCGCAATAGAGCCCAATGATGAGAAATGAAAAATTTGAATGCAAGAAGCAAACCCGAAATCTTCTTGAAAATGAGCCTAAGGGTTGGAAACTCACGAATCTAAGCCTAAAACCCTTATAAGAAAAGCTCATGCTACTTTGGCCCATTAGGCCCAGTGCAAGGCAGGCCAGAGAGGCAATCGCCTCTATGGCAGTTGGCGATGAGGTGATCACCACATCATAAAGTCACTGCCTTTACAGCAGCCACTTACCTCTACATTAAATGTAGAGATGACTATGGCAGCTAACTTGGTAGGCCTACCTCGATTGGAGCTCAGTCTCTGGTCTGGACAATAAATTTTTAAGAAGAGGGAAAAGCTAGGAAGGTAATAATGAAAGAGAGTAGTAGGGGTATGGGCTAGGGAGGTGATTAAAAGGGAAGAAAGAGAGAGGAAGAGGAAAGTTAACAATTAGGAGCAAAAAAAAAAAAGGAAAGAATTTGCAGGGAGAGAGCTCTAAAACAAAAAAGGAAAAAAACATTCTTAAGAAGAGGAGAGGAAAGTGAGTGAAGTTCAAGGGTGATTTTCTTAAAGAATGAGGGTAAAAAGCTTGCATTCAAGGGGAGACTAACATCCGTACTCATTTCTAAAGGCCAGCTATATTGGAAAAACTCATTCTCAAGTAATTATTTTGATTTTTTTTTAAGATTAAACTATAGATTTATATAACCTCTAGCTTATTTATTTATTAGTTTGTTCATTCACTCTCTCGTGTTTATTGTTTGTGATATGCCATGTCTTTAGCATGATTCATTAAGTTTTAGGTGTAGTTGTGCATTTAGCTTGTTTACAATAGTAGATTCTTGCTTAAAGTGGAAGTTTGCTAGTTTGAGAGTCGTCAGGGTCTGTTGATCAGCCTCACTGTAATGAGGCGATCGCCTATTCACAAAGGCAATTGCTACTTTGACAGGCCCTCATGCCACTTTGACAGACCATTTGTATAAATTTGATTTTGTAAATTAATTTGTTTCCTCTTCCTTTATGATTTTATATGTCTTAGAAGCTAACATCTTGATGTATTACAAGGAATCAGAATGATTCTGATTATTCGATTCAATACCTAACTCTTTTCTCATTTTTTTTATTATATTTTTTATTTAATTTAATGCTTGTTTACTTTTGGTTTGTTTTCCATTTATTATACCTTCATTTGAGTTAAGCATTGTAATCCCTAATCCTTTTCCCCATTTGATTTGAATGTATAGTTGTAAATTATTATTATTTGCTTTGTTTATAATGGATGTTAATACCAAAATACATAAAAGAAATTAATGTGCAAACTTGGACTTAATTATAAAATGTGATAGTTGTTCGAAGGAAATTGCAATTCGCTTGGTAATAAAGAAATAATTAAATAGTTAAAGGTAATAAAATGCAAAACACAAACGGAGGCCAACTGCAAGGTTGGGTGGATATTCCAAAAGCCTATACCCAATTTCTGAATTTGATCTCTGATGATGGCTTTTGGGAACCTTCGTGAGATTCAGTTGTTGTACAGTATATCCTGACTTTTATCCAAGTAGTGACTCTATCTCCTAGTAGGCTTTATGACCTATTTCGTATTTTCTAGTGGGTCTCAAGCCCACATAATGTCATAGTCACCTAACACTTGAGCGCGCGTTAAATCTCGCAGCCTACAGAGAGTATACTTTTTATAATTTATTAAATTTTTTATATTAATATTTATATTATTTTTAATTAAATTTGATTTTTAAGTTTTATTTTAATATTTAAATTTTATAATTTAAACAAAAATTGTCATCAATTTCTGTATAAAATTTTTTATTTCTAATATTAAAATTTTGTTATATTATTTAAACATGTATTGCACATGAATTATAATCAAAATTTAGTTGATGAGTACATTTATTTTATTTCTAATAATTAATTAATACATATAACTTCAAATTATACATTACGTGAGCAATTAGCAATAAATTGTCTAAAATATATTGTATGAAATAATTGATTATTAATAATAATATTAAATTTCATTTATCACATAATTTTAAATTTGATTATTAATTTTATGATATATATTAGATGAATTGAATCGATAATTACTAGTAAAATTGTCGACATAAACACAAACACACAAATATATATATTAGATGAACACATATAATTACTAGTAATTATCACATAATTTTAAACTTGATTATTAATTTTATGATATATATTAGATGAATTGAGATGATAATTACTAGTAAAATTATTGACACACACACATATATATATACGAAAAAGGGTAGGTAAAATTACGAAGAAATTTTTACTCATTGTTATATAACAATTGGATAATTTAATCATTTACTAATAAAAGTAAAATTAAATTAATTAAAATATAATTTTAATTTGATAGAAAGTCTATTTCCTATTTTAATTAGGTTAATAAAAATGAAACTAATTAACATATAATTCTAATTTAATTGAAAGTATGTTTCCTATTTTAATTATGTCAACTTCGATTTTATCTTTAACAAAATTAAATTATTGAAATTTTAGCATTAATTTATTAAAAATATTTGCTTTGTGGCCAACGTGACTATTATGTTGGAAAATTAAATTATTAAAATTTTAGCATTAATTTATTAAAAATATTTGTTTTGTGGCCAACGTGACTATTATGTTGCAAAAAATTAGCTTCCTTGGATTAACCAACTCTATCAAGAATTTGTGATCTCTAATTACTATTTAAATTAATACGATTGAAATTAAATTTTTTTTATAATTCTAATTGTAATTATCCTATGGAAAAAATTCTCTATATAAAGGCTTTTATTTTAATGTGAATTTAAAATTTGTAGTTCTTATTTTTTTTATTTTTTTCTCCATCAAGAATTTGATCAATATGTCTATTGCAAAAAATTAGCTTCCTTGGATTAACCAACTCTATCAAGTATTTTGTGATCTCTAATTAGAATTTAAATTAATACAATTGGAATTAAAAAAATTTTATAATTTTAATTGTAATTGTCATATGGAAAAAAAATTCTCTATATAAAGGCTTTGTTTCAATGTGAATTTGAAATTTGTAGTTTTTATTTATTGTTTTTTACTCCATCAAGAATTTGATCAATATGTCTACCAATAGTAATAGTGAAATCTCTATAATTGATTTTCTTGAAGATGGGATGAAGCAATTTACCATCAAAGTCATACTCATTCATATGTTTTTGATTAATATATGTCAAAATTATCAATTAAAAAATTAATTTTAATTGATGCTAAGTTAATACTTTTCAAAATATGTTATTTGATTTTTTTTTTTTTTGAAATTTGAGAATGTAACTAATATATTTACGTATTTGTTTTTCAGGAAATCAAAATTACTGCATTAATATGGAGCATTGCATTTGAAGCGTTTGAAGATTGTTTTCAAATAGGAAAATCTTATACTATTTGTAATGGTTTAGTTAAAAAAATTAATCCCTCTTTTCTTAATATCCATGATAAATTTGAATTAAATTTTAATTTAAATACAATAGTCACAGAATATAAAATAAAGATATCTTCACATACTTTATTTTATAATTTTAACTCTTTTAGTAATATTGAAGAAAGTGCAATTGGACGAAGCAAAGAAAAGAAAAAAAAAAAAGAATTACATGGTATGGTCATATTTTTTAATATTGCAATTGTAATATTTTATATTATAATATACATGTAAGGAATTATTTTTTTTATATTTTTTTATATTCTTTTACAGATTTTTAAGATATTGTGGTTCATATTAACCTAATTTTCAAAATAAAGAATGGTGGTTGGAGGAGAAGTGCTACAATCATTAATGATAGGTGATTATTTTTAAATTTTTTTAATTATATTTTCCTTTAATTTAATTATATTTTTTAATTATATATATATGTACCTATATATATAGGTTACAAAAATTGGAATTAGTTTTATGGGATGATCTAACTCAAAATGAAGGAGAAATTGTTGAAGAATTGGTTAGAAATAGTGAGGAAAAGTCAATTGTTGCATTATCAAATGTTCATGGTTCTATTTACAAAGGTCATTTTGTTTTTTTATTTGAAATTTACAATAATTGCTTTTAAATTTTAGTTCAAGATATATGATTCATTTTTCATTTTATTTAGGTTTTACAATAATTGCTTTTGAATTTTAATTTAAGGTATAAGATTCATTTTTTATTTTATTTAGGTGATCTTTAATTGTCTACAAATCATATAACTATACTTTAAATTAATCCAATTATATTACAAGTGGATGAGCTACGAGATTCATAAGTAAATATTTTATATTATTTAATTAGTATTTTCTTATATATTTAATGTGTTTTATTTTTTAATTTTATTACTTATTTTAATTATTCTTTTTAATAGTCATAATTTAAAAATGTTGGAGAAAAGTGATTCATGTTTTCTATCAAATATAAAAAAGATGAAAGAAGCACCCCGAGTGAGTTTAAAACAAGCAATATAAATCTCATTCAATGTAAGTGATATTTTTAATTATGTTTTAACAATTTTGAATGATTTTTGGCTGTATATGATAAATATATATATGGTTTTTTTTTTTTTTCTAGAAACTTGAATGTTGCTTCAAAGCAAAAATATCAAAAATTGAGAATAAGCTTTTTGATTGGCATGACTCTTGTTTGAAATGCACTACTAAACTTTATCCAAATGGTGAGGACTACAAATTCATTTGCTCTAAATATTGTAACAAAGATGCCAAATTTATTGAGAGATATTATTATGGTTGTTATTTTTAAAATTATTTTTTATTGGTATTATCTAGATTTTTTATTAATTACTAATAAATTTCTTTATTTTGAATTTTGCAAATACAAATATTATAGATACATGTTAAAATTATACTTATTAAAAAGTAATAAATATAATTTCTTCAAAAAAATTTATACCACAATAACGTGTCAAACAAATTAAAATAATGTGCAAAGCACATGGTGAAAACTAGTATGAATAAATACATTAATAAAATTATTGAAGTAAATAAATATATATACATAATTCTAGATTTCTAATTTTATTAATTATTTATCATCAACTTTATAATACATCATGAAAAGTAAAAGATTCTAATTATAAAAAGTATTGAAATAAAAAAAATATACAAATACATAAGTCTAGACTACTAATTTTATTAATTACTGATTATTATTTTTCATAATATATCATAAAGAATAAAAATAATAGTATATATATATATATAGACACATACAAAATTTTAGTAAATTATCAGTTCTTATTTTAGTTTCGATTTGGAGAATTCATGATCTCTCGACCTACCCATTAAAAATTGTTGAGACAGTTAGGTTTGGAGAAAATAAAATATTCAATAAAAATTTTTGGTTTCATTTTTTGAAATGGTTTGGGCTCTCTGAGACATGTGCATGACCCTAGTATCAATATTTATATAGACATACTCAATGGCAACATTTTCAGTTAAGAGGCAAAGTTCTAATACATTTTTCAAAAAAAAAAAAAAAAACTATATGTATAGTAAGTTTATTTTAAAAAATGGGGGCAGTAATCAAATTTTTGGGGGAGAATGCCAACAATATATTATTATAAAATAAAAAGAAAAAAAATATTTTGTGATTTTGGAAATTTATAATTTTGGAATTGTTTTTAGAATTTAAGATAATAATTCATTTATAGTTGACTTTCCAATAACTAATATAATTAATATTATTAAATATTAAAAATATTAATTTATTAAATTTATAAAAATAAAAAACTATAAAATAATTCTGGAAACGATACATTTAAGAAAATAAATTGTATCTATAGGTTTAAAATTAATAACTAGTATATAAATAAGAAATTTATTATACTGTAAAAAAACTATAAAACAAAAAAATTACTATAAAAAATCATATTTTTAAAAGCTTCTAATTTATTTCTAGACAAATAAAAATAAAATTTATTTTACTTATTTTTCCGTAGTTTTTATTAATTTTTTAAACGAATAAAAAATATAATTTGATAAAATACCATCTTTCAAGTTATAAATTGAAATTGGAATTACTATTAACAGTTTTATTGTCATATTTGACGAAAATTTTCATTGTTGTTATTATTATTTTTTGAGAAAAGTATAAATTTTTTGCCATGTGGTTTGAGGTTATGATAATCTAATAACCCGATGTTTTTAAATATTTTTATATTGTATTGGGATATGCAGTATTAGTAATTTTAATATATATATTTGACTATTTAATTATTTTGTTAATCATTAATATTATTTTAAGTTATTTAAAGTTTTTTATGTAAAATTTTTTCGAAACCTATTATTTTGAGAAAATAATATTTAAATAATATGTTATTGATTAAAGTTATTTTATTTTATTAAATTGCATGGTTTCATGCATAATTAATATTTTGTATATATATATATATTATAATATTAGGGTTTAATATTCAAAATTTATGTATATATTATATTTTTGTTATTATTATATGTTATGTATGTGTATATATATATATATATAATTATTTATATAATATAATAATTTGTGGTGTGTTTACTTTGTATATTATAAAGTTAGTGTATTTTAATATAAACTTTATTATATATATATATATATATATATATATATATATATATATATATATATATATATATATATATATATATATATATATATATATATATATATATATATATATATATATATAAAACAAAAACAAAAAAACAAAAACACCCCTCCTTCTTTCTTCCTCACGCCCGACGCCCCATCACCATCTCCACCGTCTGCAACGTCGGCCACCTATCGTCTGTGTGCCTCCCAGTGTGCTACCATCGTCCCCAGCCTGTTCTGCCGCTAGCAACACCCTTCTCCGGCACCGTTCAACTCGATTTTAGCCGGAAAGCTAAAAAGCGACCTTACCGTTGTTCATCTCGATTCCGGCTACCAAATTTGACACCTTCAGTCTCATTCTCTTCCTTGAGCTCCGGTGAGTGCATTTCTAAGCTTAGTTTCACTTGATTTGGTCTAAATTTTGGTGGTGAGCTTGATTTCTAATTCGGCCATTTTAGTTTCTTGATTTTTTTGAACTTTGATCTTTGATATTCAAGATTAATTCCTTCACAAAAGTTGTTTCTCTTAGCTTAATCTACACTCCGGAATTTTTTGAAATTTATTTTGATTTTTGTGAATTTTTGATTATTTTATTATTATTATCTAATTTTTGTAAATTAATTAAATAAATTGTGAAATTGTGATTTTTGGTGTTTATAGTGGTTGAAATTAATTTTAGAATTTAATTTATAATTTTTTTGATTTTTGTGTAATTAATATAATTTTATTTAGTTTATGTGAATTTTGGAAATTTAGGTAAAATGTGTATTTTGTTAAGATTAATTGGTTAATTGAGTATAATTATTGATTTTATTGAATTATATGTTGAGAAAATAATTTTTGAGTAATTATATAATTTTTAGTGAATTTTTGAATAATTATTGTATATTATGTGAATTATTATATATTAGGGGTATTTTGGTAATTTGGTAGTAATATTAGTTGAATATTAAGATAAATTGGTTTTAATAATTATTTGAGGTATAAAAATAATTTTTACAAATTATTTACTATTTTTAACTAATTAAAACTATTTTTGAAATTTATTTTCAAATTATATATAATATACTATTTTTGTAAATAAATGGGTTTTTAGTAATTTTTAGTACGTTTTTGGGCTAATTAAGTAACTTAGATGTATAAAACGGATTTTCATTAATATTGGTGTATTTATCGAGTTATTATCGATTTTTAATAATATTATATTAATATTAGGGTTTTTAAGTAATTATTATCGGTGAAATAATTATTTTTGGTGTTTTAATATTTAAATTGTTATATTTTGGTATATAAAAGGTATTTTTGGTATTTATAGAATTTTAATGTATTTTGTGCATATCTTGTGAATTGTAAACCTCGGTCGGTGGAATTGTAGTTTGGGAATCTGACTGAGGAGTGGTGTGGATATTTGTATTCGAAGTGTATTTTCTTGAAGGACCGACTCTACTTTTTAAGTAGAGAGATGTCCGTTTTACAAAGGAGATTCTACCGAATTTTTGGTAGAATTCTCGTAAAACGTGACATTCGGTCAAATTCCTATTCCTTGTGTGTGTCTAGAATTCTAGATCGAGTCTCTAGAAATTAAGTTAGATTTATTCCAATTTTGTGTTAATATTTTATTTGTTTAGTTGCGCCGAGACTGAGGTCTAGTGGACCAGGCCCGTTAGACCTATCTCGTGGAGCGCACAGCTGTGAGTTGTTATTTTATATATACGTGTATTTAGGATGCATGTTTTTAAAAATGTATGTTCTAATTGTATGAATTATGCATAACTGATTTAATAAACACTTAAGTATATTTTATGTATATTTTTAGTATATTTTGAATTTAATGAATGTTTTACCTTTGTTTTATACCTAAGTTGTTTTTAAGTATATATAAGGTTTACTTTTGGTTTATTTTATAATTGAACTGAATTTATTTGACATATATATACTCGAAATATACATAGTTTATTTTGATATAATTCTAGTATATATATGGTTTATATTGTCATTTAAATTAATATCATGCATAATTTATTTTACAAATGTATGAGTTTATTTTAATGAAGGATATCAATAGAACGTGTTACCTAGTGGGCAACACTAGGACCGAGTACGTACCGGTACGATGATAGAATTTAGGTTAAATTACTAACCTATTGGTGGATTATAAATTGTTGATTGATCTAATTAATGTGAGATGTGATTTGAAAGTGTGATTGCTAGAGCTCGATTGACCAAGTGTCTCGGGGCCAATCACATTGACAGTCAGACTGCTGGAGCTCGGTTGATTTAGTGTCTCAGGGCCAGTCTACTGTCCGAATGGAATAAGTGAATTTATTTGGAATAAGTGAGCCTGTATGGTTAAAGTGTTGTTTAATACTATTTGAGGTTGCGATCATTTAGGGTTCTATCTGATCCTTCATAAACTAATATTTTTCAGTATTATATAAAGTGATTTCAGTGTCTGTGTGTATTTGCTTGTATATATATTTATTATATATTCTATTTAGTGTCTGCATTTGATATTTAGTTATGCATGTATATATATTATAATAATTCATTCAGTGAGGTCTTACTCCCCTCCGTTTATTTCTTTTTCAGGACAGTTTTCAACCTCAAACGTCAGTAGAAGGCCTATACGTCGGATTTCTTCCGCTCCGGCCTTATTGTGTAAACTGCTTACTTGAGTTTATTTTGTATTCTAAACACTGCAGTAGTTGTGGTAGTGAGTTATATTTATAATATGTATGTATGAGATTGTAATACCCTACATATTACTTAAATAAATAGGGGTATTTTTTTTATTTATGTATTTATTTTATTTTATTTTATCAAATTATACTATAAATTGTTATTTTTCCATCATATTATATTTATTTATTTTATGATTGTTATTATCGTGATTATTATTATTATTTTCATTATCGCTATTAGTGTTATTTTAAATTATATTAAAGTTATTAGCTACATGTATGTCTATAAGAAAATAAATATATGAATATATATATTTATAAATATATGCATATATGTATATTTATAAATATAGATGTAGGGTTTAATTATTATATTATATGTGTATGTATATTAGTAGGTTAAGTGTATATATGTATATAATATCTATGTATATGTATATCTAATTATATGTATGAGTATGTATATATATATATATATATATATATATATATATATATATATATATATATAGTTGAAGGAAAAGAAAAACAGAGCCGAAGCTCCTCCCTCTCCCTCATCCGCGCGACGCCCTCGACCACCACCATCACTGCACCTCCCCCACCTCCGGCTGCCGTCTGCTGCTTCCTCTTCCTTCTCCCTCGCCTCCGGTCACCTGCAGAGCCGCCGGAAGCCGCTGGAAGACAGAAGCTGAGAGTTTGCTCTAAACTTACCCAAGCTTCGTCTGGCCACCATTTTCCTCCATTCCGGTGCCAATCTCCTCCCCTTGCACCGGTGAGGCTCATTCTAAGCTTTGTTTAAGCTTTGGTCATGAATTGATTGAGTTTTGGTTGATTTTCAGTTTGTGAACTCTAGGGTTTTGAATTTTTTTTAACTTGATCTAGCTTGATTCATGCAAACTTCCTTTACAAATGTGATTCCTAGTAGCTCAATCTACCTCTAGGAATTTTTGTATAATTTTTGGAATTTATTTTGATTTTTGGTGAATTTTTGAATATTTTAATAATATTTTAGGAATTTTCGGGAATTAATTATAAAAATAATAAATAATAATAATATTTGGTATTTTGGTGTTATTATGAGTTGATATAAATTTTAGGGTAAAGAAAATAAATTTTTTAGAATATTATACAATTTTTAGGAATTTCTATACTTTATGTCAAATTTAATAATTAAGCTAATTTCAAAAATTATAGTTAAAAATTATGGAATTTTAATAATTGAGGTTATTAGTGAATATTATAAATTTTAGAACTCAAATTATAATTTTTGAGATTTTTATACTATTTTTATAATTATATTTGAGTTTATGCCAAATTTGATTTTTTGTTTAAATAATAATTTTTGGGAGAAAATTTTTGGTTGATCAAATATTTTAATTATATTAGGGAGTTTTATTTTAAGAAAATAAATTTTTGGCATGATTAACGAATTTTAAGGAAAATTTTTAGTATATATAGCACATTATGTAATTTATATATTCTAGGGGTAAAAATGTAATTTTACACTAAGTATGATATATAAATATATTTTAATTAGTTTATTAATATTTAAAGGGTTTAGATAAATTTTATAAATTAATTGATATAATTTCCTAAGTACTGTAAAATCTTAAATGTCCAATTTCCAATATATATATATATATATATATATATATATATATATATATATATTCATATAATACAATACGAAGGTTTTAATTTGGATAATAATTATATATATATTGTGGTGATGGAATACAAATTTAATTGTTCAATTTTGAATAATTGAGATTTTATATAACTTTCATTTATTCTAGTATGTATGTATGTGAAATATATATGTGAGGAATAAATATTATTAATTCTCGATATTTTATTGAGCTATGATCTCGGTCAGGGCAAATTGTAGTTTTGGGAGCCCGACTCGAGTGTGAATGGTTGTGTATATTGGAAGTGTATTTTCTATGCAGGTCTGGCTCTACCTTTGGTAGAGAGATGTCCGTTTTACAGAGGAGACTCTGTCGAAATTTTGATAGATTTTCTCGTAAAACGTGATACTCGTAAAATTTCTACCGTTAGTTAGGTTAAATTCTATCTGTCGAGTCTCGTCCGGTTTTCCTCGAGTCAATCTGGAATTTTATTATTTTGTTGATTTCTGATTTCGATTCCTTAGTCATATTTTAAAAGTCGATTCATTATTTTTCTTTTAGAGCATATCAGAGCAGAAGCCATGAGACCGAGGCAGACGCGTGGTCGTCAGCCTTCGCATTCATCCTGTAAGTCGATAGAATGAACTGTGCATGTGTTTTAATTAACAAATGCGTGCGCTCCTATTTTAATATTGATTATATGGTTTATTTAATTTAATGTTGTTATTTAAAATTTAAACGCATTTTATTTATTTAAAATCGATTTTGAGAAATTTTGGCAGAACGGGCTACCTGGTGGGCTTCACCAGGACTATGTGCACATGGTAGAGATTGAGAGATGGATCCGTAATATATATGATTGGTGAATGTTAAACTGGGACGGGTGCCTCGGTAGAAGCCTTAGCTCTCGGGGATCACCAATGATTGAAAAGTCAATAATGGACTGGGATGGGTGCCTCGGTTGATGCCTTAGCTCTCGGGGACCGCCAATGCCATATATTTGGATTAAGTGAATGGCTACGGCTTGGTGCCTCGGTTGATGCCCTTGCTCTCGGGGACCGGTAGTCTAGTTGGAATAAGTGGGCCCAGTTGGCCATGTAGATTGTTGGGTTTAGGGTTCTATCGAGATTTTTTTCCAAAAGTTATAAATATATATATTAAATTATTTTCGCTATAAACATATATAATTTTCAAAAAGGTTTGCAAACCATACAGCTCTTTTTATTGACTTACTCAATGAGGTCTGATTCCCCTCAATTTATTTTTTTCAGGAGCTTGGGAGTTCGACCTCAGACTACCTCCACGCCGGGTTTCTTCTTCACCAGCTATTTTATGTAGGTCATTGTAAGTTGTACTGTGTGTTAATCTAGGTTACTGCAGTAGTATATGTATTAAAGATTTGTATAGTTTAAACATAATTATGTAATTCATTTGTGTAAACCACGCTTATGTATAAGATTTAAGTTCAATTTATAATATGAGATGTTGAAGCACATTATTATTTAAGCAGTTGAAATTGTGTATCCTGAGAAAAATTAGTTTGATAATGTGTTCTATTTTAAAGTAAAGTTTAAAATATGAATGGTTTTATTTTCTTTTCCTTTACGCTTACTACGGGTTTCGGGGGCCTTATGCTTACCCATTCCCTAGTGTCGGTCATGTGCCCTCAGGTTCGGGTCGTGACAAAGTTGGTATCAGAGCTTAAGTTTGATTAATTGTCTATGTCTGTCTTTCTATGTAACTACTGCAGCTTTAGGATTGATAATTGTCTTTGAGATGTTCTTGTATCTAATTCCGCATTGCTTAAATATTCTTACCCCATTTTAAATTCAATTTTCCTTGTCTTGCTTTCAGAATGAGGCGTGTGCGTACCAACCCAGAAGTTGATCCGACCCTTAGGTTTGATAAGCAGTCTATGCACGATGAGGCTCCCCTTCTTGCTCCACGTCATAGGGGCAGAGGTAGAGGTAGAGGTAGAGGTCGAGCCAGGGTAGCTGCAGTTGAGATTCCTGATTAGCAGCCAGTCGAGCCTGAAGCCCCAGCTGTTGACCCTACAGCCTTTGCAGTTGGACTGGCAGGGATTAATCAGGGTCTAGCAGCATTGAATCAGGCGATGCCCCTTGTACAGCAAATGCTTCAGCAAAGGAACCAGGGTATGTCAAACACTGAAGCAGCCCTTCTTTACTCTCGGATCGGTAGAGTTTCTTTCGATGGTACGGGTGATGTCTTAGACTTCATTAATGCGATTGAGGCACGCACCAGGACTGGACATACAGATTATCAAAGGATTATGATTGTGGAGTTATCGGTTCAGGCAGCCGCTCAGGATTGGTTTATACAGTCAATTCAGCCATCGATGCACGAGCTGACTTGGCTAGAATTTAAGGATCGCTTTTTGAGATTTTTCTGTCCTCCAGCCACCAGAGATGCCTACAGGTGGTAGCTACTCCACATCACTAGAGGTGATAGGTCAGTGGAGGATTACACTAGAGAGTTTAATAGGCTGTCCCGACATGCAGAGGATATCAGGAGGGACCCTTACCGAGCAGTGGAGTTATATGTTACTGGATTGGGACCCACTTTTATTGGTATGCGTACCGAGGACCGCACCCTGGAGAGTGTGATTGAGGAGGCCCGTTTGATTGAGAGGCGACATATTCGCCAGGGCACCATGATAGATCCTTATATGATCGGGGGTAGTGGATACGGTGTAGCTCCCGGATACTAGCAGTCAGCATTTCACATCGACAGTTCGAGTCAGCAGGCTGCGGGTAGTTCTCAGCAGAGTGGTAGGAGGTCCAGGACTTACAGAGTTGGTCGACATGGATATGCTTCAAATAAGAGAACCGACAGGAGTCACAGATTCAGTGCAGGAGTTAGTAGCAGCAGTAGTGGGCAGAGTTCCGGGCAGAGTAGTTCTGGGTTTGGAGCTAGTGCTTGTGCAAGTTGTGGATGATTTCATCAGGGCTCGTGCCATATGCTGTCGGGTGCTTGCTTCAGATGTGGGCAGGTTGGACATCTTGCCAGAGCTTGTCCCCACTCCGGATACCAGCCACAGTACGTTCAGGGTTCGTCTTCCTCAGTGGCTCAGCCCTACTATCCGATGCCTCAGCAGTATCGAGCACCTATACAGCCACAGTAGAGATCGCCTCAGCCTATGAGTCAGCAGGGTCGAGGTTCAGTTGGTAGACCTAGCGGACGTGGTTTTGCGCAGCCTTCGACTTCTCAGCATGCAGGTCATGGTCAGGCTCGAGTGTTCACTTTGACACCGCAGGATGCTCAGACTTTAAATGCAGTGGTAGCAGGTATTCTCTCAGTCTATGCATGCGATGCTAGAGTGTTGTTTGATCCCAGTGCTTCACATTCCTTCATTTCTCCTGTGTTCGCTTCGAGAATCGAGTGGAAACCTTCTAGGTTGTCCTTTCCTCTATCTGTTTTGACTCCTCTTAGTGACGTGTTGGAGACAGATGTCTTCTTTCCTTCATGTCCGGTGATAGTTGATGGTAGAGAATTATGGGCGGACTTAGTATTGCTCGACGTACTGGAATTCGATGTCATTTTGGGTATGGATTGGTTGTCGAGGTATTATGCCTTTGTGAATTGTAGAGAGAAAGAAGTGGTGTTCAGAATTCTAGATGAAGAAGAATTCTGTTTCAAGGGTGAAAAGAGCTCTATGCCTTGTAATCTCATTTTTGCCATTACAGCCTGGAAGATGCTTAGAAGGGTTGTCAGGGATACTTAGCAGTGGTAAGAGATATTGAGAAGGAGAATGTGGCAATTGAGCAAGTGCTAGTGGTGTGTGAATTTCTAGATGTCTTTCCTGAAGAATTACCAGGATTACCACCAGACAGAGAGATAGAGTTCTGTATCGACATCATACATGGTACAGATCCTATTTTTATGCCACCTTATAGAATGGCACCAGCTGAACTACAGGAGCTAAAAGAGCAGTTGCAGGAGTTACTTGATAAGGGTTTCATCAGACCCAGTACATCGCCTTGGGGTGCTCCGGTGTTGTTCGTGAAGAAGAAGGATGGTAGCCTTCGCCTTTGTATCGACTACAGGCAGTTGAATAAGGTCACCATCAAAAATAAGTACCCACTTCCGAGGATCGATGATCTGTTTGATCAACTTCAAGGTGTGACATGCTTCTCTAAAATAAACCTGAGATCTGGATATCATTAGTTGAGGATCAGAAGAGGTGATGAGCCCAAGACAACCTTTCGAACAAGATATGGCCATTATGAGTTTTTAGTAATGTCCTTTGGGTTGACTAATGCTCCAGCAGCCTTTATGGACTTGATGAATCGGGTATTCATGCCATATTTGGATCGGTTTATGACAGTTTTCATTGATGATATCTTGGTTTATTCCAAGAGTGAGACTGAGCATGTGATACATCTGAGAAGGGTACTTCAGACCTTAAGGGAGCATAGATTGTATGCTAAATTCTCAAAGTGCGAGTTTTGGTTGCATCAAGTGGCATTTCTAGGCCACGTGGTTTCTTGAGATGGCATATAGGTGGACCCTAAGAAGATAGAGGCTATTACAGAGTGGTCAAGGCCGACTACAGTTAAGGAAGTATGGAGTTTCCTGGGTCTAGCAGGCTATTACAGAAGATTTGTGAATGACTTCTCTAGAATTGTTGCACCTTTGACAAGGTTGACCCAAAAGAATGTTAAGACGAACAAATGCGAAGAGCATTTTCAATTGTTGAAGAACTTATTGACGTCGGCCCCAATTTTAACTTTACCCTCTGGGAATGAAGGTTATACAGTGTATTGTGATGCTTCCAGAGTAGGATTGGGCTGTGTGTTGATGCAAAATGGCCAAGTGATTGCTTATGCTTCGAGGCAGTTGAAGAAGCACGAGCAGAACTATCCTACTCACGACTTAGAGATGGCAGTCGTGGTGTTTGCTTTGAAAATATGGAGGCATTATTTGTATAGAGTGACGTGTGAGATATACACTAATCACAAGAGCTTGAAATATATTTTTCAACAGAAGGACTTGAATCTAAGGCATAGGAGATGGATGGAACTCCTTAAGGATTATGATTGCTCCATTTTATACCATCCAGGCAAGGCGAATGTTGTTGCAGATGCCTTGAGTAGAAAATCAGCAGGCAGCCTTGCCCATATTAGCATAGAGAGAAAGCCCATTATCAAGGAGTTGCATGGATTGATCGATCAGGGATTGCAGATGAAGGTTACCCAAAAGTGCCTTTTAGCTCAATTCAGTATACGATCAGTATACTTGGATCGGGTTAAGGCAGCTCAGAGCAGAGACCCCCAGTTGTAGAGAATCATGTATGAAGTACAACAAGGGCAGTCACGGGACTTTGTGATTAACAGGGAAGGTATATTGCGGTTCGGCACTAGGATTTGTGTGCCAGATGTTGATGACTTGAGGAAGGAGATTATGGAAGAAGCTCATTTTTCTGCATATAGTGTTCATCCGGGTTCTACAATGAAGTATCATAACTTGAAGGATACATACTGGTGGAATGGAATGAAGAAGGATATTGCAGAGTTTGTATCCAGGTGTTTGACTTGCCAGCAAGTAAAGCTTGAACATCAGAGACCCTCAGGACTGTTGCAACCCATGCCAATTCCTGAATGGAAATGGGATATAATAGCCATGGATTTTGTGACTGGACTACCTCGAACTACTGGAGGTTATGACGCTATTTGGGTGATTGTTGACAGGTTAACTAAATCAGCACACTTTCTGCCTATAAAGAAGACGTACTCTACTGATAGACTGGAAAGACTTTATGTCAATAGGATTGTTTATCTACATAGAGTACCTATGAGCATAGTATTACCTCAGTCTTTTGGCAAGAATTACACAAGGCCTTGGGTACCAGATTGGATTTTAGTATGGCCTTCCACCCTCAGACCGATGGTCAGTCTGAGAGGACCATCTAGACGTTAGAAGATATGCTGAGGATGTGTGTAATAGATTTTGGAGGGCAATGGGATTCACACTTGCCATTGATTGAGTTTGCTTATAATAACAGCTATCATGCTAGCATCGAGATGGCTCCGTATGAGGTACTATATGGTAGAAAGTGTAGATCACCTTTGTGTTGGGAGATTGGTGAGAGGCAGTTAACGGGACCAGAGTTAGTGCAGATCACTTCAGAGAAAGTCCCCATTATTCAGCAGCGATTGAAGACAACCTTTAGTAGACAGAAGAGCTACGCTGACCCTAGGAGGAAGGATGTATCCTTCATGGTTGGAGACATGGTGTTCCTGAAGGTGTCTCCAATGAAAGGAGTTATGAGATTTGGCAAGAAGGGTAAGCTAGCTCCTAGATACATTGGACAGTTTGAGATTCGGTCTAGAGTGGGTGAAGTGGCATATAGGTTGGTGTTACCACCAGAGCTATTGAGAATCCATCCTGTGTTTCATGTGTCCATGTTGAGAAAATACGTCCCTGATCCGTCTCACGTGTTGCAACCTCAAGCCGTAGAGCTTAATGACGATTTGACTTACGAGGAGTACCCGGTGGCGATTGTGGATCGCCAAATTCGACAGCTGCGGACTAAGGAGATATCGATGGTGAAGGTGTTATGGAGTAACCATTCTGCAGAGGATTGCACTTGGGAAACTGAAGCCGAGATGCGAGTTTCGTTCCCGTATCTTTCCTTCTTAGCCTTGTAATTCCTCTTTTCTTTCTTTTCTTGAATTTGAGGACGAATTCGTATAAGGAGGGGAGATTGTAATACCCTACATATTACTTAAATAAATAGGGGTATTTTTTTATTTATGTATTTATTTTATTTTATTTTATTTTATCAAATTATACTATAAATTGTTATTTTTCCATCATATTATATTTATTTATTTTATGATTGTTATTATCGTGATTATTATTATTATTTTCATTATGGCTATTAGTGTTATTTCAAATTATATTAAAGTTATTAGCTACATGTATGTCTATAATCAAATAAATATATGAATATATATATTTATAAATATATGCATATATGTATATTTATAAATATAGATGTAGGGTTTAATTATTATATTATATATGTATGTATATTAGTAGGTTAAGTGTATATATGTATAGAATATCTATGTATATGTATATCTAATTATATGTATGCGTATGTATAGATATATATATATATATATATATATATATATATATATATATATATATATATATATATATATATATATATATATATATATATATATAGTTGAAGGAAAAGAAAAACAGAGCCGAAGCTCCTCCCTCTCCCCCATCCGCGCGACGCCCTTGACCACCACCATCACTGTGCCTCCCCCACCTCCGGCCGTCGTCTGCTGCTTCCTCTTCCTTCTCCCTCGCCTTCGGTCACCTGCAGAGCCGCCGGAAGCCGCTGGAAGACAAAAGCCGAGAGTTTGCTCCAAACTCACCCAAGCTTCGTCCGGCCACCATTTTCCTCCATTCCAGTGCCAATCTCCTCCCCTTGCACCAGTGAGGCTCATTCTAAGCTTTGTTTAAGCTTTGGTCATGAATTGATTGAGTTTTGGTTGATTTTCAGTTTGTGAACTCTAGGGTTTTGAATTTTTTTTAACTTGATCTAGCTTGATTCATGCAAACTCCCTTTACAAATGTGATTCCTAGTAGCTCAATCTACCTCTAGGAATTTTTGTATGATTTTTGGTGAATTTTTGAATATTTTAATAATATTTTAGGAATTTTCGGGAATTAATTATAAAAATAATAAATAATAATAATATTTGGTATTTTGGTGTTATTATGAGTTGATATAAATTTTAGGGTAAAGAAAATAAATTTTTTAGAATATTATACAATTTTTAGGAATTTCTATACTTTATGTCAAATTTAATAATTAAGCTAATTTCAAAAATTATAGTTAAAAATTATGGAATTTTAATAATTGAGGTTATTAGTGAATATTATAAATTTTAGAACTCAAATTATAATTTTTGAGATTTTTATACTATTTTTATAATTATATTTGAGTTTATGCCAAATTTGATTTTTTGTTTAAATAATAATTTTTGGGAGAAAATTTTTGGTTGATCAAATATTTTAATTATATTAGGGAGGTTTATTTTAAGAAAATAAATTTTTGGCATGATTAAAGAATTTTAAGGAAAATTTTTAGTATATATAGCACATTATGTAATTTATATATTCTAGGGATAAAAATGTAATTTTACACTAAGTATGATATATAAATATATTTTAATTAGTTTATTAATATTTAAAGGGTTTAGATAAATTTTATAAATTAATTGATATAATTTCCTAAGTAGTGTAAAATCTTAAATGTCCAATTTCCAATATATATATATATATATATATATTCATATAATACAATACGAAGGTTTTAATTTGGATAATAATTATATATATATTGTGGTGATGGAATACAAATTTAATTGTTCAATTTTGAATAATTGAGATTTTATATAACTTTCATTTATTCTAGTATGTATGTATGTGAAATATAAATGTGAGGAATAAATATTATTAATTCTCGATATTTTATTGAGCTGTGATCTCGGTCGGGGCAAATTATAGTTTTGGGAGCCCGACTCTAGTGTGAATGGTTGTGTATATTGGAAGTGCATTTTCTATGCAGGTCTGGCTCTACCTTTGGTAGAGAGATGTCCGTTTTACAGAGGAGACTCTACCGAAATTTCGGTAGATTTTCTCGTAAAACGTGATACTCGTAAAATTTCTACCGTTAGTTAGGTTAAATCCTATCTGTCGAGTCTCGTCCGATTTTCCTCGAGTCAATCTGGAATTTTATTATTTTGTTGATTTCTGATTTCGATTCCTTAGTCATATTTTAAAAGTCGATTCATTATTTTTCTTTTAGAGCATATTGGAGCAGAAGCCGTGAGACCGAGGCAGACGCGTGGTCGTCAGCCTTCGCATTCATCCTGTAAGTCGATAGAATGAACTGTGCATGTGTTTTAATTAACAAATGTGTGCGCTCCTATTTTAATATTGATTATATGGTTTATTTAATTTAATGCTGTTATTTAAAATTTAAACGCATTTTATTTATTTAAAATCGATTTTGAGAAATTTTGGTTGAACGGGCTACCTGGTGGGCTTCACCAGGACTATGTGCACATGGTAGAGATTGAGAGATGGATCCGTAATATATATGATTGGTGAATGTTAAACTGGGACGAGTGCCTCTGTAGAAGCCTTAGCTCTCGGGGATCGCTAGTGATTGAAAAATCAATAATGGACTGGGATGGGTGCCTCGATTGATGCCTTAGCTCTCGGGGACCGCCGGTGCCATATATTTGGATTAAGTGAATGGCTACGGCTTGGTGCCTCGGTTGATGCCCTTGCTCTCGGGGACCGGTAGTCTAGTTGGAATAAGTGGGGCCAGTTGGCCATGTAAATTGTTGGGTTTAGGGTTCTACCGAGATTTTTTTCCAAAAGTTATAAATATATATATATTAAATTATTTTCGCTATAAACATATATAGTTTTCAAAAAGGTTTTCAAACCGTACAACTCTTTTTATTGACTTACTCAGTGAGGTCTGATTCCCCTCAATTTATTTTTTTCAGGAGCTTGGGAGTTCGACCTCAGACTACCTCCACGCCGAGTTTCTTCTTGACCGGCTATTTTATGTAGGTCATTGTAAGCTGTACTGTGTGTTAATCTAGGTTGCTGCAGTAGTATATGTATTAAAGATTTGTATGGTTTAAACATAATTATGTAATTCATTTGTGTAAACCACACTTATGTATAAGATTTAAGTTCAATTTATAATATGAGATGTTGAAGCACATTATTATTTAAGCAGTTGAAATTGTATATCCTGAGAAAAATCAGTTTGATAATGTGTTCTGTTTTAAAGTAAAGTTTAAAATATGAATGGTTTTATTTTCTTTTCCTTTAGGCTTACTACGGGTTTCGGGGGCCTTATACTTACCCATTCCCTAGTGCCGGTCACGTGCCCTCAGGTTCGGGTCATGACAGAGATTTAAATTTCAGAAGTTTAAACCGAAAATTTGTACTTAAAGATTTTATTATATATGAGTTGAAATTTATGTTATTTAAATGAGTTGAAAAATTATTATTTTACATTCGAGATTAAATTTCTACTGCATAATATTTTATTTATTTTAATATATTGCATGCTTTTATTTTTTAAGGCTTGCTACGAGTTTCGAATTCAAAAGAATTTTCGTTTTCTAGTGCCGGTCATGACCCTCTGTTTTGAGTTGTGATAGATAAAACTAATTCCATGGTATTTTTCATGACACCTAACTACCCTGTGATTAGAGGTAAGCATCAACCAGTTCAGCCTGGTTTGATTAAATTAAAGAACATACAAAAGCAATACAAATAAAAATTATTAAATATATAAATGAACATAACTCGTTAAGAGTGAAAATTAACTTGTTGATTTATTCTGTTTGAAATTATTGTTTTAAAATAGAGCAAAGATGCAATTAGTAATAACACAATAAGGACTTAAAACAATTCTCAAAATTCTCAAAATGAGGAATAGGGTTAGGTTAAACTAAGAAAAATATTCGTAAGTTTGACAAATTAATACATAGTCTTTTAATTTTTTTCAGTTCAGCCCACTGGTTGACAATTGGGGCAAATCTTATTGACATGGCAATCAAAGTAGTCTGAGTTGAGCCATGTACATGTCATATTAATCCATCGTTTTGACTATTTACAAAAAAAAAAATAAACATGACCTTTGACATCCATTAATTACGTATATATATATATATATATATATATATATATATATATATATATATATATATATATATATAATTTTGTTATTTAATGTATATTTTTCAATTGACACATGTCACAAGATTATTTAAGTAATGAAAATTTAAAATTAAATTTTTTTAATTAAGTAAATTATTATGTTTTACTTTATTTCAGTAATGATAATTTAATTGATAAATCAAATTAATACTTAACTTTATTATTTTGAGTTAAATTATTATTTTACGATAATTTAAGTTAAGTAGTTTATATTTTGAATTTTATTTTATTACAGTAAAATTAAGTAGTACTTTTAATATCTTTTATTGCTTTAAAAGTTTTGTGTAATTATAGAAAAATCATAATATTTTCCAAAATTATATTTACTATAAAATCTTATAATTTTTTATAATTACATAAAATTGTAAAGCAATAAAAGATATTAAAATAAGAATTTAACTCAAAATAACAAAAATAAGTATGTATTAGTTTGAATGTACTATCAACTGAATTTTCAGAACTTAAAAATAAGTAATAAAAATAATTTATTTGATATAATAATTAATTTTAAATTCTCATTATTTAAATATTGTTTTTATATGTATCAATTGAAAAAATATGCATCAAACAAAAAAATTAAAAAAATATTCATGGAATTGTCAAAATTAGTAGACTATGATTAAATTGTAAATATACATACCACTTGAAAGATTATACATCAAACAAAAGAATTAAACAAATATACAATGATTTACCAAAATTAATAGTCTATGATTAAATTATAAAAAAAAAATTAAAGGTTGTACCTTTTTTTTGCAAATAATTAAAACAATATGTTTTCACGTGGTATTTTCATGGACCAACCCAGAATACTTTAGTTGAATTTTTCAACAAATTGTAAACAATTTAAAATTATTTGTTAAATTACCAAATTAAAAAGGTAATTAAATTAAAAAAAATTAAAATTTTTATATTTTATTGTAACTTAATAATCAATAACATGTCAGTTAAAAATTAAGCAATCTCGTCTTTCTCCTAATTTATTTTTTTTATATAATTTTAAAAATAAAAATATATATATAAAAAAGCGTTAGCTCCTGAAATTTTTCTACTTTGGTCCTTTATTTTTTTTATTTTTCTTCAAATTTGATTACCTTAATTTTTTATGAAATTTTATTCTTAATTTTTCTTTCACTTTTCTCATTGGACCTTTATATTTCTTAAAATTTTGTTCATTCATTTTTTTTTTAATTTTAACCTTCCGAAATTCTTGTATTAAACTATGAAATGCATTTTCTTAGTTTTAAAATATAATGCTCTTACATCTAATCAGTATTAATATTGACTTTGTGCATACTATTATTATTACAAGAAATAAAGCATGAGATTATTTTTTTCCTTAATAAACTTGACATCATACAGTAACATTGTAGCCGAGGATGAAAGAATTAATTATTGACAATACAATAATCATCATACTCTAATTTTGGTGTATATATATATATATATACGAGGAGGAACATTTAAAATTACGGAATAATATTTACTTATTATTAATTAAAAATTAGATAATTTAGTCATTTATTAATAAAAATTAAAATTTAATTTGAATTTGATTGGAAATTTATTTTTTATTTTAATTAGGTTAACTTTTATTTTATCTCTAATAATAATTAAATTAATATAATATAATTTCAATTTAATTGAAAGTATGTTTATATATTTAATTAGGTTAAATTCTATTTTATCTCTAATAAAAATTTTAATTTAATTAAAAGTATATTATCTATTTTAATTAGATTAAATTTTATTTATCTTTAATAAAATTTAATTTAATTTAATTTAATTATAATTCTAATATAATTGAAAATATGTTTCCTATTTTAATTAGGTTAATATTTTTTATCTATAACAAAATTAAATTAATTAAAATGTAATTCTAATTTAATTGAAAGTATATTTTCTATTCTAATTAGGTTAATTTATATTTTACCTCTAATAAAAATGGAATTGATTAGTATATAATTCTAATTTAATTGAAAGTATTTTTTTTATTTTAATTATGTTAATTTCAATTTTATTTCTCATAAAATAAAATTTTAGTGATAATTTTGTTAAAAATATATGTTTTTCACCTTTAATTAGGTCTATTTATATTTTACATAATAGAAATCAAATTAGATAACATAATTTTATAATTCTTATTATATTAAATTTAATTAGTAAATTATTAAAATCAAAATTATAAATTTTATGAAAATAAGAAAATTATATAATTTGTTTCAAAAGTAGATATTTTTATGAATTAAAAATTAATAAATAAAAAATAGCATATAATTTGTTTCAAAGTATATTTTCTATAAGAAAAGTTATATTATAATAATAATCACTTTTAGATATTTTAAAAAAAATTTGAAAAAAAGAGTTAAATTAATTAATATTTATTATTTAATTATCCGTTGAACTTAAAAAAATTAAATTAAATTAATTTTTGAGTAAATAAAGGTATTAATATTAAAAATATTAAAGAAATAAAGTGTCATAGTTCAAATAAAAAATTCACTGAAATTGTAATAAATTATAAGTTTAATAGGGTCATAATATTTAAATTGTAATATAACAAAAATATTTATTTTAAATTTTTTATTAAAAAATAACTAATGATTTTATTATTATCTTATAATTAATTATAACCATAATATTATTTTTATATGAAATTAATTTTAGAGTAGAGAAATATTAATTATAAAAAATATGGAAGAAATATCATATAATTATTTAAATAAAAATTTATAAAAAATTGTAATTAATTATAATTATATTAAATTAGTATATAAATATATAAAAATATTATTATTTTAAAAAATTTAATGTACTAATAATAATAATAATAATAATAATAATAATAATAATAATAATATTAATAATTTTTTACTATATATTACAAGTCTAATAAAATTTTTATTCACGTGATATTTACTAATATATATATATATATATATATATATATATATAGTTTGAGACTATTAAGGACTTAGTCAATGACTTGCTTTATATTTGTTATGTCTTAAAGAGTCTTGAAATATAAATATATATATATATTGAAAAATATATACAAGAAAATACTTTTCTCTATTATCAAGTTTTAATATGGCATCAAAGCTTTATGGCTACTAATTCTAACTACTACCTCTAGCTCTTCTACTCCTACCACAACTTAATTAAACTTTTCAATCAAAATAAATTCTAGAAATTATTTGGCATGGAAAATCCAACTTTTACCACTTCTCAATTCTCAAAATCTCATAGGATTTATAGATGGCTCAAAACCTACACCACCAGTTACAATTATGAACAATGAAAATCCACCCTATCATATCCCAAATCTCGAATATCAAAGCTTGGTTTAAAATAGATCAAATGCTGCTCTCTTAGATTTTGTTCTTTCTCACTGAAGAAAATTTTCCTTGTGTTACTAATGTTTCTTTCCCCTTCACAATATGGCAGTTTCTTGCAAATACCTTTGGTGGTATTTCATAAAATTAGTAACTTCAACTACATATTGAATTATAAGAGCTGAAACAAAATGACCTTTCTATTAGTCAATATCTTATTAAAGCAAAGTCTCTTATTGAAGAACTTACCTCTATTAGTAGACCACTTTTGCATGTTGAATTTAATGCTATTATTTTTTGCAATCTACGTGTTGAATTTTATGGTGCTATCACTACTGTTAATATGCATCTGAATCCAATCTCTTTTAATGAGCTACATAGTCAGTTAGCTGCTTATGAATTCTTCTTAAAGGCTAAAAGGAACTCCCTATTGCTTACATTACTTACAAGTCTCCTCCACTTATTTCATCATCTCAATAACCACTATTATTGCCCACACCTTCATGACATCTGCACCTCATGTTCCATCTATTGTATACTCTTCTCAACCACAACCATGGTAGTGAGGTGGCCGTCGTGGTCACCATTCTATAAGTTGTCAAATTTATGGCCCTTATAACCACACTGCTAATGTTTGCAGAAAGCGCTATTAGCCTCCTTAGTCATTTTCAAATGAGCCATGATGTATTTACTTGTCTTAAGCTTACGTGGCCCAATATCTGCTACCACTTGCTCCATCTTCTTCAACTCCATAATCTTGAATTGTGGACGTAAGTGCTTTTGCTCATATTACTCTTAATCTTATCTCTCTACATTTACCACAGACATATGATGACAATGTTCAACTTTTAATTGGCAATGGTCAAGGTCTACAAATAGCTAATACTAGTACTACTTCACTTTCTTCTTTCTCATGCAACTTTATGCTTCCTCATACACTTCATGTTCCTTAAATACCTTCAATCTTTGTTTAAAAATTCAATCATAATAATAATGTTTATTTTGATAGTGGGAGTCAAAAGAATATAATAAGTAAAGATATTATGAAGATGTTATAGTTAGTGATAAAAAATATCCTATCCTATACACTATTGGTTAAATTAAAGAGGTTGGTGGTATTCAGGTGAGTGAACATTATAAAGTACTATTTTCTATTGACATGTATAATGATAAAGTGTATTGTAATGTGATGGATATGGATGCTGGTCATATTTTGTTTAAGCATCCTTGGTAGTATGATGTGGATGATAAACACTTGAATAAGAGTAACATGTGTTAGTTAAAGAAGGATGGATTAAGATATACACTAGTGCCTTTTTCTAAGAAGAACGAACCTAAGGCTTTAAAAGTGGAGGGAAAGAACTTTCTTACCATTGTACATGGTCCATCATCATTTATGGGCTTATGTAAAAAGATCAAAGAAGTGCATTTGATAATGGTAAAGGGAGAAGAAGAAAATAAGGATTTAGTTAGGATCAAATTCTAGTGGAGGTGCAGACTTTATTAGAGGAGTTTGTTAATGTGATTCTTGAAGATTTGCCTATGGGGTTGCCCTATCTACATTAGACACATTACCATATATATTTGATTATTGGTGCTACTCTTCCTAACTTACCTTAACGTAGGATGAACCTTAAAAAGAATGAAATCTTAAGAGAAAAGGTAGAAGAGTTGTTGAGTAAGGGACATATTAAGGCTAGCATGAGCCTATGTGTAGTTCTAGCTTTGTTGACACCTAAGAAGGATAGGAGTTAACTAATGTGTGTTAATAGTAGGATGATAAAAAAGCACTAATTAATTTAGATTTTCTATTTGAAGGTATGATGCTATGCTTGATTAATTGAGTGGAGCAGTTGTGTTTAGCAAGATTGACTTAAGGAGTAGCTACCATCAAATCAGAATCTGTTAGGGTGATGAGTGGATAAAGACATTCAAGATAATATATAGGCTATATGAATGGTTATTCATGCCTTTTGGGCTAACCAATGCTCCTAGTATATTTATACAACTTATGAATTAGGTACTACAACTTTTTTTGGTAGATTTATAAAAGTTTATTTTGATAATATTTTGTGAAAAGAGTCCTAGAGGGGGGTGAATAGGACTATCAAATAAAAATTAAAAATTAAAAGAATTCTTTACAAGAATTGAATGGAAGTTGAGAAGGAAGAATGAAGAACACAAAAATTTAAGGAGTTTAGATTCAACAAAAATCCTACATCTCCACCTAACTTATCCCCAAGCTAGGATTTTCAATCACCAACAATCTTATTCACAATATTAAGATTACATAAGAGTTTTATGGCTCACTCTTACAACTTTACAACTTGAGTTTTCAAAGCTCACTAAAAAAACCAAATCCCAAGTGTTTTAATGGACAATATTTAAACCAATTCCTTTAGAGATAAATCTCACTTCCCTTCTAATCTATCCTAAGATTTAAAATAAAGAGAATCTCTATTTCTAACACATAACTAACTCTCACAAGAGTTATACAAATAAAGAATTATTTAAGAGAATTTGAGAGCTTAATTGAAAGCTTAAGAAAGAATGAATGATAATAAGTTTATTAACTTTCATTCATCTCTTGAGGTGTTTATATAGACAAACACTAAAACATATAGTTATTAGGTGCAAAATAATGTGTCTAATGTCTATATTTTGAATTCAATGTTTGTAATTTTGAATTATTGAAGGTGATATTGTCAGACAACTATGCATGGATTGAAATCGGAATTGGCTACTGAAGACGTTTGATTTTGCCCACACTTTCTTCATATCATTTTTAATCACCTTAATTGGAATTCTTTAGCTTAATATATGTCCAAAATACTAAGAGTTGTGTAATTTAAAATGTAGACTATTGTCAAACAACTATACACAAGTTGAACCCATGATTTTATATTGAAGATGTTTGAATTTGTCCAAACTTTCTTTATAAAAGTTATAGATATTTGACTTGAATTTTCATATCATTTTGAATCACCATAATTGGACATCTGTAGCTCAAGATATGTCTAAAATACTAAGAGCTATGCAATCTAAAATGCAGACTACTATCAAACAGTTATGCACAAGTTGAAGCCGTGATTTTATATTGGAGATGTTTGAATTTGCCCATGATTTTTTCATAAAATTTGTAGATATTTGACTTTTATTTTCATATCATTTTGAATCACCTCATTTGGTATTCTGTAACTCAAGATATGTCTAAAATACTAAGAGCTGTGCAATATAAAATGACAGTTGCATACGTTGATTTTGACTTAATATTTTTGAACCCCAAATGAACTTGGATTTTAACAAGCAAGCCTAATCAAGAAATCTTAAGATTTCTATATCAAATGTGAAGAAGATAACTTTCTCATTATAAAGCTTTAAGGATGTCAAAAGTCTCATTGAATCTTAGAGGTTGAATTAGCCCAAGATAATTATACTTCATTTTAACTTCCAATGGAGTCCTAACTTATACACACTTAAACAAACAAATTAAATGCTAAAAATTAAGTTTGTTAAGATCAAAATTAAGATTGATTATTACTAAGGTCAACATTTTGATTCATAGTAAATCGAGAGGGAGTATATAAGGCATTTTAAGGAAGTGTTTATAGGGTTGAGGAAAATAAATTATATGAAAACTTTAAAAAGAAATGTGTTTTCATGTGAAATATTTTGTTTTTTCTTGACAATATAGTGAGTAGAGAAGGGATCAAAGTAGATGAAGAGAAAGTGAAAGCTTTTTAGTGAATGGCCTACCTCAAAGAATGTAAGTGATAGAAGGAGCTTCCATAAATTAGAAACATTTTATAGGAGGTTCATCAAATATTTCAGTATTATTGTAGCACCTATTACTTAATGTTTAAAAAAGGAAAGGTTCCATTAGAGTGAAAAGCAAGAGAGTAGCTTTTTTTTTTAATTAAAAAGAAGTTAAAGACAATGTCCATCTTAGCATTAACAAATTTTGAGAATTTATTTGAAGTGGACTTTGATGTGTAGGGGCTATCTTATCATAAGAAATGAAATCATTAGCTTTCTTCAGTGAGAAATTATATGAAACTAGGCACAAATGGGCTACCTATGACAAAGAATTTTATAATATTATAAGGACTTTGAAAACTTAAGAACATTATCTCATAGTTAAGGATTTTATTTTATATACTAGTCATTAAAACTTGAAATACTTAAGCACGTAGAAGTAGATTAGGAGTGATCTGTATGCTAGGTGGTTGGCTTATATAGAGAAATTTCCTTATAAGCTTGTTCATAAATCAAGGCAGCAAAATAGGGTGGCAGATGCATTGAGTCGAGGAGTGGCTTTGATGAGAATTTTGAGTTGGGAGATAGTAGGCTTTGAGACATTGAAGGAGTAAATGTGAAAGATGATGATTTCAAACAGGTATAGGCTAATTATCCGAGTAAGCAACCTTGTGATGCTTTCTATAGACATGATGGTTTTCTTATAAAGAGCTGGCAACTTTTGTCTTACTTGCATGTCTTGTCATGAGAAAGTCATTAGATATTTACATAGAGGAGACTTAGTAGGACATCTTGAAAGAGACGGAACCTTTAAAGCTGTAAAAGATCGATAATGTTGAACTAGATTAAAGAGGGATATAATAAATATTGTGTCTAGGTATTATGTATGTTAAAAAATAAAGGAGCAGACAAAGAATACATGGTTATGCATGCCATTACCAGTTCCAAATGCTATATAGGAAGATCTTTCTATGGACTTTATATTGGGTTTGCTGTGAACTCAATGTGGTATGGATTTTATGTTTTTTATGGTTGATAAATTTTCTAAGATGGCACATTTCTTACCATATAAGAAGACTATAGATGTATCTTTTACAACTAAACTATTTTTTAGGGAGGTTGTGAGGTTGCATGGAGTGCCCAAGACCATCATATCTGATCGTGATACCAAGTTCTTTAGTCACTTTTAGATGACTCTTTGTAAGTTGTTTGACTCATAATTGAACTTCAGTAGTACAACACATCCATAAATAGAAGGACAAAAGTGGTTAATAGTATTGGAAGGATGCAAACACGTAGTGAAAATTAAAATTTTAATCATGAAATCCTTACAGGATCCATGTAATTCAGTTAAATTGATTTAGAGGGATCCAAAAACTCACCAAGATGAACATAAGATAAGATGGTTGGAAGGATGAGAGGGGGTTTACATTAGTGACACCCTACCTCGAGCTTTTCGTATTTTCTTTTCAAATCAAAATGCTGCCAATATAGCTACATCCTCTACTAGTATCCATAAGAACAAAATGTCTAAAAGCAGTGTATGTGTGCTAGCACTTTTGAAATCTCACTTTTTCTCTTTGAATTTCTTTTCTTGAAAAACAAGAAGAAGGTGGAATGAATAGGATGCAAAAACCTTAGAGAATGAGATGCATATAAAGACATCCCTTTTAAGATTTCATTTACCAAAATGATTTTAGTATGTTTAACCTTTTATTTATGCTTTGATTCTAATTCCAAAAATAGAATTATTTCCAATTTATTTAAGATAACATTTACCTTAAATAGAGAAAGAAATAAATATTAACCAAAACAAAATTCTTTTGAATTTTATTTAAGACACTTACCTTAAATAAAGAAATAAAGAAATAAATATGAAAATTATATATTTATTTGTTCATTTAGAGAGAGAGTTTCATTGGATAATTAACCCAAGTATGCTTTGGGCTTGTTCTAAGTATGCGACGTTGTAGGTTCACACAACGTTGGCAATAAAACTAAAATCTCAATTTTAGCCCACAAATTATAAATGGCTTTTAGCAAGACATTATGACTACCCAAATTGTATGAAACCCGATAATCCGACATAAGCTAATCCACAATATATATTGTAGTCCTTTTGTCACATAATATCTTGATTGAACATAAGTATGGTTTATGTAGTCCTTATATTATTCAATCATATCATTTCTCAATCCTAAGTAAACTGATACTCATAACTCTTTATCAACTCATTCTAGCATGACCATGTATTTTTTCTAAGTTTAACTTATCGAGGGGCCCATAACTATATTCTTATAATAAATAAGGGACAAATTCTTTCTCAATCACTCACATTCCTCATTCTATATTCAATCATAACCTATTGTACCATCCGGTTGATGTTCAAATATGTCATAATATAAAACTTATTATACAGGAAACCATATTTCAGGTCAGATGACTAAAATAATACTACCATAATGAGAATTGCTTATGACAATTATCCATGTAGTATTCTCTTAGTAGGTCGATCCAGTACATCATTTCTCAAATATATACCTATAAGTTGACTTAATATCTCATATACATTATTAGTAAAATATAATTATCAATTAACATCATATTAGTCTTTATTCATTATTGTTCTAATGATAATGTCTGACTAGGGATAATTTAGAATAGAATTCAAGTATCACCTAAGAGTTTTACTATTAAGTCACATACTTGATGACCTTATGTAGAATTAACTATTTAAGGAACTTATAAGAAATAGCCAGCAATAAAGAAAATGTATGTTTATGTATAAATGAAATATCAAAATATGGTCATTACATAATTGGCTTAAGGCATACCACTAGCAAATAGGACCTTAGATAATCTTATTCGGAGTATTTGTATAAATAGGCCAAAGCAATGATATTTTGCCATAACATAAGCAAAATTTTCTTATAACAAAATTGTTCACAATACAATAAGTAGATCTCCATTTTCTATTGTATACATGAAATATCTTAATTATGCTTTGAATTGGTGAAGCTTCCAAAGGTACCTGGTCTTAGTGTAGCAAAGCAAGTGCAAGAGGTGCAAACAAAAATCAAGAATAAGCTAGATAAAGCCAATGCAAAGTACAAGATGGAGGCAGACAAGCATAGGCGGTTCAAAATATTTGATGTTGGAGATGAAGTGATGATGTTCATTAGTAAGGCTAGAATGCAAGATGACCATAGCAAACTTTAACAAAGGAAGTATGAACCATACAAGATTGTTAGGAAAATCAATATTAATGCTTATGTGGTTGACTTGCCAAGTTGGATAGGAATTTCAAAGACCTTCAATGTTACTGTTTCTTACCCTATTACATCTAGACATGAATCATATATATTTAGAAAGTAACTCAAGTACGAGTTATTTGCAAATAGAGGTGAATGATGAAGACCACTTTTTGAAGATTTAGACAGTGCATGACTGTGTGGATGTGTGACACGACTGTGTCTGCGTGTGAGAAAAACATGATAAACAATCAAGGCTTTGATACGATTGCTTGCCATTTTTAGCACGACTGTGCCTAAGCAGATTTTAAGCATTAGATGTATATAGTCATACACCTATTTAAACACAGCCATGTGTAATGGATAATATTTTCTTAACGAGTAGATTTTCTCTATTTTTTTTTGGAATATTATTTTACTGCCTACTATACTCATATTATGCGTGGGTATAAATACATGTTTTAATATTTGTTTTGAAGACTTTTATCACTTTATCAAATTTATTAATAAAAAATTTAAGTTTTTGCTTTACTTGTT
Source organism: Mallotus nudiflorus (assembly GCA_947683625.1). Taxonomy (NCBI): domain Eukaryota; kingdom Viridiplantae; phylum Streptophyta; class Magnoliopsida; order Malpighiales; family Euphorbiaceae; genus Mallotus; species Mallotus nudiflorus. The sequence goes on along the minus strand of CANTUR010000256.1, from coordinate 547,939 downwards.
CTCTAAATTGAGAACTGGATCTTTAGTTTGAGGCTTGTTTATCTTTATTGATCAGTCGTGTATTGATCAATCACAGTACATGCTACGCCACTCATAAAGATACTCTTAAAACAAAGAAGGCATAATATATCCATGACCCTCTTTATTTGTTAGTTTGAGATCTCAACTTATAATTTTATCATTTTAACACCTTAACTTACCCAAAATACAATCTTAAAATCTTTGTCAACATATATGGTATGAAATAGCGAATCAACATATGTCATATCTTAAGGATTTAATTGACTACAAACTACAAGTAGAAATATAAAACTAACAAAAAGTGGTAAGTACATGAAGTGATAAATGCATTATGTTATTAAATTAGTGCAAATTAGACAAATTTAAGTATTGAAATAGTAAAACTATAAGTTAAAGTATTAAATTAATAAATTATGCCAAGTTACAAATGTATTATGCCAACAAAGAATTAGAGTGTTGATATTATAAGTAACTCGAGACATAATTTTTTGAAAATACTTATAATATACTCGAAAATTATGAGACTGAACAAGGGAGAAAAATCGTGCGATACTTAACATTTAGGAGTTGTTATTAACTTATTGATGCCTACTCTCTTTATATAAATATTGTACATTTGTTGAATAGGTGCAATAGCCTGGGGGTGATAGCAATCAATGCTCATCAGCTCAAAACAGGAAACATTTTAGCAGTTGCAATATAACAGGGGATGAGAAAGGTAAAGGAGAAGGAACACGAAAAAGGGTTAGCTATCCAATTAAATTGGAATAAGATAAAAGTAAAAGGTCCAAAAAGAGTTTTTTTTTTTTTCTTCTTTTATTGATTATTATGTAGATAATGATTTTAGATTCGAGTAATTTTGTCTTTGCAATGGAAAGGCTCCTTTATTGTTTTTCTTTCTTCCTTTTTCTCTGAGTTTTCGCACGGGCTTGCGACTTGTAAATTTTGTGGAGTAAATGCCAAAAATAATGAGTAATTTTGGAATAAGCATGGTGCACGTGTCATTTAACTCCCGAAATTTGGCTGCATTCTTTTCGTTCTTCTTCAACTTTTCATTGTTGATATGTCGTTTTATAAATAATTAGATGCTTCTTTCATTTTTCTTATTTTATTTTTTAAAATTATTAATATTTAAAATTTATTAAATTGTTATTAATTTAAATAAAATTATAAAAATAATTAAAATTTTATAATAATTAATTTAATATGATTATATGTACTACTTATCATATCAGTTGTCTTAATTCTAATTTCATTTTTAGTTATATTAGTTGTCTTTAAGCTATTACAATTAGCATCCCAATAAATTACCTTAATTTATTAGAATTTAATATATTACAATTTTTTAAACTCACTTTTAACTAAATTATTTCATTCATTTATAAATAAATTATTTTGATAACTTAATTTATAATTTTTTAGCTAATTTATATGTATAAATAGTTCTATTTTAATTTATAAAATATTATTAAAAAATTCTAAATACTGCTAAAAACGTTCACAAATTTTATTTTTAATAATTTGAAATGTCTAAATAGTTCATTTAAATTAAAATAGATAAAGTGTCAAATTTAAGGAATGATTGATAAGTAAACTTTGCATTTCTTATATTATCTAGAATTTCATCATTGCCTTGAACTTTATATTAATTCATGCATGGTGTTTAATTTATTGATTAAGTAGCAGTGATTATTTGATCTAAACTATTTGATCTAAATCTAATTGGCAATCACTATTACTTCTCTTAATTAATAGAGTTGGATGCAACTATACTCAATATTAATATGAAAAATATTGTAATGATTAATATTAAATTGATTTAGATCTATATGATGATCGATGATACAATTACACTCAATATAAATATGAAAAATATTATAGTGATTAATATTAAATTGATTTAAATCTATATGATGACCGATAATATAATTTAAATTTATTTTGTTATATTTTATTATTTTTATTAAAATTTAAAAAGTAAAATTATTTGAAATGCAATATATTATTATTTTGGTTTAGATGATTAGTAAACAAAATCAATTAAATTTTTAATAATTATGTTCGATTAATATATGTACAAAAAAGTATCAAATGGATTTTCTTTTTGCACTTAGATGACCTATGATACACTATTATTTGCACTTTAATGACGACCTAGTGATATCATTAAATAATCTTTTGTGATAGATGATGTGGTGCCACGTCATCTACCATGTGTGTGTCATGTCATACCTTTGCAAATGTCAGCTATCACGTAGGATTTACTTAACGGTGTTACAAACTTTGTCACTAAAATGTTGATGATGAGGTACCAGAGGTCACCAAAAAAAAAAAAAAACCACAGTCCTCTCATGCTAAAAGTGCTAAATCACAGAGTACTTTTTTATATTTTTCTTTTTTTTTAATTAATTGAAAGGTTTTATAATTTAGACATTGATAGGTTGCACATTAAGAACAATTCTTCTATTTTAAATTAGATGAAAATAAATTTTACAAAATAAAAATAAATTTTACAAATTAACGACAACATAATTTGAATTATACATCTTAGAATGTTTTTAAAAATGAGTGATTATTAATTTTTAAATACAATACTTGAACTTGAAAGTTTATTTAAAAAAAATAATTTGTTTTGCCACTTATAACAACTGACTATGTATATAGAGGTAAAGTGCAAATTGAACCCTCAACTTTATTTTAAAATTTTTATTTGACCTTAATTTTTTTATCTCATCGTTTGGATCTTAATTTTTTAAAATTGGATTTTTTAGATGCTCCTTTAAACGATTGTTACAATTAAGTCTAAAAATAAAAAAAAAAGTTTAATTTAACATTAATTAATAATAATTAGTTTGAATGATAATGAGAATTGATGAAATTAGTTTTAAAATATATATTTATGGATTTTTTTTAATTTTTAAGTTTATAAAAATCATTTTATAATTTTTTTTTCAAAAAAAGTTAAAATTAATTTTATAGATATAAAAATTTTTAGAAATTAAAATTTTTACAACCAAGTCATATTTAGTAACAAAGAATTGAAAATTTTGCTATACTTTCAATAATTTTTAAAAAATTTACAGAATTATATTTATTTTGAAAGTAATTTTATCAATTTATATTGCTATTAGAGTTAACTTTATTAGTTAATGTTAAAGTTAAATTTTCATTTAATTTTTAGATTTAATAACAATAATTTTTCAAAGAAAAGTTCAATATTATTTAATTTTCATAGATATATATATATATATATATATAAGGTGGAATTAGGGGTGAAATTGGGTAGGATAATACACGTAGGACGGTGGTGGTCGGCCTTGGCCACCCATCATGCGGCGGACCGCATCATTGAACTCATTCTACCTGTGGCCCCCGTCACCACTGGGGCGGTGAGAGCAAGACATCAGACTCTCTGTCTTCGTTTGTGTGCAATAAGTTGTACACATCAAGGTAATAAAATAAAATATATTATATTATATGAATTGAAGGAACGTGCAAAAATGAGAATAAATTAAAAATATATTTATATATATGGAGTTGGCGTAACCAGCAAAAGGAGAGATCCTTTTGAGGGACCTGTCAGGATCTTTAACACTTTTTGACATTGACCCCTCTTCTACCCGCAGTTCTCTCTCTGTCTTCCTCTCTCTCTCTAAGTTTTTGGTATTATGCCTTTTCATTTTTATGTCTGTTAAGTTATAAATTTATTTATGATTCATGAACGTTGTTGGTCAATTTAATTATATCAAAATAAGATGTTGCTCATTTGAAGAATTACAACGAGCAATTGAGTGATAATTTATTTTTAAATATATTTTAAAATACATAATTTAATTTGTATCTTCATGGATTTAAAAAAAAGAAATTTCTTATTATACAGGTTATTAAAATTTAAATCACATTATCTTTTTATTAATAAAAAAAATGAGTTAAAATTGAACATCTCCTTTATGAATTTGTTGAATTTATATATTTTTCATGTAATTTTTTTTTCATATTTCACATTTTTTATAAAATTTTAATTTTATTAAATTTGTAATTCATGATTTGTTTTTTGAATAATTAATACCTTTCACCCTTTTCAATTTTATTTTTGGTTTATAGTTGGTCAATAAAAATAATTTAAAATATATATTTGTGATGATAATGTGTAAATGAGTGTGTTTATCATCTTATTAATTAGAATTTGAAGTTTAATTGATATCATATAATAAAATATTATTTTATGTAATTTTTATATTTTATTAAATCTTTGTAACATTAAAAAAACTTAATATTATAGTGAGAGCTGATTAATATTACTAATTAAAATTTAAGAATTAAAATCTTTGCACTCCATTCTCTTTTAAGATATTTTTATTCACCTAAACATTCTCTTCAACTTCACTCATGTCTCTCCTTCTATCTCTCACTCTCCACTACTACTGATATATTCTTTTTCCCATTTAAAATATACATAGACGCTCACCCCTTTTTAAACTAAGGTGTGAATCACAAGTTTCTTTCAGAGGGACATGAACTATCATTACCCTCATGTAGGTACTAATTCTAACATATTCTCCATTGAAAACAAATTAATTACAATACTTTCTAGACCCTCCAATATTGCACATACATTAAGAATATTATGATTGAAAACCGCAAAATTTGGACCAATTTGATGGAATTCTCTTGCTCCCTCTTTCTAAATTGAAGTTATACATTAAACCAAAAAGTTATATATTTATGGGCACTCGTATATATCGCTAGCTGTGACACAATGAAAAAAAGAAGAAGATAATTTTAGTATTATCCTTAAAATTTAAGATGCATTGAGATAAAGTTATTGTACAATAATTTAAATAGATATAATATGTAAATATTTTTTTAATAATATAATTATTAAAAATGATTTTTTTGCGCCACGCAAAATACTATAGCGCTCGCGTTGTGTAGCATATAACTTTATCCTATATTTATATTTCTCTAGAAATATATATGTCGTTATATGATATGATGATTGATATAATTTTGGAGTGGATATGTATATGATATTATCTGTTGAAAAAGCAAGTTACTGATTGAGAATTGCAACAAGATTTATATAATTTCTCAAATTTATATTGAATCATCATTGTTATAATAAAATAATAAAAATATAATAAATAACATACGGTTATGAGTTTTTTCACTTTCAAATTTGTGATTTTTTCTTATTATTTTGAGATGTCCATTTTTTTGTTACGTTAAATAATAATTTGTACTCTATAAATTATTGTTATTATTATGAATGTGAATGAATAATTTATTATTTATGAGAAAATAATTTTTAAATAATTAAAAAAATTCTCTATATAAAGAGATTGAAATTCATTAATGAGTAGATGAAGAAAAAGATAGATTACTTTCCAAATTCTTTCAATATTATTGTTCTTCAAATTCTTTCTAAATTCTCTTAAAATTATTCTACTATAAAATATTTTTCTTCTAATTAAATATTACTAAATTCAAGTTTAGTTCTATAACAAACTAAGCAATTCAATCTTTATTTCATAATACGTTATCAGTAAGAAAAGCTCTCGATCAAAACAATAAGGTACATATTTCTTAATATTTAATATTTATGAATATATTATTTGATTATATATTATCATAAATGACTATGCCTCTTACTAATTTATATATATTCATATTTATATTTATTTTTTCAATCTAACTTTATGTTAATTGTTATTTTTACTAACTGTACCATTGATACAAAAATTGCTATAAATGGTTCTAACATTATGGATGGTTATGCCTCCTACCAATTTATATTTATGTATATTTATATTTTTTTTATTATTTATGTTAATGGAAAGCTATACCCCATTTTATATTAATGGACGGTTTTGCCCCATATTTATACATATCGTTATGTTAACTCACTTACTATAAATAGTCATATCAATATTATTTATTAATTTTACTTTATATAATATATTTCTCAATATATTATATTAAAAAAATTCTAACGGCTATATTTTTCATTATAAATAAACAAATTATAAATTTTATTTATTCACACAAATTCATACATTTTTTCTTTCTCTCTTTACTCTAAATTGTAAACATGATTTGGTATATTAGTATTTGTGTTTTGATTATGAATATTATAATAGTTTTAGGAATAATTCATATGGAAGATGATTTTCTATTTGATATAATTTTAAGTATTATTGTATCATTTTTTGTACTGCTATTATTTCTTGCAATATTCATTCATGATATAATTAATTAGTAAATTCTGATTATGTTTGATTTTTTTTAGTAGTCATCAAATTTATGAATTCTAATTGAGTTATATATGTTTTTTAATAGTTATCATAATGACAAATCTAATAATGCTTGAGTTCATTACTCTTGACATCACAAGAAAAAGTTATATGTCTTGGATTCTAAATGTAAAAATGCATCTTCAATCAATGGGGTTAATTGATACCATAAAAGAAAAAAATAACACCTCATTGCAAGATAAGGCCAAGTCTATAATTTTTCTCCATCGTCATCTTGATGAAGGATTAAAATATGAATATTTGACTATCAAAGATCCAAGTGTTCTTTGGAAGGATCTAAAAGACAGATATGATCATCAAAGAGATGTAATACTACCAGTAGTCACTGATGAATAAAGAGCTTTACGCTTTCGAGATTTCAAACAAGTGAGTGACTATAATTCTGCAATGTTCATAATAGTATCACAATTAAAATTCTGTGGACAGACAGTCACATATGAGGATATGTTGGAGAAAACTTACTCCACATTTCATGCATCCAATGTTACACTGCAACAACAATATAGGATGCAGAGATTTAAAAAATATTCTAAACTAATTTCATGCCTACTGGTAGCTGAGAAAAATAATGAACTCTTGATGAAAAATCATCAGTCCGGTCCCACTGGCTCAGTTCCATTTCCATAAGAAAATGCTACAAATTATTCCAAATATAAAAATTATAATAGCCATGGACATGGGAGAGGTAGAGGTCGTGGACGTGGAAGAAGTCAATTCTTTGGCTGTGGTCATGGAAATAAATATAATAATACTCCATAACAAACTCAAACTCAAACTCAAAAGAAGTTAAAATCAGTCATCAGTGATGTTCAAGAAAGGCCCCAACATAAGTCTGAAACTGTGTGTTTCAAATGTGGTAGTAAAGGACACTGGACACGAGTTTGTCGTACACCACCACATCTTTGCCAATTTTATAAGGCATCATTGAAAGACAAAGAAAAGGAAATAAACTTCAATGAGCATTATACTCCTGTTAATGATACAACTCATCTAGATGTTTCTGATTTTATTAATGATTTTATTAACAATGGAAATTGAGACATTTATAATTTTAAGTCTGTTGTTAGTACCTATTTTATTTTCAATTCTGAAGAATATGTTATTGTTATGTATGTTATTTTCAAATTAAATAAAATTTCTTACTTTACAATTATTTTATGTTTTTACCTTAATTGATTAATTATGTGTTTATCTATTTTAAAGTTTAATATGGATTGTACTCAACATAAAGACAATATTGGAGATCTCTGCATATTAGATAGTGGTACTGCACATACTATCTTGAAAAATAGAGATTATTTCTCTAAAATAAAGCCCATAAAGGTAGTTGTAAAAACAATATCAGGTCCTATAGATTTGATTAAAGGAATTGGTAAAGCTAAATTTATGTTACCAAATGGAACAAAATTTATAACTGATGAAGCTTTGTTTTCACCAAAATAAACAAGAAATTTATTGAGTTTTGATGACATATATCGAAATGGGTGTGATACCCAATCCATTACTATAAATGGTAATAAATATTTAAATATAGTTTTCTATGAATCAGAAAAAATACAAGTATTGGAAAGACTGTCAAAACTCCCTACTGGATTGCATTACATGTATATACATGTAATTGAATCACATATGGTAGTAAAAGAAAAATCTTATGATCCTTCAATAATAAATTTATGGCATAACAGATTAGGTCATCCTGGATCAGTAATGATGTGAAGGATAATTAAGAATTCATATGGGCATCCATTGAAAGGGTAAAGAATTCCTCCATTAAATGAAATGTCATGTACAACTTGTTCTCTCAAAAAATTAATCTTGAGGCCTTCACCATCTAAAATTCAGAATGAATCACCTATGTTTCTTGAAAGAATTCAAGGTGATATATATGGGCCAATTTACCCACTATATGGACCATTCAGATATTTTATGGTATTAATTTATGCTTCTAGTAGATGGTCATATGTTTGTCTATTGTCAACTTGTAATGTTGCATTTGCAAGGTTGCTAGCTGAAATTATTAAATTATGAGCATAATTCCCTGATTATACAATCAAAAGGGTAAGACTTGATAATGCTGGTGAATTTACATCTTAAGCATTCAATGATAATTGTATGTCTACTGGTTTCATTATTGAGCATCCTGTTGCCCATGTACATACTCAAAATGATTTAGTTGAATCATTGATTAAACGCCTTAAGCTTATTGCTAGACCATTAATAATGAGAACAAAGCTTCCTATTTCAATTTGGGGTCATGCAATCCTACATGCTACTTCATTAATTCGCATCATACATAGTGCATATCATAAATACTACCCACTACAATTGACATTTGGTCAAGAGCCAAATATTTCCCATCTTAGAATTTTTGGTTGTGCAATATATGTACCCATTGCGCCACCTCAGCACACAAAAATGGGTCCTCAACGAAGATTGGAAATTTATGTTGGGTTTGAAACACCCTCGATTATTAGATATCTTGAACCTTTAATTGGTGATGTTTTTACAGCACGTTTTGCTGATTACCAATTTAATGAGGTTGTTTTCCCAACATTAGGAAAAAGGGAGAAAGAAGGGAAAAGAGATATTTCATGGAATGAACCATCATTATTTCATCTGGATCCTCATACAAAACAATGTGAATTAGAAGTGCAAAAGATTGTGCACTTACAAGAAATTTCAAATCAATTGCCAGATGCATTTATTGATACAAAAAGAGTAACTAAATCATATATACCAACAGTCAATGCTCTTGCTCGTATTGAAATTCCAGAGATAAAACTTGAGAGTAAAAACACTCATGAGTCTAAAATAAGCCAAAAGTGTGGAAGACCAATTGGTTCTAAGGATAAAAATCCTAGAAAGAGAAAGGGAGTAAATAATCATATTAATAGTAAGGAAAATATCTCTGAAGAAATAGAAAATAAAGAAAGTCATAAAATATTTTCATATACTGTTGCATGTGAAATCATAAATGACAAAGATGATCCTAAACCAAAATCAGTCATGGAATGTCAAAATAGGCATGATTGGATAAAATGGAAAGATGCTATACAGGCTGAATTAGACTCACTAAACAAGCGAAATGTTTTTGGGCCAATTATTCCTATGCCTAAAACTGTGAAACTTGTAGGATTCAAGTGGGTCTTTGTACGAAAGGGAAATGAGAAAAATGAAATAATAAGGTACAAAGTTAGACTTGTAGCTCAAGGTTTTTCACAAAGGCTGAGAATTGATTATGATGAAACGTATTCTCCTGTTATGGATGCAATTACATTCAAGAATTTGATTAGCCTAGTAGTTTCTAAGAAATTAGAAATGCGTCTTATGGATGTTGTAATTGCTTATTTATACGGATCATTTGATAATGACATTTATATGAAAATCCCTGAAGGATTTAAAATGCCTAAAGCATTAAGTACAAAACCCAAAGAAATGTATTCGATCAAGCTCCAGAGATCTTTATATGGGTTAAAACTATCTGGATGCATGTGGTATAATCGTTTAAGCGATTATTTGATTAATAAAGGATATGTGAGTAATATTATCTGCCCATGCATTTTTATTAAGAAAACAATATTCGGATTTGTGATTATAGCTGTATATGTTAATAATTTAAATATCATTGGAATAGAAAATGAGATCCATAAAGCAACAATATACTTAAAGGAAGAATTTGAAATGAAAGATCTTGGAAAAACCAAGTATTGCTTTGGTTTACAAATTGAGCAAATGCACAATGGGATATTCGTGCATCAATCAAATTACACAGAAAAGATATTGAAATGCTTTGATATGGATAAAGCAAATCCTTTAAGTAATCCATTGGTCATCAGATCACTCAATATTGAGACTAATCCATTTCGACCCTGTGAAGAAAATAAAGAAATTCTTGATTCTGAATTTCCATATCTTTGTACCATTAGAGCTCTAATGTATCTTGCTAATTGTACTAGACCTGACATTTCTTTTACAGTCAATTTATTAGCAAGGTTCAGTTCAACTCCAATAAAAAGGCATTGGAAAGGGATCAAACATATACTTCGATACCTTTGAGGAAATGTTAATTTGGGTTTATTTTATGCTAACAATTCAAAATAATAATTGATTGGTTATGCAGATGTAAGGCATTTATCTTATCCTCATAAAGTGAAATCTCAAACAGGCTATGTGTTCACAAATAACAAAACTACAATTTCTTGGTGTTCCTAGAAACAAACACTTGTTGCTACTTTTTCAAATCATTATGAGATTATTGCACTACATGAAGCAAGTAAAGAGTGTGTATGGATTAGATCAATGATACATCATATTGAAGAATCTTGTGGTTTTTCAGTCAACAAAAGTCCAATAATTTTGTATAAAGATAATGCAGCATGCATTGCATAGTTAAGGGAAGGATATATCAAAAGTGATAGAACCAAACATATACCTCCAAGATTCTTTTTATACACTCATGAGCTAATAAAAGATAATCATATAGATATCAAGTATATTCAGTGTAGCAAGAATTTAATTGATCTTTTCACAAAGGCACTTCCAACTACAATCTTTAGAAAACATGTTCACATTATTGGAATGCGACATCTGCATACTATGTGAAGGAAGATTATACATATCAACTTGAGAGGGAAAAAATCATGCATTGTACTCTTTTTCTTTAAGTTAAAGTTTTTCCCACTGGGTTTTATTTAGCAAGGTTTTAACAAGGCAGTTGCAAAATATTGTTATTCAAGGGGGAGTATTATGAATGTGAATGAACAATATATTGCTTGTGAATGAACAATACTTGTGAATGAACAATATATTGCTTGTGAGAAAATAGTTCTCAAATAGTGAAAAGAAAATCTATATATAAATAGATTGAAATTCATTAATGAGTAGATGAAGAAAAAGATAGATTACTCTCCAAATTCTTTCAATATTATTGTTCTCCAAATTCTCTCCAAACTCTCTTTAAATTCTCTTAAAATCATTCTACTATAGAATATTTTTCTTCTAATTAAATACTACTAAATTTAAGTTTAGTTCTATAACAAACTAAGCAATTCAATCTTTATTTCACAACAGTTATTATGTTTTATTAATTTTTTATAATATAATATTACTGTAGTGATTTCTTATCTAACTAACCATTATGATCTCATAATAACTTAAAATTTTAATTGTATTAAGAATTAAAAAGAATTTTATAGAAATGATATTTGGTGGTCTCTCTTTGTTTCCTATTTTTGAACAGTGAAGTAGATCTTATTATTTTCTTCTTCAATGTTGATTCTATCTTGGAATGTGCAAGGATTGGGCAACCCACAAACTGTCAAAGTTTTAAAGAAATTAATTACACAAGAAAAGCTGTATTTGATCTTCCTCATTGAGACAAAATAGAAAAGCAATAACCTAGAGTTTCTAAAGCAAAAAAGGGGTTTCACAAACAGTGCTTATGTTGAACCATAGGGACAATCTGATGGCTTTTGTCTATAGTGGCGCGATGACTAGGATGTTCAAATCAAGTATACATCTGCTAACTTAATTAACATTCTGATAAATGAGAATACTCAATGGCAATTTACTAGAGTTTACGGAAGCTCGAGGAGAGAACAACGTTAACAAGTTTGGAATCAAATTAAAAATCTAGATCAGAAAGGCTTTCCACCATGGCTGCTCGTAGGAGACTTTAATGCTTGTACTTTAGAAGATGATAAACTAAGAGGTAACCCTTTTTCTCTCTCCCAACTTCAAGATTTCAATGCTATTCTTGAGGACTATTCCATCCTAGATCTAGGTTTTAATGGTGGAAAGTACACTTGGCACAATAAAACAATCTAGCTTAAATAACATATAAGCACGATTGGATCATGTTATAGCTAACTTTAAATGGTGAATCTAACATGAATACGCAAGGGCAGTCTATGGCTTTATCCTTGACTTCAATCACCGTTCTCTTCTAATCACCATTGAGCCTAAGCAACCTACTAAGTACAACCTTTTCATTTACAAAGCTAAGTAGGAAACTGATACAGGATGGAAAGATTTAATCCAATAGTCTTGGCTTGAACAAATCGAACCTCAACCAGGGCATACCCTTTTTGAGGAAAAACTCACTTTTTTAAGATCACAGCTTGTCAACTAGGCAAAGAACATAAAAAAAATATCATCGCTCCACCCACACAATCTTTTAAATATAAATTCGAGAAGATAATGATATGAATCTTCACTGACAAATCAAAAGAAGATGCAACATCTGCCCAAATAAACATTGCTAACCACTGGCATAATAAAGAAATCTTTTGGAAAGAATGTTCACAAATACAAAGGCTTAAAGATGATGACCATAACACTAGATTCTTTTACCTCACTATGGTCCAATGTAGACAATGAAACCAAATTTTCAAAATCAAAGACAACAATGGCAGATGGATAATATAGGAAGGCAACATCAAATATTTGGTTGTTTAACACTTTTAAAACCTCTTCAAAAGAACACTAGTCTATGTTGCCAACACTTTCTACCACATCACCCCCACACTTGTTATTAATGAGATGAACAGAGACCTTATGCTAGACTTAATTGATAATGAAATAAAATTTGCTATCTTTGGCATGGGAAGGTTTAAATCCCCTAGACCCGATGGTTTTTAGGCATCTTCTACCAAAATCACTAGGCCACCATCTTCACTGAAGTCATTTCCTTTGTCAAATCCTTCTTTTAAACTAGAAAACTCACTCCTCACCTAAAATGCACAACCATAGACCTTGTTCCTATGTCTGAACACCCTTAAAAGCTTTGGAGAGTATCGCCTCATAAGCTGCTATAAATACATCTATAGCATCCTCATCAATGGCTCTCTTATAACCACCTTCCATCTATAGCAAGGCATAAGACAAGGTCACCTACTATCACCCTATCTTTTTATACTTATTGCTAATTACCTCTCAAGACTTATTAATCATGCTTATAACAACAACCAACTTAAAGGCATTTGAATCACCATGTATTGTCCTACCTCCATACATTCATTATTTACTAATGACACTGTTTTATTTAGTGAGGCTACCCATGAAGAATCACTTTTGTTCAAACAACTCCTTCACACTTACACTACTTCTTTAGGACAATGCTTAAACTTAAGCAAATCTGAACTCATCTTCAGTAAAAACACATAATTTGAAGACAAATAACTCATCACTACACTTATAGGTATTAGAGAATCAAGCTACTTTACTAAGTACCTTAGCATTCTTATTGATTGGGGTCAAACTAAAAAAGCTCTTTTCTCTTTCCTTATTCAGAGAACTCAAGCAAAGCTCCATTTATAGAAAAGTAGATTTCTCACCCAAGCTAGCTGTGAAACTCTTATCAAAGTAGTCATTCAAACTTTCCTAGCTTTTGTTATATAAGTGTTTATACTCCCATTTAGCATCATAAAAAAATTGAGGAGTTAATCAAAAAATTTTGGTGGTCTCAAGGCATAACTAAATGAAAATTACACTAGATAAAATGGGAAACCATAATGGAAGTTAAGAAGAATGAAGGTCTCAATTTTTTATAGATGGAGCTTTTCAACACCGCCATGCTAGCCAAACTTGCTTAGCAACTAGTTAAGAACCCTAGCACCCCTTGTGTCTGCTTATTGAGAGGTATCTACCACCCATCCACTAATTTTATGCAAGCTAATCAATGTAAGAAAGCTTCTTGGATTTGGAGCAGCTTAATAAAAGCTAAAAAACTCATTACAGATGGCTCCGACTGGAACGTGAAATCAAGTAATGGAATTTGCATTTGGTTTAACCCTTGGATCCCCTCAATCCCAAACTTCAAAATTACCTCCCCAATGCCAAATAACATTGATGTTCTTCTTGTCAAAGATCTCCTTGATAAGACCATAGGTACCTAGAACAATAATATACTTTCATCTCTTTTTACTATAAAAGATTACAGTGCTATATAGTGCATACCAGTCCATTATTGTTTAGGAAATGACTCCCTGGTTTGGAATTTTGATAAAAGAGGTAACTACAGTACTAAATCAGGCTATAAAATTCTAAAGTAACAATAAAACCAACTCACTCTCACAGCCTCAAGTTCATCTTCTCCTCACCGTAATTCCACTCTTTGGAACTTTATTTAGTAGCTTAACATCCCTTAGAAAGTTAAAGTGAACATCTGGAGATGTGCCCAGGATGCCATAGCAACCAAAGAAGCCCTTTCTTATAGAGGTTGCATCTTTAACTTAACCTATTGCAAATGTCATCAAAATCCTGAAACACTTGAACATTTCCTTTTCTTGTGTGATAACTCCAAACACACCTGGTATGCTAGCTCCCTTGGGTACATTTTGAATATGCCTTATGATGGGGGGGGGGGGGTGAATAAGGCAAATGAAGGATTTTAGAAAAATAAAAATGAATTTAAGGAATGAACAATAATTGAAAGAGAATAGAGTAAGAAGAATAATGAATATAGAAATTTAAGGAGTTCAGATTCTTAACAATCCTACGTCTTCACTTAACTTATCCCCAAGTTAGGATTTTTCAATACGTATAATCTTATTCATAAGATTGAGATTACAAGAGTTTGCTGCTCACCCTTCAACCTTACACAAACAGTAGTTTTAAGGCTGACTCTTTAACCAAACAAAAAAAGTTTCTAGGCTAACTCTTCAACCAAACAGATAAGAGTTTCTAGGCTCACTTTTAAACTAATTTCCAAGTATTTTAATGGCTAAAAACTTAAACCAATTCCACTAGAAATATACCTTACTTCTTTTCTAATCTATCCCAAGAATTAGATAAAGATAAAGTCCTTTTTATCATACAACCAACTCTCACAATAGTTAATTAATATAAAGAAAAAAAAATGAAGCTTAATGAATGCTTAAAGAGTTTTATTTATAGTCAAAGAGTAATGTAATGTGTTGTTCTTGTTATCACAACTCTAAAGCACATATATATAGACCAAACTTAAAAAATATGGTTGTTAAAGCCAATGATTATGTCTCTAATGTCTTTTTCTTTTAAAAAATTTAAAAATATGTCCGTTGGATGTTTTTGAAGTTACTGTCACCATGGAAGTAAGGCTTCAGCCATAACCTACTATTGAGACAAGCTTTCTGTCACCATGGCAGCCTTGCTTCAGTCATAGCCTACTGTTCATATTATGTATCCAACATCTCTTTTCTTAATTTAAAAAATATGTTCGTTGGGCTGTCACTATAGAAGTAGAGTTTCAGTCACAGTCTACTATTGGGCTTGGTTTTTTGTCATTATAGCAGCCTTGTTTTAGTTGTAGCTTACTGTTGAGCTCACCATGGCAGCCTTACTTTAGTCACAATTTAGTTGAGCTTAATTTTGACTTGGCTTTCATTGAGAGTAATATTGTACCTATGCTTATAATCACACTTAAATAAACATATTAAATGCTCAAAATTATGTTTATTAAGATCGAAATTAAAATTAATTATTGCTAAGGTCAACACATTCCTAATAATTAAGGTTTCCAAAATTTTCACAGTTGGTGGTTAAACATTGCTAGCATGCTTAACAGTTTAAATAAATCTCATCTTATGGAACTCATAGCTTCTATATGTTGGTACATTTGGAAGGCTTGCAACAATACCTCTTTACTGGTTCTTGAGAGGATAAATTTTGTATTGCTTCCTTAGCATCTGAATGGTGAAAATCTCTCTCAGAAACTCGGTTAATTTCCTAACCTCTCCCTACCCAGCCCCTAGTTACTTCTTCAAACCAAACTACAAAATGGCAACCTCCCACAAAAGGAACATGGAAGATCAATTGTGATGCTTCTTACACTAGATCTTCTAACAAATGCAACACGAGTTTTATTGTTAGAAACACAACTGGCAGTGTTCTTTTTCTAGTAACCTCTACCTTTTCTTGCTCCTCTCCCTTTCAAGCCAAGCTCCTTGCTATTAAAGAATCTGTGAAACATGCTTAAAAATTTCTCCTCATCCCTTTCATAGTTGAATCAGACTATCAAAATGCCATCAACCTGTGCAGTGCTACTATTGATGCCCTCCCTTGGGAAGTTGAATCATTGGTTCTTGAAATTCAATAGCTCATCTCCCCTTTTTGTGCCTTATTTTTTCTTTTACCTATAGATGTAGCAATAGAGTAGCTGATTGGCTAGACAAAATAGCTCTGTTTTTTTTTAGTGGTCTCTTTAATATCCACTAAGATTTACTATATTTAATTTCCCTAGACTCTATTGTATCTCCTTAGTTTCTTTTATGCATTTGATTTAATAAAAAAAAGAATTAAAAGATATAATTTTTAAATAAATCTATAATAAAAATTAGTTTGATAAAATTAAAAGAATTGAATATTATGAAAAAGTGAAAGATAGTTTTACTAAATAAACAAAGTATAAATATATACAAAATGTATAACAATTGTATAATACTAAATATAATAGATTTGATATTTAAGAAGAAACTACATAACTATATATTGTTACATAGAGTATACCTCTAATATCTCATTCAAACTGATAGAGATCAAACAAAGCTTGTCAATAATGAACTCAAAGGCATTTTTTGATAATGGTTTTGCCATTATATCTACAAGTTGATCATAAGAAGAGATAGGACTAACTGCAAGATGCTTAGCTTGAACTTGTTTGCGAATAAAATGGAAATCAACTTTGATATGTCTGGTTTGAGCACTAAAAACAACATTAGAAGAAAGGAAAATAACCTTTAAGTTTTCATACCATATGCGAGGGCTCCTAATCAACTGAACACCAAGTTCTTGAATGAGTTTAACTATCTATTTGAGATTAGTTACAATATTTGTAATGGCTCAAAATTCAGATTTAGTTGAAGATTTAGCAATAATTTATTATTTTTTTTAGTGACTAGCCAATAAGATTAGACCCTAAATAAATCAATGAACTACTTGTAAAGCATCTATCATTTAGAAAACTAGCCCAGTCAGCATATGTGAAGGCACTAATCCATTAAATGAACTTTTTTGAACAAATTATAAGAAACAATCCCTATTAGATATTGAAATACCCTTTTTAAAGCTTGCTTATGCATTGTTGTTAGACAATGCATAAATTATGTCAATTTATTAACAACAAACAATACATTGAGATGAGTCATAGTTATAGATTGGAGGCTACCAAAACATTAATGATATTTAGTTCCATTATATATATTTAACAAAGTACCTATACCTTTTTTTTTAAAAAAAGAACCTTAAGCCATTGAAGTTGAAGAAGGCTTTCATAAAGTAATGCCCATCCTTTCCAATATAGAGTTGATGTAAGATTATTATATAAGTAACAACCATCAATATGAGAAAAACCTCAATACCTAAAAAGTATTATAAGGGACTAAGATCACAAAGTGAAAAATTTTCTACAAGTTGACTAATCACATATTGAATAAAGGCTAAATTACTTCATATTATTACAATATCATTGACATATATTAAAAATAAACAACATACTTAACCATTGTTATAGAAAAATAATGATGAGTTGACATGAGAACCATGGAAACTGATAAAACGTATAAAAGAACTTAACTTTTAAAACTAAGCTCGAGGAGCCTACTTTAGACCATATAAATATTTTTGCAAGAAAAAACATAATTTAGAATGGAGTTATTAACAAAGCCCTAAGGTTATTACATATACCTAATCTTACAAAGATCACCATGTAAAAAAACATTATATCACTACTCAAACCCCAAGGGCACATGATCGGCACTACAGGTTTTGGAAGCTTTATGCTTTCCCATTCCCTAGTGCCAATCACATGCCCTATCATGACCCAAACCCTAAAGGCACATGACCTATTAATTACATTAAGTTGTCAAAGTGTCCAACCCTTTGATATAACAATTGAGAGAACAATTCATATAGTAATAGGTTTACAATAAGACTATGTCCATTTTTATTTTTAATATATTTGAAAATAAATTTGGCATAAAACTACATGTGTATTTTTGTTCAACGTGAGCAACAAGAAACTTTTGTACATTATATATACTAAGGAAGAAGACTAACTAAATAAGAAAAGATGAGATAAATATAGAAACTTTGACTATAATCTCTTTAATCAAGCTATAATTATCCCTTTGATTATGATTGAGCTATACTC
Source organism: Mallotus nudiflorus (assembly GCA_947683625.1). Lineage (NCBI taxonomy): Eukaryota > Viridiplantae > Streptophyta > Magnoliopsida > Malpighiales > Euphorbiaceae > Mallotus > Mallotus nudiflorus. Next base: position 529,477 of record CANTUR010000256.1, on the reverse strand, counting down.
AAGTCAATCATATCACCTAAGAATATTCTAATGATTGATTATGAGGATTATGTGCATCCTTATCACTCATAACATAGAACAACCTTATCACTCTAAAATATCCTCTTCTTGCTTTAATTATAAAGTTGGGGGCAGTTGAGGTATGTTAATATCCCCTTGTAAAATTTATTGAGGCTAGAGGAAAGGTTTAAGATGTTGAAGAGAAAGTATAACTTTAGACATTAGGTTAGTAAAGATGTTTGCTACTTGATATAAAGTAGAGATATGTCGAGTGACAAAAAGATGAAGTGCAACTCGTTCACACATAAAGTGATCATTAAGCTCGATGTGCTTGCTTTGAGTATGAAATATTGTATTGATAGTCATATGTAATGCACTAATATTGTCATAGAATAGGATCGGAGGCTGAGATTGTTGAACATTAAGTTAACCATATAACCTCATCTACAGTGTGTGCCATGGCTCTATATTAAGCTTTAGTGCTAGAGTACAAAACACTGTGTTGCTTTTTTTCACACAAAGAGATAGGATGGAAAGTGCAGTGTCTAGTAGTTAAGCATCGAGTGAGAGGACAACTTGCCCAATCTGAATTTGAAAAGGCATAAAGATTAAGTGTAGTTTTAGAAGTAAGATCAAGACCAAGATTGATTGTCTCTTTGTCATAATGCAAAATGCGTTAAACCATTTTTAAATATGACTACTTAGGAGCATGCATAAATTAAGACACAAAGTTGACATTATATGCAAAGATCATGTCAAGTTAGAGTGAGATACTGTAAAGTTATTAAGTGGGATCCAACAAATGGAGTATTATTGCTAAGTCCTTTTATTTTTTTATTGAGTGGCATACTCATAGGCTTGCAATCTACCATGTTGGCTCTCTCAAGATTGGTGAGAGTGTAGTGAGATTAAGATAAGTGCAATCCATTATAAGTGGGCATGATTTCTACATTAAGAAAGTGATAAACATGTTTGAGATCTTTTATGGTGAACTCAATATGAAAAAGCTCGATAAAAAAGTTGGACGTTATGAATTTAAATTTGTGAGAAGCATATTATCAATATATACCATGAGAATAATGTAAAATAAATAGGGATGGATCAGCTAGATTACAAAAAAAAAAATCCATGTTTTAAAAGGAAAGTATAAAATGATCAAACCAAGCATGAGGGGCTTATTTTAAACCATAAAGAACTTGCCAAAGTTTACACACATGTTTTGCAAATTTTGGATCAATTATGCTTAAAGGTTGTTCCATATAAATATTCTTTGTAAGTATACTATAGAGGAAAGCATTTTTGACATATAATTGTCGAACATCCCAATGTTAAACTAAAGTAAGATTGAGTATAAGGCATATGGTTTTAGGTTTAATAGCAAGTAAGAATGTGTTTGTGTAATCAATACCATCTACGGTGGTAACCCTTGGCCACCAAATACGCTTTCAAGTGATCAAGAGCTCCATTTGGTTTAAGTTTTGGTTTAAGAACCCATTTAAACCTAATAACATGTATGGTAGGATTATGCATAATAAGCTACCAAGTATTATTATAATGAATTTCATCCATTTCCTTTATCATGGCTAATCCATATCCATCGCGACGAAGAGTAACTTTATTAGATTTTGGTATGCATGGAATTCCCTGTCTAACAACAATAAGTGTATACTTTATATTTGGTTTGTATATGCCAACTTGAGAGCAGTTGACCATGAGATGGTGTTAAGGTTAGAATGTTTCGGGTTGCATAGACTCATCATGTGAAGGTTCCAATTTGTCGAATAAATGAAGAGAGAGTGATTCTTCAGGTGAATTATCTTTATCAAAGTTGGGTGCTATAAATGAATTATCTTGACTAGAGATTGCATCAAACATTATATTAAAGTGTTTTTGTGCTAAAATGAAAGTTGAGTTTATAGAGAAAGATGTAGCTTCTATAGATGCTTGAAGAGAGATATTTGGTTATTACAATGTAGGTGATGAAAGAGGTGGATCATAAGCATTTATTCCTTGTAAAAATGAAGTATTGTGAGAAAGAGAAAGAATAGTCCATGAATTAAAAATACTCATATAATGTTCATTTAAAATATTGGAAGCATGATTTTATTAATTTTTGAAAGGAAACTTAGTCTCATCAAACACTATATTACATGAAATAATAATTTTTTATATAGATGAATGAAAACACTTATAGCCTTTATATCGATCAGTATAATTGATAAAGACATATGGAACTGTCTTCAAATTAAATTTATTTTTGCAAGTATCCTATATATATGGAAAACACTTAGAACCAAACACCCTTAACAAAGGAATAATTTGGAAGGATCCTCTGCAATTTAAAATAAGGTGTCTTTGAGCCAAAAGCAGTTGATGGTAAATGATTAATAAGAAAAATAACTATTGTGAAAGCTTTTACTAATAAGTATAAAGGAACACCACGGTGAAATAACATTATCATACCTAATTTATAGATTATTCTATGATGATGCACAACTATACCTGATTGCTTTAGAGTATGTAAGCATGAAATTTTATGGACAATTTCCTATGCCTGAAAGTGAGAATTAAGCCTTGAATTAATAAATGCACCACTATAATTGGAGTGAAAATTTGTTAACTTTTTTATCAAATTGCCTTGCAACATGTTGCTTAAAAGCCAAATATGAATTAATAAATTCATATTTTATCTTTAAAGGAATAAGCCAGGTACAACATGAAAAATCATCAATAATATACATATAGTAATAAAATTTTCCTAGAGATAAAATTTGTAATGGACCCCATAAATCACAATGTATTTTATTAAAAATAGATGAATTGATATTGTTAGAAGAAGAAAAAGGTAATTTACTAAGCTTAGCTAATTGACAACTATCATAAAGAGACTTAGCTTATTACATCCTTAAACATTAATCAGCCCTTTTTGCTATAACAATCTAAGAGTAGATGTTTGAGGATGTCCCATCCGCTAATGCCATAACTCAATAATACCATATTTGAACCTATGAGAGAAGTGTAACTCATATGGACTTAAAATAACATTTAAATCACACTTTTATTGTCCTATCTTCACTTTTTGACCTATCTCCCTTCCCTCAACATAGAAATCCTCATTAGAAAATTCATAAGTTGTAGGATAATAGTATATAAGATGACTAATAGATAATAAATTTCTATTTAGATTTGGTACATGTAGAACATATTTTAAAAGTAGAACTTGATTACCAATTTTAATGCTAGTATCAACAATAGACTTAAATCTTAATAGTGAGCCATTTCTTATGAGTATAAAATCATTACTAAAATATGGATGCATATTTTTAACATACCAATATTACCTGTCATTTGTTAAGAGGCTTTTGTGTCAGATGTCCATTCAGTATCAAAGATTGTGTTGTTAAGGGTGAGTGCAACTAACGCCTTTGGAATTTTATCTTGAGCTTATATATGCTAAGATAAATGCTAACTTATTTTTGTAATATGTCCTATGACTCTATAGATTTGACAAGTTTCATTTTGATATATCTCTCTTTATATTGAAGTCATTTAGCATTGTCCTGTTGGAGGTGGCCTGCAATTTCTGGAGTCTTACTTGTTGTTGTGATTTTTTTGCTCACCAAAGTTATTATTTCCTTGATTATTAAGGTTTTGTTTATAGGCTTGAAAGCCACGACCATTGGACTTGAAACTTTTTAGGACCTATGGTTAGTAGAACTAGATTATTATTTTTATCCATAAAAGGCAAGTTGATGTATTGGTAGTGAACCAATTTTTTTTACTACTCATATCCTTATAACAAAGATACCAGTTCAGTATAGGAGGGGCGTGGTGGTTTTAACATGGTTGTGGTAAATGATTCATACTTTGGTTTTAGACTTATGAGAAGAGAAAAAACCTTACCTTTATTAGTTATGGGACTTCCTGTTGCTGCTAGGTTATCGCAAATGCTTTTGAAGTTATGAATATATTCACTACTTATAACATTGTAATCTTTTTAAAAATATATCAATTGTTGACGAAGAATAAATTTTCTTTCTGGCCAATCTTGAGTATATACTTCTTTAAGAGCATCCTAAATAATTTTTTTTTTTATATATTAGCTTATGATAAGACTAAGTGCTTGTTTTAAAAGAGTGCTAATAAGCCATCCATAAATAAGTCAATTTGATTTTCTCCATATTATGATTTTGTCAATTGCTAATTTATAGTCATATATTGTTATTGAGTTTATTGTTGGTTAAACTATTGGTGAGATGTATGATAAAGTCTTGACTTTATTTGAGGGCTAAAACTTGCTCTTGCCATAGTGGATAATTTCCTTGTTTTAATTTGAGAGAGAGGAAGTTACTAACATTGTATAAGAGTGAATTCATTTTTTTATTGCTCATAATAGCTTTGATACTAAAAAGAAATTTGGTATAAAACTAAACTTGTATTTCTGTTCAACGTGAGCAACAAGGAAGGTTTGTACATCATATATATTAAGACAGAAGAACAACTGAATAAGAAAATATGAGATAAACATAGAAACTTTGATTATAATCCCTATAATCAAGCTAATATTATTCCATTGATTTGTGATTGAGTTGTACTCAAGTCAATTATATCACCCAAGAATATCTTTAATGATTGATTATGAGGATTATGTGCATCCTTATCACTTCTAACGATGGAATAACCTCAACACTCCAAAAATATCCTCTTCTTGCTTTAATTGTGGAACTAGAGGTGGCTAAAGTGTGTTAATAATTTGAACTTTCGAGTTTCATTCAGTAGGTCCTTAATGAAATATTATATTTAATTAAGTCCTCAAAATTTTATTTTCTAATTTTTATGTCCTTTGATAGATATATATAAAACACGTGTCAATAAAATATTATGTAATGAGATTATTTAATTAAACTTTGAAAAGAGCCATAAGGGGGGGTGAATAGGGCTAATCAAGATTTTTGAAAAGATTTAGAATTAATTAAGAGTTAAGAAAGAATTTTAGAAGCTAAGGAAGATAAGATTCAAGAACACTAGAAATTAAGGAGTTCAATTCACAAATGAATCAACATCTCCACCTAACTTATCCCAAGTTAGGATTTTCAATTCCCATACCAATCTTATTAAGAAAAAATTGAGTTTACAAGAGTTTTAAGGCTTAACTCTAACCTTTACAATAGTAGAGCTTTTTTAGGCTTAGCTCTAACCAAAACCACAATCCTAAGTGTTTTACAAATTACACTTAAACCAATTCCTCTAGTATTAACTACTCACTTCCCTTTTTCAACCTAAGAAAAAAAATGAAGAAGAAAGCTAATTCATAACTCAAATTATACTCAAAGTGTATTTGATAGTAATAAAAATTTTAGAAAGAATAACAATTGCACAAAAAATTTCTAAGGTTTTTAATAAGCTCAACTAATTTGTCTAACATCTTAAATGAGCTTCCAAGGCTTGATTTTTTAGTTGAAGAGAAGAAAATATTTGTTAGGAACTATTAAATTCATCGAACACATTCTTCTTCTTCTTCTTCAATAAATGTAATTTTAGCTTTTTCTAGAGAATAGTTTGCTCAGGATCATGAGTGGCACCCTGAAGATTGTGAGCATAAAAAATTATGATCATTACAAGTGAATGTAGTCGTTAGAGCCTTGTCAGAGGTAACTCAGGATCATGAGAGTCTACTCACGATCGTGAGCCACCTCTTCACGATTGTGAGTAGCTTAGAGGTCTTGCTTAAGAGAGCCAATCTTCAAGTTGCTCTCCTAAGGATCATAAGCTACTATTCAGGATTATAGGCAACAAATGGACTTGGAAGAATAATATATTTTTGGCCTTAAGCGACTTCCCTTTCTCTTGGATCTTTTCTCAAGCTTTAAGGGACATTTGTAGGGAATATTAGAGATTTTAAGTTTTAATTTTATCTTTATTCTGATTTATGATCCTCTTCTTTGTTGCATATAATTTTGTTCCTAGCTTTTGAACATTAAACTAAAGCAAAAGCATTAGTACTTTAAAATTGCTTGTTAAAGTTAAAAAAAAAAGGATGAATTAATAGTTGATCATGCAAATGTTCAAAAAACTTATATCATGTAGAATTTTTTTATTTGTAAATTTAAATTTGACTCGAGATTGGCTCATAAAAATTTGAGTTCAACTCGAATTTAGCTCTTATTAATTAATATTTTTTTTAGTTATTTTTATATTTGATATAATGTTTTAATTTAATAAAATTGAGTTAAATAATAAAATTAAGTTAAATTTGTTCATAATTTTTTTAAAATTCTAAATTAATTTTATTGTTTAACTTAAATTTTATTGAGATAAAATTTTATATTCAAAAAAATTAAGTTAAATTTACCTAATTTTATTATTTAACTTAAATTTTACTAAGCAAAGTTTTTATTTGATAAAATTATTTTAAATAATAAAATTAATGTAAATTATTTCATAAATTTATGTTAAAAAGTTAACTTAATTTTATTATTAAAAAATAATTCAATAATTCAATTATCAATTGATCTATGAATTTTAATTAAATTTTATTATTTTAATTTTAATAAGTAATATAACAAAGATTCAATTTAAGTTATTCTTTATGTTATTCAAATTTTATGGTACTATATTAATTTATATTACATATATAAAATAAATTTATAAATTAAAAGATATTGATGTATAAATATTTTGATAAAAATGTGGATTTAGCAATTAAACAATTTCTATTATTAAAAATTGAAAGTAAATTAAGATTATATTATTTAAATATAAAATTGAATAACTAAAAAATATTAAATTAAATTCGAGTTTTTACAAGTCAATCTCAAGTCAAGTTTAAATTTACAAATAAAAATATTTTACAAGATATAAGTTTCATTCAATAGTAGGATTATACAATGTTTTATTGAACTATTAAACAGTATAAAAATCAGAAAAATAAAAATTTAAAAATTTAATTAAATATAATAATTCATTAAGAATTTATTGAATGAAATTTTAAAAGTTCATATTTAATAGAAATAGTATGTTGTAGCAATAATTTGACAAAAAATCTGTTTAAATTTAACAAACATTAAAATTAAGAAAGTAAAAAATAAAAAATAAAAAATAAAAATTTAATAACTCAATTAAAAACAACAATTAAATAAGGACTAGTACAAAAAATCTAAAAGTTAAGAGACAATAAGATGATTTGACACCTTTATAAATAATGAGGAATCTCCACCAAAGAGAGCAACCTCATTTGGTACAGAAGCTTTCGAAATTTGTCGAAGCAGCCTTTTGAATTTGTCAAATTTATCTTTTCAATTAATAAATTAACTATTTAAATACTTCAATTTCTTAGAAATAAGACTCATCACTCTTTTAATACTATTTAAAAAGTTCAAATGGTACTTTTAAACTTGCTAAAAAAGAATTTAAAAGTTATATATTTGGGAAGTTAATAAGCAAAATGACGAAATTTATAAGTTAAAGAAAGTGAGAAAGTAAATGGACAAAACATGATGAATTTAAATAGCGGTATATATATTAAATATACTTTTTTAGGATAAATTATATTTTTTTAATATTTTATTATATTACACTATTTTATTCTTTATATTTAAAAAAATATTTATTTATTTCTGTCATTTATTTTTTTAACACTTATTAGTTCTTTTATAGAGATGAAATAGTATAAAAAAATATATAAAAAATGAATAAATATTTTTTTAAATATTAAAAATAAAATAATATAATACGATAAAATATAGAAAAAGTATAATTTATTTTTTTTTTAATTTTAAATTTTGAACAAAGGAAATTCACAAATTAACTATTTAAATACTTCAATTTCTCAGAAATAAGACTCATCACTCTTTTAATACTATTTAAAAAGTTCAAATGGTGCTTTTAAACTTGCTAAAAAAGAATTTAAAAGTTATATATTTGGGAAGTTAATAAGCAAAATGACGAAATTTATAAGTTAAAGAAAGTGAGAAAGTAAATAGACAAAACATAATGAATTTAAAGAGCGGTATATATATTAAACCTATTTTTTTAGGGTAAATTATGTTTTTTTAAATATTTTGTTGCATTACACTATTTTATTCTTTATATTTTAAAAAATATTTATTTATTTCTCACATTTATTTTTTTAGCATTTATTAGTTTTTTTATAAAGATGAAATAGTATAAAAATATATATATATATTAGAAATAAATAAATATTTTTTTAAATATTAAAAATAAAGTAGTATAATAAGATAAAATATAGAGAAAAAATATAATTTACTTTTTTTTTTAATTTTAAATTTTGAACGAAGGAAATTCACAAAGTTTTCTAATATCTTGAAACTATTATTTTGTCATTGATCGACAGATGGATAAAAGTAAAAAAGAAAGCAGTTCAGTACACAGCATATAACGACTAATGTGTCATTTTATGCGTTAAAATATGATTGGTGATAAGTAAGAAAAAACTTAGCAGATGACATTGATGGTTGTTGGTAGCTGAATTGAATATAATATGAATTAAAAATGGACCATTGATTGAGAAAGAAGATGGGATGTATGCAAGTAGCTAGTAGCACATGATGGTCACAGGTGAACTGAGGGGTCCTGTAGAGAAAGACCCAAAGAAGACGATGGAAGAAGAAGCTGTGATATTGGTGGGGGGTTTATTGTTAGGGTGATTAGGGTTGTGGCACTTGTGGGGGTAAGTTGGCTGCTGGCTTCAGTTCATTTGCTGCGTTTTTCTTAAGTTTTTGGTTTGGTTAGAGTTCACTGGAAGTGAGGGGTCCAAAAATATATCATTTCACATCAATGATCAACCGCGTTAGAATTGACAACTTAGATCTGTTTGCTTCTTGCATTGTGTTGTTGCAGGCGCACACACACACAATATATATTATTATATTTACGCCTTTTCTTTTCTTTTTGCTCTAGATACTAGCACAGATTTGCCCTTATGAGACATGTTGTTTGTGCTTGTTATTGTCAAAAAGGTATGATTCTGCTTTCTTTCTTTTTCCTTTTTTCTCTTTGTAATCTTTCAAGTCAAGAAACTTGGCAAATTTTGATCAGACTTCTGTTAGAGATGCATTATGATTTACATTTATTAGAAAGTTGTAGGACTGCCGACTTTCGTAATCTAGAGTATTCACTCTCTTTAGTAAAAACTCAACCCAATTAATTTAAAGGGATAAATAAATGAAAATATAATGTGATTTAGCACTTTTTTACTTATTGTTTTATATTTTTTTCGTAATATTTCAGTACTCTATAATATTTGTCGTCAGTAAACTTAAACTAAATTTATTAATACCATTAATTAAGATGATATAGATATTGATATGTTGACGTGGATGTCCACATCAAATTAGAAAAGATAACTCATTTGAATGCATAAAATCAAACTATATTTTTAAAATTAGAATGTAGAAAATCAGGAAATAAAGTTCTTTTATTTTGAAAAAAAAAAAAAGTTCTTTTATTGTTTTTTTTACCCTGGTCTCTTGTGTGTTAATGAAAAAAAGTCATATCATATATATTTCATATATTCTAACTATTGTTCTTATATGAAATTATCTTTTTTATATATAAAATGATCTATTTATACAATTAGTTTACAAAATGCAAAATGTTTTACATTGAAAAAATTGAATATTTATTATATATTTCGGACTTAATTTAGAGTACGTAGTCAAAAAATTTAAAATTAGTTATTAATGTTAGTAAGTTAAGAAAACTTTGGAGGGTATTCTAATATTAAATTTTAAATATAAAATAGTCATGAACTTAATCTTTTAATTAAAAAGAAAAAATCTATAGCAATTTGAGATGATTTTTTTTCTCTATCCAATGGTCAAATGTGGAGTTCTGTACGCCAAAACACATTCTTAAATCAGCAAATAAACCTATTTTCATATCATTACGCATTATTTGCTTTTTGAAAGAAAAAGAAATGGATTTGTTCTGTCATAATTAACTTAATTAATCAAGTTACCCAAAAATCTTGAGCTAAGCTCAAGCTTTGTTTTCTAGAAGCCTTTGAAATCACATAATTAAATGCCAACAAATTAAAACAATTTTGCTAAAAGATGATGAGATCATGAGAACAAAGTTCACCAATAAAAACCCATCAACTCTAAATGCAATTTCATCAAATTTTGGAATGACCCCATTCATTATATGCATACAAAGTTGTCTCATTTCAAATAAATGCTCAACAAAGAAGAAAAGTTGCAGAAAGCAAAAATGGAATAATTAGTTTCTCTATGATGTGTCCACATAGCAATTGTGTAATTATATTAACAGTGATAACCACCTGGCTCGTACCTTCTCTAGAAAATGAACGTGTGACTAAATATATCCACAAGTTGCATTTGTTAAAATCTTAGTTTTCTAAAAGTATGGGATTAATCATCTCCAAATTAATTAATATAGACACTACAATTAATTCAAAGAAAATATATATCATCATTAATATTTATTAATTTAAGTAGTGAAAAATTTATAATATTTTTTAAAATAAAATATTTTAAACTTAAATTTATGTATAAATAAATAAATATGTAGATCGAATTTTTAAACAATTGAGGTTCATGTGACAACGGAATGTCAAAATATTAAATCTAAACCTTGACATTTGTTAATAGTCAATCTATGCCACTTATATTATATGTCATTTTATTTCTTTATCCCAGTTAAGAGAATGGATCCAATAAGTATTAGCCCACATATATACATATAAACACATAAATAAATTTAAACTTATCTAATACAAAATAAATTAACTTATATTAAGTCTCAATCTACATTGCTTATATGCTAACTTTAGTTATTTATTTATATATTTTCCCAATGATAGCTCCAACACTTATATTAAAAAGTTATATTTATTTACTTTTAAAATCTTTTTGCAAAATCGCCCCATTTAGAATTATTGATAAATCGAATGATGAAAGTAACAAAATCATGTAAATTTAAATCTCTTTTCATCACAAAAGTTGATCACACAGTGTATTATCTCTTAAGCTAGCTTGCGCACGTTCATCTAATCAGCAGCTGGTTGTTGTACTGAAATTGATAGTTAAAACCATAATTAGTCTGCTACCATGCTATATTGCTTGCAGGTAAGCAATTATATTGTTGCTTTTTACTCGTGTATCAGCCACATACTCAGTTTACTAAATTCATGAAATTATATAAACGAAATCGTAGTATTATTGTATGTTAATGGCAATACTAATAATGTGAAATAGTAATATAATAGGATCATTCAATTCATCCATATCATGGTTTGTACTAATGACAAAACTATAATTTATACTTATGTGGTAAGACATGTCAAATTCTTTTTAAGAAAATTTTTTATATAGATCATGACCATTACTTTCGTGTGTGTATCTATGTGAAATACATGTTAAAATTAAAATTATTATTATTATTCAAAATTAAAAAATTATTATTGTTATTACTACTTGTAGACACCCGATTTGATCGGTCCGTGTTAGGGAACGAATTAGAATTGCTCAGTTTGATCGGCCCATTATCAAGGCCGATGATGAGAATGTGGAACTTGAATATGAAAACGAAACTTGAGCTCTGATGGAAAGTGGACTTGAAAACCCAAAGTCTAGAAAACCCAAAATCGAGCCCAAATATCCAAATCTGGCCCAAGCCTGCTAGGCCTAACGCAAGCCCGAGCCAAAGGGACATCGCCTCATCGATGAGGCGCCGCCTCTATAGCAGCCCACTTGCAGCTGCATTTAATGAAGCTGCAATCATGACGACCAAGTGGTGCGGGCTCCACTTTCCAGACCTGCTTCTTGCGTGAGAAAAAGATTTTTGGGGAAGAAAAAAAGGCTAGGAAAGCTCATTATGGGCTAGAAGGCCTAGGGGCATGGGAAAGCTAAGGAATAAAAGGAAAAAAGGAGGAGGGAGGTTGAAAAGAGGAAGAGAGAGGAGTTTTAAAAAAAAAACACAAAGAGAGAAAAGAAAAACGTCTTGAAGGAAGGAAGAGAGGTAGGAGCAAAGGAAAGTCCACATTTTCTTAAGAGAAGGAGGAAGAAGCTTGTGTTCAAAGTAGGGATCACGTCTTAGCAAGGATCACAACCAAGAAACACCTCTAAGGGCCTCTCATTTTTTTTGTAGAAAACTTGCACTTAAACTTAACATGTGCGTCATTTTGTGAGTTCTTGCTTATGTGACTAAGTTCTTAGTACATTTTAGGTTTATCTCTAGTGTGCCTTGCTTGATATCTTACTTTATTAATGGATATTTGAACACTTTTGCATATAGTCATAATTTGATGATTACATAGTGTATATGCATGTTTTGTTACTTAGAGTAGAAGTCTGTACGTTTTAAGAGTCGAAGCTGACCTATTGATCAGGCGACGCCTCTGCCTTATCTCAATGACAGGCCTCTAGGGAGTCTACCTTCTCGAGTGTATGTTTTATATCCCTTTTTTTTTGCTTTGGAATTAATGAGAGCCCCTGTTGATGAGGCACCGCCTCATCAATGAGGCAATCGCCTCATCTCAATGAGGTGGTTACCTCATCAATGAGGCGACTGCCTTATTGATAGAATTAGCCTGCTTCTTGTTTCATTTTTTTGTTTGTCGTGACGTTTGCTTTGGCATGTCCTCTTTTGACCTTAAATATGTCCGTATTACTGCATGATGATTTTTAAATCTTGATTGTTTGATACTTTCTTTAGTTCATAATGTGAAAACTTCCTTTTTTATAGAACCTCTTTGTAAATATCGTTACATGTGTTTTCATTTTTATGAAAGGAAGGGTTAACCGTGTGATATTTGCAAGAATTACTTGATGATTTCTATCATCAAGTTGTTGCTATTGCTAGTTATCCCTTGTACATGGCCGCTCTTATGTCATTTTATTAGTTTATTTTCAGTATATGTTTGGTTTATTTTCTGTATATTATTGATTTATTTAGCTAAAAAGTATTGTAATCCTTAATCCCTTCCCCCTATTTGATTTTGAATGTATGGTTGTAAATTATTATTTATTTTATTGTTGTCGAATGTTGGGACTTAAAGGCATGAAATTGGACTAATGTGCAAACTCAAACTTGATTATAAAAGTTAATAATTATCCGAAGGCAATTTCATTACATGTGGTAAATGAGGAAATAATAAAATAATTAAATGGTAATAAAATGCGAAACACAAACGGAGGCCAATCGCAAGGTTGGGTGAGCATTCAAACGCTCATACTCAATTTTTGAACCCGATCTCTGATGATCGCTTCTGGGAACCTCCGTGGGATCCAATTGCTATACAGTGTGTCCCAGCTTTTATCCAGGTGGCGACTCCATCTCCGAATAGGCCCAAGACCTATATCATATTTCCTAGTGGGCCTCGAGCCCATACAGTGCCGTGGTCGCCAAACACTTGGGCGCACGCTACCCACAGCCCATAGTGGCGACTCCACTAGGGATAGAGAAACTAATTCTAGTGTTTTGCATTTTATCATCTTTAATTATTTTCTTATTTCTTTTGGCATTTATGCATTCACTACACATTTTGCACACAATGAGCACTTTAGTCTCGAATTAACTCGATAATAGTCAGTACTTCGCTACCTACATTCCACTCAAACCTAGTGGTGGAATATTTGATTATTGTCACTCACGACATGTACTAATCTGAGTTGTTTGACCTTTGAGTGGGGAGACGTATATGGATGTATATCGTTGTGGGAGCCGGAGCCTTTTTACCCAAGACTTAAGCCTATGTAATGACCTAGCAACTATCCTTAGCAATTTTCCCATTTGCATGTGTATTATGCCATATAATGGACCCTTAAATAAATCTTAAGCCCATTAATAAGTAGTCCAAAATAAAATAGGCCCTTATGTCTAACCAAAGCCCATCATAAATAAGTTAGTCAATAAAGGCCTCTCATGCCTACTCATAACCCATTTCAAATGGGCCTTGATAAGCAATTTTATGGTGCTAAGGGTCTTGGCTCATAGAAAGTGGACTTTAGCTTTATTTAAAGGAACCATTACTTATCTGAATCACCTTTGAGAGTTTTCTTGCATACGTCAATTTTATTATCCCCCGCTGATAATTAAAACCCAAGCCAAAAATCCTAGGACAAGATACTCACCATTGAATACGTGTGTGGGAGAAATAAGGGCGAAAGTTTGCAATTTAAGTTTCATGCTTTGATCTTATATATCTTTTGTGTGTGACCTCATGTTTTTCAAATTTCTAAATAAAATGGACTTGCATATCATGCATACACATCGTGCATCATTCTAACCTATTATTTTGTCAGCACTATAGATCCTTCAGGCTTAGCAGGGTGGGTCCAAGCTAGCTTAGGTCGTTTGGTCAGAAGTTTAGAATTAGGCATGGCAGGAGGGTTCGATCTAGAAGCATTTGGGGTGCGGTGGAAAGAGGAAGTAATAATAGAAACCCGGGATATAATGAGAGAAATGATGGGGGAGATCACTAAGCTTATTAGAGAAAATCAGCTAGCACAGCCACCCAATGCACCACCAATTGATCCAGTGGATCTCGATGAGGAAATACCAATTACAGGAAGGGAAGAAGATGATGTGACGGTATTGGCCAATATGGTGAATCAAAGAAATGTCATCCCAGCCGAGGATGTGGGTCAGACTGAGTGGGCTAAGAATATGACCAAACTAATGAATTAGATGCAGGTGATGATGAAGGAGAAGGGTATGGTCGCTCCTCTAGATTATAATCTGAATCTGGAAAAGGGTGATGAACCGCTGCCTCGTAAGTTTAAATTTCTAGACATGAAGAAGTATACTGGTACCGAGGATCCCCATTTGCATTTGAAGTAGTATGTAACATACATGAAGGCTACTGAGCTAACTGAGAGCCAAATTGTTAAGCAGTTCCCTATTTCATTAGAGGGAGCGCCAATTCGTTGGTATTACACCTTGGAACCGTATATACAGTCAGATTGAAAAGAGTTGTGTGCTACTTTTGTTAAGCAATATGGTCTTAACATTCAATTAGAGGTGTCCTTGAGAGATCTGCATAATACTAAATAAAACTTTAATGAGCCTGTTACTGATTACTTGACTCGTTGGAGGGGAAAGTTATCCTTGATGAGGCATAGGCCTGCTGAGTCTGACCAGTTGGTCCTAACAATAGAAGGGTGTGCTCTCGCATTGTCTAGGAAATTGAGGGATTTGGGGATCAGGAACTTCAAAGAATTATATAGATTTGGGGTCCTGAAAGAATCATATTTGACCTAAGAGAAGAAGTTCTTTGGAAGGGGATTTAAGGGCAAAGAGGGGGCCAGCTCAAGCGATAACGTTCAGATCCATACTATTCAGCCACCGAGCAGCAATGTACAAGTCAGTGCGATTAGACAGCCTCTGAGATTTTTAAATCTAGGATGTCCTATGTCCAAAGTCCTCGATAAGCTCATTGAGAAGAACCTGCTACGACCTTTACCTTTATAACAACCTTTGCCTAGAGCCAACCCGAAGCTTTTCTATAAATTTCATTAAACCATCGGGCATGACACAGACAGCTGTGCTCGGTTAAAGCTTGAAATCCAAGATTTAGTAGACTCAGGAAAAATTACCGATCTATAAAATAGAAAGCCAAACACCCAAACCAACCCATTACCCAATCACCGAAATGTACCACCTCCTAATCCACCCATTCTGATGGTCAACTCTGGCCTAACAGAAGAGCAAGTCCTAAGCACCTTCATTAATGTCTCTCATAATCCCCAACAAACCAAACCTAAAAACCTAAAACTAAGCAAACAACCCACGGAGTTACAAGTGCGGGTCTTGGACATATGGAGTTTCAATAATGAAAGCGGAGAACAAGATGACCTATGGGGCAACGAGAGGAGTGAGCCAAGTCTGCCTGTGAGGAAAGTTGAAGAAAAGAAAGGGGAACCTAGGGTTATCAGGTCTGAACTCGAAAAGGCAGGATGTGCAGCAAAGGGAAAGGCAGTAGAGCAAAACAAAGAGACCATTGCCAGTGTTTGGGAGTTACTCATGCATTCTAAGGATCACAGGGAAGCCTTGGTCCTAGCACTAGATCAGAAAAAGATTTTCACTAATTCCACTCCAGAATAGATGGTCCTGTCACTAATAGAAACCCCTTAAGGAATGATAACATTTTCCAATGATGATTTGCCTCTGGAAGGGAGGGATCACCACAAAGCTCTGTTTATTAAAGCTAAGGTAAAAGGGAAAATGACCTGCTTTGTGATGGTTGATAACAATTCTACCATTAATGTGTGTCCACTGAAGATTCTTCTAGAGCTGGGGCTGATGGTAGCTGACCTAAAGCCTTATGAAGTAGTTATCAAGGCTTATGATGACACTAAAAGATCTGTGGAAGGAACTTTTAATGTGTTAGTTAAAATAGGACCTATAGAAGTCTGGGTTGACCTGCATATGATTGATATCCCAGTAACATTTACCATTTTACTAGGGAGGCCTTGGTTTCACCCTCTAGGTGGCATTCCATCCACTATTCATCAAAAGATTAAGTTTCCACATAAGGAAGGATTGTTACCATCTCAGTCGAAACTGAAATTGCCGTAGTCGCACTAAAGTTGATCCCCAAGGAGATTTCCTTTAGTCCCAATTTTGAAGTCTGTATGATCTATGAGGATGAGATGGATGAAAAGGTTATGAGAATGATGCATAACATGAAATTTTTGCCCTATTTGGGATTAGGGAAGAATCAGAGCGGACCTTCAGAGTTTATGGGAAATAAAGTACCTGTCTTGAAGCATGGGTTAGGATTCAAAGAGGTTGATGAAGCAGGGAAAGAGAAGGGTATGTCAGACCGATCTGAAGAAAAGGAGAAAGAAACCATGGCTAGAAAGAAGACTTTATGGGAAATCTTTGTAAAGGAAGGCATTGGACACCCATACCATGGGACTCCAGAACCTCTCCTAATGGTTGGGGAAGTTATCCCGGGGTTTGAGATTTTTGCTGAATTTGTGAACAAAACTGGGGAAGTTGCTATTGAAAGACCCTTACTGAGGAGCTGGTACTAGTTGAAGAGGAGTTTAAGAAGGATAAAGCTACTTCAGAGAAGAAAGGCCTTAATGATCAAAATAAAGACCTTGACTTTGAGACCTACATCCTCAATTCTATCATAGATACCTTTTATAATGACTTTGATGTCTCTCTTGCTTCTCTGTTTGAAACTGACGATTCAAAAGTGGATGCAATGAAATCTGAATTTGCTTATTTGTGTGATGTGTTTCCTAATGGTTATTCTGTTTGTGATGATCATTTCATGCATATGTTTGACATTAATTCCACACAAACTAAATCATTTAATTTAGGCACAAATGATAACCCTAAAAATATATTATTTGCTTCTGGCTTAACTCATGGTGAAAGAGGAAAAATGGAAGAAATCATAAAAAAGAGACAGAAAGTATTTGCTTGGGGTTACGAAGACATGCCCGGAATTGACAGGGAAATCTCAGAACACAGGATCCCTACATACCTTCACATAGCGCCAGTAAAGCAGAAGCAAAGGAGGTTAAGGCCAGAATGGGCTCTTTTGGTTAAGAAAGAAGTCAAAAATTAGCTGAAGGCAAAGTTCTTAGAAGTGGTAGAGGACACTCAGTGGTTAGTAAACATAGTTCCAGTTCTTAAGAAGGATGGAAGGGTCAGAGTGTGTGGACTACCGAGATTTGAATAAAGCTTGCCCCAAGGATGACTTTCGTGTTATCGCATATCGATACATTAATTAATAGTGTAGCTTCTAATGCAATGTACTCCTTTATGGATGGATTTTCAAGATACAATTAGATCATGATGGCCGTAATAGATAGATTGAAGACGTCTTTCATCATCGAATGGGGGGGTGTATTGTTACTGAGTGATGCCTTTCGGGTTAAAGAATGCAGGGGCCACTTATCAAAGGATGGCAACTGCCTTGCTACATGACATGATCCATAAAGAGGTAGAAGTGTATGTGGATGATATGATGGTGAAATCTATAACCAGGGAAGGGCATTTTAAAGCACTAGACAAGTTTCTGGCTAGAGCATAAAAGTATAATCTTAGGCTGAACCTGAAGAAGTGTGTTTTTGGGGTTACATCTAGCAAACTGATGGGACACATTGTGAGCCAGAAAGGAATAAAGGTCGACCCAGACAAGATCAGGGCAATCAGGGATATGCCGGCACTGAAGAATGAAAAGGAGGACTAAGGGTTTCTGGGGCATTTGCAGTATATCAGCAGGTTTATAGCCAAGTTAATGACTATTTGTATTCCCATCTTTAAGCTTCTAAAGAAAGACCAACCTGTCGTGTAGGAAAAAAGATGTTAACAAGATTTTGAAACTATCAAAGATTATCTGACGAATCCCCTTGTCTTATAGCCGCCGAGACCGGGTAAGGCCTTGATCCTATATCTGGCAATTGAAAAGGATGCAATAGGAGCAATGTTAGCATAAGAAGGTGAAAAGAAGATTGAACATGTTGTCTATTACCTGAGTAAGAAGCTCCTGCCCTACGAAGCTACTTATAGTCTAGTGGAGAAAACTTGTTTAGCAGTGATTTGGGCAATGAAAAAGCTCTGAAACTACTTCTAGTCTTACAAAGTCCAGGCAGTTTCTAAACATGATCCCCTCAGATACCTCCAACAAACCTCGTCTCTTACAGGAAAATTGGCCAGGTGGCTCGTTTTGCTTATAGAATTTGACATAGAGTATATGGCCAAAAAGACAGTGAAAGGAAGAGCAATAGCAGAATTCTTGACACAAAGCTCGATGGATGATGACCAAGAGTGGAAGTTGGAGTTCCCCAATGAGCATCTAGGGGCAATAAAGATACAAGGTTGGGAGATGTACTTTGATGGAGGTATCAATAACAAAAGGGCTAGAATATGGGTAATCTTAGTTACACCAGAAGGAGAAATGATCTCGATGGCAAAGAGACTCGAGTTTGAATCAACCAATAACCAAGAAAAATACGAAGCCTGCATCTTTGGTTTAGAAGCATTGCGTAGCGCGGAGGTAGAAAATGTTACTGTTTATGGGGATTCCATGCTAGTTATAAAATAAGCCACCAAAGAATAGGAGATAAAAGAAGACAAATTATGGTTGTATTGGGGATACTTGACCACCATCCTGTGGTCCTTCACTCGGTGTAAATTTATCCATTTGCTAAGAGAAGGAAACCAGGTAGCTGATGCCCTAGCCACATTGGCTTCCATGTGGGAAAGTGGGAAACAACTAGAGGTCAGGCCCTTAATTCTCACGAAGTCTCGAGCCTCCTATTACAAAGAGTTGAGAGTAACACCAATTGACACCATTGAGAAACCTTGGTTCTATGATTTACAAAGGCATTTAGGAACTGGGCAATTTTTGGATGACGCTGATAAGAAAGAAAGGATATCCCTACAAATGTTGTCTCAACAGTTCATAAGCCATAATGGGATGTTATACAAAAGAATGCCAGTCGGGGTACACCTCAGGTGTGTTGATAAGGATGAAGGCTTAAAGCTTATGAAAGTAATTCACAAAGGGGTGTGTGGGCTATAGATGAATGGAACCATCTTGGTAAAGAAAATAGCTTGCCAAGGGTACTTTTGGCTCACCATGGAAGCAGATTGTGTTGGATATGTGAAGAAATGTCATAATCGCCGAACACATGGTGATGTTAGCCACCTACCATCTATGGAGCTTCAAGGAATGACTTCTCCTTGGCCATTTATTGTATGAGGGATTGATATCATATGGGAGGTAAGGCCAAAGGCAACTAATGGCCATCGTTATATCATTGTGGCTATCGATTACTTCTCCAAGTGGATTGAGGCTAAATCCTATATTATTGTGGGGTCGAAGTAGATGTCAAGGTTCATCGAAAAGAATATAATCTACAGGTACGGATTGCCACATCACATAGTTACAAACAATGGTGTTCAATTTTAGGTAGAAATGGCCGCATTATTGAAAGATTATAAGATTGAGCACCACAGGTCATCTTCATATAGGCCACAGGCAAACGGGAGACGTGGAAGCAGCAAATAATAATGTAAAAAAGATCTTGGGCAAGACGCTGGAAAATTACCGAGATTGGGTTGATTACTTATAATTCGCATTGTGGGGATACTGAACTACTGTTAGAACTTCGACAGGAGCCACTCCGTACTCTTTAGTTTATGGGTGTGAAGCTGTCTTACCAGTGGAGGTTAAGATAAGGTCATTAAGAGTCCTTTTGGAATCCAAACTCCCTGAGTATCAGTGGGTCAAAAGTTGCTTGGCTCACTTAACATTGCTGGATGAGAAGAGGATAAAGGCCATATATCGCTCTTAGCTGTATCAGAAAAGAATAGCCCGTGCCTATAATAAGAAAATCAAGCTAGGCAAGATTCGCGAATGGGATTTGGTGTTGAACTTACAAGATCAGTCATGACTGACCCTCGAGGAAAGTTTAAGCCTAACTAGGAGGGCCCATATCTGGTAAAGAAGTTATTTTTGAAAGGCGCTGCCATTTTGTCTGACATATAGGGGAATGAGTTCAAAGAACCCATCAACCTAGACAAGCTCAAGAAATACTTTTTGTAAAAAGTCTCACTAGGGAGAAAACCTCGAAAAGAGGCTGTCTAGGCAAAAGTTAGAGACTAAAGAGAAAAAAAAGTCCTGCTGGGTTGAAAACGTCAAAAGAGGCGGTCCAGAAAAAATTTAAGGACATATAAAAGGAGAGAGAGCGGCGTAAAATGATTAGTCGAAAAACTTGCAAGGGCAAGCCGACTAGTAACATGAGATCTGCTAGAAGTGAAATGTATATGCATTCTTGTGCTTAAATAAAATGAAGCAGATTGCTTTAATTATTATTAAACATTGCATAATGTGTCCATTATAAGCCATTTAATTAGTACAAAAAGGAAATTACTTCTAACAAAAGGGGAAATGATGACTTCATTTAATGAGCTAATTTTGTCTTCTCTTTTTTTGTTGCCTACCCTGTGAACTTAACATTTGTAACTCTCTTGTCCTTTTGTATTTAATAAACTTGTCTTTTTTTGTCAGTTGCAAATAAACCCATGCTTTGTAATGATCATCGGTGGTCTGATCACTATTGTAGTTTAAATTCCTTTCAATGACTCTTCGAAGCCAAGTTGCCACCAGGTGGTCCAAGAAATTTTGAGAGAGCAGCCTTGGCTCGAACTCATGAACAGGCTCCACAATCAGTTGTTTATGACCATATTGGCGGCAGAGGTGGGCTAGATTATAGAAAGTGGCAAAATAGAGACCGACAACCGGGACATAATATGTATAAAACTGAATGGTTGTATACTGCAATCCCCACCAGGGGCACATCCAACGTATCAGTGTATCAGGAAATGTTGACAGCCAGCTGTGAGTGTCTGCAGGGATGGGATGTAGTTTTCTTGTTCGATAATGCTTGGCCTAGTAACACCGGATATCTTGAGGAGGTTCGATCAGGCCCAAGTTTTTATAAAACCACATCTGTGGGATTGCAAATGGTTGGATACAGATAGTATGACAGTTGGAAGTTAAGGAATGGACAATGGGAAACTTACCTCTAATAGGAACAGACTAGACTTCCTGAGAATCGTCACGTCTTCATGAAGTCATCCAATTCAATGATAGTTTCTGCTAAGATAAGAGGGAAGGGATTGAACCCTAATTCCACTTGATCAAGGATGGAAAGGATCTTCGTATAATAATGCCCTAAGGGAGAGACCAGCAGAAATTGAGCATACAAACAGAGGGCTAACATGCAGGGCTAGTAGGTTTCTTCTTTGTCCACATTCATGGTGACCTCAAGGAATGATTCTAGTTTGATTTTTGAGTCGAAGACACAGTGAGAAGAAGACTATGGTGGAAGGTTGAACATGCGCGCCATTTATTGTTGAATGGAGTGAGAATTCAGGTTTTTGAGGGCGGGGAATCACCAGCCGACAAGCAGAATCCGTATGATGGTCCAGAATTGCCTCGAATTCCTCTGGTAGGGGACATATTTCTATTGTGTTGAACCAAAAAACGTGTTTATGGGAATCCCAAAATTGAACCATGGCATGGAGGAAAGGAAAATTAATTCTCCTAGTGTGGAGTGATTTGAACACTGAAAGGTGGAACGACTCTAACCTTGCCCAAGATTTGTAGTCCAGACCTTTCAAAATTGACTGTAGGGGCCTTAGACTTTGTTCTGTCATGTTTATGGCTTTTCAGAGGTGTCTAGAGAAAGAAACAAGAGGTTAGGGGTGGAGGGAACTTAAGAATTAGGTTAAACACAAGAATATGGGTTTTTTATAGGGGGAGGACCTCCTGCTGCTGAGGTGATCACCCCATCGATGAGGTGATCACCCCATCGATGAGCTGATTGCCCCATCAATGAGGCGCTACCTCAACAACAAGAGGCGATCGCCTCATTAATAGTACTGGTCATTTGTGCTTTTTCGAATTGCACAGTCTGGATAGGTGTCGTCAGAACATAGTGGGATAGTTACGTATGCAAACATTGAAATCAACTCACATATGAAGAAATGAGAAAAATAAGTGGATTTAATCAAGAAAAATGTTGAATTATGCAAGCATTATGTCCATAAAACCAAAAATCAAAATTTTATGTTCACTATTCGAAGACTACATAAGTTTTAACCCTAAAACATCAAGCATCATAACCAGTACCCTGGGGTCAGCCTCTCCTCCAGCACCGCTGCCACTCCCATCGTCATCATTGTCATCCTCATCAATTTGGAACACATTAATCTGATGCTCGAGAGTGGCGATCCTTACCCTGCTAGCCTCATCCTGATCCTATTTTGGACAAAATATAGGTTAGTAAACCATGCAAGCATGCATACATGTAAAAAATAATGAGGTTCTTACCCTCCACTACTGGGTGATCTCCAGTATATAGTCTCTCTGGGCCTCTATCATACGATACATATATAGGCCTTACTCTAGCGGAATCTGCATTATTGAAATGAATGTTAGAGCTAACGTTTGGTTTGAGGATCATAATGAAAGCAGGTCAGAAAAAGAATTTACATGAGTAGCACCACTAAGGGTGCATATAGGGGTTAAGTCCTCGTCCAAAGTCAAGAACTGGTGTGACAACTCTCCAAGAGGAACCCAACATCGAGCTAAAGGGTCGGGGACTTGAATGAAGTTGCCTGGGACAAACTCAGAACCAGAGGCAGTAGTCGGCCTGGCTTCCTCGCCAGCTGCAGAAGTCTCCTCCTTGCTCGGATCCATTCGACGCCTCAAGGGCTCTCTCTCCCACACTCGAGACCTAACCGAGGCCACAAGCCTAGTAGGTGTAGCCTGAAGACGAAAATAGGAGAAACATGTTGAGAATGCAGTCAATTCTCAAGGAAAGGGAAGTTGACAGGGATGTACCTGAGAGGTAGAAGTGGCCTGGAAAGGGACTGTCAGCAGGAGGTGGGTGCGGATGAACTCCGCATATCGGCTATTCACACAAACTCTGTGATCCACAGCTGGTGAGCCCACAACAACCTGAGTGAGGTCATCGCCCTCTAGCTTATGATCCCAAAGCATACTGTCAGAAGGAGACCTGGGAACCTGCCTAACTCTAATACCTGCCCTCTAGTTCAGGACTCGCTCTCCTAAATACCAGGCTTGATATCCAAGGCCACAGAGGAGTACCCTCTTTCGAGTTGAGGGCCTGGAGTGAGTCATCTCAATGCTCCAAGTGTCCTCAGGCCCCCACAAGTCGTTCTGGATCTGAAAAAAAGAAGAAAAAAGAGAAAAAAAAAAGAAAGAGAGGAAAAAAAGAGGAAAAGAGAGAGACGTCA
This sequence comes from Mallotus nudiflorus, assembly GCA_947683625.1. Classification (NCBI taxonomy): domain Eukaryota; kingdom Viridiplantae; phylum Streptophyta; class Magnoliopsida; order Malpighiales; family Euphorbiaceae; genus Mallotus; species Mallotus nudiflorus. The sequence continues at coordinate 505,702 of CANTUR010000256.1, read as the reverse complement.
GTATGTAAGTAAATTGAATATAAATAATTTACTAATAAGTAGGTTTGTACTTTATAGGTACCACATCCTGTGTCAGAGAGTTCAGGTGCTGCTTGTGGATATGAACTCATGCAAGGTGCCTTTTCACGACACGGCTGGCGCCCCACCTGCTGAGGGTTGGGAAGTGATCCCGCACTCGTGTAATGCCCACAAGAAACTCTAGCTCCAGAGCCTAGATTTGGAAAAACAAAATAGGAAAAGTTGAGAAAATTGGTGTAGGTAATGGGGTCAGAATAAATCGATGCACCAGAATAGCATGCTAGAAGTCGCAGAATCTCCTAGCCGCTTAGACCACCACATCCATGCTTCGATACAAGTATGCCAGAGCTCAGCTACCCCAATCAAATATGGAATCTGGTCAAGATCCCAAAGGGTCGGTAGGAACATCAGATCGATAGAGCTAGCGGTGTCAATGAAGAGGGTGGTGCCGAGCAAGTAGAGCAAAAAATCCCTTACCACCTGATCAATCTCAAGGGGGGGAGATCATTGCTATGACCCGATCCCGAGTGTAGAAACTCCTGATTAAGTCTAACTTAAGGGTATGAGTCCCCTTCATGTCAAGAGTCATCTCCAAAAGTTGCTCGATATATGCAGCCTTATTCGGAGACAGTTGGTGTAGACTCACCTCAAAGGGAACAGGATCCCTGGCGCAAGCAATCCCCATGATGGCAGCAAACGATACTGGGTCTAGAGTGAGCTCACTAAACGGGAGATGGAAAGTGTGGGTCGTATCAAACCACCTCTCCATCAGGGCATGTAGTGGCTAGTAGTCCATGCGCCTCTGCTCAGATGGAAGCGAGAGTACAAAATCCTCAAACCCTATCTCCTAAATCCGGTCCCTCTACTTATCTGTCAAGTCATTGTAGAAGACCTAAGCTCCATGGAAATTCCCGGCACCCTAAAAATTCTGAGCATCATGCTGCAAATAAAGAAATAGGGAATTAAAATTTAGGCATTTTGTAATTTCAGGGAGAAATTCAGAATGGATGTACATGTAAATGGCATAGTTCACTCTGTTGATGAAGCGATCACCTCACCATAGAGGCGATCGCCTCATCATAAAGGCGATCACCTCATTAAAGAGGCGATAGGCTCTGTTAAAGGGGTGATAGGAAATCGCCTCTTCATAATAGCATGTCGCCTCATCGATGAGGCGATCGTCTCATCAATGAGACGATCACCTCTATGAGGCATAGATGAGGACAATTCTCCATTTTTAACGATTTAAACACAAGTTTCATATTCTACTTGATTAAATAAGGTCCTAAAATGATGATTATACAAGATTAATTAATAACCCAATAAATTTTGCAGGAAATTTCAGGGTACTAACCTCTCTTGATGCAGAGGAGAAAATATGGGACCCTAGATCTGTCAGTAGAGGACTTGAGTCCCCACAGGTCAATCCTAGACTCCGGGAGGTGCTAATGGGAGGCAAAATATGATCCCACTCGGGCACAGGCGGTGTTTTATCATCCTCTATTGTCTGAAGAAGGGAGAAAAGATACAGAGGGTACAAAAAGTGTAAAGAGGAGTAAAGGGAAAAAGGAAGAGTGAGAAGAAGTGGCAAAAAGTAAAAGAGAAAAAGACAAGGGAAAAGTTATTTTTATATAGCAAGGATATAGGGGATTCTTTAAAAAAAAAAAAAGAGGGGCGCGAGGGATGGAATTCAAAGTGTGGATTTTTTAGATACAGTTTTTGGAGAAAAGGGCCAAAACTCGTATTGCAAAGAGAGGGCTATTCAGGTTTGAATTCCTAAAGCTCGAGGAAGGGCTGTTTGGGTTTGAATCCCCGAAGCTCAAGGACAGGGCTGTTCGGGCTTGAATCCCCGAAGCTCGAAAAGAGAGGGCTGTTCAAGTTTGAATCCCCAAAGCTCAAGGACAGGGCTGTTCAAGTTTGAATCCCTGAAGCTCGAAAAGAGAGGGCTGTTCGGGTTTGAATCCCCCAAGCTCAAGGATAGGGTTGTTCGGGTTTGAATCCTTAAAGCTAAAAAAGAGAGGGCTATTCGGGTTTGAATCCCCGAAGCTCAAGGACAGGGCTGTTCGGGTTTGAATCCCCGAAGCCCAAAGGATCGAGATGATTGTTCGGGTAGTGTCCCTGCAGTCGGAAGTGAAAGACAATTGGTCCAAGAAAACCCGAAAGTCTATGTCTTCAGAGGAGTGATAATCAGACCAGAAAAATCTAAAAACCACATCCCCAATGATGATCAGACTAGGAAAACTCGAGAATCAAGTTCCAATGTTGCGAGGACCGAACTAGGAAAACTTGAGAACCAAATTCTAGTGTTGTGAGGATCGGGCTAGGAAAACCCGAGATTGACAAATTTTAAATTTTTTTATCAAATATTAATGAGTGGCTGATTGGGCCGAGAAAACCCAAGGACCACAGTCACGTTTCAAAATTGAAGAATTTATCTCTCAAGTGAAACTGGAGTCAGGTATGTTGCTCATCTTATTACTTGTTTGTTGTTGTGCATGTGATTTTTTGTAAAATGGTCATTGCATGCAGTTGATTTTTTGAAAAATCAAGGGGCAAACTGTAGACACCCGATTTGGTCGGCCCGTGTTAGGGGACAAATTAGGGTTGCTCAGTTTGATCGGCCCGTTATCAAGCCCGATGATGAGAATGTGGAACTTAAACATGGGAATGAAACCTGAGCTCTGATGAAAGTGGAATTAAAAACCCAAAACCGAGTCCAACTATCTAAATCTAGCCTAAGCGTGCCAGGCCCAATGCAGGCTCAGGCCAAAAGGGCATCACCTCAATGCAGTGAGGCGATCACCTCATTGATGAGGCGCTGCCTCTATGGCAGCCCACTTACAGTTACATTTAATGCAACTGCAATCAATGCGACTAAGTGGTGCGGGCCCTACTTTCCAGACCGGCTTCTTGTGTGAGAAAAAGACTTTTGGTGAAGAAAAAAAAGGCTAGGAAAGCTCATGATGGGCTAGATGGCCTAGGGGCATAGGAAAGCTAAGGAATAAAAAGAAAAAAAGGGAGAAAAGAAAAGGGGAGGAGGGAAGTTGAAAAGAGGAAGAGAGAGGAGTTCTAAAAAAAACACAGAGAGAAGAAAAATGTCCTAAAGGAAGGAGGAGAGGTAAGAGCAAAGGAAAGTCTATATTTTCTTAAGAGAAGGAGGAAGAAGCTTGTGTTTAAAGTAGGGATTACGTCCTAGCAAGGATCAAAACCAAGAAACACCTCTAAGGGCCTCTCATTTTTGGTAGAAAAATTGCACTTAAACTTAACATGTGCATCATTTTGTGAATTCTTACTTGTGTGACTAAGTTCTTAGTACATTTTAGGTTTATCTTTAGTGTGCCTTGCTTGATATCTTACTTTATTGATGGATCTTTGAACACTTTTGCATATAGTCGTAATTTGATGATTACAGAGTGTATATGCATGCTTTGTTACATAGAGTAGAAGCCTGTACATTTTGAGAGTTGGAGCTGACCTGCTGATTAGGTGACGCCTCTTCACAGAGGAGTTGCCTCATCAATGAGGCGATCACCCAATTGATAAGCCTCTAAGGAGTCTACCTTCTCGAGTGTGTGTTTTATATCCTTTTTTTTGCTTTGGAATTATGAGTGCCCCTGTTGATGAGGCGCCGCCTCATCAATAAGGCGATCGCCTCATCTCAATGAGGCGGTCGCCTCACTCATTGACAGAATTAGCCTGCTTCTTGTTTCATTTTTTTTGTTTGTCGTGACGTTTGCTTTGGCATGTCCTCTTTTGACCTTAAATATGTCCGTATTACTGCATGATGATGTTTAAATCTTGATTATTTGATACTTTCTTTAGTTCATAATGTGAAAACTTCCTTTTTTTATAGAACCTTTTTGTAAATATCGTTATATGTGTTTTCATTTTTATGAAAGGAAGGGTTAACCGTGTGTTATTTGCAGGAATTACTTGATGATTTCTATCATCAAGTAGTTGCTTTTGCTAGTTATCCCTTATACATGACCGCTCTTATGTCATTTTGTTGATTTATTTTCGGTATATGTTTGGTTTATTTTCTATATATTATTCGTTTATTTAGCTAAAAAGCGTTGTAATCCTTAATCCCTTCCCCCTATTCGATTTTGAATGTATGGTTGTAAATTATTATTTATTTTATTATTGTCGAATGTTAGGACTTAAAGGCATGAAATTGGACTAATGTGCAAACTCGGACTTGATTATAAAAGTTGACAATTATCCGAAGGTAATTTTATTACGTGTGGTAAATGAGGAAATAATAAAATAATTAAATGGTAATAAAATGCGAAGCACAAATGGAGGCCAATCCCAAGGTTGGGTGAGCATTCAAACGCTCATACCCAATTTCCGAACCTGATCTCGGATGACGGCTTCTAGGAACCTCCGTGGGATCCAGTTGTTGTACAGTGTGTCCTGACTTTTATCCGAGTGGCTACTCCATCTTTGAATAGGCCCAAGACCTATATCGTATTTTCTAGTGGACCTCGAGCCCATACAGTGCCGTGGTCGCCAAACACTTGGGTGCGCACTAAACCCTACTGCCTACAGTGGATTATTATTTTTCAAAATTAAAAAATTATTATTATTATTACTACTACTAGTATTATTCAAAATTTTGAATAATACACATTGTAAATATTAAATAATAATTTAAAATTTATTTATTAATTTTATATCAAAATTTTTAAAATATTAAATCTATTAAACACCAAATAACAATTTCTAATATAAAATTCCAAAAAAAAAAAATAACCAGAAAAAAATATTCAAATGAGTAAATTTTCAATTTTTTTTTGGTAGATGAGTCGCTAACAAGTTAATATTAAGGCCATTGACATCACAAATTCAAATATTTGTTTATATTTTTTCCAATTTTTTTGTTTTGATAAAAATATTTTAATTTTTAATAATTTTAAAGTTTGTGACATTTATAAATTCTCAAATTTATTTTTTAAAATTTCTAAATTTATAAAAATATTTTAATATATAAAATTCAACATTTACAGTCATTAATAATTTTATCTCAATTTCTTAATTTTGGTAAAAATTATTCTAATGAAAAATTATTTGGTCAAAATTAAATAAAAATATCGTGTGAGAATTCTAAAATTAATTAATTTATGAATATTTTTATATTATAAAATTTATAATTTTAATTATTATAATGACAATAATTTATAAATTGTCCAAGATTAAATTTCATTTTTTTATTTTCATGTCTGTCCTTTTCTATTAATTATTTTTATAAAATTTTTTGTATTGAAATTGTTAACAATTAGTTAAAAATGATATTTTTATTAAAATTAAGAATTGAAATAAATTCCTAAGTGTTGTAAAAATTGAAATCTTTCATATTAATAACTCATTTTAAATTTAATAACTTAAAAACAATAAATTTGACATTTTATAAATACCACTTTAGTATTTTTTTTAGTTGATTTTATCAAATTACTATTTATATTAAAATTATTAAAAATTAATTAAATCAAAACACTTTTACCAATTTTTTTTCAAACTAGTATTAACAGCATGAACCAATTTAATTCAATATAAAACGACATGATCTAACGTATTATGTTTATATCCAACCAAACCAAATAAGAAAATATATAATTTAGTTTGATTTGAATTTTTTTTTTAAAAAAAGAGAAGTATCTTATTAAATCGAAATACAAAGCATCTACGACAACAAAAGTAGGTGGTCACCTCTACCATACAAAAACATTTGATGTGAAATTTGCTTATTCTTAACCACTAGAATAAAATTCATTAGAATACATAAGAAAATACTATTATAAGTTACATAAATATTTATAAATATTATTTATATGAACATTTATATATGTATGTTTTATAAATTAATTATATATATATATATATATATATATATATATATATATATATATATATTAATTTTAAAGTCTACATGAGTATTGATTATCATGTAACATAAATATATAAAATAAAAAAATTATTAATAAGTTCCATTAAATTCAAATTGAACTTCAATGAGCTCAAACTCAAACTCAATGTCAATCTCATGATCAAGCTCGTTTATTTATCTTCAATGCAGCAAAAATTCTGATATGGGCCGCCGAAGATATCTATCATCATTTTAGGGGATTGGCGCGTGTTGAGATAACTTGTCGCCTGGCCCATATCATGTCTTGTGGTTATAAGCCTCGCAAAGAAAATCAAATCTCACTTCGGCCCCTGAACTTGTAGCTCAAGGCCTGATACCCTTTTTTGTTGACCTATGTGGAATGTGGCCTTATAAATACATACAAACTTTACATTTTGTGGCCTCTTAGTCTTAGATATAGGACAAAGTATCAATATGCCCCTTGAACTTATGTCTAAAGGTCATAGAGTTTGAATTTTAACTTTTTTCTTTAAACAAATAGATCCAATACTTTTACTTTAAGACCAAACAAACCCAAAATTTTGACAAATTATGTGTGTAATTCAAATTCTACAAGACTAGAGTGAAAATCCATATTGATTATTTTATTAATATTTTAAAGCTAAATTAAATTTTTAAAAATTACTTAAAAATTTTAAATTAATGAAACTATATTACCTTTTTCCTTTATCTATTTCATATCGTTGAAATATCCATAAGTAATAGCATTGTAATTACCATAATCACTATCAGCGAAGCCGTGAATATCACAATAAAACCAAGATATGCACCTTTTTGTCTACCACATTCAATATAAAACAATAAGAAAAAATAAGAGAAGCAGAACAACATAGCATTGATTTTAATTTATCAATAAAATATAAAAAAATCTTCTCAAAATTTTCAACAAAAATAGCAGAAATCGTAATCCAAATGAAAAGCCATGACCATTAACATAATCTACAAGTTTTAGATTTTTTCCCCCTCTTGAGATCTCAAGTATCATCAATCTCGACCAGAGCTCCATCGCATGCATGGTAGCAAGACCATTAACCAACGGTGCAATTGCAACTTCCATTGCTCTAAAACTTTTATATCTCTAACTTCTTTATAAAATTAAATATCTTAATTATTCATTGATTTTTCTTTTATTTTTATTTAATTTCATTAACCAAAAATATCCAAATCATCCAAAAAAAATACATAAAAGAGAAAATAATAAAAAGAAATCGGAGAAAAATTAAACTTTAAAAAGAGAAAAAGAAAAGAGATTGTTGGATTGAACATGGACAATGATTGGGAGACTAAGATAAAAGCAAATTGCCACAAACCATCATTGTAGTCGAACCCCATTCACAGTAAACCTTATATCAGTATATAGAAGAAAACAAATCATAAGATTATTTTTAGTAAACAAAAAATAAATATTTATCTAACTTTTTAAATGAAGTTTCAAGGCTTGCACTTATAGTTAGAGAGTGAAAGTTAGCTAGTGGAATGCTATTAATGTTGAAAGATGATAAAAAAAAAATGGATGTTATCCCACATTGATTAGAAGAGAAGGAATAAGAGAGTTAGTTGGTTATAAAAGGACTCTTCTCCCTCCTTTGTTAAGTGTGTCAATCACCACAAATATTTGGTGTGTGTTAATTAAGATGTAATATTTGTTATACTATTGAGAGTTATTAGCTATACTAGTAGAGAATTTATGAGAAATTCTCTTGGGTATACTTGAACTCTTGGATATGTGTGAGAGTATACCATTAAGAGTTATCAGCTATACTAGCAGAGAATTTATGGAAAATTCTCTTGGGGTGTACTTGAGCTTTTGGGTATGTGTGAGAGTTAAATATGTTGTAGTGTGGTTGTAATAATTTTCTGTATGGTAAATATTTTTTCTCTTGATTGTCTTTTGACAATACTCGTACTTTTTCTTCATTTGAGAGTTTTCCACGTTAAATTATTGTGTTTTTTTCTCTTTTATTTTTCAAGTATTTTTTTGTTAATGTTGTGATCTAAAGTGGTGAAGGTACTTGTTGGATTGGAAGGGGCCCATTTTTCCCCAACGATTGGTATAAGAGATTTTGGTTTATTTTAGTATGCTTTGTGGTTGCAGCTTAGGATGATCTTTCACATAAGAAAAAATTTCCTTGGGCTAATTGGCATTATGCATCAACAAATTTTTTTTTAGAAATTATTGTGATCTAACTGAAGGTCCTTTAATTATGGTATTGTGTTTATGGAGTGTAGTATTGTGTAAGTAAGTATAGTCACTAAAGTTGTCACAAAGACTATAATTGTCTAAGGAAGTTGGGACTTAAGTAGTACCGTTTGTATCCCCTTAATCACTTTTGTAAACTTTCTTAGTGTATTTTATAGACATAATTATTCACTCATTAATAATGTGTGAGGTCATTGTAGTAGGAAGTACTGTTCAAGTATACGGAGGTACTGTGCATTGTTGAGAAAAAATGAGCTTTAGATTTGATATTGAGAAATTTGATGGGAGAATAAATTTTGGGTTATGACAAGTACAAGTAAACAATATACTAATCTAGTCTGGATTGCATAAGGCCTTGAGAGGAAAGCCGGCTTCTTTGTCCAATGGAAAGGAGCCAAATAAATCCAATGACAACAATGTAGACATAAGAAAATCCAAGATGAGTAAAGAAGAATAAGAGGAGCTAGACATGAGAGCAGCAAGTCAGATTCGTCTCTCTAGCAAAAAATGTTCTTATTAATATTGTTAGATAGTCATCAACAAATGAGCTTTGGGAAAAGCTTGAAAAAATGTACCAAGCTAAAAGTCTTTCAAATAGGTTATATTTGAAGGAGCAATTCATAAATTGCAAATGAAAGAAGGTAGAAAAATTTATGACCACCTCAATGCACTCAATAGGATAATTTATAAACTGGAATCTATTGGAGTGAAAAATTGATGATGAAGATAAAGTGTTGAAACTTATATGGTCTTTTCCACCTTCCTATAAACACATGCAAATTGTTTTAATGTACAACAAAAAAGAATGTGAATTTTTCAGAAGTGACAAGCTAATTTCTGAAGAAAAAAGGCTGAAAAATGGAGAGAACAAGTCTTCTAAAAGTACAACATTGTCGGTTTATGGAATTTGGAAGAATAATAAAGGCTCAAAAAAGTAAATTATATATTGGGAATGTGGGAAACTTGGACATGTAAGGAAGGATTGCAAAAATGGTAGAGCTAATTGGGCTAATGGCTTTAAAAGTAATGTTACTAATGCGATCATCTTTGAAGAAGGAGACGATGAACATTATATAAAAGGAAAGATATATATCCTTATAACATGATAACTACCAACTGAGTTGCTAAGGAAAATGATGTATAAAGGTAGCATGTTCACAGTTTTCACACAGACATTGGTTGATAGTTGATACAAGGTGTGTGGAGAAATTGATGTCGATGACTAATGAACTTCCTAGAAAGTTGATGTGGATGAGGCCGCATTGTCATTTATCGATGGATTTGACAAAGTGGGCGTGCACACTTGGGCTTCATATGGACAGTTATGGTGACCCTGATTGAACCATGAGGCCTATAATAGATCAAATCGAAGCTAACTCAAAGCCCTATAATAGGTGCTACACATTACATTTGTAGCAACCCATTTTTGGGCCTAAATTCCTTTGTTTAGGCCTTTAATTGTGGCTTAAAAGTTAGTATTCCTTCTTAGGATTTTTTAGTCTTTTCTTCCTTTTTTATTTTTTATTTTTAGGGTTTTCCCTAAACTCTATTTATTTGTCTCTTTGGGGTTGTTTGAGGATGGCTTTTGTTGAATTAATAAATCAAATTTAGATATTTTTAATATTCGGTTTGTGTGAATCAACGATTATTGATGCCTATTTCCTAGCATTTGTGTGCAAATCAATTGGTTATAGAAGATTGTTAGATGGTAATCATGCGTGATTCAATGTTGAACAGTATTTTTCCAATTTCCTAGGCTTCCGCTACGTCAATTGGTATCAAGGCCAACGAACATTCATAGGGTTTTATATATTAAAAAAATGGCATGAAGAAGACAACAGCAGCGCCTGGATGAGGTTTACAAGTAGGAGGTTGATCAACATATTGAGCAGTGGTTTGAGCATATTAAGCAAGTAATAGGACAGCTTGGGCAGATGATGGGGCAAATAGGGTAGATGGTGGAGCAGATGAATGAGAGGATAGTTGCCCTAACAATCAACCAGAATGAAAATACTAATAACCAAAATTTTTATAACCATTATAGGGCTCATGTAGATGAGAGTTCTGATAAAAAAGAGGATGAATATAAAGAAGAAGTGTTGCACAGACATAGAAGGGTTACTGTGGAAGAAGACAGACACCATTGGGAGTCTGGAATGTGAACTGAAATTCTAAAATTCCATGGTAGCTTTCAACCTAAAGAGTTCCTTGATTGGCTAGTGATGGTTGAGGAGATCTTGGAATTCAAGGGAGTACCTAATGATAAACGAGTGCCTTTGGTGGCAACTAGATTGTGGGGGAGAGCTACAATATGGTGGTAGCAATTGAAGTTGACACGCACTAGGTTGGGGAAGGAGAAAATCAATACCTAGGAGAAGATGAAGAAACACATGCAAGCCACCTTCTTGCTATATAATTACCAGAGGTTGATGTATCAAAGGCTGTAGAATTTGAAACAGGGTCTAAAGTCGGTGGATGAATATACCACTGAATTTTACCAACTGATTGCTAGGAATGAAATACAGGAGACGGAGGACCAGTTGGTGTCACGATAGGTTAGAGGCTTGAAATTATAGATCCAGGATATTGTCAATATGTTTGATCTTATATTTGTTTTAGTAGCTCATTAGAGGGCATTAATGGTAGAGAAGCAGTCATGTTATACTTCTAATGCTGGAGGTTTGAATATTGGTGCTAATAGTAGTGGTGGTGTAACCAAAACAATAATTAGGAATAGTGGGTCAGGGCAATTTAACAGAATATCTGGTCCATTTAATAGAGCAGCTGGCAGTAGTGGTATGAAGTGCTTTAATTATGGCAAAGCTGGTCATAGGCAAGATGAATGGAAAAAGACTGCTACAAAAAAAAGCCTTGTTCAACAATACAGATGACTATGATGAGGATGTAGTTGAGATTGAAGGTGCATCAATATATGATGATGAAGGAATTAAAGAAGTGAAACTGGAAGGAGATGTTAATGTGTCACTAGTGGATAGGCAATCCTGTCTAACTCCAAAGGCTACAAATGAGCATGAGTGGCTGTGGAGCAACATATTTCAGTCTACTTGTACCATCCAGAATAAGGTTTGCCATTTTGTTATTGATGATGGAAGTTGTGAAAATATCATGTTTGATGAGGTTGTCCAAAAATTAAAAATTCAAACCAAGAAACATCCTAAGCCCTATAAGCTAGCTTGGCTTAAAAAAGGCGATGAAGTTTCAGTGTCTAAGCGTGCCTTGATTCCTTTTTCAATTGGTTAGAAATATAAAGATACTGTTTGGTGTGATGTTGTTGCCATGGATGCATTCCACTTGCTTTTAGGAAGGCTTTGGCAGTATGATAGGGTTACTCATAATGGGCAAACTAACACATATAGTTTTATGTTTAAGGGGGTTAAAATTGTATTTCTGCCTAGTAGATAGGTGTTCGAGAAGCCTAAGCAAGAAGGTGTTAGAGTTGGAGTCAATACATTACTGTCCTTGGCCTAATTTAATGAGGAGTTGCAAGAGTCGGACATAGGGTATATGCTGGTAGGGAAGGAAGTGATAGACTCAGCCCATGTTCCAAAGGTTGTCGCTCCACTTATTGCAGAATTTGGTGATTTGTTTCCTAAAGAGTTACTAGAAGGATTGCCACCTATACGTGACATTTAGCACCATATTGATTGGGTGCCTGGAGTAACCTTGCCCAATAGACCAAATTATCATATGAGTCCCAGTGAGCATGAGGAATTGCATTAACAAGTGGAAGAGCTACTAGTCAAAGGCCATATTAGAGAGAGCATAAGTCCTTGTGTGGTACCTGCCCTCTTAATACTAAAAAAAGATGGCTCATGGCATATGTGTGTGGATAGTAGAGCCATTAATAAAATTACTATGAGGTATAGATTTCCTATTCTTTGGTTAGATGATTTGCTTGACCAAATTAATGGTGCTACTATTTTCACTAAACTTGATTTGAAAAGTGGGTATTATCAATTTCGTGTGAGACTTGGGGATGAATGGAAAATAACATTTAAGACTAGGGAGGGGTTGTATGAATGGCTTGTACTGCCATTTGGTTTTTCTAATGCTTCTAGTACTTTTCTGTGTGTCATGAATCAATTGTTACAGCCTTTTATTGGCAAATTTGTTATGGTGTACTTTGATGATATCTTAATATTTAGCCCTAACCTTAATGAGCACATGCAGCATGTTGGAGAGGGTTTCAGTGTGTTGTGCAGGGAGAAATTCTATGCTGCCATGAAGAAGTGTGTTTTTATGACCCTCAAAGTATTATTTTTAGGGTATGTGGTTTTAGGAGTTGGTTTAGAGGTGGATGTAGCAAAGGTGGTAGCAATAAAAAAGTGGCTTGGACCAATGACCTTAATAGAAGTACAGAGTTTCCATGGCCTGACATCCTCTTATAGGTGGTTCATTACTAATTTTAACACCATAATGGCACTAATCACAGATTGTATGAAAGGCAGTAGGCTTGAATGGACAAATGAGGCAGAGACAACATTCAATTTGATTAAAGAACGCCTTACAACCACACTAATCTTAGTGTTGCCAGACTTTTCTTAACCTTTCAAGTTACATACATATGCTTCCAAGGTGGGCATTGGGGCAGTCTTGAGTCATAATGGAAGGCCTGTGGCTTTATTTAATGAGAAATTATCTAGTTTAAAACTCAATTACAACACTTATGATATTGAGTTTTATGTAGTTGTGCAAGTAGTGAGGCATTAGCGTCATTATCTATTTCACAGGGAGTTTGTTTAGTACACAGATCATAATTCTTTAAGGCACCTACAGTAGCAGGGTAAGGTATCACTGTGCCATGCAAGATGGGTGGCCTATTTAGAGCAGTTCACTTATGTGGTGAAACATAAGTCTAGGGTCACTAATCGAGTGGTTGATGCTTTGAGTTGTAAAAATTATTTATTGGGGGCCATGAGAGTTGAGGTGCCTGGGTTTGATTCTTTTCACGATATGCTTGCATTTGACCCTTATTTTTTTTATAGTGATATAAGATGTGCAGGTTAGGAGGAAGATAGAGTTTTTATTGTAGGATGGATTTTTGTTTAAGGGTAATCAGCTGTGTATCCCTGACTGTAGCCTTCACTTGCAAATGATAAAGGAGTTGCATGGAGAAGGGCATGTCAGTAGAAATAGAACTTTGCAATTGATCTAGGCTTTTTACTTTTAGCCTTCAGTTCACAAAGAAGTTGAGAAGTACATGTAGAGGTGTAAAATCTGTCAAATCTCTAAAGGGACAACCACAAATACAAGGCACTATATGCCTTTACCAATTCCTTCTCAACCTTGGGCTAATATTAGCATGGACTTTGTGTTAGGATTATCGTGAACGCAGAGAGGTAATGACTTTACTTTATTATTGTTGATAGATTTTCTAAGATGGTTCATTTTATTCCTTGCAAGAAGACTACAGACGTTTAAATGTGGCATAATTATTCTTTTAAGATATGTATCATCTACACAAGTTGCCTACATCCATTGTCTCTGATAGAGATACCCGTTTCCTCAGTCATTTCTGGTGCAGCCTTTGAAAAATGATCAATACCCAACTGAATTTCAACAGTGCCTATCACCCTCAAATAGATGGGCAAACTAATGTGGTGAACAAGTCACTGGGAAACCTGTTGCATTGTCTAGTGGGGGACTATGTGAAGGGTTATGATAAGAAGCTATGTCAAATAGAATTTACTCACAACCATGCTGTTAATCGCAATATAGGATTCAATCCTTTTTAGGTTGTTTATTCCATTTAGCTAAGAGGTCCTCTTGACTTAATGCCCCTGCCTAGCAAGATAAAGTCTATGGGAAAGTAGCATATTTTGTTTTGGGCTTTCAGGATGCACACAAGACAGTCTTTGATAATTTGTCTGTTGCCAACTCTAAGTACAAGTAGATTGCAGATCAGAAACGTAGACCTTTGGAGTTTGAGGTAGGTGGTTTTATGTAGGTAGTCCTAACAAAAGATCGATTTCCAGCAGAGGAGTATAATAAGCTATCTGCCAAGAAGATTGGTCCAGTTGAAGTGGTGGAGAAGATCAATTCTAATGCATATCATCTGAAGCTGCCTAGCCATGTTTGCATAGCAGATGTATTTAATGTTAAACATCAAATTCCCTTCACTAATGATTCTTCTAATGATGATATTGTGTCAAATTCAAGGCCAAATTTTCTATCACCTGGGGGGAATGATGTGGATGAGGTTGTATTGTCATTTATGGATGGATTTGACAAAGTGGGCGTGCGCACTTGGGCTTCAAATGGACGGTCGTAGTGACTCCGATTGAACCATGGGGCCCATAATATATCAAATTGAAGCTGATTTAGAGCCCTATAATAGATGATACACACTAAATTTGTAGCAACCTATCTTCATGCCTAAATTCCTTTGTTTAGGCCTTTAAATTTGGCTTAAAAGTTTATGTTCCTTTTTGGGATTTTTTAGTCTTTTTTTTTTGTTTTTAGGGTTTTTCCCTAAAATTTATTTATTTGTCTTTTTGGGGTTGTTTGAGGATGACTTTATTGAATTAATAAATAAAATTTATATTTTTCCAATAGTTGGAATTCCTTTGTGTAAATCAACGATTATTGATGTATATTTCCTAGCATTTGTGTGCAAATCAACAGGTTATAGAAGATTATTAGATGGTAACCATGTGCAATTCAAGATCAAGCAATATTTATCCAATTTCTTAGGCTTCCGTTATGTCAAAAGTCAACATTGGAAGTTGCACAATAACTTATTAGCAATTTTTTTAACATAAACTGGCCGAGGTGAAAATTATTAGAGTTGGTGAATTCTAAGTGTGTATACTCTTATGGTGGAGTATGAAAATTCTTATTTTTTAGAATTGTGAGTGTCATAGCTAATGGTGAGGTAGCTGTTGTTCTTTAATTTTTTTTTAATCATGGTGGAGGTTGTTGAAAGATGATAAAAAAGAATTAAAAATGGATGATATCCCACATTGGTTAGAAGAGAAGGAAGGAGAGAGTTAATTGGTTATAAAAGGACTCCTCTCCCTCCTTTGTTAAGTGTGTCAATCACTACAAATATTTGGTGTGTGTTAATCACCATATAATATGTGGTGCACTATTGAGAACTATTAGCTATACTAGTACAGAATTTATGAGAAATTCTCTTGGGTATATTTGAGTTCTTGGGTATGTGTGAGAGTGTACCATTGAGAGTTATTAGCTATACTAGTAGAGAATTTATGGAATATTCTCTTGGGGTGTACTTGAGCTTTTGGGTATGTGTGAGAGTTAAATATTTTGTAGTGTGGTTGTAATAATTTTCCACATAATGAATATTTTTTCTCTTGGTTATCTTTTGACAACGCCAATGGTTTTTCTCCATTTGGAAAATTTTCACATTAAATTATTATGTATTTCTCTCCTTTATTTCTCAAGTATTTTCATTTATATTGTGATTTAAAGTGGTGAAGGTACTTATTGGATTGGAAGGGGCCCATTTTCCCTAACAATTAATTCACCCTAACCTTAAGTATCTTCATTAAATGCCCTTTCAACTTTTTGCAAAGAAAAGTTTGTTTATGATTATGAAGAGCAGTGTCATGATCATGAGGGTTGAAAAAACTAATCGTTGCTTTCAAATTATGCCTGTTGTAAGGGTGTTAAGTGGATCGTGATGACCCTCATGATCGTAATGAGAGGTTTACAATGGTGATCAAGGACTTCATGATTATGAGGGATAGATTGTGAAGGTTTCAGCCATTTGATTGAATTTTGCTTATTTAGAAGGCCTTGGACTTTTGAGCCTCCTTATGATTGTGAGGAGATAGTGAGGGGCACCTGAGCTTTTTAAACTCAATGATTTCTCCTCCAAAACTTGGTTTGATGTATATGGACTTTAACCTAACTATTTTGCACACTTATGGACAACTTAATGTAGTGGTTATAACTGAATTTTTTGTTTAAATTTTTAAGAATAATTAATAAAAAAATTAATTTTTTAATAAAAATTGGAAATAAATTATGTGTTTTTATATTTTAATTTTTAATTTATTTTAGTTTAGTATATTTTTTTAAGTAATTATATTTAAGTAAGTAGTTATATTTAGAGTTTGAATTTATTTGTTGTCGCATTATTGTTGATTTTTTATTTTGGTTGGTCTTGAAGCTCGATGTCAAAGCAAAATACTATATTTTTGAAAGATTTATTATCAACATTGTTTATATGAAAAAAAAGGGAAAGTACAAAAAAAATATCTTGCAGTTTAGTGCTTTTAGCATAATGGGTATGTCGTTTTGTTTTTTACACTTAGATGACTTATGGTACCTCACCATTAGCATTTTAGTGATAAATTTTATAAAATCATTAAGTAATCATACATGGTAGATGACATGTGAAAGGGGAAGATGTGGCACACATGTGGTAAAATGATGTGGCACCACATCATCTGCCAGGTGTGGTTATTTAATGACATCACTAATTTGTTGTTGAAGTGCTAATGATTATGTACTATAGGTCACCTAAGTGCAAAAAAGAAAAACCATATGGTAGTTTTTTGTACATATATTAATCAAACATAATTAATCAAAATTCTATTGATTTTGTATCTAATGAGTGTAGTGTATCGAACTGTACTGAGCAAAGAAAGTGGTAGCGACTGCATGAGGTTTAAATCAAATGATTTAGGTTGAGGTCTAAGGACCTTTTATTATATTTTATTAAAATTTAAAAAGTAAGATTATTCGAAAATGCAATAAATTATTATTTTGGTTTAGAACATTAGTATAAAAAATCAATTGACTTTTGACTAATTGTGTTCGATTAATAAATGCACAAAAAAGTGCCTGGTGGTTTTTCATTTTTGCACTTAGGTGCCTGTGGTACACCATCATTATCACTTCAATAATAAATTAGTGATGTCATTAAGTAATCCTTTATGGCAGATGAAGGGCGCCATATCATCTATCATGTGTGTGCCATGTCATTCCCTCATACACATAATTTGCTGTGTAGGATTACTTAACGGTATTACAAAATTTGTCACTAAAGTGCTAACAGCGAGGTACTAATTATCACCTAACTGTAAAAAAGAAAACCACAAATTCGTCATACTAAAAACGCTAAACCGTAAGGTATTTTTTTGAAATTTTCTCAAACAAAAAATCAACTATATTTTTTTTTATAATTTCCTCTATGTTTTTGTTATTTATGATAACTTTCCCTTAGTTTTTAGGATTTTTACATAAATACCAACAAAAAAAACTTTCTATTTTTTAAAATGCCCCTTTTTTTCATTTATTACTAATATACTCAAAAGATTAAAAATAATACTCTATACATCATTGGTACTCCTGTATTGAAAAGGCAATTTAACTACCTTTAATCAAAAGACAATTGAATTGACTTTAGCTCTAAATAGCGCTTGTAGTCCAATGATCATGACAATTGTCTTCCTATTAACCTAGGTTTAATTTTAGCAATATATATATATATATATATATATATATATATATATATATATATATATATAGTGATATTGAAAAAGGAAATTTATCTGCCTTTAATCAAAAGACTATTAAATTGGCTTTAGCTCTAAATAGTGCTTGTAGTCTAATGATCATGACAATTGTGTTCCTCCCTATTGACCTTGGTTTAATTCTAGCATATATATATATATAGTACACAAATCATGAATCATAGTACATAAGATATCGTTCTCTTGAGGATTGTATACTAAATACTAATTTTTGTACTTCTGATCTTAGCTAGCAATCAAATAAAGTAATTGAGGAAATAAAAATATAAATATGAACAACTTAAATTAAAAAGAAATCAATGAATTAAAACTTAGAGCTTAGGTGTAGTTTCATTATTCTAATAAGATCATGAACACCTAATTGTTAAATCTTTGATTTTAGTTAAGGATAGTTGT
Organism: Mallotus nudiflorus; assembly: GCA_947683625.1. Lineage (NCBI taxonomy): Eukaryota > Viridiplantae > Streptophyta > Magnoliopsida > Malpighiales > Euphorbiaceae > Mallotus > Mallotus nudiflorus. The sequence goes on along the minus strand of CANTUR010000256.1, from coordinate 487,635 downwards.
TCTAATTTACTTAATGACTAATTCAAGCTCAATAAGCATGTTAAGATTAAAATCTAACTTACTCTCATGATTAAAAGTTAATAAAAACTCATTAAACTTTATAACAATTATTTCATTCTCAAAGAGCTCGCCTACTATCGTGGTCAGGCGGCCTAAGTCCTATGAGTTTTAAATTAGAAAATTCTCCTAACTCTTGTTGCTTAATTTACCCATAAATATGCAATCAAATAGGCCTAGAATGAAAGCAAGAAGGAAGCACAACTCATAAAATTAACTGAAAATCAAATTAAATAAAAATTGTGTTTAATTAGATAATAGAATAGTTACTCTTAACCTAAACTCTAAAAAGAGTTTAGCCATATATAATTCTTATGGAAAAAATCACAAACATGAATAAAATATTAAGGATAAAGAAGAAGAATTGATGAAACTCTTAAATTTGCATGAATCTTCTCCAATCTTTGTATTTGCTCTTGTTTATGGCTTCAAAAGTGCTCAAGAATGAATAATAACTCCTATTTATCCCCTTTATATAGGCATAAATTGAAAAAGGCCTAATCTTCCTTAAATTCCTTAATCCATTTTTTTTAGGAAAGTTTCTTTCATTTGATGCGGCCATGCGCCTAATCATCTTATTTCACATATTTCTAGTATAACCATAACATTCCTATGCCTGAGTTCGAGCTTTATTTTCCAGATCATCGCACGACCTAGCACATGGCTGTGCTTTGAGGTGTGTTGCCTCTTGTTAAATTCTTTAAATTGGGCATTGGATGACATAGTTCATGACATGCATGTGTAGTTCCCATGTTAAAGGTTCCTTTAGCTCCAAACGAGAACACGATAAATAACATGGTTTTGCTTTAAGTTTTGTCCTTTTAAGCTCCATTCCAATGCGTGGTATGGGAATAAACACGCCCATGCCACGATCATGTCATGCCAAAACCTTATAGATTGAGAATTCTTTTGTAAATTTTTCTACAAAAAAGGATAATAATTAAAACTTAATAAAACTCCTAATAAAGCTAAAGTTAAACCAAAAACAATAAAACCCTAATTAAAACTCTAAACTATAAATATTTTCGAATAATACCCAAATTCTACCAAAAGATAATTATTTATTCACCCAAAATTCATTAAAATTCAACTAAAACATGTGTAAAAATTACACACATCAAATTCCCCCATATTAAGGCTTTACTTGTCCTTTAGCAAATTAAATTTAAATTTTAAAAACCTTCTTAACTACAACCAATGAATTTTAACTACAAAGACATGCAAGTCGATAACACTGAGGCTTAATATTGAGTACTAAGTAAGATAATCAGAAAAAAATACATCATATATGATTTACTAATAAAAACCTAAGAACTTAACTTTTTGAAAATCAATAAACATAACCCTTGAAAAAGAGCATTAAGGCCTATAATTTTTTTTGAAAACTTTTTATTTGCATGTGAATGCATTTTATGATCCATCACACCATTTTTTTCTTATGAACAAGTGCATTTTATGCTCCATCTTGCTCCAAGTTTTTGTAAAATAAAATTTGGCAAGTGTGTTTTATGCTCTGCCTTCTTGTTTTTTTTTTGAATTACAAACCAAAACATATTCTCTCCTAAAGATTATGTTTAAAGCCACTCTCCAAGTTTATGCTTAGGTTATAAAAACTAAATTTTCACACATAAAGACTATGTACAACTATCTTAAATAGTAAACTCTCCACTAATTCAATATTAAGTCAAATTCACATACTTATACATTAACCGCCTTTAGTTACAATGTGAGCTTTAATTTGTACAAAACCAATCAGAATAAAAAATTTAGGACAAATAATACTAAAAGTGTGGATGAACTGAGTTGAAAGTTAATGAAATTTGAACATATACGTAATATTTTTTATTTTGATATTGATTGAAATAACTAACTAAAATGATATGTACCTAATATTATTACTCATACACGTATTAAATCAAGCAAACCTAAAACTCTATATGCAAATATGCAAAATGCAAATTTTATGCAAAAACTTAAAATTGTAAACTAAAATTTAAATTATAACCTAAACCAAAATTAGAATATAAATCAAGATACATAGATAGAATCCTCCCCTACACTATCAATGTCATTGTCCTCAATGACTAAAGAAACAATAAAATAGAAAGCCATATAGAAATAGAGGAAATAATTAAATAAAAGAAAAACATTCCCTAAGATTCTGTCCTTTAAGAGTTAAATGACAAACATCCACTAAAAGCTAATATAAAAGTAAAAAAAAAATCAAATGAACATAAACCAAAAACCAAAAGGTGAAAATGTTTAATACAAAACATTGGTAAGGAACTAAAAATCAACCTAAAAGTAAATGAAAAATAATAAGACAAAAAGGAAATTAAAAACTAGAATAACAAGGAGCATCAGTCATCCATAAGGGCATGTGTCATACCTTAAATTTCACTATCCCTAAAAAGGTTTAATGATGAAACGAACCTCTGAGATGACTAGAGTTTGCTCGTTCATAATGCCTTTGAAGTGTGTAACCTTAAAAATCCTAACCGACCACACTAGCATTCAAAATTGTTCACTGAGCCATTAAGTTGTCCTCCGACCTTATGAAATATGAATTATCAAAATAATGAGAAGCTTATTCCATGAATTCCTTTCTCAAAACACTCAGCTTGTTGGACCATTATTCATTTCATTAAATTGGGACCAAACTTTGTGAAAAAATAGAAATCAATTTTGATAAAAAAAAAACTTCAGAAACACATTTAAAAGGCTCCAAATCCTCTAGAAGTGGTGCTAGAATGGTCCAACACAACTCGAGACTCAACACGTGTTGCTTAGATGTACACGTAAAGCCATAAACACCCCTAGGTTTCACGTGCTAAAATTGAAGCCAAACCAGACAAAAAAAACTTTGGAAACATGTCCAGAAGGCTCCAAAACCTCTAAAATTAATCCCAAACTGTTCCAACATAACCTGAGGATTAGTGTGTATGGCTCAAAAGTGCGCGAAAAAACCCCTAGGTGTCATGCACTAAATCGAGGCTAAATTTGACAAAATAGAATTTGGAAACGCAACCAGAAGACCCCAAAACTCTAAGAACCAACCATAAAGAAGCCTGTGTAAGCCTTGGATGGAGTGAGTAATGCAAGAAAGTGTGTGTAATCATGTGCGAGCGCACAGTCACATGCACTTTGTATGGCCACGCGCTCCATCCAAGTGACACATGTGTAACCACGCCTATACCCCCCTACTCCATATAGTTTTCACTATAAATAGATACCTTCACACCCTATTTTAAGAGGGGGGGGGGGGGGGAAGCAAGTGGAAGCACATGCACACTCAAAAATGTGTCCGATCGAAGGCACCAGAAACCCTTTTCAGATAGTTTTTGCTCTCCCACTGTCTTTTTATCAGGTGATTAGTCTCTTTTCCACCAAACAAAGCCTCATCTTTATCAAAGCATGCTTCAAAGGTACACAAACTAGCATCATTCTATTGTCATTTTGAACATCTCGATGAGGAAAGCTTGATAATCATTAAAAGTTAAAGCTTTAAAACCCACACCAGCTAAGTCAAATATGAGGATCATATAATCATTTTAGCACGTTTATCTTATTGCATTTCATTTTATTTTATTGTCACCAACATTTAGGAATATTGTTCTGTTTTTATGATGAGACTTGTAATTTTGCATGCTATATGAATAATTTATGTTTTATTATGCTCATTTCATAATATGTATTAGATTTCCATTGCTTATCCCATTGTTCATGTGATTGAGCAAGATATGTGAATGGTTGTATTTGCCTTGCAGATCCATCATATGTAAATTAGATTTACTTTTCTGCAGTCTCTTTTCTTTATATGTATTTTATTAGGAAATCCATGTAATAATAATATCTTCAACTTTATTACATTCCACTATCTAGTGAATTATGTGAATGCTATACAAACTGTCATTACTGAAACTAGGGTGTTATGGTAGCTATACATTAAACATCGTATAATGAGAAATAGTAAAAAAGTAGATGCGATCCCCTGAACCCAAAAATCTCTACTGGGGGTAATACTCGTTGGGTGACCCGATGTTGTCCCTTTCTATTCCTAATTTTCTAAAAATTGGGTGGTGACTCCACAAAATAAAAAAGTGTCTCATTCCTCTTAAGACCAATCATTTATCCCTATTTGGTAAAGTTGCCATGCCCCTTTGAAACAAAACGAAAAGACATTTACGAAACCAATTAATCTCAAACCAAAAACCAAAAGGTCACTCAAGTGGCGACTCTACTGGGGACTTTTAAGTAAGAGAGATTAACTTGAAAATGACTATTTCTCATCATGCAATGCTTAATCCTATAGAGCCCTTCATCACTGTATTTACACTACACATCACACATGCACCATTGGTCCCTAAAAGCCTTAATAATATTAAATGACATTGCCACCATGATTCCACTCAAGTCATGGGGCGATGAAGATTAGGTATTATGACCTTTAGTCTTTACTCGTGCATTCTTTGGACTTATTTAACTAGAGTCTATAACCCAAGTCCTAAAGGGGGGGTGATGGAGTTATCAAAAGAATGATAGATTCACTGACTGGAGTCCATAACCCTAGTCATATAGGGGCATTCTCGCTAAAGGAACCCTTAGCCTTTTACCTTAGCTTAGTTTATGTAGATAAACCAGTAGTAACATCCACTAGGATTCCACCAAGCTGTGTATGCCATCCCTCTCTTAACATTGTACGTCTAACCTGATATTTATAAAATGACTTGACTCTCCCAGTGTTTATCATCAAATGACATCGTAATGTCAGTTTTCATAGAATATTCATGCCTAAGACTATGTGTTTCTCATCTACTTCATGTGATCCGAAGCATGGGGAATGATAAGAATCATGTACCTCAGCTTGAATATTCGATGTAAACTAACAAATAACGATATCCCTCAATGACGAAAACTATAAGACATTGTCCATTTATCCTTATCAGATTAAATGAATGGGTTAGGAATCCAACTAGATTATGGACCTTTATGTTGACAAAATCAAACTGTAAACTATCGAACGATACTTTCATTACTCCCGGTAAACATATCGAATATCGATATAGAGGCAAGAACTCGGGCTCCCTTTGATTGACCTTGGTCTTATATATACGGGCACATGTGGGCTCAGGACATCATTTGAAGCCTAATAATTGACCTTTATATCAACATCATATGGTTACCTTAAGCATATTTTAGCATCATTATGTAGTTTACCATTTTGTTCTGATCAACATAAATCAAAACAACCTAGTTTTGAAAGCGAAACCATAGTACCCCCAATGACTAAAGGTTTAAAACCTACCTAAGAAAGGGACTAAATAACCTTATAGAGAAATAAAGTTAGGAGTAAGAGCTTGCTTGTGATTGGTTTGTTCACTATGCAAGAAAAACTAACCAGCTTTAATCATGCATACATAACATACATGTAAATAAACATGTACTAACCATTGTTTCTTACAGGAATAATCATCTTTCATCATAGGATTTTGCATCCACTCCATGCATACATGCTCACCCTTTTCTTTTACAGGCACACGTTATGCATCATTCATTTAGCTAACCTTAATAAATGTATAGGAATCCTGCCTCCAACATGTATGATTAATAAGATACTTCTTGTCAGCTATTTGAAGATAGGCTATGAGAGGGGATCCAAAAACTGCTCGTTGATGGTACCATAGCCAAAATCCTCCAAGCCTAAATCAAAGCCAAAAGTGCTCAAAGATGGGAATAGCACACCACTAAATGAAATTTTCGCATCTGTTCACCTAAGGGTAGATAAGACAAAGGGAATTCCTCGCACTCTAGTTCAAGTTGATGATGACGATGACTACTACCAAGATCTTAGAAATGCATCAAAAGCTATAAAAATTGCTGACATGACCAAGCCTAAATCAACAGAGGAGGTTAAATTATTGGCCAACTGAATGGCTTAGTTGGAATTCACCTTCAAAGACAAGGGGAATCATGGCTCCAAAATCTTTACTGACTTGGCACTATTTAAAGACGAGCCACTTCTAGATCGTTTTAACTACCAAATTTTGCTAAGTTCAATGGAACAAGAGATCTAAGGGTCCATGTAAGGCAATATGTTACCTTCATGGCTGCTATAAAGCTTATAGAATCTCAGATTGTTTAATTCTTCTTTACATTATTAGAGGAAGGACCGAGGGCATTGTTCTTTGACCTTGAAGATGAAATCAAAAGCAATTGGCTATTGCTAACTTAGAAGTTTATCAAGCAGTATGAATACAACACTCAACTAAACATCACTTGAAAAGATCTTAAGACCATAAAGTAGAAACCTGGTAAAGCTTTCTCTGACTATGTCATAAGATAGCAGGGAAAGGCAGCCAAAATGAGAAATTATTCTTTAGAGGATGAACAAATAGAGTTGATAATCATAGGGGCACTACCGTACTTTAAAAAATAGATGATCTTTTCTCATTATCCTGACTTCAGAGCTCTCTATCAACCTAGGATAAGAATTAAGGATGAGAATCCTCAACAAGCTAGGAGCACCTTCCACCAAACATCCAAAACACCTTCACCCGAGCCATAAAAATAAACATAATCTAACCCGACACCCACAGTTCTCCATCTATCAATGCTATTAAACCACTTAGAAAGTTCTCAAACTTCAATCTCCCATTATCCAAAGTACTCTAGAGACTCCAAAAAAAGAACCTCCTACAACATTAAGAACCCAGGCCTCTTCTAAACCCATGACCCCCTTAGATTAACCAAAACTTGTTCTTCCACTTTCACCAGATACCTGGTCACACCACTAATACATGCAGAACCCTTAAGAATGCAATCCAAGACCTCATTGAATCTAGAAAAATCGATGACCTAGCATTAAGACCAATCCTCTCCTAAACTATCAAAACATGCCTCCACTAACTATTAGCATGATTTCCTCCAATATACTAGTAAACCTTGTTGAATAATCAATCCAAGAAAACCTATGACAAACTCTAGAGTCTCATTATTAAACCTCATAACTCTAGTGAAGATGAATAATGCCCTTCTATCATTGAATATATTCTAATGCCCTACTTAATAATGCCAAAAAAAGCAAAGGATATAGCTCTCCCTAGAAATGGTGAAGTGATTGATTGCCCTTACTCACAAGAAGAAAATATAGATGAAAATCCTAGTAGTGACCATAAAGTATTGGATTTATTGGGCCAACCATCTTGAAAGTTTGACTATATAGTCAAGTACACAGCACCTCCTGCTACCCACACACACTTAGAAGACATACTACCCTCAGGATGGGGAGAAGAACTTGATGACGAAGATGAGGTGGTCTGTACTATTCAGCTTCAAAACTTGGAAGTTATAGGGATTGATATATGGTATGAATCTAATGATCCTAAAATCATTTTCTGGAACAACAATACAAAAGTATATGAGTAAATAGCTGAGAAGCCCTCACTAGTAGTCAATCATGTAACTTGTAGCAGGCGAGTATATCAACCTCTTAAAAAAGAAAAGGATCTCTCTAAAGGAAAAGAAGTAACAAGTGATCAAAATCTACCAAAGAGGAAGACATTGTCCTCAAATAGCTTAAGAAGACACAGGCATAAGATAGTATCTAGGACCTACTCATAGCCTTTAAGAAACACATTGATGCCTTTGTTAGAGCACTAGATGTGGCAAAGATTTCTAGTAATACCTCACCTTATGAGATGATAACCTCTCTAATGAAAGCTCCCTCTAATACAATCACCTTTTTAGATGAAGATTTGCCCTCGAGGGAAGGTTCCACAACTATCCCCCCTTGATACAAGAAATTTTCAGATTTAAGAAGACTTCGTGTGTTATGGTGAATGATGGATCTGCCATTAATGTTTGCCCCTTGAGGTTGCTACATAAGATCGGAATGAATGTCAAAAACCTAAAAGAATCCAATATGGTCATATGAGCCTATGATGATTCAAAGAAGCCGGTCATTGGCACTTTATAAGTAGTAATCACAACAGGGGATGTCGAATCAGTAATAGAATTATCGTCTTGGACATCCCTTTAACTTTTTCCTACTATTAGGAAGACCTTGGTTCCACTTACTAGGGGGCATACCCTCCATTGTGCATCAAAAGATCAAGTTCCCTCTAAACGGAAAGGTCGTTACCATCCCTGCTAAAATAAATAACATTATTGCCTATTTGAATATAGTCCCACTAGGATTCTAGGTTTCTATAATCAGTGACAATCATGTTGATCCCAAAGTTGCTACTATGATGAAGAAGATGCAATATCTATTTGGAACATGATTAGGAGGAAGGAATATTAGGGTCATATAACTCCTTGACTTCCAAGGATATACTAATAGATATGGTCTAAGGTACAATCCTGAAGAGGACACTAGGACTAAGAAGTTGATCTCTTTTGTGGCTAAAAGCTCAACCCAAGTCTACCAAGGACAAGTTAAGAAGTGGCTAAGTAATAGAATCAAGAAATCAGGATTTGAGATCTTCAATGACACCCCTAAAGGAAAGCACTCACTAAACATGGTCACTAAGACTGACATTAATGAGCTAATGAGAAATTTTGAGCTAGAATCTAGGAGTAAGACTATCGATTATGCTCAAGCTATTGCCATCGTTGATAATGATCTCTATACTATTTCTTTATTTGAAACTGATAGTATTATGAACTCTAAAGTTAATGCAATGAAGTCAGATTTTGCTTACTTATTTGATGTCTTTCCTAATGGTAGTGTGCATTGCATTGATAAAAACATTAGCATATTTGTCTTTCATTCCATTTTCACTAAATCATTTAACATTGGCATATAATTTGAACCACACATTCTGCATATTTTGAAAGATATTACCTATAAGCATCCAATTTCGAGATAATGGATTACAGATGCGATAGAGGGCTCCAATGATGAAAATATTATACATAGATCTTTAACACTTAAAGTTTGAAACCTCAAAAGCCTAAATGCATTTTCAAAAGAACTTAATTTGTTTTAAGGACTCAAATGTAATGTTTTCTTTAAGGATCTAATTGAAAAGTTTAAATTCTTTCAATTGTCTTTCTGTAATTAAAAGTTAAAAAAAAATCAAAATTCTGTAATTTCAATCGGAATTATGTAATTCCGATTATAGTTATATAATCCCAATCGGGATTAAATGTATTCCATCTGTATTTTTGATTTTTCAGTAAATAAAAATTTTGTTTTATGAATTTTGATTGGTCAAATAATTTGATAAATCTCTTTTCTAGGATTTATCTAAATTTTTCAGGAAATCAAAAGTCCTTTTAAAATCAAAACTCTATCATTATGAAGGGAGGGAGTCATATTTTGACACATCTTTTAGCTGGGATTTTACATATAAACCCATCTCAAACTCTCCTAGGGGGACCTCTTTTCTGGACTTTTTTTTGGAGACTTCTCCTTTTCCTTCCATGCAATTTTCAATTAATTTTTTTTCTTGAGAAGTATTTGTTCTTTGAGGAAGAGGTAGTAGACTCTTAGGGAGGAAAAATAAAGCAGTCAAGATCTAGTCTAAAAAGCAACAATGATTCATACCACAATAAGGAGCAATCAATACTGCATCCATACCCTCATCTCGTCTCCTACTTTCTTATATTTTTATTTGATTATTTTGGCTTTATTTAATTTTAGCTTTATTTAATTTTTATTGTTATTTTGTTTATTTACTAACCATTGTTTATTTTTATGATTATATTGGTGATTACGGAGAGAGTTACATGATGAGTTCACTTAGAGAACAAAATCCATGAAAATCCATGGAATGCCATGGATTGAATCTTGTTGTTGAATACAGTTTCTAAGTTTTTTTTGTTGGGTTGTTTTATTTTGTATTTTTTTAATTAGCTTTTTTGGGGTTTTACAAATTTTTATTTCTTATTATTTTTTCAGTAGATCATTGTAATAGCCCCAATAGTGGGAATGATGAAATCCTATGTGTGTGGTTTGTGTTTATTTTAATTAATTAAGTAGTAAGATTAGGATTTTAATTGGGTGATTAATCAAAATTAATGGCTATAAAGATAATTAGGGTTTTTAATTAAAACTGAATTAGATTTAAGTGGATAGAAGTAGGGTTGCCTGTTAATTATTTTATTAATAATTTGTTGTTTAAGGTCACTTTAACTAAATTAGATTTTTTAGAAGAAATAAATTTAATTGATTGTTTGATCTTTTATTTGATTGTTTTGATATTTGTTTTAATGTTTTTGGGCTCGCTTATTTATTTTTATGTGTTTTGGGACCAAGCTCATGTTAGGCTTTAACCCATTTAAATAATTTTAGGTTTAGGTAGTTCTTTTTTACTCTTCTTTTAATTAGCCTATTTTATTAATTAGGTCTAGATTTTAATAAAAATGCATCTTTAGGCCCATAATTAATTAGGTTAGAAATAACTTAGGCCCACTAATTTTGAATACTTTAGAATTTATAGATTTAGACCCATTTTTAGAATTAAAATAAATAGACTTAAGTTTACTCAATTAAAATTAAATAGGAATTAGGCTCATTAGTCTTTAGGGTCACTTATAAATTAAAACATATGGATTTAGCCCATTTAATTAAAATCAATGTAGATTAGACTAACTTAGGGATTGTGAATTTAATAAATGCATTGTTTACATGTATTTTTCACGACTAGTTTGCCTCGAGTTAATTGTTTAAATAAGGGTTTATATGAAATTGCATGTAAATAGAGGGTAAGATAGTAATTCATAAAGTAATTTTAAATAAACATGAGACTGAAAGAAGCTAGTATTTCGTACTTAGAATCTCCTAGTTGTGGTGTTGGCTTTCTTTTAGAGAATTGAGTACCACCACTTTCTATTTGTCCTAGTTATTACCTTGGGTGGCAACTTCTTATCTCCACACCATGTATTTGTGATAGTGGTTAGTGTGTTCTCTAGAGCCCTGAGCTCAAATAGTGTTGCAGTTGCTAAAATCTTGAGCACGCTCTAAACCCTACTATTTACATTACCCCTGAAGAGAGGAGAGAAATTGAAAAAATATTAATAAAATATTCAAAAGTATTTGCCTGGACATACGATGATATCCTTAGTATTGACAGAGACATTGCTTAACACTTTATCCCAACTAAAGATGGGGAACTGGTAAAGTAGAAACTGAGAAGACACAGGCCAAAATGGGCCTAACTGGTGAAAAAAGACATTAAGAAGTAGATCAAGGGAAAATTCCTAAAGGTAGTAGACTATCCAAAATGGTTAGCAAATGTGGTGTTAGTACCGAAGAAAGATGGAAGGGTTAGAATTTGCATTAGCTATAGAGATCTAAACAAGGCTTGCCCGAAAGATGATTTCCCACTACCTCACATAAATATACTGATTGATAGCACCACCATATGTGTAATGTACTCCTTCATGGATGGATTCTTTAAGTACAATCATATTATAATGGCCATTATCGACAAAACAAAGACAGCTTTCATAATGGAATGGGGGGTACTTATTGCTATAGAGTAATGCATTTTGAACTAAAGAATGCAGGAGCAACTTACCAGAGAATGGCAATTACAATGTTCCATGACATGGTACACAAAAGCAGTCAGAGAGATGCTAGTGCCAAGAATAGAGAAAGAAATAAGAGCGTTTATAAGGAAACTATAATTCATTAGCAGATTCATTACCAAGTTGGCAGTGATGTGTGAATTGATATTCAAGCTACTGAGAAAAGATCAACCAGTTGAATGGAACAAACACTACCAGCTAACATTCAATAAGATCAAGAACTACTTAGCCAACCCATCAGTTATAAGACCACCTAAACCAGGGATACCTATATTTGGCCATCGAAGGAAATGCAATTGGTGCAATGTTAGCCCAAGAAGGAGAAACGAAAGCAAAACACGCAGTCTACTACTTAAGCAAGAAGATGCTATTGTATGAGGAGAAGTACACCCAAGTCGAATAGATATGCCTGATAATGGTATGGGCAATGAAGAAAATCATACATTACTTTTAGTCTTACAAAATTTAGGCTGTGTCTAAAATGGACCCAATGAAGTACCTTTACAAACCTCCATCTTTAGTGGGAAAACTTACCAAGTGGCTCGTGTTACTAACAGAATTCAATGTGCAATATCTAACTAAAAAGGCAGTAAAAGGAAGAGCAGTGGTTGAATTTCTAGCTCTTAACCCCATTCCAGACTCAAAAGAAAATCCAACTAGACTTCCCAAACTACCTCAATTCATCCATCAAAATCTAAGGATGGCGCATGTACTTTGATGGAGCAGTCAATCAGTTCATCATAGGAGTTGATGTCATATTACAATCCCCATAAAGTGAAATAGTACCAATGACCAAAAAGCTGGAATTTAGAGTCACAAACAACGAAGTAGAATATAGGGCATACTAAATAAAAAAAAAGCACTATTATCCCTGGATGTTATAGAAGTTGAAATCTTTGGAGATTCCATGCTAGTAATCAACCATGCCACAGAAGAGTGGGAAGTGAAAGAGTAACACTTAAGGCCTCATCTGGATCACTTGAGGCTACTTACCATATCCTTCTAAAAATACAGATTCATTCATCTCCTTAGGAATCATAATCAGATGGTATATGCACTAGCGTCCCTAGTGTTGGGATCCGTGATGCAAACGCAGCGGAAAAATTAAAGTTTTGTCACGTTCCCAAGCCAGGATCCATGTAATTCGACTAATAGATTAAATCTAGGGTTTTTAATAATCTTACCAAAATGCAGAAGAGGAAAGATTCTCTGGAAGGGTGAGAGGAGGTTCACACCGGTGACACCTTACCTCGAGCTTTTTGGCTTGGTTGTTCGGATCAAGACGTCTCCAAAAGGATGCGTCCTCTATAGGTATCCAAACGAACAGCCCTTCACAAAATGAATTTGAGTGTGTGTGCTAACAACCTCTTAACTGTCTCACAAATCAAGAACAAAAGGAAAAACTCTGTCTTTGTTTTCTAAGAGGAAAGAAAATGAATTTGGAGGCAAAAACAAGTGTGTGAAACCCTAGAGAATATAACATATTTATAGACTCCAAGTTAGGGTTTCACTTACCAATAACCTTTTGGTAATTTTCCATTTATTATATTCTGATTTTGTTTAAAAATAAAACAAATAATATCTTATTTATTTATTTAAAATAACATTTATCTTAAATAAATAAACAAATAAATAAATAAATAAAACACTTTAATTATTTATTTCCACAGAGTTTATTTTGGGCTTATTAAACCCATATCCGTTTTGGGCTTGTTCTAAGTGTGTGACCCTGTAGGTTCACATAACATTGGCAATAGGCCTAAATCTCTATTTAGGCCTACAAGTCATAAGTGGCCTCTAGCAAGACATTATGACTACCCAAGTCATGTGAAGTCAATAATCCGACATAACCTAATTACAGTGAATTTTATTGTCCCTTTATCACATGATATCTTAATTGAACATAAGGCATAGAATGTCATCCTTATATAGTTCAATATTATGACTCGATTCCAAGTAGACTGAAAATGATAACTCTTTATCAATTCATTTCAGCATGGCCATGCATTTTATTCAGTCTATCTCATCAAGGGGCCTTTAGATATCTTTCTCATATTAATGAGGGATAAATTCCTTCTAAATCACTCACATTCCTCACATAACTAATTTTATATCCAACAACATTCTTTTAATCATCCGGTTAAAGACAATGTTAGAATGTGTCAAAACATAAAATAGCTATGTAGAAATCCATGATGATTTCAAGGTCAAAGGACCGAAATAAAATTACTGTGATAAGAAATACTTATGACAATAATCTATATAGTATTCTCATAGTGGGTCAATCCAGTACATGATCTCTCATCATGTACCTATGAGTTGACTTAATATCTCATATTTATGATTAGTAAAACATAACCATCAGTCAACATCATACTAGCCTTAATACTTTAATATTCATATAATGAATAAATGGCTAGGGATAATTAGAATAGAACTCTTATTTTAATATAAGGGTTTTACTATCAAGTCACATACTTGATGGCCTTAGTAAGAATTAACCATTCATGTAATTATCATAAAATCAAATGATAATATAATACCTCTTTATTAATAAAATAAGAAAGTCAATACATAATCACAAATGATTGACCTAGTGCATATCACTAACACCTAGCATTAGTATGGGAAGAACCATCCAAAATGCCCATGAAGCCTTTAATCCTACTTAGATCAGGACAACCTTGTCATAAGAACTACAGAAGAGCAAAGATAGAAAAAGCTGAAAGACCATGGTTCTATGACATTCAAAGATATATAAAGGAATAAGCCTATCCTAATCAAGTAGATGAAAGAGATATATCAGTCATTCGATGATTAGCCTCAAAATTTACATCACACTAGGGTGTGCTATACAGAAGAACCTCAGACAGTTTACAACTCTAATGTCTAGATGAAACTGGGGTTGCAAGAGTAATAAAAGAAGTACATAAGGTTGTTTATGGTCTGCATATGAATAGAGCAATCCTAGCTAAGAAACAAATCAAATAAGGGTTCTTCTAGATTACGATGAAGGAAGATTGTATCAAATTTTTAGAGAAATGCCATAAGTGTCAAATCCATGGGAATGAAAGTTGCCTTCCCCTAATAGTATTATTTTACATCTCCTCTCCATGGCCCTTCTCAGTATGGGGACTAGACATAATTGGGGAAATCCACCCAACAGCCTTGAATGGATATAAGTTCATCTTAGTGGCAGTGGATTACTTCATAAATTGGGTTAAAGCAGAATCATTCGCAAGGATAAGAGCCAAGAAAGTGGCCAAATTCATCAAAAGAAATATGTTTTATCGATATAGGATCCCCCATCATATCATCTCTGAAAACAGTGTCCAATTCCAAGGGGAAGTTGGAGAGCTACTATGGAGTTATAAAGTGGAACATCATAAATCTTCTCCTTACCGACCACAGGAAAATAGTGCCATTGAATCTACAAATAAGAACATCAAGAAGGTTTTGTCAAAAATGACTTAGACTTATAGAGATTGGGCAGACAGATTGCCATATGCCTTATGGGGGTATCGAACAACAGTCAGGACTTCAACCAGAGCAACTCCTTTCTTGCTAGTATATGAATCAAAATCAATGCTTTTGGTTAAAATAAAAATCAAGTCTTTTCCAGTAAGAACATCAAGAAGGTTTTATAAAAAATGACTCAGACTTATAGAGATTGGGCAGACAGATTGCCATATGCCTTATAGGGGTACCAAACAATAGTTAGGACTTCAACTGGAGCAACTCCTTTCTCACTAGTATACGAATCAGAATCAATGCTTTTGGTTAAAATAAAAATCAAGTCTCTTCGAGTAGTGATCAAATTTAAACTGCCAGAAGTACAATGGGCTTAATAGAGGCACGATAATCTCACCCTCTTGGATAGTCAAAGGCTTAAGGCTCTATACCACACACAGTTGTATCAGGCTCAGCTAGCCAAAACTTTCAATAAGAAAGTGAAACATAAGAGTGTGAAAGCAGGAGACTGGTGTTAAAGCAAATGGGGCAGAATGTTTCAGACCCGAGAGGGAAATTCATATAGAACTGGGAAGGCCCATAGTTGGTCAAACATGTCTCATTGAAAGGGGCAATCAAGCTAATGGATTATAAAGGCAATGAATTCTCTGAACCTATCAATACAGACCACTTAAAAAAGTACTACGTCTAAGGCACAAAAAAATCCCACTGAGTTGAAAACCTAAAAACAGTAACTCAGGCAAAAGTTAGGGACCTCCTACTAATTTGAAAACCCTGTTTAGGCAACGTAGGCAAAAGTTAGGGAAAGAGAGAAAATACTTAACTAGAAAACCTAAGAAGGTTAGTAAGGACATGGGTAACCTTTAGTTTGAAATTTGTATGAATTCACCTATGCTTTTCTTAAATGACTTCAACAAAATGAGAATGATTGCCGATTTTCACAAAATGTCTTTGAAAAATGCAACACATTTTATCATCATGAATTTCATCAAGCATGCTTTGCATTTTCTTTCATTACATGACCATAATTCTTAACTCACTCTTTGAGATCAACCATTATCATTAAAGCTTAAAAAAAAAAAGCCTACTAGGTGTGAAGAGCTCTAAGAGGAGACACCCTAGGAAAAAAAGGGAAGAAAAAGAAAACCCATCTAATTATGAAAAGCTCTAAAAGGAGACACCTTAGGCAAAAAAGGGAAAAATAAAAGTGGCAAGCAAGAGCAATGCCAAACATCATTAATGATATACAGTCATCATTATACAAGTATCATACAACATATGTGGGACAAATGCCTAGATATAACACTCAAAGTCCATAACCTCAGGAAATGATACAATAAAGCAAACCATAAGCCAAAAGTGCTATATCTAGCTCTTAAAACAACTACATCGGCTATGGCTGCCATCAGAAGTAAGCACCAATCCTGCTCAAGCATCTCCTATAATAAGCTGTGCACTCCTGCTCCCATTCAAGGCTAGCGTGATGGTGTTCAACCTGCATGACATACTATATATCATACATGTATACATTAAACATGTGCATAAAATAAATAGGTACAATATATAAGGCATACCCTCTAAGTGGTCACAAACTCCAAAAAATGCAGCTACGTAATCCCTATAATGATATACCAGTACTGACTAGAGGAGATGGGAATCTATAAAAAAGAGCAAATAAGTCAATCATCACTCACCAAATAAATGAAACATAGACAGAATAGGTGAAACAAAACACAAACATGAGTAGCGTCAAGAGGAGAAACACTCGACTGAGGAAATCCATGGCAAGGCAGATCAAAATGTACTACTCTACCAAAGATATCCATCCCAAGCAAAGCCAAGGATGGTTAAACTGTCAAGTCCTTGAGAGTAGTACTACTAAAAGCCACACTGCTAGCATAGGCAATCACCTTAGTATAGAACATGCCCTCATTCTCCTCAAAATGAGACCCAAATCTCTTTCGATGAGATTTTCGCCATTGTAGATAAGCTCTCATAACTCGTGTTGATTATAGTTTATTACTAACACAGTTTATTACATGCTTGTATAAACAGGAATAAAAGCCTACCTGATCAAAGGAAGCAAATCTCAATGATTCGTGTGATGGCTCAGTCCTCGAATATGAAAGATGAGATGCATCTACCTAAAAAGGTGGAGGTTGAGGAAAAGTGCCTTTAGCCACAACATCAATCAACTAAGGAACTAATACATTAGCATAAGGCAAGCCCGCACCCTTTAAGAGACTCTCAAAAGAGCATCCTATCATGGCAGTAGCAAGCTCATCACCACTAAGCTCATGGCCCCATAACATGTCACCAGGGGGAGGAACAAGGACCCTCCTCACAAACGGACCATCCCACCAACGATGGACTTGCTCACCCAAATACCTAACTCTGCTAGTAAGGCTGGAGGGCAACACTTGTCTCTCTATTAGCTGCCATGTAGTCACCATCTCTACTATATAATATGACCCTGTCACTCACCAACGAAGGAATATCTACTCAAAAGGCAAGAATGAACAACGAATCTCTAAAAGAGAAACAACCAACACATCAGGAGTCAGACATATGTAATCAGGGGATACGCTGCACATGTAGTCCCTAGCCACTATGCAATCCTTAATCAAATCAGTAGTCCTCCTAATTCAATAAGAATACTGAGGAAAGCCATCCTCCAAGAAATTCTCGATAATCAGATGATGGAGAACCCCAAACTCGTAAGCCCATATCTATTAGAAATAGGAAGTTAGAAATAACAAACTAAAGATAAAAAGCAAAAAGAACAGACACGAGAACTCCTACTCACATCTAGCATAAATAAGCATCCATAAGTCCTTGAGCAACCTCGATAGGCTACATCAAGGCTCGAGTATATGTAGGAAAAAGCAGCAATACCGCAGCAATACCTTAACAAACCATCCAGATCCCTCAAAATAGGCAGTAATCTCAGACTACCTATACCTAAAGGGTTTAAGAAGATGATAGCACTTAACAAGTTGAACAAAAAGCAGTGAGCTAGTTACTTTGCTAAATAAGGCCATTATCATACAGTATCTACATGGAAGAAACAAACTCAATGTAACGAGTAAGGTACAGGAAACCAAACTTCATAAGAGTGGCCACCCCAAGCAACTCCATGGTAAGGTGCCTCCCTCGCCACTGTAGAAGAGCACTCCTCCTTACTAAAGGGAACGGGCTCTCTAGAAAAGCTCAAACCCATAATAGCAGCAAAGTCCAAAGGAGTGATGGTCATCACCCCCAACAGGTAGATGGAAAGTATGCATTGTGTCCATCCATTTCTCTATTAGTGCATAGATAGCAATCTAAATCGATGCATAAGAGTCATAAGATAATGCAACAACAACCCTGTCAAAGCCCTTCCTAGTGATCATCTACTTCACGCATAATGAAATACCTTAATAGTACATACTGACCCCATTAAAACTACTAGGTAGCATAGTAATGGACCTATAAGGCTACAAATAATAGGTACGCTATTAAACATTTGCATAATTAATAAATACTAACACATCTTTTTTTCTATTATTTAATAGGCACAATAACAAAAGCCTAAAAGAAAAGCATCACGACAAGCACTAGTAGACAATCACAATAAGAAAATTAAGTAAGGGCTATCAACTATTAAAATTCATAATAATGCTATGACTTAACAAAGAGCTACAGTTACAACAACCTTATACAATAATGCAACTAATTCATAAGCTTTAGAAGGACTTATATGGTGATGATGATGAGCCTAAATATGAGTCTCCAGACTATAAACAACAAGAATCAGGTCTTCTTAAGAAAGTCTAGATAGTTTAGGACCTTGAGCACTAGACGGACCATCAGCACTAGTCCCTGCAATGGAAGTCCCTACTCTAATGGCCTCTATGAAGTTACCCTCCTCATCCAAAAAGATATCATGTAGACCCTTTGGAATGTTAGGGAACTCCATCTTATGTAGAAAAAATGAAAATATAGAAGCAAAAATAAAGCAGAAAGCACTCAAAACATAAGATTAGTTGGAAAACACTCAAAGAAGTTTGAAAGAAGCTTCTACAAACCTCTAAAACATGTATTTAAATAAGCATGGAGAGACGAAGGAGTGTGGCCTCCTTACACCCCCACGTGCAGCCACGTGCACTTCCCCCCCTCCACGCACTCCGGTACAGTCATAAACGTACTCTAAGACTTTACACAATAATTTCTTTGGTCCTAAACCTCCATTTGAATATAAAACATGCACCAAACTATACATTAATGAGGACTACATCTATCTAAAGACACTGAGTGTGAGCTTAGCACTTTCAAAAAAATCAGTACCTCTTGAAAGAAGAAAAATAGAGAAGAATCATCGAAAGGATACTGTGCTCAAAATTATTAAAATAACATCTGCAATACAATAAGTAATGACATCATCATTACAACATCATTACTACATCATCATTGTATCATCACCGACTAAGACTAGAAGAGAAGAACATATTACATTAATCACAATGATCATAATAATCTATTTACCTAATACCTGAAGAGGTCATAGTGGCATGATTCTGTTCAACTGACACCTGAAGAGGTTATAGCAATATGATTCAGTTCGCCTGACACCTAAAGAGGTTATAGTGGCATGATTCTGTTTGCTTGACACTTAAAGAGGTTGTAATGGCATGATTCTATTCACCTGACACTTAAAGAGGTTATAACGACATGATTTTGTTTGCCTGACACCTGAAAAGGTTATAGTAGTAGTATCTATTTGTTCACTTGACATTGGAGGAGGGTTATAGTGGCATGATTTTGCTCGCCTGACACCTAGAGAGGTTTATAGCGGCAACATCTGTCTATTCGCTTGACACCTAAAGAGGTTATAACAACATGATTTGATTCGCCTAATAGTTGAAAAGGTTATAGTGGTATAATTATGTTCACTAACATCTGAAGAGGTTATAACGGTAGCATCTGTCTGTTCGCCAGATACCTAAAGAGGTTTTAACAGCATGATTCAGTTTACCTTACACCTAAAGAGGATATAGTGGCATGATTATATTCGCTTGACACCTAAAGAGGTTATAGCAGCATGATTCAGTTTAGCTGACACTTGAAGAGGTTATAGTTGCATGATTATATTTGCCTAACATCTGAAGAAGTTATAATGGCATGATTCTATCACCTAACACCTGAAGAGGTTATAACGACATGATTTTGTTCACTTGACACTTGAAGAGGTTATAATGGCATGATTCTATTTTCCTGACACTTGAAGAGGTTATAGTGGCAGTATCTATTTATTTGTTTGACACTAGAGGAGGTTATAGTGGCATGATTTTGCTTGCCTAACACTTGAAGAGGTTATAGGTGCAATATCCTAACAATCGAATTATAATGACACAACACTTAGGTAAGTACCTCTCTCTTTAGAAAATGATTTTTTACATCTTTGCATTTGCTTCACGTGTATTGACACAAGCGCTAGGTGGCTATACAACACATGTGAAGTAGGGGGAAACTATTGTACCTCAAATTTGATTGTCTTAAAAAAAGGTCCAATGATGAAATGAACCTCTGAGATGACCAGAGTCTGCTTGTTCGTAATGCCTATGAAGTGTGCAACCTTAGAAACCCTAATCAACCCCACCAGTGTGTAAAATCGATCATTGATCCATTAAGTGGTGCTCTAACCTTATGAAATATGAATTATCAGAACAATGAGAAGCTTATTCTACGAATTCCTTTCTCGGAACACTTAGTTTGTTGGACCAGTGTTCATTTCGTTAAACCGGGGACTTAACCTCGTGAAAAAATAGAAATTGATTTTAACAAAATGGATTTTAGATACACATATGAAAGGCTTCAAAAGCTTTAAAAGTGGTCTCAAAATGGTCCAACATAACCTAAGAATCAATATGTGTTGCTTAGAAGTGTCATTTGGTAAAATTAAAGCCAAACTAGATAAAATGAACTTTGGAAACACATCCGAAAGGCTACAAAACCTCTGAAAGTGGTCCTGGAATGTTCCAACACAACTCAAGGACTAGTGCGTATTGCTCAAAAGTGCACATAAACACCACTAGGTGTCACATGCTGAAATCGAGGCTAAATTTGACAAAATGGACTTTAGAAACATGTTTAAAAGGCATTAAAACCCTAGGAACCAACATTGGAAATGACTGTATAAGCCCTAAATGGAGTGGTGTAAGGGGCAAAAGTGCTTATAACCATACGTATTTCATATGGCCATAGGGCTTCATCCTAGGGATGCATGTGTGATCGCACCTATACCCTCATACTCTACACATTTTTCACTATAAATAGACACCTCCACACCCCATTTTAAGAGGGGGAAGCAAGTGGAAGCACACATATACATAAAAGACTATCAGATCGAAGGCATTGGAAACCTTTTTCTAGATAGTTTTTGCTCTCTCACTATCTTTTTTTTAGGTGATTAGATCTCTTTTCCACCAAACCAAGCCTCATCTTTATCAAAGCATACTTCAAAGGCATACAAACTAGCATCATTCTATTATCATTTTGAACCTCTCGATGAGGAAAGCTTGATAATCCTTCAAAGTTAAAGCTTCAAAACCCATACAAGCTCAGTCGAATCTGAGGACCACACAATCATTTTAGCACATTTATCTTATTACATTGCATTTTATTTTATTATCGCTAGCATTTGGGAGTATTATTGTGCTTGTGTGATGAGACTGTCGATTTTGCATGCTATATGAATAATCTATGCTTTATTATGCTCATTTCATATTATCATTTTGCATCCTCTAGGTCTGAAACATGAAATCACATCGTAAATATCAATAATGTGGAAAGTTCATATCTCGAAAGATTTTCATCATGTTTTCGGTCCAATGATGACATCATGCATCCCCTATATTATCATCATATATCATCATAGCATAAATAATCATTATAAATATACATGATCATCTACATTTTGCTTACTCTTTCAAGTGATAGAGTGTCCATTGCTTATCCCATTGTTCATGTGATTAAGCAAGTTGTGTGAATGGTCATATTTGCTTTGCAGATCCATCATATATAATTAGATTTACTTTTCAGTATCTCTTTTCTTTTATATGTATTTTATTATGAAAGCCATATAATAATAATATTTTCAGCTTTATTATCTTCCACTATCTGATGACTTATATGAATGTTATACAAACTATCATTATTGAAACTAGGGTATTGTGGTAGCTCTACATTGAACATCATATAATAAGAAATAGTCAAAAAGTATATGCGATCCCCCAAACCTAAAAATCTCTATTGGGGGGCAATACTCGTTGAGTGACTCGATGTTGTCCCTTTTTTTTCCTCAATTTTTTAAAAAATGGGTGGCAACTCCATAAAATTAAAAAGTATCTTGTTCCTCTTGAGACCAATCATTTGACCCTATTCGGTAAAGTTACCATGTCCTTTGGAAATAAAATGAAAAGACCCTTATGGAACCAATTCATCTTAAAATAGAAACTAGAAACTAAAAGGTCACTCACAGCATGGTCAGTAGCATCATCATCATTAATAACATTTTTCTCCTTAGCTTTTTCACTTAACTCTTCGATATCTTGTATTGGTGGTGTGTCATGGAATGTTGATTTACGAGGAATAGAGAAACCTTAAGCATGGCAAAAAGCCTGAAAACTATCACACAACTAAATAAATGTCCATTGTATCTCAAAGACAGTAGGATGAAGATCAGGAGAAGGAGGGGGTAGAGGTAAAAGGTCCAACTTAGGATGGATGGGCCATGGTCCTAGGTAGGTAGGCTTGAGGAGGTGCATGAGGCTCCTATTCAATATTAGGATCAACATCTACTCTTTGCTCAATTAGTATAAAATGGCCATCTCTTATAGTCACCAATTGAATATTTCTCATCATATTGAGATTAAAAGGGAGCATAGAGCATAATTGGTTAATTTGAAATGCTAAATGTGTGATATAATATCCATGGCATATAGCTCATTTTTTTTCTTGGACATACCCTTTATATAAAGAGTAAACCCATAACCTAAATGTGGTAGCAAACCTTTGTCAAAACATCATACATAAAATAGATCACAGAGTGTGACAACTCTGGTACTTTCCCTTCGACCACAAATTGTAAAAACAACTAGTATATGTAAATAGCAATGTAAGGCTAGGAAATGGCCATGCTCTTGTTAATCCTAGGATCATAGTTAGCATTAGCCTTAGCATGGATAATTTCCCTCAAATAGTGAATTATCCTTTCATGACCAAAGTCAATCATAATGTTTTGAATATCCTCACAAGTGGTAAAAAATTATTCATAAAACCCACAATTTACAGTAAATTCATTCAAAGTGCAAGAAAATTATTGCCCTTCTAACCTAAATTTGACAACATATGGTTTATCATAAGTAATAAGGCCTTTCTCAAGTGAGAAGATATAAAGAAACTCAACAAATAATTCATTAAAAATGAGTTGATTGATATTAAGAAAATTACTCATTTTGACCTCTCAATCATACACAAAATAGGTTCATTCGAACCTATAGCTCTTAAGTCACCTAAAACTATATGATATGAGGGATGATTACGGAGAGTGCTTGGAATTGCAAACATGTCATTGAAGGATTTTTGTTTTTATTTTTTTTAGAGCTAAGCTTAGTTCTTTTTATTAGAAATTGCATTTTGGTTCAAAGATTATACATTTAGTTTTTAAGTTTCGCTACAAGCTTGGCGGAAGAGGGAAATGACAATAAATTTACCCTTTTTTCGAAGGCAATAAAATAACCAATAAATAATGAAATTCAAACAAAACCAAATAATTTAATGATTTATTCTTTTATACCAAATTTTCACAAAAATTATACAAAAAAAATAATAATACTAACGTAGGTCCTTTTTAGCCCTAATTTAGGGATTATGATTTAGGATTTGAAAAATAACCTATAAATAAACACCCAACATTATTTATAACTATAATTATACAAATAAAAGTTAGACAACTAAAAACTAATTTTTTTATCTTTTATTGTTGAACATTTGCATGATGAAGTGTTAATCCATTCATATTTTGACCTTAACAAACATTTTTGGATCACTAATGCTCTTTGTCTAAATGTGATTATAATCATAGGTACACAATTACATTTAGTGAAAGCTAAGTTAATTGGCCGATCTTTTGAACATGTTTGAAGACATTTGAAGTCAACCTCTAAACATGTTCCCTTATGCATGGGAAATGAACCAAATGCAAAGGAGTGCATTCAGATGCAAAATGGACAAGTTTTTACGAGGCCAACCAACACCCTCAAAGTCTACACTCATGACCCTAACAATTCATGCTCGAAATGATAGAAGGAAGGCTACCACACTTAGGGTCTATGCTCAGGACCCTAACTATGCCCTGAGTATCTACAATGAACATCTTTGCAAGTAATGGTCATATTTTTTGAACACTTGGGACCCTTGAGCCTACACTTAAGACCTTATGCATCTGAAATCCTAAAAAAGTCAAATTTTCATTTATTAAAGGAAAGAGACATAATCAATGGCTCCAACAACCAGAATATTTAAAGCTTAATATATGTCTGTATATATGTGTGTGTGTGTGTGTTTGTGTTTTTGTGTTCTAGAGTTATGATAATTATAACAACACATTACATTACTCTTTGATTATAAAAAACTCTCTAAGTATTCATTAAGCTTCATTTTTCTTTCTATCAATATTCATTGTATTGATTAAGTCTTATAAGCGTTGGTTATGTGATAGAAATATGACTTTATCTTCATCTAATGCTTAGGATTGATTAGAAGGAAAGTGAGGTATATTTCTTGTGGAATTGGTTTAAGTGTTTAGCCATTAAAATACTTAGGAATTGGTTTAAAAGTGAGCCTAGAAACTCTTGTTTGTTTGGTTGAAGAGTTAGCCCTAAAAACTCTTAGTTGTAAGGTTGAAGAGTGAGCCCCAAACTCATGTGTAATCTCAATCTTATGAATAAGATTGTATGAGATTGAAAATCCTAACTTAGGATTAGTTAGGTAGAGATATAGGAATGTTGAGAATTTGAATTCTTTAAATCCTTGTGTTCATTGTTCTTTTCTACACTATTCTCTTTCAATTCTTGTTCATTCCTTAAATTCATTTTAGTTTTCTAAAATCCCTTATTAGCCTTATTCATCCCCCCCCCTTTAAGGCACTTTCATTTATTTTTTGGATTCCTTTCTCAGGTTGAAAGATTCCACATGTCTTACACTTTTCATATAAGAAGATGCATGTGTGTGTGTGTATTCTAGTAGATGTTTTATTCAATTTGATTATATTTTTTCCTTTTTCATTTATAAGAAAAAATATATAAAAAAGAAAGAGGGCTAGCATGCATTGATTTATGAATCACATATTCATGTTAAAGAACAAAAATATATACATATATTATAGTAAATTATTGTGAAATTTTCTAAAATGAAAATTTCACTACATTCTTAGCTATAATAAATAAAAACTAGTAAATGTTTTTATTCTTATAAATATAAGTTTTTTAGAAGTTAGTTTTTTATGATATTGTATTAGAAACTTAAAATATACAAAAAATGTAACTATTGTATTAGAAATGTACAATATATGGAAACGTAAAATATATTATAATGAAGATATTTTATTAACTTAAAATATACTGAATATATATTGAATTTTTTAGTATTTATATTTCAAGTGTAGATTAGGATTTTCAAATATTTTCAAAAGAGTCCTAGAGGGGGGTTAATACGACTATCACATAAAAATAAGAAATTAAAAGAATTCTTTGCAAGAATTGAATGGAAGTTAAGAAGGAAGAATGAAGAACACAAAAATTTAAGGAGTTCGGATTCAACAATAATCATAAGTCTTCACCTAAATTATCCCTAAGTTAGGAATTTCAATCACACACACAATCTTATTCACAAGATTGAGATTAACAAGAGTTTTATGGCTCACTCTTACAACCTTACAACTTGAGTTTTCAAGGGCTCACTCAAAAAACCAAAACTCAAGTGTTTTAATGGACAACACCTAAACCAAATCCTTTAGAAATAAATCTTAATTCCCTTCTAATATAAACCAAGATTTAAGATGAAGAGAAATTCTATTTCTAATACACAACCAATTCTCACAAGAGTTATACAAACAAAGAATTGTTTAAGAGAATTTAAGAGCTCAATGAATGCCTAAAAAAGAATGAATGATAAATAAGTTTCTTAACTTCCATTTAGCTCTAGAGGTGTTTATATAGACAAACACTAAAAAATATTGCTATTTGAGGTGCAAATAATGTTTTCAACATCTATATTTTGAATCGTTGAAAGTGATGTTATCAGGTAGCTATTCGTGGATTGAAATCATGATTGGCTACACAATAAGTTTGAATTCGCCCCACACTTTCTTGATAAAAGCTTTAGATATTTGAATTAAATTTCCATATCATTTTGAATAACCTAATTAAAATTTTATAGCTCAAGATATATCCAAAATACTAAGAGCTATGCAATCTAAAATGTAGACTATTGTCAGACAGCTATACCCAAGTTGAAGTCGTGATTTGCTATTGAAGAAGTTTGAATTTTCCTATATTTTCTTCATAAAAGCTATATATATTTAACTTATATTTCTATATAATTTTAAATCACCTAAATTAAACTTATTTAGCTCAAGATATGTCCAAAATAATAAGAACTATGCAATCTAAAATGAAAACTATTGTCAAACAGCTATACACAGGTTAAAGCCGTGATTTAATATTGAAGAAATTTGAATTTGCCCATATTTTCTTCATTAAAGTTATATATATTTGACTTATCATTTCATATCATTTTGAATCATCTAAATTGGACTTCTTTATCTCAAGATATGTCTAAAATACTAAGAGTTATGCAATCTGAAATGGCAGTTGCATATGTAGATTTTGACTTAATATTTGCATACCTAAATGAACTTAGATTTTAAAAAGCAAGCACAATTCAGAAAGATCAAAATTTCTACTTCAAATATGAAGAAGATAACTTTCTAATTATAAAACTCTAAGGATGTCAAAAGCCTCATTGAATCTCAGAGGTCGAATCAACCCAAGATAATCATACTTCATTTTAACTTCCAATTGAGTTCTAACTTATACACACTCAAAAAAAAAAATTAAATGCTCAAAATTAAGTTTTTTAAGATCAAAATTAAGATTTATTATTGCTAAGGTCAACAATGTCGCTTTTTGATTTTGACAAACTTATTTTGAGTTTGATAAAAAATAATACAAAGTATTGTGTGTAATAATATTTGTGATAATAATGATACCAAATGAAATAAAATATATTTCTTTATTTCTCTTCCTACAAATATGGACATGATAAGAAATATAAATTTATAGATTATTCCCATTGACGAACAAATAAAAACAACATAAAATATAGCAAGAGGTATAAAAACATTGCATTCTTATGACAAATGTATTAAAAACATAAAATATGACAACATGATCATTTAAATAAATGTTAGGCAATGTGAGAAAATAATTTCAAACATATATGCATATAGTGCTATTAAAATACATCGCTTCCTATAGGAACAAAGCAAAGATACACCAAATTTTTGTAAAAATATTCATGCCTTATCAAAAATCAAAACAATTCGTAAGAACATATTCATGCCTTATCAAAGATAAAAACAATTCCTATGAAGAAATTTTACATGAATTATGCATGTATAAACACAATAATAAAATATTATACACATGTATCGTAATGCATGCCTTATCAAAGATAAAAATAATTCCTTAGAAGAAATTATACATGAATTATGCATGAATAAACAAAATAATAAAATATTATACACATGTATAGTAATGAATTCCTTATTAAAGATAAAAACAATTCCTAAGAAGAATATTATACACATGTATACTAATGCATGCCCTATCAAAGATAAAAACAATTACTAAGAAGAAATTATACATGAATTATGCACGTATAAAATCAATAATAAAATATTATACATAAGTATAGTAACAAATAACAAACTTAAATATATTTCTTCCCTTTTGTCAAAAGCAAATAGAAAAGAGAGAGATATAAAGGGAAAATGAAAACAAAGATAATCAAAATATTTATAAAATCTATGTCATACGTAAAAAAGTAAGCAAAATAAGGCCTTTTGTCACATATGACAAAATAAGCCATAATGTTAATATGCATGCAAAAATTTAAACAAAATTTCTCCCCTTATATCAAATAAAAGTATAATACATCACTAATATAAACACATTTTTTAAGGGATTTTTAAAATTATAAACAAACTAAGTACACGTGTTAAAAAAATTAACTAAGTACACATGCAAACTTAAATTATTTCTCCTCCTTTGACAAAATGCGAAAGGAAATTTAAAAAGATAAACCAAATACAAGCTGACAACCAAAAAAAAATTTAAGATCAAAATCAAAATATTTATCAATCAAAGTAATCAATAAGCACAATATGATTTCATATGAAAACAGTTTAACCATCAATTAAACATAAAATCAAGATAAACTAGAACCATCAATCATGCCCAGTTCATGCTTAATGAAATTTAATCTCTCTTTATTGAGAGATTTGGTGAAGATATCTGCAATTTGATTATTTTTATCAATAAATTCAAGTGAGATATCACCAATTTGAACCTCATCACACAAGAAATGATGTCTAATATCTATATGTTTAGTTCTAAAATGCTGAATGGGATTTTTGCTAAGGTTGATAGCAATTGTATTGTCATATTTGATTGGAATGTGATCAAATTTTACACCATAGTCTAACAATTGTTATTTTTGCCATAAAACTTGTGAACAACAGAGACTTGCTGCAATATATTCAGATTTAGCAATGGACAAGACAACTGAAACTTGTTTCTTGCTAAACCAAGAAACTAAACATTATCCTAAAGATTAACAAGTTCTGGAACTGCTTTTTCTATCTAGCAAACTATCAGCAAAGTTTGCATCAGAATAACTAATCAAGTCAAATGATGAACTCCTAGGATACCAAAGTCCTAAATGCATTGTACCATAAAGTTATTAGAAAATTCTTTTGATAGCATTCAAATTAGACTCTCTAAGACTAGATTGAAATCTAGCACACAAGCAAGTAGCAAACATAATATCAAGTCTACTAGCAGTTAAATAAAAAAGGGATCTGATCATACCTCTAAATCATTTTTCATCAACCGGTTTTCCATTCTCATCTTTGTTAAGTTTGGTTATGGTGTTGACTAGAGTTTTACTTATCTTAGCTCCATGCATGCCAAATTTCTTGAGAATGTCTCTTGCATACTTGGTTTGATCGATGAAAATCTCATTTTTGCATTGCTTCATTTGTAGTCCAAGAAAGAATTTGAGTTCACCCATCATACTTATCTCAAATTCTCTTTGCACTAAATTAGAGAATTCCTCACACAAGCAATGGTTAGTAGCACCAAATATAATGTCATTAACATATATTTGAACAATTAATAAATCATGCTTGGATTTTTTTAGGAAAAGAGTTGTATCAACTTTTCCTTTAGAGAAACCTTTCTTTAATAAGAAGTTGCTAAATTTTTTATACCAAGCTCTAGAAGCTTGTTTCAATCCTTATAATGCTTTAGAAAGTTTGAATACATGATTTGGAAAATCAAAGCTTTCAAAACCTAGAGGTTGTTCAAATACACCTTTTCTTCAATAAGACCATTTAAAAATGCACTTTTAACATCCATTTAATAAATTTTAAAATCCATGAATGATTCAAATGCAAGTAGCATCCTAATAGCTTTTAACCTTACAACAAATGCAAAAGTTTCATCATAATCAATGCCATCCTCTTGATTATAACCTTTAACTACTAGTCTAGCTTTGTTCCTAGTTATGACACCTTGTTCATTCATCTTATTTCTAAACACCCATTTGGTGCCTATAATAGGATGATGTTTAAGTCTAAGAATCAAGGTCCAAACCTTATTTCTCTCAAATTGATTTAACTCATCTTGCATAGCAAAGACCTAAAATTCATTACATAAATCATCGTTAATATTTTTGGGTTCAATTTGAGAAATGAAGGCTAAATTAACAATATACTTTAATTGAGATCTAACAGTTACCCCTTTTGTAATGTCATTTATAATAAGGTCTTGAGGGTGAGCTTTCTTGAATTGCCAATTCTTTGGAAGTTCATCCTTCAAGGTAGGTTGAGATGTCTCCTTATTTTCCTCCTTACTTAGATTTTCAAGTTCTAAAGGCTTACTAGCATTTTCTTGTTATGTTTCCACAATCTCATTTTCACCTACGAGATCATCAACACTACAAACATCTTTTCTAGGATCAAGTGAGTTTGATTCATCAAATACCACATGCATTGACTCTTCAACTACTAGAGTTCTCTTATTAAAGACCTTGTATGCTTTACTAGAAATAGAATAGCCTAGGAAAATTCCTTCATCGGCTTTAGAATCAAATTTCCTAAGACTGTCCTTGGTGTTCAATATAAAGCACTTGCATCTAAATACTCTTAGATATGAGATTTTAGGTTTTCTATTGTTCCATAGCTCATAAGATGTTTTATTTAAAATTGGTCTTTTGAAAACTCAATTTGAAATATAACAAGATGTGTTAATGGCTTCTAACCAAAAGTATAGAGGAAAATTATACTTATGAAGCATTGTTGTAGCCATTTCCATAAGAGTTCTATTTTCCCTTTCAACTACTCTATTTTGTTGAGGAGTTCTAAGAGATGAAAATGTATATGAAATACCATTTTCGTTACAATAGTTTTTGAAAAATTCATTTTCAAATTTGGTTCCATGATCACTTTTAATAAAATAAATATAAAAGCCTTTTTTCTTTTTTAACTCTTTTTGCAAACTTTTTAAAAGCTTTAAATGCATCATTCTTATGAGCAAGGAAACATACCCATGTAAATCTAGAGTAATCATCAACCAATACATATACATAGTGCATTCTATTGAGACTAGCAACTTTAGTTAGTCCAAATAAATCCATATGTATAAGTTCAAGTGGCCTAAAGGTGGATACTACATTTTTTAGCTTAAATGAGGACTTGGATTATTTTCCCTTTTAGCAAGTATCACAAGGTTTATCCTTGGTGAATTCAAGCTTAGGTAAACCAATCACAAGTTCATGTTTATAAAGATTATTTAAAAGTTCAAAATTTGCATGTCCTAACCTTCTATGCCTTGTCCATATGTCATGGGAGATAAATACTAAGTATTTTATGTCTTTGTTATCAATTTTATTTAAATCAATGACATAAACATTCTCTACTCTTTCACCACTAAAAATAATTTTGTTTTCATCAAGACTACTAACAAAGAAATTTTTAGGATGGAAAGTTACTTTATTTCCAATATCACATAATTGACTTATACTAAGCAAATTATGTTTAAGACCATCAACAAACAACACATAATGTATAGATAAGGATTGAGGATTACCTATTTCTCTAATGCTAATGATTTTTCCTTTTGTATTATCTTTAAAAGTAACGTGTCCTCCATCCTTAGCATTAAGTTTGTTCAATTACTCTTTGTCTCCTGTCATGTGTCTTGAACATCCATTATCAAGATACCACTTGTTTTTTATTCTTGTGGATTTTAAGCACATCTACATAAAATAATTTAAGTGTTCTTTTGGACACATACCTTTCTTATTCTAGGTTGGTTAGTGTCAAGATAATTCGTAGGAAGTAAATTCATATGTAGTCTTCTATAGAAGCACACATTGTTAGTATGTCCTTTGATAATGCAATAACAACATACAATATTTTTGAATTTATTCCTCCTAGGATGAAATGCTTTCCTAGTGTGTGCAACATCCCTTTGGTGTTGTGTGTATCTCCTATTGTTTTGTATCTCTTTATATCAATGTGTTCCCATGCTTTAAAAAAGGAAACTTAGAAGAGTCTACGAATAAAATGAACTAAAATAAAGCATAACAAAATAAAAAGGGAAAGAATGGGTGTTAAGTCTAGGATTTAGATTAGAAGAAGAAGAAGAAGAAAACAAAACAAAAATTAAAATGAAGAAAAAAGGATACCCTGAGCTTTAGTAGGTAAAAAAGCAACAAAACCATGTAAGAGAACCACTAATGATGAGGTTGTTTAAGGATGAGAATGAAGATAGAGAAGGAGCTGCAAGATTAGATTTTTTTTCTTTTTTTGCATTTTTAGTGTTAATGAACATGGGGCAGGCACATAATTATTTTTGTGTTTTGGGACACACATGTAATTAATGAAAATTTAAAGTATTTTTTAGATAACTTTGTAGGGTGTTTTTGTAAAAAACCCTTTTTTTCGTTGCAAACTGAGTAGCCTAAATAGAATATACAATGGTAAAAGTGCCAAATTAGACCCTTATCTTTTTTTTAGACAAATTGGAACCTAAACATGCACAATTTAAAATAAATTGGACCTCGTTGTTAATTGAGTGATAATATACATGCACTCCTCTTGAGTTAAATAAAATTGACCCCACTAGTTGCTGAAGTTAATGCCAATGGGGCAAACAGAAGTTGAGTTGCTTATTACCATTCGATCAATTAAAATCCTAAGTTCGTCTCTCCTACCCCCCCCCCCCCACCCTAAATTTCATTTTCTCTTAATTTTCATACTATAACTAGCAATTCAGATTCCACAAACAACATTGAACCTATATAGTAAACTGATCCTTGGCAAAAACCAAAGAAGATTAGGGATGTCATTGATGTTAAGACCATCCTCTTTAGTGCAAATAAGACTTATAGAATGAGGGACAAACATATGTTTTTATAGTGCTCCTTGTGCGTTATTAACATCGAAAATATACTAAAACCCTTATAGGAGGTTATATGTTTGCCCTAAATATAATGTACTTTTAAGTAAATAATGGTTGTTAATTTTTAGAGAAGTTTTATAACATACTTAGTTGTTTATTAATTTGAAATTTATAGGTATTTTTAGGAAAATAGGGAAGGAATTAAACAAAATGGGTGTGATTCTTTTGTTTGGTATGATAGAGAAATTTGTGAAAGGGCTAAAGAAGTTATTAATGAATTAAAAGTGGAGAGAAAGGTTCTTTTGCAAGAAATTAGTAAACTAGAGCATTTATTATCAAATTATAAGTCACTTGAAATATCAAGTTCACTCCTACTTTTAAATCATAATACAAGTTCTTTTAAAACATCAGCGCAACTTTTCTTAGTATTAACTAACCCTACAATAAGCATCACAAACCTGTCATAACATATAGGCCATTATAAATTCACTCTCTAGGTGCACTTCAAGACTAACCCTTCGACTACATTAGCATAGAACGGTCATTCTCCCTTCACCGTCTTACAATCAAGTGCCCTATTTTTGTCTATTGCGTAATAACAACTATTACAATCTCAAATGTGCATATAACACCTTAGCACATTGTATTATAATCTTAGATGTGCATATAACACCACAAGACATCCATAAATCTCATATAGGTTCGTAATACACAAAACCAAATATCATTTCTAACAAATAATCTATTAAAATATCACTATCACATTAATATTCAATAAAACATTCAAAATCAAACAATCTTTCATCATAATTCAAATAAATAAAATTGAGTTGTTTATAAATTTAACTAAATCATTAAGTAATTTAAATAATCTCAAATTAGATCTCAAATTAAATCACAAAATAAAATCAAAGTATTAACATATTTAGCTTGTGAACTTGAAATCATAATTATTTTAAAGCTTGAATCATAAACTAGTAATTCAAGTGGTAAATAAGCTGAATTAAAAAAATTCAAATACATTAATTTCAAGTTCATACGACAACATTAAAAATTCATTTCATTGCTAGTATAAAGAGATTTTAAGGGCTTGAAAATCTACTCACCAAATAGCCAAATTGTCCAGTTTGCACCACCACCTTCCTTTCCTTTTCCAGCACCTAAAGCATGAAATTTATTTACTAATCATCAATATAATAATCTCATACACTGATTTAATCATACATCCCCCACACAATATGAAAAATATGCAATCCATTCAATTCTATAAATCATATTTATTAACTCTAAAAGGGTTGTTCTCATACCAAAATTAGAAAAATTGCCTAGACTTGTAGGAAATGAATTTGAAGCGCAAAATTTAAAAAAAATCTTAGATCTATGTGTCTAGTACCTTTAATAAAAATTTCACTTCAATTGAATAACCACAAATAAAGTTATAAAGGTCATTTTATAAGCAGCTCAATTTTTGTAACAGTATGAGCAATACAAGGTACTTCTTCATTAAGCCCCTTTACATGCTTATTCATCTCTAGATCAAAACTATAAAATTTTAGAGGACTCTTTCAAGTTTCTATAAATTCACAATCCAAATCAATCAAAACAATAGAATTACTTACCAAATCAATCGTCAAAGGCTTTTAGGATGAAAATTACAAACTAAAAAGTGTTTTTAATTATCAAATTTCACTTTTAAATTAAGCCTAAACTTGGAGAATTCAAGCAGCTTATCTTTTCTCTTCTTCTCTTCTCTTTTGTTTAACACATATGCTTGCACAAAGAAGACCACAAATTTTTGAGAAGGTTCCAGTCCCCTTTTTGGATAGATTTTATTGTAAAATATCCATTAAAGCCCTTAATAAAATGCTAAAATCCACTATTAACCCTCAAGCTTCCAATTGTTCAATCTAGGATGACTATTTATTTTAATTGAGTCCTCATCTATTGCTAACATTTATTTTCTAATCCTTTACTTCATCCCAACTTCATATCCCTTTTTATATGATTTCACCCATTTTGAATGTCATCAAAATTAAAAAATTCCCACTCTTTGATTGAGTACAAGTTACGATTTGATTCAATACTCCAACCTATCTAAACTCAACATCTAACATACAATTAAGGGTACGAGTGTTACAACAATAGCAGAAGACCTTCTAGAGTTAAAACAACCTGACACTACACTTGCCTTAGTGACTTTACCAAAAAATGTTGCAAATACTTACAACCATGAAGAGTTATTCCATTTGAACATACAAGTGAAACAAAGTGTTGTATAAGCAATTGTCGATCCTAGAAGTTAGAAGAATATGATTTCAGAGGCTTTAGTGAAGAAGGTAGGCTTAGAAACAATGCCTTACCCTAAGCCTTACCCATTAGGCTGGATTCAGAAGGACATTAACATGCAGATTACAAAGCAATGTACCTTTAAATTTGTAATCATTAATTGTTACATCAATGAAGTGACAAGCAAGGTGGTTCCATTGGATGTATGCCATGTTATATTGGGTAGTCCATATCTATAGGATCGTGATGCAATTCATTATAGGAGGCTTTATAAGTATTGTTTGGTGAAGGATGGAAAGGAGTTTTACATCAATGCTTATAAACCCTAAACTACGAAAAATTTTGCTAATAGTTAACCAGACCAAGCGATTGGTTAACTCTTATGGATGATTCATCTTATTAATGATTCGACCATAAGATTAATGTGTTGAAGTTGCCACTTTATTAATAGTGACTTTAGCACCTTCACAATGTTCCAATATTGAAAAATTGCAAAAGGATTTTAAGGATTTTTTTAAGATGTGCAGGGATTACCACCACGAAGAGTTATAGAACATGAAATTCAGTTGTTAGGAGATTCACCTCTACCAAACTTGGTTTTATATCACACCTCTCTAATAGAAAGTGAAGAAATTAAAAAGCAAATATAAGTACTTATTGAACGATGAGTTATCAAGCCTAGCTACTCAATATGGTTCACCAGTGCTACTTGTGCCTAAGAAAGATGAAGGATGGTACATGTGCATGGACTATAGAGCACTTAACAAAATTACTATCAAGAATTGGTATTCACTAACAAGGATTGATGATCTCTTAGATCAATTGCATGGTGCTTGCTTCTTTACCAAAATTGATATGAAATTAGGTTATCATCAAGTGCGCATCTATTAAGAAGACACTTGCAAAACTGCTTTTAAGATGAAGTAAGGATTATTTGAGTGGATGGTTATGCCATTCGGACTATGTAATGCTCCAGCTAACTTTATGCAGCTAATGAATGAAGTACTTTGCCCTTTCATTGATGACTTTGTCATTGTCTATATGGATGACATACTAATCTACAACATCATATGGGAGGACCATCTTTGTTATATTACTCAAGTTATAGAGTTCTACAAGTTAGTTAACTATAGTTGAACGTGAAGAAATGTGAATTCAAGAAGCAAGAGCTTGTTTACCTAAAATTCATTGTTGGTGTAGGAAAGCTCAAAGTGGATCTAGAGAAAGTATAAGTTATCAATCAATGGCCCACACCCCGTTTAATGATTAAAGTTCAAAGCTTTATAAGTGCAAGCTAATATTTAAGAAAGTTTATTAGACATTCTCTTATGAAGGCCAATAAAAAATTTGAATGGTCAAAGAAACATAAAGAACCCTTCTAGTTATTAAAATGAAAAATTACTAAGGCCGTAGTATTAGCATTGCTAAATTTACAAAAAGCATTTAAAGTATAAGTAAATGCATCTAACTACGCAATAAGAGTCATATTACTTTAGGATGGCAAGCCAGTTGCATACCATTCCAAGATGTTTAATGGACTAGTACTAAACTATCCAACTTATGATAAGGACCTCTATGCCTTGCATCAAGTAGTGAAGCATTAGAGAGCTTACTTATTAGGTAAGGAAGTTGTGGTACACTATGATCATAAGCCTTTTCAGTATCTAACTATACAATTGAAGTTACATCAAGCTCAACATATGAAATGGATGTCTTATCTATAATAATTCAATATTATCATTAAGTACAAGAAAGGAATGACTAATAAGTTGGCAAATATGTTATTACGGCCCCTTACACTAGTAAGTTCCACATTATTGGTGGCTATGTAGATCCAACCTATAGTTTCTTTTAAGTACATGAAAAGGTATGACATAGATACGGATTTTAATTCAGCTCATACTAAGCTGCAACAAGAGAAGACCAATGAGTTTCAATTGAAGGACAGACTAATGTACAAAGGAGCACAATTATTCATTCTAAAAGATGGTGATAAATTGAATTGGATTTATGAAGCTCATACTTCTGAAGTTATAGGAATTTTAGAATAAATAAAAATTTATTGAATCATCATCGATTTGTCTTTTGGCAAAAGATGCACTTAGATGTCTCATGATACATACAAGGTTATGTTCTTTGCAATGCCTCCAAGCCTTTTAATAGGAAGTTAGGACTATATCTTCCATTGCCATTACCTAACAGACTTTAGGAGAGCATTTCAATGGATTTTCCTAGAGGATTGCCTAAAACCAAGTCCGGATATGATTACTTATTCATTAAGGTGGATCATTTCAGTAAGATGGTAATTTTTTTCCTTGAAAGAAGATAGTAACTAAAGAAGGAGCTGCTAAATTATTTTTCCAATATATATGGAAATATTTTGGCTTTCCTACCTTAATTATTTCAGATAAAGATAGTTGATTCTTAAGCCATTTTTAGAGGTCAGTATGGGGAATAATGGATACTAGGTTGAAGAATAGTAGTACTGCATTTCATCCTCAAACTAATGGACAGATAGAGGTTGTTAATCAAACTATTGTACACTTATTAAAGGGTTATAATTCTAAGCATCCTAAACCTTGGGATGATAGCCTTCCTTATTTGCAGTTTTCATTTAACCATGAAATTCATGGTTCCACACTCAAATCTCCATTTGAGGTTTGTTAAGGGTACTTACCTCAAAGTCATTTTGATTTGGCATTTATTATTAGTGATACCATTAAGTAGAAAAGAGGAAGAAGAACATATCTGACGACAAAATTGTCTCAAATGAATTAGAAAGATTCATTTAGAAGTGGAAGCACAACTACAACATTCTCAATAGAGATACAAAGCTCATAATGATAAACATCATGTGTTATGTCACTATAAAAAAGGAGACCTAGTATGGTTACACTTTGGTCAAGAGCGATTACAAGGAAAAGGAAAGAAATTAAAGCTTATCAGATATCGACCATTCACAATCATCAAGAAAATTAGTGATAATTCCTTCCAGCTAGACCTACCACCATACATGTATATGTACTCAGTCATTAATGTTAAGAACTTAAAGTTGTTTAAACTATCTTTATTGGATAAGGACACCTATCTTCCCTCGATCGATAACTTGAAGATGGATCAAGAAGATCCTTTATCAAGATGACTGTATATTGGAGCAAAAGGTTCATGAAACCCAAACATGGAAAGTATAAGTATTTCCACATAGGCAGAAAAAGTTAACTTCCCAGTAAATTTAAATGGTACATATAGGATAAGGCAACTATAGAGTTTCCTTATTTTAACATAACTTGAGCATGAGCTTAAGGTTCCTAAATGGGGGAGCCATGATCTAGGAGGATCTATTATTAGCTATAATTAATTAGTTATAATTAATTATAGGTGGTTAGTTATAATTAGTTAATTATAAATAGTTAAATCTTTAAAAACAACCATCGATTGTGAATTATTTAAACTCGTTTACAAACTTTAGTTATCTATTCTAGGAAAAAGATGTTGTATATAAATTGCATTGCTTTAATAAATTAATTAAATAATTTAAAGAATTTTTATAACTTCAAAATTCTTCTCTGTCCAATTTTTGTATTCCTCCTCTCTTATTAAGCAATCCACTTCAAAAGGGAAGTAGCGACACTTATTTCTGTAGCAATACTTATTTCTGTAGCAATACTTATTTCTACTAAAAGTTGTATTTCCTAGAAGTTTTGGATCATTAAAACTTCAATAGTATTGCCGTTAAAAATAATTTTTCTTAATTTATCTTGATTGCTTCCCTGTAAATTTAAATGGTACATATAGGATAAGGCAGCTATAGAGTTTCATTATCTTAACATAACTTGAGCATAAGCTTAAGGTTCCTATATGCGGGAGCCATGATCTAAGAGGATCTATTATTAGATATAATTAATTAGTTATAATTAATTATGGGTGGTTAATTATAATCATTTAATTATAAATAGTTAAATCTTTAAAAACAACCATCGATTGTGAATTGTTTAAACTCGTTTACTAACTTTAGCTATCTATTCTAGGAAAAAGTTATTGTATATAAATTGCATTGCTTGAATAAATTAATTAAGTACTTTAAAGCATTTTCATAACTTCAAAATTCTTCTCTCTCCAATTTTTTTATTCCTCCTCTCTTATTAAGCAGTTCACTTCCAAAGGGAAGTAGCGACACTTATTTCTGTAGCAATACTTATTTCTACTAAAAGTTCTATTTCCTAGAAGTTTTGGATCATTAAAACTTCAATAGTATTGCCTTTAAAAATAATTTTCCTCAAGCTGTCTTGATTACTTCCTAGTAAATTTAAATGGTACATATAGGATAAGGCAACTATAAAGTGTCCTAATCTTAACTTAACTTAAGCATGAGCATAAGGTTCCTAAATGGGGGAGCCATAATCCAGGAGGATCTATTATTAGCTATAATTAATTAGTTATAATTAATTATGGGTGGTTAGTTATAATCAGTTAATTATAAATAGTTAAATCTTTAAAAACAACCATCGATTGTGAATTGTTTAAACTCGTTTATTAACTTTAGTTATCTATTCTAGGAAAAAGATGTTGTATATAAATTGCATTGCTTGAATAAATTAATTAATTAATTTAAAGCTCATAACTTCAAAATTCTTCTCTCTCCAATTTTTGTATTCCTCCTCTCTTATTAAGTAGTCAACTTCTAAAGGGAAGTAGCGACACTTATTTATATAGCAATACTTATTTATACTAAAAGTTCTATTTCTTAAAAGTTTTGGATCATTAAAACTTTAATAGTATTGCCTTTAAAAATAATTCTTCTCAAGCTATCTTAATTGGTTGTCACCCTCAAATGCTTGTTGGCTTTTTTTAATTGGCTCTTGTTTGGGATGGGAAACCTCATTTAAGTTTTAATGTCTGCCATTATGTAACTGTCACCCTTAGAAACTGCTCTCTCAGTTTTTTGACCCAATTAAAATGAAGACAATAAAATGAGAAAAAATTTCAAAACTTAAACATGATAATCACCATCAAACAAGATTAATAGCTATTTATTGACATGGTATATCACATTTCTTATTGCCTTATCAATGAACAATCCATATCCAATATTCCTCTATGTAGCTCTCTCCTTGCATCTTTTTTTTTATAACAACCTTTTCTTTGCCTTTATGATATCATTTTAGAAAATGCAATAATTAGCAAGAATACCTAGTGTCACTAGTAATATGTAATTATAAAAATAAATTTCCATAAATATTGTAGAAGTATTTTGAACCTATGTAGATGATGAAGTTGTCTTTTGTTAATTTCCATTAGAATTTTGTAGCTATAGAAAATAAATATTGAAATTCATTTAATAAATATTGAAAGCATTAATATATATATATATATATATATATATATATATATATATATATATATATATATATATACTCTTTGTTGTTGTAATTTTTCCATGCATGTAAGGCTCTATTTAGTTGCCCATTTATCAACTAGTAGCTCATAGCTTGTTAATCTTAACATGGCTACCTCTCTAATGTCATCTAGCATGCTCACAATTGGTTTATGGCATGATCTAATATTGAATTAAAAGTTTCACATAAATTATTGTCTACCATGTCAAACTTACATTAATTATTGAAATATGCTTGACACCAATTTTTAGGAATGTATTTCATCAAGTCCTCAGTTGCTTTTATGCAAACTTTACCTAATATCCTTAAATTATCTATGAATTCATCTTCATATATGCTCCATGAAAATATCCAAATTTTTTTCCAGAGCTCACCCCCATTCCATTGCTAAGACTAGTTAGCGAAAATGTGTTGTGCATACCATTAATGCTCAACATTAGCTACCACTTTAGAAATAGCTCCTAATAAACCTTGCATGTGAACAAGCTAAACTAAAATTAAACACAAATAACTATCACTTAAAATACAAGTGCATAAAATTAATGACATACATGCTAGTTAAAGTAACTTATTCACAAATTTAGGTTTCCAAGAATTAGATGTTCTGTATATCTGATATTAAAGTTAAATGATTTCCATCTTGTAACTTGAGCTCCTTAACAAGACATTAAAGAAACCAATTCTAGTTTACTTTATACTCTTTATCCATTACACCCCACACTATAGGATTAATTTGATTCATAGCATCTTTAGATGGTGGGGTTTAGTGCATGTCCAAGATTTTAGCAATCGCAACACTGTTTGGGCTCAGGGCCCTAAATAACACACTAACCATTGTCATAAAGGCATGGCATGAAGATGAGAAGTCACCACCCAGGGTAATAACTGGGACAAATCAAAAGGTGGTACTCGATTCTCTAAAAGAAAGCTAGCACCACAACCAAGAGATTCTGGGAACGGAATACTAACTTCTCTTAGTCTCATGTTCATTTAGAATTACTTTATAAATTATTACTTCATTCTCTAATTGGATGCAATTTTATTAAACCCTATTTGAACATCCATCTAACCCTAAGACATCTAGTCAATAAAATTGCATATAAAAAATGCATTCAAGCACATTGTCCCTAAGTCTAAACTATGTTAAATTTATTGAAAGTTAGCTAGATTTACAATTTTTATTTATAAATGAAAATGAACTAAAGGTGGACCTACATTGTTATTAGTTAGTGAGCTTAAATCTATTGATTTTAATTATCTAAAGGTGGGCCTAAATCTATCAGTTTTAAAGAAATTGGATTTTATAAGTGGGCCTAGTCTAACTTGATTTTATTTAAAGTGAAATGCGGACCTAAGTCTATTAATTTTAAAGGAAATGAAATTAAATGGGCTAAGCTAAGTCTAAATTAATTTTAGTTAAAAAATGAGCCTAAGTCTAAATTAACCTAATGACCTTAAATTGATTTGAATTAATTAACATAAACCATTTTAAGCCTATTTTATTTAGTGGCTTTGAACCTATCATGGGCTTGGGGCCCAAAAGGATAAA
This sequence comes from Mallotus nudiflorus, assembly GCA_947683625.1. Taxonomy (NCBI): domain Eukaryota; kingdom Viridiplantae; phylum Streptophyta; class Magnoliopsida; order Malpighiales; family Euphorbiaceae; genus Mallotus; species Mallotus nudiflorus. The sequence goes on along the minus strand of CANTUR010000256.1, from coordinate 445,552 downwards.
AACATAAAAAAAAAAGCACAAGACAAATAAAACACAAAAAAATAGATCAAACATACATTTTAATGATTTTCTAAAAAAACCTAAATCAATTTACATGCAACCCTAAATAATTTACACCCATCATTGATTTTAATTGATTTTTACCTAGTTGAACCTAAATTACTAATTCATTTTAAAAGCGGAAAAGTAAAATTTTACTATTTCCACTACTGAGGTTATTACAATATTCTATGTACTAAAAATTAAAATTATTACAAACCCAAATTAATTAACACACAAAACACAAAAAAAAAAAATAAACGTAGAAACATCAAGCCTTAAAATCTAATCATAGTTTAGAATCTAGGGCATTCCATGGATCTTATGTTTGATTTCTGGATATCTAGCAGTGACCTCATCAATCCTCAATTAGATTCTAAAAGGAAAACATAAAAAAAATCATAAAAATTACATTAGCCAAATGATTAAAATAACAAAATAATAATTAAAGGAAATTAAATTAACAAGAAAATCAAAAGACAAAAGAAAATGGAAATAAGATGTTATGCATATGCTTTTGGATGGCCCCTCAGATTGGGATCGTCACCATTTTTTAACTCATTATTTGATTCTGGATTAGAACTTATTGCATTCAGAGACATAAAACATTCTTTTTAAAGCCTTTGAAGAATAGTATCAAGAAACTAGGGTTTTGAGAAACAAAAAAAAATCAATATTTTGAGTGTTGTACATGTTTTCGTCTCAATAGCATCTCTAGTTTTTTTATAATTATAGGGTTTTTGTGCAGTAGGTTTTTTTTTTCACGTCATCCTCTTCCTCACTCATGCAATCTCTACCTTTTAAAAGCGAAGACTTGTGAGTTGACCTTTGTCAATTCCAGGAAACAAACTCTATCTGTTTAATTTTCAAAATTTTTTAATGTGTTTTGACCACGTTATCTACTAACAAAAAATAAATAAAATAAATTTTTAACCAATAAAAAAAATAAAAATTGATGAAAACAATTGAAAAATAGGATTTTTCATGCATCGGCATTGCATAATGCTAGTTGACATTGCATAATACCGGTTGGCATTAACATTATTCAATGCCGATCAACATTGTGCAATGTCGATCAACATTGCATAATGTCGGTCGGCATTACACAATGCTGATCTTCAAATTTTTTTAACTTTAAATTACCAAAAGACCCTTAAAAACTTAATTTTTTGCAATCAAATCCTTAAAATGTTGTAATTAATCCTTAAAGACTAGAAAACTGACAACCGAGTTCAATTTTTGAATAAATTTTATCATAGGGGCTTACATCGCAATTATGCATAATTGCATCCTAAAATTGGGTGCTTATAGCATCCTTCCCAAAAGCTGTAAGCACTTGGCCTTTTATAATATCCTTTAAGAAATGTCCATCTATTGAAGGAATACATCTAGCTTTCCATCCTTTCTTAAGGGCATTATAGCATATGAAAACTCTTCAAAGTACATTTCTACCTTTTCATGTTTCTTCTTTACACAATTTAATTTCAACTTTAGGATCAACCTGTCTTAATACCATGTGCATAAGTTGCAAAATAACTAAATTATTTGACATAGCTACCTTCTAACTTAATTTTTATCATCTTTGTAGCCCTCCTTAATTTTGATGACTTAACATTCAACTCCAATTCTTTTGTTTTGTATCAGAAATAATTTCTTTAATCGTGGTCTTTAATTTTCTTTGAATCTTAACCTTGAATTATTTAGCTAAAAATGCAGTTGTCACCTTTGAATTTGTGAAGGTTATGTAGCATGTATGTTGTGGTTAAAGTGTTTTCACACTCATTCCATCCTTATATTAGTATAAGTGGTATGCCATAGGGGCCAATCACATATTTTGACATTGTAAATAATCTCAAATGGCAATAAATAAAATCCATTTAAATAAAGTGTTCATTTATTTGAGTATTTATCCATTAGCATCATGTTAAATAAATTCATTATTAAGAGTTAATAATATGAGCCACAAATTTATTTAGTACATATGCTATAAAAATGTTCATACTTGATAAATTAATATTTAGGTAATATTAATTTGACTATCACCTCTATCTATTATCCTTGATTAGTATATGACACTAACAGTGGAAGGTAGTGAGTCTCATGCTATTGGATATGAGATATCAGAATAGACATGTGGATACTTATGTGATGGGTGGATCAAACAATCATGTTAGATTTGTGATTGCATGGATATTCACTTATAGTCAACAATCACAATCTAGGTCATAATGGTGCATATAGTCCTTTAACCTAAAGTAACATAGTCATCCAAATTTGAGTGGTTAGGGTTTGTTACTGCTTATATACTTATGTTAATCATACATAGGTATATGGGTATGGTGGCTCTAGTCAATTAAATATATGGATGAATGTTCAACAAAGATGGGATTTATTGCTTAGAGTTAATTGGGATAAGATCCTATGCTATCTAAGTTTGTTCTTAATTAATAGATTCTTGGCCAAGACAAACATAACATAGTTTGAAAGAGTTTCAGTGCTAGAAAAGTGTTGCTAGTATTTTTCATATTTTATCAAGAACTTTAACTTGAGATGAGCAAATATGATATGGCTATTAGAGTTTGGCTAAACCATGACTCTATGCTATATTAGGATCTTCTAATGAAAGGATTTTAGTGCACAATAATTATGACCAAAGGGTTCGTGTGAATTAATACATGAATTCATTTCTAATTGGGTAGTTGTGATATTGATGCTAGGGGGTCACTTATAACTTATCAAAACTAAATGTGTATAATTGGGATTTTCATATTTAGATTTGAAAGGAGTTTCGAATAATATCAAGTGTTGATATTATCTTCATATTGCCAATTAGACATGAACCTAGTAAGTTACACCTAAAAGAGTTTTGCCAAATCATCATCAATATTAATCTAATTACTAAAGAGTTTAATTAATTAATTAAGAATAATAGAATTGGATTTATGCTTAAAGTAATTATTCCAGCATATTATGAAATCTAATTCAAGTAAGGGTTTAATTATTAATTTATACTTAATTAATATGAAGCATTAAATTAATAATATAAATTATTTCTATTTGGACTTAAATTAATGGGCCAAGTTGTTTGGGCCTAGGCCTAAAAGCATTTCGGGCCAAAGATTATTCTAAGATGTTAAGAAGGCCCATGAACCTTATCTAGGCGCATTTGATTAATGGATTGGGTTTAGGCCAAGTGTTGACCCAAATACCAAGCCTAAGTCCATGTTAAAAGATACAGTCAAATTTGTCACATTAGGCTCGTATGAACTTTTATGTGTAAAATGTTGACCAAGACAAATTTGGCATATTAGGCACATTATCTCTTAAGTGTATATTATTGACCATGGCAAGATAAGGATTAGGTTACATGGTTATGTGTAGAGAATTTATGTAGACATAATACATGAGATGTATTCAATTCTCTACACACTTCTTTGTACATTAGTTAATCACTTATACAGCTTATATAATTATTATGACAAGTTGTATTGTAAGTGATAAAGTGATAAGGTGCTTGCTTTCTTTACATATATTTACATAACCTAAGATATGTTTTATACATACACACATAGAATATATATATATACAAGTTTATTCAAAAAATAGTTAACTAAAAATAACTTATTAAATATAAACCATTGAATTTGCTACTTTATATTTAAAAGTAATAATAACCATTATTAATTGACGGTTTTAAAACAAATACATTTTAAACCATCAATCTTTAAAAAAATACATTTATTAATAATAAGATTATTAATAACTAATAATAAGATCCCTATGGATTATAACTCTCCCATTTAAGTGGCTTGAACTCTTAATTAAGATGGAATGTGAGATGAGGAAATTCTTGAGCTGCTTTATCTTAGGCATACCACTTAGACTTATGTAGAAGTTGCCCTTTTCCTCTAATGCAAAAATACTTCCATTCTCCATGTTTGGTTTCACAAACCTTTTGCTCCAAGATACAATCCTCTTGTAAAGGTTTTTCTTTCTTAATCATTAAGTCATCAATTAAGGGAAGATGAGCGTCCTAGTTGGGATCATCATCCAATAATGATGGTTTAAAAAGCTTTAAATTCTTAGCATTAATGACTAAGTACATGTGCATATATAGTAGTAGCTCAAGTTTGAAAGCATTATCACTAATTTATTTGATGGATTTGAATAGTCCATATCTAATAGGTTTTAGTTTCTTCCCTTCTCCTTTTAATCATTCACTACCAAGGTGTAACTAGACTAGGTCTTATTCTTCAAAGTGACATGGCACATAGTGTTTGTCATGACAAGCTTTGTATCTTTATTGAGAATGTTGTAGTTGTGCTTCTACTTCTGCATGAATCTTCCTAATTCATTCAAGGAAATTTTAGGCTTGGACATATTCTTCTTCCTCTTTTCCACTTATTGGTTTTTCACTAATAACAAATGCCAAATCAAAAGGACTCTAAGGTAAGTACCCAAACAAACCTCAAATGGAGATTTGAGTGTAGAACTATAAATTGCACAATTACATGCAAACTGTAAATAAGGAAGGCTATAATCCTAAGTTTTAGGATGTTTAGAATTATAACCCCTTAACAAGTGTACCACAGTCCAATCAACAACCTTCATTTGTCCATTAGTCTAAGGATGAAATGCAGTACTACACTTCAACTTATTATCCATCATTCCCCATAATGACTTCCAAAAATTGCTTAAGAATCGACTATCTTTATCTGAAATAATTGAGGTAGGTAAGCTAAAATGCTTCCATACATGTTGGGTAAATAATTTAGCAGCTCCTATTACCATCTTCTTGTAAGGAATAAAAATCACAATCTTACTAAAATGATCCACCACAATGAATAAGTAATCATTGAAATGCTTTAAGAAAATCCATTGAATGCTCTCCCAAGGTCTGGTATGTAATAGCAATTGAAGATACAGTCCTAACTTCCTATTATAAGGCTTAAAGATGTTACAAAGAACATAGCCTTGTATGTATCATGAAACATCAAGGTGCATCTTTCGCCAGAAGACATAACAATGAAGATTCAATAATGTTTTCTCCACTCCAAAATGTCCTACTACTTTGGAAGTGTGAGCTTCACGAATCTACTGTAATCTATTGCCATCTTTTGGTATGCATAATTATATTCCCTTGTACATTAGTCCATTTTTTAATTCAAACTTATTATTCTTTCCTTTTTCTAACTTAATATAGGCTAAAAAAAATTTAGAGCCTATACTATAGCCTTTTATGTATTCAAAAGAATCTATGGGTTAAATATGCATAGCCACTAGTATGGTTGACTTAGTTATTATTGAAGGTCAAGATAACATATCTGCTAGCTTATTAGTTGCTCCCTTTTTATACTTGATCACAATATTGAATTATTTTAAATAAGATATCCATTTCATATGGTGAGCTTGTTATAACTTAGACTATGTAGTAAAAAATTGAAGAGGTTTATGATTAAGTGAACCATAACTTCCTTCCCTAACAAGTAAGCTCTCCAATGCTTCATTGCTTGATGCAAAAGCATACAGCTCCTTATCATAAGTTGGATAATTTAACACCGGTCCATTGAACATCTTAAAATGGTATACAACTGATTTTCCATCCTGGAATAAGATAGCTCCCATGGCATAGATAATTGCATATGCTTCAACTTTAAATGGTTTTTGTATATTTGGTAATGCTAGTATTGAAGTCTCTATAATCTTTCATTTAGCAATTGGAAATATTCTTCATGATAATTAGACCACTCAAATTTTTTATTGGCCTTTTTAAGAGAGTGAAATGGTGCTACAATTTGTGAAAAGTGTAGAATAAACTTTCATAAATATTGATAAGCACCTCTAAAACTTTTAACCTTAGTTACAAATCACAGTGTAGGCCAATGGGATATAACTTGTACTTTTCTGGATCCACTTTTAGCTCTTTTGTACCAACAATGAATCCTAGGTATATCAAATGTTGCTTCCTAAATTCACACTTCTTTTTATTCAACCGTAACTAGTTTATTCAAACAATGCATAACACTTTAGCAACATGATGAAGATGATCCTCCCATATGACACTAAATATCAATATGTCATCTAAGTAAACAATGCCAAAATCATTAATGAATGGTAGAACACTTCATTCATCAATCATATGAAGGTAGCTGGAGCATTACCTAACCCAAATGATATAACTAACCATTCAAAGAGTCCCTGCTTCATTTTGAATGCAATCTTCCAAGTGTCTTTATCTTAGATGAGAACTTAGTGATAACCACATTTAAGATCAAGCTTTGTAAAGTAGTGAGCACCAAGCAATTGACCTAACAGGTCATCAATCCTCAGTAATAGATATCAATTCTTAATAGTAATTTTGTTTAGTGCCCTATAATCAATATACATTCTCCAGCCTTCATCATTCTTAGGGACTAGTAATACTGGTGAGCCATACAGTGAATAGTTAGGCTTAATGACTCTTTGTTCAAGTAGCCCTTGAACTTGTCTTATAATCTCTCTAAATTTTATTCAAGAAGTGTGATACAAACCCAAGTTTGGTAGAGGAGAATCTCCTACCAATTGGATTTCATGCTCTGTAGCTCTTCATGGTGGCAATCCTTGCACATCTTCAAATAAGTCTTTAATTACTATAATTTTCTAATTTCAATGCATTGTAGGGTGATAAAGTAAATATGGACAAAGTCACAGCTTTTGGTCTCTGGTCTTGGGGTCAAATCATTAGCAAAATAAATCACTTGCATGAATTAACTAATCTCTTTGCTTGGTTAGCGGTCAAGAGATTATTTATTATTTAAGGCTTATAAGAATTGACAAGGAACTCTTTCCCATCTTTTATAAGATAATACTTATGAAACCTCTTATAATGAATGGCATCACTGTCTCATAAATACAGACTGCCTAATATCACTTGACATACGTATATAAACAAGTTCCCTCATCAATATGACAATTAATGATGGCAAATTTAAAGGTACATTGCTTTTTAATTTGCATATCAATGTCGTTTTGTATCCAACCCATAGGATATGGCTTTAGGTGAGGCACTATCTCTAAACCCAGCTTGTTTATTAAAGCTTTTGTAACCATATTCTTTTAACTTCCTAGATCAATAATGGCTTGCACAAGAATTTATTTAACATGAATAGTCAAATGAAATAACTCTTCTTAGTTATAAGCATCTTCCACATCTGCTGGTCTTGTCATAAGGGTTGGTGCAGCATATAGGTAGCTTTATTTCAGAAAGCTCTTTTGGTTGCTGCACAGTCAATATGGCTTTCTTATCATTCCTCCCTCAGTTACCTTTTTGTCTTTTGGCTTTAACTCTAAGTAAAGAATCCAATATTTTGCCTTTGCATATTTGTTGGTTCAATAATGATCACATTATTATTTCTGCGTCAAGTCATCTTTAATCTACTTCCCTTTTCTTTTCCAAGAAAATTTTCTATAAGACTTTGGTTTATCTTCTTTCTTATCAAATCATTTATTTTTAGCTTCAATAGCAATGGCCTTAACAGTAGCTTCTTCAATAGATTCTACAATGAACAACTTGAGTTCTCTTCATATGTAGTCAGCAAAACCTCTAGTATACTTCATGAACACATCATAGTCATTAACATCAATATCCAAAATCATAGCTTGGTTATGGAACTCTATGGTATACTCCTATATAGTTTGGACAAATCATTACTTAAAATGTTGCCATTTGTAAGCACCCAATTTCAAGATAGTTGAGTGTGGATACGACAGAGGACTACAATAATGAAAATTTGTTATAAATAGATCTGTGGATATTAATTTTAAAATTTCAGGGCTTAATTGCAACTTTTTAAGAACTTAATTATAATATTTTCTTTAAGGACTTAATTGAAAAGTTTAAATTCTTTTAGGGGTCTTTTTATAATTAAAAGTAAAAAAAAGATCAAAATTATATAACATAAAACCGATTAGAATTATATAATTCCAATTGTAATTATGTTGTTCCGATAATTTTCGTCTGTGTTTTTTTGTTTTTTAGTAAATAAAAAATTTTATTTTCTGATTTTTAATTGGTCAAATGATGTGATAAATCCATTTTCTAGGATTTATCTAAATTTTTTTAAAAGTTAAAAGTCCTAATTAAACCAAAATTTTATCTTTTTGAATGGGAGAAGTCACAGTGAAATACGTGACCTTTAGCTCGGATTTTTAATAGAAACCCAGCTTAACTCCTCTATGAGGGGAAGAGGAGCTTCTTCTTGTCTTTTTCAATGGAACACAACTTTAAACTCTAAAAAAGGAGCTTTTACAAAGGACAGAAGAGACACAAAAATTAAAAACAAAAAAAATTCTTTTGACTTATTACTCTTTTAAAAAGAAGCAGTAGACCTTTTGGGAAGAGAAAATAAAGCATTGAAGATCTATTCTAAAAAACAATGGTGATTTATATCACTATAAGGAGCAAATCAATACTGCATTCATCCACTCATCTCTTCTTTTACCCTCTTCTGTTTATTTTTTTTGATTATTTTGGTTTCATTTAACTTTAATTTTATTTAATTTTTATTTTGTTTAATTACTAATCATTATTTATTTTGTTTTCTGTGTTTGTGTTTGTGATTATGGATGGAGTTATATGATGAATTCAATATAGAGAACAAAACCTATAAAGATCCATAGGATGCCAAGGATTGAATTTTGTATTTGAATATAGTTTCTAAGTTTTATATTTATTTATTTGTTATTATTTTGTTGGTTGCTTTATTTTGTGTTTTTATTCATTTAGTTTTATTGGGTTGTATTTAATCTTATTTCTAATTTATAGTAGATCATTATAATAGTCCCAGTAGTAGAAATAGTGGAATCCTTTGTATGTATTATGTGTTTTATTTTAATTATTTGGTTAGTAAAATTAGGGTTTCAATTGGGTAAATTAATTAAAATCAATGACATAGAAATCAAAATTAGGTTTTTAAAAATTAATTAGATTTAAGTGAATAGAATTAGGGTTGCTTGTTAATTATTTTATTTATTAATAATTTGTTAATTAATTGTTTAAGGTTACTTAAACTAAATTAGGTTTTTTATTCGTTGACTTTGTTTCTTTGTTAGATTTTATTATGTACATTAATTAATTTTAGATTTAGGTAGTTCTTTTTTGGCCCATCTTTTAATTAGCTCATTTTATTTAATAGGTTATTAATTAATTAGGTTAGATTTTAATTAATTACAATGCATTTTAGGCCCATGATTAATTAGAAATTAGGTTAGATATAACTTTGGCCCATTTAGTTAACTAGATATAGGTCCACTTTAGTTTAATTTAATTAATTTAGACTTAACCCATTAAATTAAAGCTTTTTCCCACAATTTAGAATTAGGCTCATTTTAGAATTAAAATAAGTAGACTTAGGATCATTAACTAAAATTGAGTAGGAATTAGGCCCATTAATCTTCAAAATCACTTGTAAATTAAAACATGTAGATTTAGCCTATTCAATTAAAATCAATGTAGATTAGACTAACTTAGGGATTATGAACTTAAATGAATGCATTGTTTATATGTTTTTTCATGACTAGTTTGTCTGGGGTTAATTGTTTAAATAAGGGTTTATATGAAATTGCACGTAAATAGAGGATAAGATAGTAATTCATAAAGTAATTCTAAATGAACATGAGACTAAAAGAAGTTAGTATTCCATATCCAGAATCTCCTGGTTGTGGTGCTAGTTTTCTTTTAGAGAATCAAGAACCACCACTTTCAATTTGTCCTAGTTATTACCTTATCTCCATGCTATGTCTTTGTGATATAGTAGTGTGTTCTTTAGAGCCCTGAGCTCAAATAATGTCACAGTTGCTAAAATCTTGGACACACGATAAACCTTACCATCTACAATGGAGACTTAATTAGGGATAAAAGATACTGATTCTACTTATGTTCTTTAAAATTATTTTATTAATTATTATTTTAGTCTTGCATTCATTTTCATATCCCTATTAACTGATGGCGTTGGTTTATGACACCTTGATTCCACTAGCTTCCTGGGATCGTAGATTGGCCAACCATCACTCTTAGCCTTAACTCAGTTTAAAAGATATTACGAGGCTTATTTAACCAGAGTCTGTGAGCCAAGTCTTAAAGAGGGGTAATCTTCTCTCGAGTTTGTAAAGGATGTTGGGCCCCTTCGATCTTGGCTTGTAACTCAAGTCTTAAAGGAGGGCATCTTGCTAAGGGAACCTTGACCTTTTTCATGAAACTCAACTCATGTAGTGGCTTAGTAACTTCCTTTAAGATTACCTAAATTTCTTATGTTTGTTGTCATGAGGTATTTTTATCTATAAAGGCCTAACCCATACTTTAGAAGCCCATCATGACTAATAAAGATTGGGCTAAACTTTTATACTTAAAAATGTTGTTTCTATGCTTTTACTACTTTGAGAGATATGGCATGCGTGTTGATTCTTTATATCCCCTATTGATATTAAGGTCAAGACCAAAAATCCTAGGAAAAGAGACTTACCATTGAACTCGTGTGTGGGAGGAATAAGGTTGGAAGGATGTAAGTTATACACTTGATTTGTTACTTGTATACTTGACTTTACTTGCTAATAGTTGCATAACACGTGCATCATGCATACATGCACACATGCACACATGCATTTCATGGATTATACTAACACTTTGTTTTTCAGCCATCATAGATTCATTTGGGTCTTTTTATGTATGGAAACAAAGTAATGGCAGACTAGTGAGAACTGACTTGAGTCCAAAATCAATAGTTAAAGAGATCCTTCAAGGTTAAGGGAAGAGTCCTATTAATCTACTTTAGTAGGAAGCTAAATAAACTCTAACCAAGCAAACATAAATGGAACAATAATAAGGAGGAAATTGGACCTTAGAAGACATTAAGGGAGCTTTGATGGATGACATGAGAGCTATGATGCAAGATGAACTGAGACAAGCCTTAGTTGGATTAATGCCACCTATTGTTGATGTTCCACTACATATAATTGAACAAGCACCTGGTGCTGCAACTATGCCACCTACTGAAAATGCTCCACCTCTTGCTCTTGAACCTGTACCTATTGCTTCTACTCCTATTGATAATGTTGGAGGCCAACCTGTTGCTAGAAATCCACTTAATGAAGTAAAGCTTGAGGATGTTATGAATTATATAATAGAGAAAGTAAAGAGGGAATCACTTGAACTTGTCCAATATCATGAGTCCAAGTAAATGCAAGCACTGACTCAGAAAATTTCCAAGATAGAGAACTGATAAGAGGACAAGGCATGGCATACTCATTTGATTTTGATGGTGCGTTGCAAATGGAAGGGGGTGAATTGCCTGAGAAATTTAAAATGCCCCAATTGTAGAAGTTTAATGGAACTGGAGATCCAAAGATTCATCTTAGCCAATATTCCATAACTATAAGCACCACCAAAGCCCCACTATCTGTAATCATAAAGTTATTTATACTTTCTTTGGAGGGTATTGTTGTAACTGGCATTATGGATTAGAAAAATCTATCTGGGCTTATTAGAGAGAATTATGTACTGCTTTCTTGAAATAGTATGATTATAACACCAAGTTAGAGGTATCTATTAGGGATTTGGAATTAACTAAGCAGAAACCTAATGAATCATTTTCTAATTTCCTTAATAGATTCATGAATAAGGCAGGATTAATGAAAAACAAACTAGCTGAGAAGGATAAGGTTAGGATGATAGTTCGTAATGTGTCTTTTAATTTGGTTGAAAGATTATAAATGATGAAACCTAAATCTTTTATAGACCTTTATGATGATGGATTGCAAGCTGAAGAAATTGAGAGTAAGAAAAAGAAGAGCTCTAGAACTAGTAGCATAAGGAACTACCTAACTGGGGGCACACAATAAGGAAGTACTAGCTGTATTGCGAAAGTGCATGCTATTCAACAACTAAGGAGATTCTCCAATGTTAACCAACCCCTATCAAAAGTCTTAGACTACTTGATGCAAAAAGGCCTGCTTTGACCTTTAACCTTTTCTAGACCACTAAACCCAAATGTCCCTGGCTATAACCCAAATAGTTACTGCAAATTTCACCAAGTAGTTGGACATTCCACAGATACCTGTACCTGCCTTAGACACGAAATCCAAAACCTTATAGACTCTGGAAAGATCACAAACCTTGAAAACCCAAGCACCATAAATAATACTTTCCTAAACTATCAAAATGTTCCACCCCTAACTACCATGATGATTAACTCATGAGTAACTAAGGAAGAAGTGCTAAACTCCTTTAAGAACATAAACCTACAAACCGATGAGAAATCTCTTGATGCCTTTAATAATGAAAGAAAGAGTGTAGAATCTTTAACTCCTAAGAAAGCTCAAACAGGATTTATAGATTTATTGGGCCAGCCTTCAGGAAAGTTCGATTATAAAGTTTTTACTCTAAACCACTTTCCTATGATATTCCCATTGAATCAATTACAACTAGAGGTTAGGGTGATGAATTTAAAGTTGACGACAAACTATTAAGTAAGAAATCTGAGACTTCTGAGTAGCCATGAAGAGGATTTAAAGATTTATTGGGACAGCCCTCAAACAAGTTTAACTACAAGGTGTTTTACACTAAACCACCTCCTTTTGATATACCCTTCAAGTTGATTATGCCTACAGGATGGGGTGATGAGTTTGATGATGAGAAGCTGCTAAATAAGGAAGAAAAATGCACAGTGGAGGTACATAAAGATAAATTCATGGAGACAGTTGGCGAGAAGATACAAGAATAGCCACTTTGTCAACCACTTGAAGGATAGCCACCTTGAGACTCAACATCCCTAGCAATTAGAATAGAAACTAAATTTCTTGTTGTTTCTTTGAATAAAATTTTAGTTTCTTTAGAACTTTTTTTCTTTTAGTAATCAATGATATGATTTATGATCATGCTTACCTATGTATTGTTATCCTAATGGTATTGTGCATTGTGACATTGATCATATCTACATGTTTGACATAAATTCAATTAGATTCATTTAACATGGGCACAAATGCAAATTCAAAGTAAATTCATATATCATATGATGTAACTTCTGAGAACAGGAAATTTGAGGGAAAGGAAAAGTGAAAACAAAGAGAAAAGAGGAAAGAAAAAAGGAAAATTAGGTAAAAATAAGAAAAAATATTAGGACTAACTGATAATAGGAGTTGTATCATATGATGTAATGAATGTTCTCATTTTGCCCTAATGAATGATAAAATTGAATTTGAAATTTTTGTTCAAATATTGCATATTCATCTTTATTATACTGCATAAGTATTTAAATGGAAAAACAATATATAATAAAAGCTAAATCAGAGCTATGAGATCACTATTTTAGTTATGTTTTATTTTTTTCCACCCCTTTATAATTTTATTTGTAAGTCCAGTGTCCTCTTGTACATAAATAATTCAGGTGTTTCAATAACTTACATTGCAACCCATACCTTGTAACTATCATCAATCATTGCATCAGCATCAAGCCTTATATTCTGCTTAAGAGTTCTTTAAAGTGCAAGTCCAATTGATTTCCTTATCAAGAACTTGCTTCAATCAATTCACCCACTTCTCTACATCTTCTATACATGAGACTATACCTAATGGGGTTGGTAAGTTAAAGGATTAACAATAGTAGTAAATAAACTGAGTTTCTTGCATATATAAAGAAAAGAAACTACTAGAATAACACTGATGGATTCCAAATGAAACTGGGGGGCAATATGAAACTCTAGGGGCAAGTTAGGGGGTAGAATAGTCAATTTGCATTCAAACAGCAAAGATGGAATACTGAAATACAAGAGTCAGCGAAAGAATACTGGGGGTAAAAAAAAGAAGTAAATTATAACCAACAACCAATAATTCATCAAAATAATACAATTTAGTAATTTATCCAACAAACTATATCAGTAGCTCTAACATCAAAAGTACTAACAGCAAAGCATTCAAAACTCAAACCTATTAGATGTTGATGAAGCACCTCATTCTTACACTTCAAGATCAATAATATAGCTCTGTTCCAAACAGCAGACCTTTTAGGATCATGCATTGTCATACATAACATGCATACACTTGCATACATCTATTGTGAAATACTTGCTTTGCATAATAAAGTCTATGACCCTAGACAAGATTGTAAAAATACTCTACTACTTACATTCAAAATTAGTATTATAAAAGTGCAAAAATGTAGTTAGAATGTTCATATGTGAAGCATTTGAAGGAAAAAGGGTAAAATTTGATGTTCAACAGGACCCTAGATTGCAGGAGCCTAATAAATCATAGGCCCATCTAGTAAGAGAATATCACAGATAAAGATACTTGTAAAAACATCATCCTGGCCTCAAGGGGCTTAATAGGAAACTCAAGCTCCTTATATTCAATATCCATCTCTATAGTCTCATCTGGAGCATCATTTGGAATATCCCTCCACGATAGTTAGACCAGTGTAGGGTATAGAATATGGTGATGAGAAGATCCAACATGTCAGCAATACATTCATCAGCCCTATAAAAGGGAAGAATGCACTCTGAAAAATTGTTTGATCATAAAATGAGATCTCTAACTCCTGAACCTTTTTTACAAGAGATATCAAGAAGATGAACGAAGCCCTCTACTATAGCATTAATGGAATGGTGAAAATACAAACACAGCCCAAAGCCACAACTTCAATGGTGGAGTATCATGACCTTTGTGATCAAAGACATTGTCACCACAATTAAAAGGAAAGAATGCAAAAGAATAACATTGCATTTGACAAAATCTCTTCACTTGCAAATCGACCATACTAACTTATGGTATTTTGTGCAGGGACAAACGAAAGAGAATGAAGAAGGGGAAAGGAACTAATACATTAGTAAGATCAAGCAAGACTGAAAATGCTAATTGTTCATCACCTTGTATGGCAAACACCCTGAAAAATAATAAAGGGAAGTAACACAACTCTATATCTTTACAATCTAAATAATAAAATCCATAAATTGAAAGTAAATTCATCCATTTCATGAGATCATGTGCGAAAAGCCTATCTCATGAACTTTGTTCATAACGTCTCTTTTTATTAGCCTCGCAGAATTCATATGATCAATTAACAGCTTTGTGTTGAGAGTTTATAAACTCTAATCAATCTAATGCTTGCTTTATGCCTAAACAAGGGGAAGAATATGCAAAAATAAAATATGTGGACTTGTAGTATAAATTGCTTGAATTTCAGAGTATAATTTCAATCTTTTGAATAATAATTATGCAAATAAACTACTCCAATGCTCATAAATGAGTATGAGTACAAAATCCCTTGATAGTATCCACACTGAGTAATACGAGAAAGGCCGAGGAATACTAAGAAGAGAATCAAAATAAGAGCAATCATAATGCACTCTAATGCTAAAAAATGAGCAACAGTATCAATGTGAACCTCTGGTAGTATCCATACTGAGTAATACAAGAAAGGCGAGGGAATACAAAACGAGGATCATGTTAAAAACTGCTCTATTTACTCCAATGCTCTGTGAGAGTATGAGTATCCAAAGGAGCTTTCCAATAGTATCCACGTTGTGTAATATCAGAAAGGCGGGGGTGTTAGGTTTCGTGATTCAAAAATGCAATGGAAATTAAAACTTTTAATGACGAACCCTAACCCGGATCCAAGTAATTTGATTAATTGATTTAATACTGGGTTTTCAAATCTTACCATAATTGCAAAAGAGGCAAGAATGTTGAAAGGCAGAGAGGAGGTTCACATTGGTGACAACTTACCTCGAGCTTTTGATTTTGGTAGTTCAGATCAAGACATCTCCAAAAGAATCCATCCTCCACACGAACAACCCTTGATTAAAAATGAAAACTTTATGTGTTAGCACTTCTCTTAATTTCTCATAAATTAAGAATAAAAACACTCTGTGTTTTAGTTTTTCTAAGAGGAGAAAAATGAATTTTGGTGGCTAATGATTTAATTGTGAAACCCTAGAGAATATAACATATTTATAGACCTATAATTAGTGTTTCACTTACTAAAATAAATTTTTAGTAATTTCTCAATTATTATTATTTTGATTTTATTTAAAATTAAATAAAAAATAATATTCTAGTTATTTAATATAACCTTTACCTTAAATAAATAAACTATTTATTTATTTCCACAGAGCATATTTGGGCTTTTTAAACCTATATCTATTTTTGGGCCTATTAAAAGTGTGTGACCCTGTAGGTTCACATGACATTGGCGGTGAGCCTTCAATCTTTCTTTAGGTCTACAAGTCATAAGTGGCCTCTAGTAAAACATTATGGCTACCCAAGTCATGTGAAGTCGATAATCCGACATAACCTAATTTATAATAAATATTATAAACCTTTTGTCACATGATATCTTGATTCAATATAAGGCATAGTGTAGATAGCGGGGTTTAGCATGCGTTCAAGATTTTAGTAATCGTGACATTGTTTAAGCTCAAGGCTCTAGAGAAGATACTAACCACTGTCACAAAGACATGGCGTGGAGATGAGTTGCCACCCAGGGTAATAACTTGGACAAATCGAAAAGGTGGTACTCAATTCTCTAAAAGAAAACTAGCACCACAACTAGGAGATTCTAGATATGGAATAATAACTTCTCTTAGTCTCGTGTTCATTTAGAATAATTTTATAAATGATTATTTCATCCTCTAATTACATGTAATTTTATTAAACCCTAGTTGACATCCATCTAACCCTAGGCATCTAGTCAATAAAATTACATATAAAAAATGCACTTAAGATCGCATTGTCCCTAAGTCTAAACTATGTTTTATTAAAAAGTTAGCTAGATTTACATTTTATTTACAAGTGAGAAATGGACTAAAGGTAGGTCTACATTTTTATTAATTAGTGAGCCTAGATCTATTTATTTTAGTTTGTCTAAAAAATGAGCTTAAGTCTATTCTATTTTAAAGGAAAGTTAAATTAGTGGGCCTAAGTCTAACTTGATTTTATTTTAAGTGAAATGTGGACCTAGGTCTATTTATTTTAAAAGAAATGAAATTAAGTGGGCTGGGCTAAGTCTAAATAAGTTTTAATTAACTAAGTGGGCCTAAAATCTAATTATCCTAATGGGTATAAATTAATTTTAATTATTTAAAGCCCTAAATCATTTTTAAGCCTATTTATTAAGTGGGTCAGACCTAAACATGGGCTTGGGGCCCAAAAAGATAAAAAAAAACATAAAAAAAAACAAGCCCAAAACAAATAAAACACAAAAAATGGATCAAACAAACATTATAGTGATTTTCAAGAAATCGTAAATTAATTACATGAAAACCCTAAATTTAGCTACTACCACCATTGATTTTAATTGATTTTTACCCAACTAAACCTAATTACTAATTGATTTTAAATGCAGATAATTAAATCTTTTACTATTCCCACTACTGGGGCTATTATAAACTACGTACAAAAACTAAAATTAAACAATTATACAACCATGAATTAAAATAACTACATAGAACACATAAATGCAAAATGAAAATTAAAACCCTAATATCTACTGAAAAACAGTACAAATTATTCCATGGCATTCCATGGATCTTCTGTTCAATTCTTAAACATTAGATTGTTTCCTCCTCAATCCTCGCTCAGATATCAAAACAAAAAAACACAAAAAATTAGATTAGTGAAATTTAATACTCAAATCAATAACAAAAATAAAATAAAAATCATTAAAGAAGAAAAGAATAAAGAAAAGAACACTGTGATGATCTTAGATGTTATGCAAATGCCTTTTTAGCCCCTCAGACTAGGATTTTCACCGTTGAAATTGACTCGCTATTGATTTGATTCTAGACTAGGATTTGATTACGTTCAAAGACACTGATAGTATCCAAAATTAGGATTTTTAAAAGACAGGTGTGTGTGAGGTGTTCTTCACATCTAAATTTTTAAGGTTTCTGGGTTTTTTTTCTCTCAGTCTTTGTGTGTAAAAAAAAACATTTGTTTGTGTATAAAAAAGCTCCCGTCTGTTTGTTAAAAAAGCCCCCCTTAATGCACGAAGACTCTTTACTTTTTAAAGCAAAATTTGCATACTAACTTCCCCCATTACAGGAATGGGTTCATCTCTTCAAAATAGACTAATAAGGATTTGATTTTGAAAGCTCCTTACGCGTTGTGAACATGTCAAAAAAATTATTTAATAAAAATAATAATAATAATATTCAATTTTTAACCAATCAAAACATTGAAAAATAGATGAAAAAATTAATAAAATACGTGAAAAAATTGAATTTACGCATCGGCATTGTGCAATGCCGATCCTAATATTTTTTAACTTTTAATTACCAAAAGAGCCCTGAAAAATTGACTTCTTTGTAATCAAATCCTAAAAAAGGTTGCAATTTAGTCCCTAAATTCCAGAAAATTGACAGCCAAGTTCAACTTTTGAATAAATTTCATCATAGGGGTTTACGTCATAATTGTGCATAATTGCCTCTCGAAATTGGGTGCTTACACATAGTTTCTATCATCCTTATATAATTCAATCATATTATTTCTTGACTCTAAGTAGACTAAGATTGATAACTCTTTATCAATTCACTTTAGCATGGTCATGCATTTTCCTCAGTCTATCTTATCTAGGGGCCCATCGATATCTTACTCAGATTAAATGAGGGACAAATTCCTTCTCAATCACTCACATTCCTCACATAACTCATTTCACATCCAACAACAATCAATTTAATCATCTTGTTAAAGACAATATTAGATTGTGTCAAAATATATAATAGTTATGTAGAAATCCATGATGATTTCAAGGTCAAATGACTAAATCAATATTATTATGATGAGAATTACTTATGACAATTATCTATGTAGTATTCTCATGATGGGTCAATCCAGTACATTATTTCCTAAATAAGTACCTATGAGTTAACTTAATATCTCGTATTCATGACTAGTAAAACATAATCATCAATCAACATCATACTAGCCATAACATATTATTATGACTATGAATAATTTGAATAAAACTCATATTTAATCTAAGGGTTTTACTACCAAGTCATATACTTAATGACCTTAGTAAGAATTGACAATTCAAGTAACTATCATGATAATGAAAAATGCCTCTTTATTAAATAAAATGACAAAGTCAAAACATAGTCATACATGATTGACCCAGTGCATATCACTAACAGGGGGAATACTCTAATAAGGAAGAAAAGCACAAAAATAACTCAAAGACTATTTTAATACTCAAAATTTGATTTTTTTTATGCTTAAATTCCATGAGTTTTGTTTAGCAGATTCTCCCTAGCATTAGATGTGGAAGTAAGCTCTTCACTTGATAAAAATATGCTCTTAGTGTAAGATGATTAACGATATCTCTAACTCTTGTGAATTGCAAATAAATGATAGTCACGAAAATAAAAAATAGTAAGATTCATTGAGTGCACACTATATTGATAAAGTGATGAATTTTCGTACAATTTTTTAAAAAAAGGTACCTTTTATAACAATCATCATATTGAACTAACTTCAACAAGTCTTCAATAACAATAAGTCCATAAAAAGAAGATAAACCCAACATGTGGAATCAACACTAGCGCTAACAAGTTAATCAAGGTCAGCAAGCAACAAAGGCAGTCAATTAGAGTCAATCAACCAAAAATTTTCAATTAGTCAACACAGTTGATCAACATAAAATCTTAAAATCCTAGTTGACACAAAGTTCTAATGTGATGTTTGTATTTTGCATACACTACACTTCATCTCAATTTTATGCTACACAGTAGCTATAACAGAATTTTCAAATTCACCTTGTTATATGCTATACAGTAGCTATAAAATAGTCTTAATATCCACTTTATTAGTTACTACACAGTAGTTATTAAAAAAGTTCCAAATAACCATAACTTGCTAAACATTTGTTATCACCCAATTAATGACAAGGTCTAATTTATTTTAAATTTTGCATATTTAGGTTTCAATTTGGCTCAAAAAAAGCTAAAAGTCTAATTTGCAATTAGGGTAAAAATGTTAGGGTCCAATTTGGCACTTTGCCCATTATATATCTATCTAGTATGTAACAGAACTAAAGGTCAATTTGTCCTTTAAACTTATGTCAAAAGGTCAAATAGCTTGAATTTTAACTTTTTCAACAAATAAGTCCAATATTTTTCATTTTCAAGCTAAATAAATCCAAATTAAGACCAAACCCTATGCATGTCATACAAACTCCATAAGAATTCACTTATTGAATATTTTTTTAATATTTCAAAACTAATTAAATATAAAAAATATTTAAAAACCTAAACTATTAACATCAATTCCTCCTTTTTTTATTACCATGAAATAACCACACTAGGATTGCCACCGTCGCCAATAGCACTAAGACTATCCCGTTACCTCCTTGAACCAGATCATAAATTACCAAAAATAAAAGGTTGATTTATAATGATTATAGATTAATGTTGCAGGAAGCAATTAGATAATTATTTTTTTAAGAAAATATAAATGATATTAAACAATGAAGGAAGAATATCAAGGATAGCACAAACAGGCACCTCTTCAACTAAATAAGTGTCCTGAGAAAGAGAGAGCCCATTTAGCTAAAACATGAGCTTTAGTAAAGAAAATATTGAAAGATGAACAAGACTTATCATCAGTAAAGAAAATGCAATTATTGACAAAAAAAGTAAAGAAAATGAAACTTTGTATTTTATACTATTCTACTTTTACATAAGAGGAAAAGAAAAGGAAGTAACTAAGCAATATCAAAGAAATAACTGCAGAAAATGAAGGACCCAACAAAACCTAGTGTTAAGAGAAAAAAAAAGGGCTTGCTTAATATTGGATCAAATGGCAACAATGAATTTATCAATTATGAGACTAAATGAGAATTGGGAATTGAGAATCATATAGGTACCCGCGATGAGAGAGTTCAGCCTTCCAAATAGCTTTATGCTCAGTAACTTCACATTCATGTTCTTCTATATAACTCTGCATCTCTCTCTCCTTCATAATTTTGTTTTGAATGTCTTTTAAAACTAGCATCAAGTATAGTTTAGATACTAAAAAAGATGGCCTACGCTTCCAAAAGAGCAACATCAGTGTTTAACTCGTGACAACTACCTACAAAAAGCATGAACTGACCTTTAGCATCATGAACAATGATCCCAAGCCCACCACCTTCTCAGATGTTATTGCATCCACATTGGGATTAAATTCATTAGCTGAGGGAGGAATCTAAACTATTCCACTATTTTAACATGGCAATTCTTGAGAATCATTCTAACTAGGGTTGTGCATAGGTTGGAACAATTCAAAGAATGTAAATTCTCTTGACCTGATTTGAAAGTCGGAGAATTCAAAAATAAATTCTCCAAACTTGATCCAAAAATTCAGAGCAATTAGGAGTGGAGATTTAATTTTTCAAAGTGGATATTTGAAGTAAACAAATATTTTAAAATTCCAAAAGTAGGAGAATTCAAAAATAAATTCTCTGAACCCAATCCAAAACTTAGGAGTGAAGATTTAATTTTTCATAGCAATTCAGAGTGGATATATATATATATATATTTATTTATTTATTTATTTATTTATTTATTTATTTTCAGTCTTATTTTAATATTTATATTTTAATAATTTTATAATTTGAACATATAAGATAAGATGATAATAAATTTCATTATAAAAAAATTATTTTATACTTTATACATATGTTGAAAATTAACTATAAAAAGATTTATTTTATGAGTGCATTTATTTTATTTTGAATAATTAATTAATTAGTATTTAAAATGTCAAATACTATACGTTAAATTTTAATAATGGATTGTCTAAAATAAATTATTTGAATATAATTAATTATTAAAATGGTACTAAATTTTTCTTGTAACACATATTATCGATTTCTAATATTATCAAGTATTAATTATCAACTATATATATATATATATATATATATAGGATTCTCTCTTGTGTGGTTGTCATGCCACCAGAGGTACTTTCTAGTTCCGATGCTAACTGGAAAGCCATTCAGATCTCCACTGAAACCTTTTTTAGTCACTCTGATTTATTTTCAACAACACGATTTGATGTTCAATGTTAGTTTTCTACTCAAGTTATGTCGGGTAATCTAGGTCCTTCGAAAACCTATACAACTGCTGTAACTCATGATCCTATGCTCCCTCTTGTTAACATGATAATGTCCAACAATGTTAACCCCAAATTAAGGTTAGTCCAAACTATCATATTTAATTTTGATATTTATTCAAAATGCCTTGCCTTATGCTAGTATTCACTCATTGCCCGAGTAATTTTGAACAAGGAAGATTCACCCTAGTCCCTTATTAATCTTAAAGATAAATTGACTAAACTATGGTCCCTCAAATCCAACTGGAGATTGATCTCTCTAAATCTAGGATTCTATTATATCATCATGCATTTAGCCAATGACAAAGATCTAGTTTAGGGTCAAGGTTCTCAATTCATGAAAACTAGAAAGTAAAGGCTACAACAATAGACCCCTGGATTTGATCCTTTCAAACAAAAATCTCCACCACTCAGTTATGAACCAAATTTCATTATCTCCCTTGGGAACTTAAGGATCTAAAACTCCTTTATGATATTGCAAGTAAAATAGGAACTCCAATCAGAATTGATCGTGCTACTCTTAATAGAGACTTTGGCCATTACGTGCATATTTAGATTGAAGTGGATTTGGCATCCATATTGCAATATCAATTATTTCTAGATTGTCATAGGATTATTTATGACATTGACAGTGTTTATGAAATCTTCCTTTGTTTTGCAACCTATGTCACACCATCGGTCATGATGTTTCATCATGTTGCCAAAAATTAGTTATGGATAAATAGGGAATGGATACTGTCAAAAAAAAAACTCAAGCCTCATCATTGTCAATCAAGAGGATGCTCATGATCTAGGAAAATTTGGAAACCAAAGCTGTATTTAGAAACTCAGCCCCTCGTTGAGGACAATACTCAGAATAATTACCATTTACAGATTGTTGATGTTATTGTTGATAATACAAATTTAGCATTCCTTGATCCATAGGCTATCAAAGAAAATTTACCTCTACTAAATTCAATTATTAAAAAGAATAATGACATTTCATCAATTGACCCCAATTCTTTAGTGATAGTTATTCCTAAGGATTAAATTGATGATTTGGTTTCCCCTCAAAATTAGGAGAAAGTAGTAGTATTTTTAGACGCTATTATGGAATTGGAAGCTATCAGTAAACAATATTAGGATGACACCATGGATAAGGAAGAAGGATGGTAGCAGGTGTCTCGCCAAAAATAGTCCAAAAAACATCTTCATAAGCCAACTCCGATAAGGAATAATCTTGTTATAAGGGTAGCATCTCGATCTTCATAATGAAAGTGTTCTATTATAACTGTAGGGGGATTAGGAACTTGGCTACCCAATGAATGCTTTTTCATTTTTATTCTTTTCATAAACCATATATTATTTGTCTAGTGAAACCTAAAATGGATTTTAGTTATATTTCTCCTGCTTTTTGGCGATCCTTAAATATGTCCTTTGTGGTGGATAATGGTTTTGATCTTCCATTGTTGTGGTTACTTGTTGCTAATTCTATTAGCACTGGAAATGTGTTTGTTATTTCTTCCTCAGATCAATAAATTATGGTGGTTTTTAATAGCTCTAGTAACATCCTTTTCTCCTGCATTTATGCTAATGTTTTTTTCCACTAGCAAGCATTGTCTTTGGACTAAGCTACAACATATCCATTCTTTATCTTCATATAACTGGTTTATAATTGGTGATTTTAAGTCCTGCTTTGGCACACATGAGAAATCTGGAAATCCTCCTTCAAGACATTCTTGCTCTAAATTTTTAACTATTGTTTCTTATTATGATCTTACTTGTTTAGAAACTAAAGGCTTTTATTATACCTAGTCTAATAATAGAAGAGGTGCCAATTAGGTTGACATCCAGTTAGATGGAGTTTTGTGTAGTGCATCTTATTTTCAGCATTGGAATTTTATGGAATGCCACTCCTTAGCGTAACATCACTCAGATCATAACCCATTACTTCTCTCCTGTGTTAATCGTCCATTAACAGTTCATCGCCCTTTTAAATTTCTCTCTATATGGACATTGCACCCTAATTTTCTTCCTATAGTTGAGAGCTTTCAGACATCTTTTCATGTGGTGGGTAACCCAATGTATATTCTCTCTCAAAAGTTAAAAATGTTATGTTCATGCCTGTGTTTGTGGAATGTTCATGTGTTTGGTGATCTACAAACTTCCATATCTTTAGTAAAGCAGGAGCTTTTGTGCATTCAGTTAGATATTAATCTTAATGGTTTTTCCAAAAATCTGCATTCTCAAGAGATGAGTTGTCATGCTACTCTATCCCAATTACTTTAGAATAATGAAACTCTTTTAAAAGAGAAATGTAAAGTTTGTTGGTTTAAGGAAAGTGATAGGAATTCCAAGTTCTATAATAGCTTATTGAGTCACCATTCTTCTTCATCTGGTATTCATAGTTTACTAATTGATGGGAACTTGGTGGAGGATGCTTCTTTAATTGAATTGTATATGATTAATTTTTATTCATCACTTTTTACTACTAGTTATAGCACTAAGCATCTTTCAGTTGTTAAAGAGATCATTTTGAACCTGATTACAATGGTACATAATACTATTCTTTACAAAATCCCCTTTAATTTTGACATAGATGCTATGGTGTTGCACATGGATCATCAAAATGCTCCAGGGCCCGATGGGTTTATGGATTTATTCTTTTCTAAATGTTGCACATTGTCGGTCATGATGTTTGTGAAGCGATACATAGCTTCTTTCTTAATGGTAAGCTCATGTTTGGCTTTAATTTTAATATGATGGTGCTTATTTCAAAAGTTAAGGAGGCTACTTCTATTGATAAATTCAAACCAATTGTTTTTGGAAATTTTTTTTACAAAATTATCTCAAAAATCTTAGCGGATAGATTGGCTAGAATCACCTCTTTTATTGTTGCTCCATGTCAATTTGGATTTATCCCTGGAAGGTATATTGATGAATGTATTGCAATGGCTTCCAAAAACTTTAATCTTCTGGATTATCACTCTTAAGAAGGTAGTATGGCCATGAAAATAGATATAAAGAAGGCATTTAATACTTTAGAATGGGACTTTCTTCTTGAAGTGCTTTCTTGTTTTAGGTTTTTTCCTCCTTTTTACCACTGGACTCAAGTTATTCTTCACTTAGCTCATTTATCCATTGTTATTAATATATCATCTAAGGGATATTTCTCCTATTCTCATGGGTTTGCCAAGGAGATCCATTATCTCCCTCGCTTTTCTATTTAGCAGAGGAATTCCTAAATCACTCTCTCAGAAAGTTTATTGATCATGGTGATCTAATTCCTATGCATTCTAATAATAGAGTTATTTTTCCCACCCATCTTCTTTATATCGATGACATTTTACTTTTTTTCAAGGCTTCTAAAACCAATCTTCAGCATGTTATGGCTTTATTTGCTTTCTATGGATCATATCGAGTCAGCAAGTAAATTGGGAAAAATTAGATATATTTTGTTGACCTTAACAATAATCAATCTTAATTTTTATCTTAAAAAAGTTAATTTTTATCATTTAATTTGTTTGTTTAAGTGTGTATAAGTTAGGACTCTATTGGAAGTTAAAATGAAGTTTGAATATCTTGGGCCGATTCGACCTTTAAGATTCAAAGAGGCTTTTGACATCCTTAGAGCTTTATAATGAGAAAGTTATGTTCTTAACATTTGAAGTAAACATCTTAATATTTTTAAATTCAGCTTACTTATTAAAATTTGAGTTCATTTCAATATGCAAATATTAAGTCAAAGTCTACATATGTAGCTGCCATTTTATATTGCACAGCTCTTAGTATTTTGGAAATATCTTGAGTTAAAGAAGTCTAATTGAGGTGATTCAAAATGATAAGGAAAGCTAAGTCAAATATATACAACTTTTATAAAGAAAGTATAGGAAAATTCAAATATATCCAATATAAAATCATGGTTTAATCTTATGCATAGCTGTTTGACAGTAGTTTGCCATTTTAGATTTCATAGCTCTTAGTATTTTAGTAATATCTTGAGCTATATAATTCTAACTAAGGTGATTCAAAATTATATGGAAATAAAAGTCAAATATATACAACTTTTATGAAGAAAGTGTAGGCAAATTCGAACATCTCCAGTATCCAATTATGGTTTCAACCCGTGTACAGCAGTCTGACAACATTACTTTCAATAATTCAAAATTATAAACGTTGAATTCAAAATATAGAAAATGGACACAATATTTGCACCTCCAATAGCTATATTTTTTATTTTTTATCTATATAAACTCCTCTATAGCTAAATGGAAATTAAGACATTTTTTTTATTATTATTCTTTATCTTAACATTCATTAAAGCTCTCAAATCCTTAAATATTCACTCTTTGTTTATAACTCTTATGAGAGTTGGTTGTGTGTTAGAAATAGAATTTATCTTCATCTAAAATTTTTGATAGATTAGTAGGAAAGTGAGATTTATTTTGAAAGGAATTTATTTAAGTTTTGTCCATTGAAACACTTAGGATTTGGTTTTTTAAGTGAGCCTTGAAAACTCATGTTGTAAGGTTGTAAGAGTGAACCATAAAAATCTTATGTAATCTTAATCTTATGAATAAGATTATTAGTGATTGAAAATCCTAAATTTGGGATAAGTTAGGTGGAGACATAGGATTGTTGTTGAATCCGAATTCCTTAAATCATTATGTTTTTCATTCTTCCTTCTCAACATTCTTTCAATTCTTATAAAGAATTATTTTTAATTTTGATTTTTATTTAATAGCCCTATTAACCTCCCCCCTCTAAGGCTTTTTCAATTAGTATTAGAGCCTAAATTCTAGGAACTTCATTGCTAAAATACAAGATCATGGGGAGTGAATCATAAAATACTTCTTCACTTAAACCATTCTTTGATGGTAGTAACTATCCTCATTAAAAGTTCAAAATGGAGCTATACATTAATTGTGATTCCATCAAACTTTTGGATATTGTCCTAAAAGGTTAGGAACCACCTACAACTACCTTGATGGTGTGGTAACTACTCTAGCAAAGAGTTAATGGGAAAACGAGCAAAAGGAAGAAAATCATAAAAATAAAAGGGTGATGATCACTCTAGTCTCTTTTATGACAAGGAAATAAGGAGGCAAGCTTCAACATTGCATGTCAACTAAGGAAATGTGAGAGACCTTGAAAAATCATTATAAAGGCAATATGCTAGTTAGAAGCAAGAAAGTTCAACTTCATAAGTATGAATACGAACTTTTTGAGATGAAACCTCATGAGTCAATCATAAAGATGACAAATCAACTCAACGCTTTTATCATGACCCTCAAGACACTTGGAAAGCATTTCTCTAAGGAAGAATTAAACAATAAGATTTTAAGAATCCTACTTAAGAAGGATTAGGAATCTCAGGTTACTTCAATTGAGGAAGC
This sequence comes from Mallotus nudiflorus, assembly GCA_947683625.1. NCBI lineage: Eukaryota > Viridiplantae > Streptophyta > Magnoliopsida > Malpighiales > Euphorbiaceae > Mallotus > Mallotus nudiflorus. Next base: position 418,018 of record CANTUR010000256.1, on the reverse strand, counting down.
TCAAGACCTCTCAACTCTCTTTATTGACGTGCTTATCGGAAAGCTCTTAATATATGAGCTAACAATTAAGTAAAGAGGTGATGAGCAAGAAGAAAAGGAAGAGAAGAAGAAGGGCATTGCCTTGAAAGCTTCACAAAATGATAGTGAAGAAGAAAATGTTAAAGATTTTAGTGATGAATATGATGAAATTGTAACAACTTTGGTTTTCTTTTTACCTTCTCCTTTATACTTCTTATTAAAGTCTCTTATTCTTGATGAATGTTTCTATTTCAAGAACTTCTTAAAGTTTCTAGTGAGAAACCAGGTTACATCCAAAGTGAGTTTCCCAAACTCAAAAACAAGAGCAAAGGAACAAAAGAGAAAATGAGGGCTTATAAGGCAACTTGGAATGACTCCTCCGAATCAGAAATAGAAGAAGAACAATAAGAAGTAACCAACCGTTGTTTCATAGCTCTTGAAAGAAAAAAAGAGGTACCATCTATATCTAATTCTTCATATGATGATGATTTTTGTAATGATGATGATGATGATGATATTGAAAGTTCTATAGTAAGGAAACTCTTCCTTAAATGCAAAAACTTATTATCTAAGAAGAAGCATTATAAGCATGAGTTATCTAGTGTAACCAAGGAATTTGAAAAATTGAAAAATAAATTTTCTAATCTTGTTAAATCAAATGATAAATTATTTAATGATTTGAAAACTTCAAATTCCTTGGACGATCAACTTATGAAAGCAAATGATGAAAATCAAAAGCTTTTAAGGAAGTCTTAAATTTGAAAAATTCCATTGAGAAACTCATAAAAGGAAAAGAATCTTTGAATAATATTCTTGACTTTCAAAAATTCCATGGACATATACAAGGAATTAGATATACTAATGGAATAGCTTCCTCATCATCATCATATATTAATTTTGCTAAAGTCTTAAATAATTATGCTCCTTTTACCTCAAAATAAAATGAGACTCAAACTTTCAAAGCTAAAACATCTCATATTTCAAACACTCAAGGAAAGTCTTATAAGACTCAACCTTATATGACACAAAGAGTTAAGCATCATGCTAGGAAAACATAACCTAAACATACTTACATATACACTAGACACAATACTCATAAGCATGTTGCACAACATAATGCACCTAGATATATTGCACAAACCTATCAAAATTCACATTGTCATTACCAATGCATGTCTTACACTATGACTCAAAAGAACTTTAAAAGACACACACCACAACATCAATAAAGGCATGCTTCACACATTAGGAATGCATATCCTCCTAGGAGAAATAAGTTTGCAAATGTTGAATGCTCATATTGCATGATCAAGGGACATACTAATAATGTGTGCTTTTATAGAAGACTGCATATGAACTTGCTTCCTACATACTATCTTGAAACTAACTAACCTAAACTGAGAAAGGTTTAGGTTCAAAAGAATCCTTAAATTATCTTTTGTAGGTGTGCTTGAAGTCCACAAGAAAGCAAATGGTATCTTGATAGTGGATGCTCAAGGAACATGATGGGAGACAAAAACTAATTCAACAAGCTTGATGCTAAAAATGGAGGACACGTTACTTTCGGGGACAATGCAAAAGGAAAGATTATTGGCATTTGCGAAATTGGTAATCCTCAATCCTTAACTATACACTATGTGTTGCTTTTTGATGGTATTAAACATAACTTTCTTAGTATAACTCAATTATGTGATATAGGAAATAAGGTCACTTTCTATCCTAAAAATTGCTTTATTAGTAGTTTTTATGAAGACAAAGTAATTTTTAGTGGTGAAAGAGTTGACAATGTTTATGTTATTTATTTGAATAATATTTATAACAAAGATATTAAATGCTTAATGTCAATTTCCCATGACACATGGACATGGCTTAGAAGGTTAGGACATGCAAATTTTGAGCTATTGAATGATCTTTGTAAATATGAACTTATGATTGATTTACCTAAGCTTGAATTCATTAAGAATAAACCTTTTGATGCTTTCCAAAAGGGAAAATAATTCAAGTCCTCATTTAAGCTAAAAAATGTAGTGTCCACTTCTAGGCCACTTGAACTTATACATATGGATTTGTTTAAACCAACTAGAGTTGCTAGTCTCAATGGTATACACTATGCATATGTATTGGTTGATGAGTACTCTAGATTTACTTAGGAATGTTTCCTTGCTCATAAGAATGATGCATTTAAAGTTTTTGAAAAGTTAGCAAAAAAAGTTCAAAAAGAAAAAGGTTTTTGTATTTCTTCTATTGGAAGCATGGAATCGAGTTTGAAAATGAATTTTTCAAAACCTTTTATGATGAAAATGGTATTTCACATACATTATCTTCTTCTAGAACTCCTCAAAAAAAATGGGGTAGTTGAAAGAAAAAATAGAACTCTTGTGGAAATGGTAAAAATAATGCTTTATGAGTATAATTTGCCTTTATACTTTTGGGTGGAAGTCATTAACATGTCTTGCTACATTTCAAATAGAGTTTTCAAAAGACCAATTTTTAATAAAACTTCTTATGAGCTATGGAATAATAGAAAACCCAAAATCTCATATATAAGATTATTTTAATGTAAATGCTTTATATTAAACACCAAGGATAATATTGAAAAATTTGATTCCAAAGTCGATAAAGGAATTTTCCTAGGCTATTCTATTTTTAGCAAAGCATATAGAGTTTTTAATGAGAGACCTCTAATAGTTGAAGAGTTAATGCATGTTGTATTTAATGAATCAAACTCACTTGAACCTAGAAAGGATATTTATAGTGTTGATGATCTTATAGGTAATTATGAGATTATAAAAACTCAAGAAGAAAATGCTAGTAAGCCTTTAGAACTTGAAGGTCCAAACAAGGAGGACAATAAGGAAACATTTCAACCTACCTTAAAGGATGAAATTTTAAAGGATTGGCAATTCAAGAAAGCTCATCCTCAAGACCTCATTATAGGTGACATTACAAAAGGGGTAACTACTAGTTCTCAATTAAAGTCTATTGTTAATTTAGCCTTTGTTTCTTAAATTGAACCCAAAAATATTAATGATTCTTTATGTGATGAATTTTGGATCCTTGCTATTCAAGAAGAGTTAAATCAATTTGAGAGAAACAAGGTTTAAACCTTAGATCCCAGATCAAAACATCATTCTATTATAAGTGCTAAATGGGTGTTTAGAAATAAAATGAATGAACAAGGTGTCATAATTAGGAATAAAGCTAGACTACTAGCTAAAGGTTATAATCAAGAGGAAGACATTAATTATGATGAATCATGTGCCCCTATTGCAAGGTTAGAAGCTATTAGAATGCTACTTGCATTTACATCATTCATGGATTTCAAAATTTATCAAATGGATGTTAATAGTGCATTTTTAAATAGATTTATTAAAGAAGAGTTATATGTTGAACAACCTCCAGGTTTTTAAAGCTTTGATTTTCCAAATCATGTATTTAAACTTTCCAAAGTATTATATGGATTGAAACAAGCTCCTATAGCTATATATGAAAGATCGAGCAACTTCTTGTTAGAGAAAGGTTTTTTTAAAGGAAAAGTTGATACAACTCTTTTCATAAAGAAATCCAAACATGATTTATTAATTGTTCAAATATATGTTTATGACATTATATTCAATGCAATTAACCATTGCTTGTGTGATGAATTCTCTAATTTAATGCAATGAGAATTTGAGATGAGTATGATGGGTGAACTCAAATTCTTTCTTGGACTATAAATCATGCAATGCAAAAATGGGATTTTTATCAATCAAACCAAGTATGAAAGAGACATTCTCAAGAATTTTGGCATGGATGGAGCTAAGATAAGTAAAACTCTAATGAGCACCATAACCAAACTTAATAAAGATGAGAATGGAAAACCAATTAATGAAAAGAGATTTAGAGTAATGATTGGATCCTTTCTTTATTTAACTACTAGTAAATCCGATATTTTTTTTGCTACTTGCTTATGTGATAGATTTCAATCAGGTCCTAAAGAGTCATTTGAATGCTATCAAAAGAATTTTCAAATATCTTTGTGGTACAATGCATTTAGGACTTTAGTAACCTAGGAGTTCATCCTTTGACTTGATTAGTTATTTTGATGCAAACTTTGCCAGTAATTTACTAAATAGAAAAAACACTTCCAAAAATTGTCAATTTGTAAGACAATGTTTAGTTTCTTGGAAATTGACAAGTTTTGGAAGTTAGCAAGAAATAAGTTTCGGTTGCCTTGTCCACTTCTGAAGCTTAATATATTGCAGTAACTCTTTATTGTTCACAAGTTTTGTAGCAAAAACAACAATTGTTAGACTATGGTGTAAAGCTTGATCACATTCTAATCAAATGTGACTATACAAGTGCTATAAACCTTAGCAAAAATCTCATTCAACATTCTAGAACCATGCATATAGACATTAGACATCATTTTTTACGTGAACATGTTCAAATTGGTGATATCTCACTTGAATTTGTTGATACAAATAATCAACTTACAGATATCTTCACCAAACCTCTCAATGAAAAGGGATTGAATTTCATTAAGCATGAACTTGGCATGATTGATAGCCTTAGTTTATCTTGATTTTATGTTTAATTTATGGTTGAAATATTTTTATGTGAAATCATATTGTGCTTATTGATTACTTTGATTGATAAATGTTTTGATTTTAATCTTAAAATTTTTTTATGGTCATCAGTTTATATTTGGTTTATCTTTTTAAATTTCCTTTTGCATTTGGTCAAAAGAGGAGAAATAATTTGAGTTGCACGTGTACCTAGTTAAACTTTTTTTAACATGTGTACTTCTTTGGTTAATTTTAAAACTCTCTTAAAAAAATGTGTTTATGTTAGTGACATATTATATTTTTGTTTGATATAGAGGGAGACAATTTTTTAAAATTTTTGCATGCATATTAACATTGTACGTATGGCTAATTTTGCCGTATATCATAAGTGAAAAAAGGCCTTGTTTTGCTTACTTTGTTTATATATGACATAGATTTTATAAAGATTTTGTGTATCTTTATTTTCATTTCCCTTTATATCTCTCTCTTTTCTTTTTATTTTTAACAAAGGGGGAGAAATATATTTGATTTTCTTATTTGTTACTATACATGTGTATAATATTTTATTATTGTGTTTATACATGCATAATTCATATATAATTTTTTCTTGGGAATTTTTTTGATCTTTGATAAGGCATGAATATTTTTATAAAGATTTGGTGTATCTTTGATTTGTTCCTATAGGAATTTCAGTCCCTTTAGATTCATTTCCTTTTACATATCTCTCTTTTCCTTTTGCTTTTGTACAAAAAGAGGAAAATATGTGATGTATAATTTGTGTTTATTTTTTTATATGTTAAGTGCTACATGATTGATTAGCTAGCTAAGCTATATATGATCATATGATAGTTAAGCTCGTCTAGCATCAACATTATTATTATATGTATTATTTTTATGATGCATTTTAATGGCACTATATGCATATATGTTTAAAATTACTTCCTCACATTACTTAACATTTATTTAAATGATCATGTTATCATATTATATGTTTTTAATACATTTTTCATAAGAATGTCATGTTTTTATCCCTTTTACTATATTTTATATTATTTTTATTTTTATTTTTATTTTTATTTTTATTTTTATCAAGGGGAATAATCTATAAATTTATATTTCTTATCATGTCCATATTTGTAGGAGGAGAAATAAAAATATATATTTTATTTCATTTGGTATCATTATTATCACAAATATTATCATACACTTTACTTTGTAATATTTTTTGTCAAACTCAAAATAAATTTTTCAAATTCAAAAAGGGGAAGATTTTTGACCTTAGTAATAATTAATCTTAATTTGAGCATTTAATTTATTTTTTTAAATGTGTATAAGTTAGGACTCTATTGGAAGTTAAAATGAAGTATGAATATCTTAGGCTGATTCAACCTTTGAGATTCAATGAGGCTTTTGACATCCTTATGGCTTTATAATGAGAAAGTTATCTCCTTCACATTTGAATTAGAAATCTTGGTCTTTTTTAATTAAGCTTACTTGTCAAAATCTTAGTTCATTTGGGTATGCAAATATAGAGTCAAAGTCAACATATGCAGTTGCCATTTTAGATTGCATAGCTCTTAGTATTTTGAAAATATCTTGAGCTACAGAAGTCCAATTGAGGTGATTCAAAATGATATAGAAATCTAATTCACATATCTACAACTTTTATGTAGAAAGCATAGGCAAATTCAAATGTATCTAATATAAAATCACGGTTTCAACTATTGCATAGCTAACTGACAGTAGTCTACTATTTTAGATTGTACAGCTCTTAGTATTTCAATAATATCTTGAGCTAAAGAAGTCCAATTGAGGTGATTAAAAATGATATGGAAAGATAAGTCAAATATGTACAACATTATGAAGAAAATGTAGGCAAATTCGAACGTCTCTAGTATCCAATCATGGTTTCAACCTGTTCACAACAGTCTAATAGCATTACTTTCAATAATTCAAAATTATATACATTGGATTCAAAATATAGACATTGGACACATTATTTTCACCTCCAACAACTATATTTTTTAGTGTTTATCTATATAAACACCTATAAAGCTGAATAGAAGTTAAGTCATTTTTTGCTTGTTATCATTCTCTATCTTAACATTCATTAAAGCTCTCAAATTCTCAAATATTCACTCTTTGTTTATAAATCTTATGAGATTTGGTTGTGTTTTAGAAATAAAATTTCTCTTTATCTTAAATCTTAGGATAGATTAGTAGGGAAGTAAGATTTATTTCTAAAGGAATTGGTTTAAGTTTTGTCCCATTAAAACACTTGGGATTTGGTTTTTTGAGGGAGCCTTGAAAACTCATGTTATAAAGTTGTAAGAGTGAGCCATAAAACTCTTGTGTAATCTTAATCTTATGAATAAAATTGTGGGTGATTAAAATCCTAACTTGGGGATAAGTTAGGTGGAGATGTAGGATTGTTATTGAATCCAAACTCCTTAAATCATTATGTTTTTCATTCTTCCTTCTCAAAATTCTTTTAATTATTGCAAAGAATTATTTTTAGTTCTAATTTTTATTTAATAGCCCTATTCACCCCCTCCCCCCTCTAAGGCTTTTTCATATTTTTTGGCAAATATGTTTCCTCTTCTCGAGTTGTTGTGTTGCAATCTATTTCTGGAATGAAGTTAGGTTCCTTACCTTTTAAATACTTAGGTGTCCCCATGTTCAAAAGGGCCTTTAAATGGCTTCAACCTATAGTTGATTTTATTATTACAAAGTTGGAGAAATATAAAGGTACTACTCTCTCTATGGCGGGCATACTATATTTAATTAACTACATCCTCTATGGTTCTTTCATTCACTATTTCATGCTCTATAAATGGCTAAGATCACTTCTAAAATATTTAGAGCACTATTTAAAAGATTTTCTTTAGACTGGGTATTATCTTTCTTATAAACTAATTAGGGTTCGATAGGATATTTATCACTCTCTAATGGATGAGAGTGGTCTGAATTTAAAATGCTTATACTTAATGAACTATATTATACTAAGCAAATTTTCTTGGAAGATTTTGAGTCAAAACAACTTTCCCTTTCTTTTCTTATGACCTCATTATCTTTATCATTTTAAAGTTGTTTGGAGTACTCTTATTTCATCTATTTGGTCTTCCATTTGTGAGGTGTATTCTTATATGATTTTTCAATCACAATGGATGGTTAGCAAACATTCCTCTTTAAGTTTTTGGAACGATAAGTGGCTTGATTATATTATTTTGGATCATATAGGCATTCCTCTTAACATTCACAACATTCTAACAGTTAAGATTTCTTATTTATATTTTGATTACGCTTGGCATATCCCCTTAAGTTTTCGGAATGCTTTTCCAAATGTATATCAAGATATTCAGAATTTAATGCTCTCATATTCTCAATTAGATACATTGGTGTAATTTCATTCTTCAAATGGTTTTCTTTCTTGTAAAGTTGTTTATCTTTATTCTCGATCTTCAACTATGAAGGTGGCCTAGGGGAAGGATTTATGGCATCACTACTTGCCACCTTCCCACTCATTCCTCACTTAGCGTCTAATCAATGGTAAACTTCCAATCGATGAGTTGTTACGTGAAAAAGGAATCAATATAGTCTCTAAATGTTATTTGTGTGTTAATCATGATGAAGCTATTTCTCATATTTTTTGTAGTGTCCTTATACTGTTACAATTTGGCAAGCTTTAGCTAGCATTTTTTAGGTGGTAATTCAATTCTCATATGGTTTATGCAATTCTTCCAATATATTTAGAAGATGAAACTTTCTTCTCAATTGCTTATGCTTTAGAGGGCAGGGATTTTAAAGACAATCCACGCTATCTAGTATGCCAAAAATAAAGTCATCTTTCATGATGAGTACATCCTCATGCATGCTTATATCCGTCGAGTTTGTAAAACTATCACTGATGCTTCCTTTTTTAAAATTAGTGTCATGATAAATACTCTTTCTGACCTTTCTATTCTTTGACGTTTGAGGATCCCTGGTATTGCCTATCGTCCTTCTTCTCTCTTTGTGGTATGATGGATTCCCCCTCCTCTTAGTTAGTTGAAGATCAACACACATGGTGCAACTAAGGGTGCTCCCAGTATTGCTGGCACTAGCGGGGTCTTTTGAGATAATCTTGGTCACTTGGTGCTTTCTTTTACTGCTCCACTGGGAGTTAAATTCACCTTTAAAGCTAAACTCAATGATATTATTATTGTTGTTAATAGAGCTATGGAACTTCGGCCTTCTTGCTTATGGATCAAATGTGACAACTCTTATGTTATTAATCTTTTAAAAGGTAAATGTCCCAACGTCCCTTGGCACCTTCGCAAAAATTGGTAGGACTGCCTCAATAAACTTGCTTCCATGCAGGTTTACATTTCCCATCTTTTTAGAGAGGGCAATGTATTGGCTAACAAGTTCTCTCTTATTGGCACTTCTCTGCACCAAATTAGATGGTGGAACAACCATCCTTATGATTATAATGATTTGATTTTAAGAGACATTTTAGGTAAAAAGAATTATAGGTTCTCTTCTTAGTTTTGATTTCCACTTTGTGGTTGTTCTTTTTTGTATATATTTTCCTTTTATTAATAAAGAGGACTAGATTGATTTATGAAGATGGTGCTATAGAGGTGCCAAACTAAAATCTAATCTAGTTCAGCATTTTCATAATATATATATATATATATATATATATATATATATATATATATATATATATATATATATATATATATATATATATATATATAATAATAATAATAATAATAATAATAATAATAATAATAATAATAATAATAATAATAATAAACTATATCTATCCATTGTTCTACAAATTCATTCCAAAAACTCTGTGAATTGTTGCTCCGTATTATTCCTTTCATGGTAGAGAAAATTCGCCCTTAAATTTTGCCCAAATATTGAGAAACAAATTTACTATAAAACATTATAAATTCATCTTCAACTTATAATTCCTTCAAAATAGAAATTAAAGCAACACAAGAATAAACAATTTTATCAATGCTAGTAAAGTCAATATATTCAACATTGCTTTCATCTTCTTCATCGAATATTAGTTCATCTCCAATAACTGCATCTTCATCCTCACTGTCATTAGTATCAATGAATAAGCTTTATTAGAAATACTCTTCTTCCTCCTCCTCGTCACTAACCTCCCCATCTGAATTTTTTTAGCAATTATTATCGTGTTTAATTGGATTGGCTCAATTTTGATCGCGTAAAAGTGTAGACATCCTCTCTATAACATGTTCTATCATGTGTTCAAACCGATCATCTTTCATTTGACTAAGTCATTGTTCCATCTCACGTTCATAAACATCATCAATATGTTGTTGTCTCATAGGTGATTAACAAGGATCATTTCAACTCTGATACTAATTGACATAGCGACGACTTATAATTAAAGGGATAACTATTGAATTCTATTGATTCTCACACGGATACTCAGAAAATAACTTTTTATAACCTGTTGATTATGAATAACACCTAGAAATAGGCATAAAAATTCGTTGATTCTTAATAGAATACTGAAATTTGGAGAAAAAATAGAAAATTCTATTATAATTCATCAAAAACTAACTCAAATAAACTGAAGGCTTATATATTTATAAGGTGACACAAACCAACCAACCATAATTTTAATTAGAAAATAAAATAAACATAACCCTAACTAAGGTAAGAAATTAAATTCCTAATAATATAGGAAAGAAAATTATAATCAATGTTAAATTAGAAAAAAAAATCAAATCCTAATAATAATAATAACAATAAATTATATTTATCCAATGTTTTATAAATTCATTTCAAAAACTTCAAAATTTGTTGTTCCGCATCACTTGAGATGCAAATGCTTACAAGTTGTTCACTGGGATCTACTTGAGGAGAATATGGATTTGGCATAATTTATAAATATGTATGTGGTTTTTAACAAGATGTCAACTCCAAAATTGGAAATACCCACCGGTGGCGTCAATGAATGAGGTAGGCAAAGCGGTTGAGATTGCAATTAGAGGGTTAGGTTTTTAAGGATTATTAATTAGGAAAGAAGAAAAAGAGGATAAGAAAATAATAAAAATAATTAATTATAAAAAAATTAATTAATTAATTAAAAGTAATGTACAAAGATTTTTAAAAAGAGTTTTGAAAAGTCAAATCATTATAAAATACTATTTTCTGCATTTTAAGAATTTAAAAAATTGATGATTGTTGTGCACGCGGGAGATTGGTCACAATTTAGATTTATTTGGCTTGAAGAATAACAGTATTGGATCTAATTGTTGAGAAAGTCAAAATTTAGGCTATTTGACGTTTTGACACAAGTTCAAGGGGTAAATTGACCTTTTACTAGTATGTTCGTGACTACGCTACCAATCCAGGCCCAATACGCTTATATTGTTGTCGTACTTTTTGGTAGTGGGCCCATGTGGAAGCTTCCTTCCCCGATCAAACTGTCTCCATGCCTTGATCGACGGTACAACGAAGATCATCTGATTTAGAGACCTCACTATTTTCTTCTCTTCACCATTCAGTGATCTAATCTTAATCTAAAATTTACGTTTTCAAAAAATGTCGACTGGATTCAGCGGCGATGAAACGGCACCGTTCTTCGGTTTCCTCGGCGCTGCTGCTGCTCTCGTCTTCTCATGTAAGCTTAGCTGCTAACCCTAGCAAAATTATCATCAAGTTGATGTCAATTTTGATTGATTTTGGATGTTTCTGTGGTATTTAGGTATGGGAGCTGCGTATGGAACAGCGAAGAGCGGTGTTGGAGTAGCGTCGATGGGAGTAATGAGACCGGAACTTGTAATGAAATCAATAGTTCCAGTGGTTATGGCTGGAGTGCTTGGTATTTATGGTTTGATTATTGCTGTTATTATTAGCACTGGAATTAACCCTAAAGCCAAATCTTATTATCTATTTGATGGTTATGCTCATCTTTCATCTGGTCTTGCTTGTGGTCTCGCTGGCCTTTCTGCTGGTATGGCTATTGGTATTGTTGGGGATGCTGGCGTTAGGTAAATCAATAGTTTTTTTTTTTTTTGTCTTTTATCTAGTATTAACTGCCTTGTAGTTTAGTGAGTTTATACTGTAATTTAAAATTATGATGGTTTAATTGTAACAAAGAATCTTAGCGGTGATTCGCACATTGAAAAAATATACTTAAATGAAGTGGCTTATAAGTGGTGTAGATTGGGTCTTAACACAAAACCAATTTGCTTGTTTTAAGGCCCAATCTAAACCAATTATAAGTCATTTCATTCAAGTATATTTTTTCAACGTGGGATTCTCCAATAAATCTGCAGAAGTTCATTTCGACATTCCATTTCTATGCCTTCATGCATCATTAGTACAAGCTAAGTTCTTCCAATTGGGTGTTTTATTGATCTTTCTTTTGGTTACTAACTTTGCAAATAGAAACTACATGTTTTTCATTCCAAAATCTATATGTTTTCCTTGTAGCCAGATATAAGTATATTTGTAACTGCTGGTCGGTGATAGGATCTTAGGTAGGATTGGAATTCAATGTGCATGATTGCATAAATGAGAAATCTGTTGGGTTTTGTTGGTTTTGTTAGATAATTTCATTAACATTGTCATTTATAATGCGTGTTCTAATTCTGTTAGGTTTTATGACTTTTTGTCAGAAAATTTGAATGTCTTACCAGTGCATTATTAAGGATTGGTTATAGGATTTTCATTGTCTTTTAACTACATGGAGCTAGATTATACAAAGCTGTTGCAGAGCCTTAGTGCTCTGTCATGGGGGTAATTGTAACTCTGGCTGGCTACTTATCTGCTGCCTAAAGCTTTTGCCACCTTCAGAATGTTCTGAAGCTAAAAGGCTCAGATCAAGATAATTTGGTCTATGGTGGTCAAGAGTCACACACTTATTTTGCCTTTTGACATTTTTGAATTTTTTAGTGGGTGCACTGATGCTTGTGGAGCCAAATGAAGTTGCTTTTGAATGTCACGCCTAATATCACACCAAAACATTATTTTACCATTCCTGATTGTTTTGTAGTGTATGAGAACCAAAGCTTAAGATTTGGTAATCATCATGTTTATTTGTACACTACTTTTTTTCAAGCATATTTAAAATCATTGTTTATGCAGATCTAATTCTACATGTTTTGCAGAGCTAATGCACAGCAGCCAAAGCTTTTTGTTGGGATGATTCTCATTCTCATCTTTGCTGAGGCGTTGGCCCTGTATGGACTCATTGTTGGTATCATCCTTTCTTCTCGAGCTGGCCAATCTAGAGCTGAATAGAGTACTTGGTTGTTGGCACCACTGCAGGTTGGTGACCTTAGTAAAGAGTGTGCAGGTGTTTTATCTAGTTAATTATTTGTGCACGTGATTCCTTTGAAGTGTTATTATTGGACGCCCCTTGAAATAAAGCTTGTTAACAAACTTTCTTTCCATTTTTTTTGGTTGTATTTTACATACATATTAGTTTTAAACTTGGAAAAACTAGTGTGCACATTAGATTTTTAATTTGTTATCTATCAAATATTATCCATTTGCTTTTGATCATCAAATAGTTTGCTATTATTAGTAAATAATTATACCCACTGATCAGCACTCCCGTGTGTGCTTTGTGGTTAATGAATAATGACTCCATATTTGTAAAGTTTACTATTCATTTTGTACTTGGTAATTTCTTACCAACATAATTAAGAGTGTAATTGAGGCAAGATGAGCTTTGGCTAGCTCGGGCTTGGTTCATTTAAAAATAAGCCAAGATTGCTATCTTACATGATTTTCATAAGCTGTTTGCGAATTTAAATGAGTTTTAAGAAATTTTAAAAAATACAAACTATAAATTAAAATTATATATTCAAAAATTATAAATAAATTATTTATTAAATAAATTACAATATATTTAATAAAAATTATGATTTTATTTTAATAATATATTTTTTAAAATATTTTTTCAATACAAATATATATATTATATATTTAAAATTAAATTACTAAATATTAAAACAAGTCGGCTTACGAGATTCTATTCGAACTTATTTACGAACTTTACGAGTTGAGTTTTATATAATTTGAGTTCGGTTTGTTTATTAAACGAGTTTTAATATATGAGCTTTTATCGAGTCGAACACTGAGCTGCTCATAAGCGGTTCGGCTTATTTACATCCTTATATAATGCAGTGTTGGGTTAAGCCAGAGGGCAAGTCACAGGATTTATTTACAGGTTGTACCTCTGATTAATCTAGTACTTAATGGACTCTTGGTCTCCATTTCTAGGTTTACTTGATAAAATTTAAATAAAAAACTACCGGCCCCTGCATCACAAAAGCTAAGTGCCAGTGTTCACAAAAAAAAAAAAAAAGCTAAGTACTAGTGAAAAAATTAAAGATAAAAGCACTATCAGTTTGAAAATGATAATTTACTCGATGTTTTGGAAGTATCTTCCGACCTCCTAAACGCTCCTTTTATTTGGCAAATTCATTCTTCTTTGGTCTTCTTTTTCTGTTTATGTGCTGAGGCAGTTCCTTCTTTGCTTTCTGAAATTTGGTACCTGTTAAAAACCTTGGTGGTATGGTGCTGCTACATACAAATCTTATATTCTATAGTTGAGAGTATGATTATGGTTAGGGTACTATTAGACCTTTTGTCAGATTGATATTTTGTTATGGAGGCATTTCCTTACAACTAGAGCGAGTAATTACTGTTCTATGCCATTTTTCATGCAAGTGAACTGCCCAACGTCAAGAGATGTTGTAGCAACAATATAGCTTGACTTGTGATGAAATTTTGTGTTCATCTTTTTAATTTATTGGTGGAGTATATTGCACGAACACTTCAATTAATAAATATATTTTTATATATATATTTCTTTATTTTTATATCCGTACTTACTAAACATTTCATTTAGAAGATAAACACTTTAAACGCTATTTATTCTATTTCACGTATGCCTGTGTCCATACAGGGGGTACTAGTCGGTGGATAGCATGGTACCCACCTCGTTCCCTATTCATTTTCTTTATTTGCTCCCCTTTCTTCTTTGTTCTCTTTTTTTACCATTCTGTCAACTGTTGAAGTGTGACAATGACAAAATGGTGTGGCTAACTAGTTAATTGGGTCAAGAAGTACAATGTGAAAAGGTGTGAAGGTTACATCAGCATGTTAAATCATATTTTGGGTTGATTACTTTAGAGTATATTTTGGTAGGTATCAAATTCTTAGATTCTGTCTGAAGCTTATTAAATGTGTTAGCTTTGTCCATCTATCGGTTCATGTGGGTGGGGAAGTTTGAGGTAGCTACAGACAAGACATTTTAGCGGTCGATTGACGAGCTGCTATGCTTTAGCAATGTTCAATGCGATAATATGGATGAACATTAAAAATAAAAGCTCGATTTGAAAGGTTTGATGGACATTATTTAGCAATGTTCAATTAAGGTTAATGACTGATTAGCAATTATACATGATCATTACTCCAATCGTGCCTGTCAGTTCGGATGTTGCAAAAGGTATCGCTGGCTTTTCTTGGACAATTCATAAGAAGAGTCGTCTGAACAACCTGATCTATAAACTTGCGAAAAGCCTTCCTTTTAATTATTTGAAGTTGCAGCATCTTGCTGGTGTGAGGTTTCATTATGAAATCATGTCAAATGGAAAGTCTTCTTCTTTACATGGCAATTGAATCATGTAAATGTCACTTGTAAAGTCAATGGCGTAGCATGAAACCAGTGACTACCAATACGTGCATTGATAGTGTTTCACATTTATTTTATGTAAGTTGCTAAGGCAGGCTATTAGAACGACGTGAACAATAGATGTGGTGTCAAAAGTTAGGTTAAAAAATTAATAGTAAATGTTTGAGAAGTCTTATTTCGCCTCATAGATATTAGGTCCAAGTGATAAAAACCAAGTGAATGATACAACTAAGGTAAGAGACCATAACACCAAAACTTGCAAAGGACAAAGTAGACAGACAGAGAGCTGATAGTAAATAAGCAGTGGACACTGGTCACCTTGTAATAGGTCCAAATAATAAAACCAATTAAATAGTTTAGCTGATAGTATGATTAACGACGACAAGATGAATGCCGAGGAAATAAAGATGATTGTGTGGATGAGAGATTCACCCAAAAACATAAATCACAATTAATTGCTAAGGGTTTGGTATCCTACTCTGCATTTTGTTTTTGTAAAATTTTCCTTCTGGGTATCGTGGGAGAATCTCATTATTATTATTATTATTAATTCTTTTTTCTTTGCAAGGGTAAAGTGCTATGCAAGTAGTGATTGTTGTGCTTGCTGCTTGTACCCAAATTGCATATATTCATGCCAAGAAGAAAACATATAAGAAAAAAATAAAATAAAATAAAGTTTAATTTTGATACTTGTGATTTTGCCTTTTGTCAAAATCAATTATATGTTTTTTTTTTTTAACTTTTAAGTATTATGTATTTTACATTTTTTACACTTTAGCACCCTTCTAATAAATATCATTTAAAATATATGTTTTAATGTAAAAATAATGTATTTTCAATGCTCAAATCATATAATGAGTAGTATATTATTCAACTAACTACAATAGATTCATAAAAAATTAAATTTAGATGTATTTTCAATTCAATTATGAATAAAAAGAAATAAATTTTAAAATAAATTTACAATTTTTTTTAAAAATAATTAGCTGGATTGATAGTAAATATAAATTTAACATTAAAATTTAATATTATATTAATATTTTCTTATAAAATAATGATAATATTAATTAAAAAATATTAAAATATTAAAAATATAAAATACATGATATTTAAAAACTAAAAAAATAGGATATAATTGGTTTTGCCAAAAGTAAAATTACATTATCAAAATTTTACTTATCTCAAAAAAACAAAGGTTTTAGATATTCAGGATTTGTTCACAAGACAACTATTTTAATATTTTAATTTATAAAAGTATTATTTAAATATTATAAATAAAAAAGTTGAACGGGTTTAAGCTGTTAGTTTATAAATTAAATGAAATAATTTTTTTATTAAAAAAATAGAAACAAATAATTAAAATTGTAGTAGGACCAAAATGAAAAACTAGTACTTGGTACTTGGGTCTCTACTCTCTAGTACTACAACTCTGACACTGTAGTAAAAAAGTTACACATTAAACGACAAATTTCATATGAAATTTAATTTAATTTAATTTTTTGGGTTCAAAAAAGGGTAATGCCCCACACTGCAAAAAAAAAAAAAACCCTAATAAAGTTCAAAATTAATTGAGATGTTGAGCCATCATGTTTCTTCTCTTTCCTCTACTGTTTCAATGCATTCTCTTGCTGTTCCGGTGGGACCTAAACTTTTTATTTGTCTGTGTTACGAACCGAAAGTCGTACGTGGCATCTTCAGAGATTAAAAGCACTATAAATCTGTACTCCCTACGTTGTCTGTATTAAAACCCCCAGAGTCATTTATTTTTCTTTAAAAAAGATATATATATTATTTTCTGGAGATTTTTGGGCAGCACCAGCTTGTAATTGTATTTTTGTACCTCGATAACCCCACAACTTTAACGGCTACTTTTGGCTCTGCCACGTGACCGAACCGGACTCCTCTCTCCTCTTTTGGCGGGAGAAAAGTAGGGTCTACCTTCCAAGTGGTCCCTACTTTTTGACACCTTTTACTGTGCCCTTTTATTCGTTGACTGTTTTTATGGACCCCACTTTTCCCTCGAGGCCGGCATTAATCAAGTTAAAAATATATATTGAAAAAAAAAAAAACACTATCAGATAATTTTTAAATGTAGATAATTTTTTGAATGATAGTTAATTCATTTATTTATTATTCTTTATATAGATAATTTTATCTGAATTCTTGAATTTTAGTAAAATAGTATCAATTGTCTAATATAAACTAAAAATTATATTAGTAAAATACTATACTCCACACCAATAATTATTAAAGTTAATAGAAATTATTTTTGTTTAAAGGGAGATTCGAATTTAAGGACATTAGTATATATAAGGTCATTAAATTAATTGTTGATGGAATTTTTTTGTCCTATATTGCATTGAGGCCAATGATACTTAAGTCAAACTCAATTAATTAAAATTAAAATTATGCTAACTCTTAATATTAATGGTTTATAAAAAATTATATTTTAATTATATTAACAATGTAAATATATAAATAACTAAAAATTCGGGAACGAAAAAAAACTCATTTAATTTTTGTCTAATATTATAGGACCATAATTTTTAAGCTAAGAAATATTAGGCCTAATTTTAAGTATCATAAGAATCGATCAACAATCAGCTAAGTGGTGGATTTGGAGCACTGAGGATATAGATAAAAAAAAAGAAAAAGAAAAATGTAAAACCCTAATTGGAAAAACACTTCAATAATTTTTCCAAAACTTTGAAAAATAAAGACAGAAAATAAAAAATTCCATGCTACCAATAACCATCGCACAATTAAAAATAAAATAAAATAAAATAAAAAATGGTAAAAGTTTATTTGGGGTTTGGTTTCAAAAAGTTTGGGGTTGTTCTTGGTGATGTTGTGCCGGAGATGGCTGAGAAGTTGGATCAGCAGAAGAAGGAATATCTGTGGCGACACGGCAACCTTCAAGCATGAACACAATGTCAGACATTGTTGGTCGATCAAGCGGGTCTGGTGCTGTGCATAGCAACCCAACTTTAACTCCAAGCAAAAACTCTTCCCACTCTGATGATTCAGGGTCTAGCTCAAGCAGCCCTGGCTCTAACAATTCTGTTATTTGCCCTCTTTGTAATTGCTTCTTCACCCACTTCACTATATCTTCATCTTCAGTAAACATCACTGGTCTTTTTCCAGTTAATAGTTCCAGCAATACTATCCCGAAGCTGTACACATCTGATTCTTTTGTTACTTCTCCCGTAAGTATTGCTTCTGGTGATACATATCCTAATGTTCCTACTGTTGTTGAACTTGAAGCTTCTGCTGCTGTTGCACTTGTCATTTGGTCTAACCCAAAATCCGACAAATGGGCTTCAAAATCCGCATCGAATAGGACGTTTTGTGGCTTGACATCCCCATGAACCATGTTCGATGTGTGGAGAAATGCTAGTCCACGAGCGATTCCTAGTGCTATTAGATGTCGCATTGGCCAATTTAGGACATGACCATCTTGGTGTGACGCTTCTTGGAGAAGAGTCGCAAGGTTTCCATTTGGCATGTAGTCATACACAAGAAGTCTCATATCTGGTGGTCCAGCGTAGTAACCACGAAGTACTGTGAGGTTTCTGTGCTTTACTTTGCTCAGAAATTCAGCTTCTTTTCTGAACATATTTTCATCCATTGATCCATCCGGGAGTCTTCGTATTGAGAGTACCATTCCATCATTGTAGCAAGCCTTGAAAACTAATCCGTACCGCATTCTGCTAAGCACATTTTCTTCATCGAATTGCCTAGTTGCTTCGATTGTTTCTGCAAGTGTGATCTTGTTATTAAACATAACAAGCTTTGGCCCTCCATTATCTGTACTGCCACGACCTCCACTTGCTGCCGAGCTAGCCCTTGCTGGGCTCCTTTTCTTCTCCCCTGCTGCTGCCCCTTGTTTTAGCCTCTTTCGCCACCTCAAGAGACTGAAAATGTAGAAGCAGCAACACAATGCCAAGAGACAAGCTCCACTTGCAGCTATGGAAATTAACAAAATCAACCTTTTTCTTCTGTCCCTTTCAGCTAAATTTACACATTTCCTGTCCAATGGCTTTCCACAAAGCTCTGCATTGCCAGCAAATGCTGATGGATTGTTAAATCTAGAGCCCAGCAGCAATGGAATCTCACCTTCAAGATTATTGCTTGAAACATTGAAGGAGAGCAAGCTAGCAATTCGGGTAAGATTAGCTGGAATCTCCCCGCTCAGGTTATTTGTGGAAAGATCAAGAGATGTCAGGATCGACAAATTGGACAATGAATCTGGTATGCTGCCTGAAAGATGATTAGCATCGAGTAACAGTGAAGACAATGATGAGCATTTAGAGATTTCCTCCGGGATTTCACCAGATAAATTGTTCTTTTCCAAATCAAGCACTTTCAGATGCGAAAGGCCAGAGAGATCAGCAGGAATATGACCAGTAAAAGAATTTGATTGCAACTCAAGAATTTCAAGATCAGAACAATTACCAAGCTCTGGTGGAATCAATCCAGAAATTTGATTATTGGACAACGAAAGAACAACCAATGACCTGAGAAAGCCATAAGTTGAAGGAATCTGCCCAGATAAGCCGTTGAAACTAAGGTTCAAATAGCGCAAACCCATCAAACTACTGAAACCTTCATGAACATCACCAGATAATCTGTTCTCTTGCAAAGCAACCGCTTGAAGATTCGGCAAGCCAGAAAGTTCAGATGGCAACTGACCAGATAAATTTTGCTTGCTCAAATCAAGAGTTGTTAGCCTCAATAGATTTCCCAAACTGGATGGAATCTTTCCTGAGAAAGCATTTCCACTCAAATTCAATGACATTATCCTACTCAAATTCCCAATATTTGCAGGAATTTCACCAGAAAATCTGTTCACACTAAGGTCCAGCGTAGTCAGATTGCTCAAACCAAAAAGCACCTCTGGTAAGCTTCCATTCAGACCATTATCACGTAAACTCAAGCTCTCTAGCCCTGTAAGATTCCTAAAACTTGCAGGAACTAAGCCGGAGAATCTATTTCCACCCAAAGATAACTCTTTTAAATCACTGATATCACTGAAGAACGAAGGAATTTCGCCCGAAAATCTGTTCCTTTCAAGATCAAGAACACGCAATGAGCTACATTGCTTTAACTCCGCCGGAAGTACACCACTGAAGGAATTATCAGCTACCTTTAACTGTTCCAACCTCCACATACCTCCAATCTCCGGCGGAATCTCACCGGAAAGTAAATTGCCTGAAAAATCCAACATTGTCAAAGAAGCAACTTTTGTCAACCATAAAGGAAACCCACCAAGAATTTGATTCTTAGAAAGATCCAAAACCTGCAAAACACTAAAACAATCTCGTCCTGATTCAGGACCAACAATCTCACTCAATCGATTAAGCCCAAGCTGCACGATCCGTAGTGAAGGCGAATAAACAGATACATTGCAGAAAATGGAGAAAGGAACAGACCCAGAGAGGTTATTTTCCGAGAGAGAAATGACTTGTAGTTTAGGAAGTGCTCCTATTGCAGCAGGAACGACACCCGTAAGTGCATTACCATTTGCACTGAAATGCACAAGTGAAGAGCAATTAGCAATTGCAGAGGGCAAAGTCCCTACTAAAAGATTATAATCCAACCACAGAAACTGTAGGAACTGAAGCTGGCCAAAGGTAGCCGGAATAGGACCAGAGAACTGATTATATGAAAGATTGATAAGCTGAAGCTGAGACATGTTAGAGATATCTTCTGGGAGTGTGTCAATAAAATTGTTCGAAGAAAGATCCAAGTAAACCAAGTTTGGAGGAAGATTACTACTAGAGATTTGACCAGAAAGATGGTTTTGAGCTGCATTAAGCACTTGAAGCTCTGTGAGCTTAGTGAACTCTAGTGGAAGATTACCAGAGAGTGAGTTGTACTGCAAGAACAGAGCACGCAAGAGAGTGCATTTGGATAGAGAAGAAGGAATCGTTCCATTGAGAGAGTTTGATCTTAGACTTAACTTACGAAGCATTTGCAAGTTAGACAAATGGTCAGTGAGTCTGCCACCGAGATGAAGATTAGGAAGACGGAGTTCAGTGACTCGGTCATTTGTACAAGCAACTCCACGCCAGTCACAAGGAGCTGAAGGTGTAGAAGAATCCCAAGCGTTTAAAGCCCCAAGTGGGTCATCAAGATTAAGCTTGAAAGACATTAAAGATTCGATTTCTACAAGATTTTCAGGGCTGCGTTGGGTTTGGGCAGATGGAAAAAGAAACAATAAGAAAATGGAGAGAAAAAAAGCAGTCATCTTGAACATCATGGCCATTTTTTTTTTTATAAAGAAAGAAAACATATAGAGACTAAAGAAAGAAAATGATGGGTGGTAAAGATGATTCAACTGGCAAATAAGGAGCGTAGAGGTAGCAGAGGAAGAAGAAGAACAAAGAAGGGGTCACCATGTGTAGAAGCAGAGTAGGTATGGTGTTTGTTGCAGAAACAGAGGAGAAAGAGAGAAAAGAAGAGACCAACGTGCACAAAAACAACAACTACAAAATACTGCACAGGGAAAATGCAGAGATTCTTGAAAAACACCACCAAATCAAATGTCTTAATATTTTTTTTTTTTTTTTTATGTTTATTAATGAAATGAAGAGAGAGAGAGTTGAATGCGGGCCTTGCCATTAGCCTTTGTGTCCTCTTTTCCCCAAAAGCCTTTGAAGAAGCACTTTTTCAAAACAGCAAATGTGGGGGTGGCTTTGAGGGACCCTTTTATTTGTTTTATATTTATATTTTATATATTCAATTTCAGTACTTATTCGAATTCATGTAACCCACATAAAATTCAAACTAAAAATTTTATTTTTTTCTATTTAAATCAACATCCATATAAATAACCAAAGCATAACATATAATATAATACAATATATATATTTATATAAATTCAGATTATTACAAAATTGATGTCGGACAAAATTTTTCAAGAGATAAAAATTGTTCACAATATTTATTTTTAACATATAAATTAATTTTCGAGGATGTTTGGTAATTGAAATTAAAATGAAAAAACTTAGAAATAAAATGAAAATTTTAATAAATATTTGTTTTATAAGAAAATGAGAATAAGAATCCATCTTATTTATATGTAAAAATATTTTAAATAATAATTATTATGAATTTTATTTTTACTTTATTACTTTAAAAAATATTTCATAAATTTATATTATAATAATATTAAAAAAATTTAACTAATTTATAATTAATTAAATTTAATTTTATGAGAATGAAAAATTATTTTTTTTTTATCTCTATAACTATCACAAAAATGAATGATTTTTATTGATAAAAAATTTATTTTATTTTTATATAAAATTTTAATAAATAAGACATGAAAATTAAAATCGCTCATTTTAATTTTAGTTTAAAAAGTCAAAATTTTTCGCTCTTTAAATTACCATACATACCACGTAATATATTAATCTATTATATAACGCAATATCTATAGTGGACATGTCATCGTATGGTTTGAATCATTGAGCCTTGTGTGTGATCTTATCCTTTTATGTTGTCGTTGTACTTTTGTTTTTTTTCAGTTCTAAGAAAATAGAATAAAATAAGATTTATTGTTTATTTAATTTTTGAAGTTAAAACCTAGTAATTATTGTCATGCATAACTACTACAAAGATATCACGCCCATTCCCTTGTGTTAATTCGCTTGACTTTAGGCTTTCATTGACAACAATTTTGTAATTGTACAGCGATATGAGATCTGTCGTTGTTCATTTTTTTTTTATTATTATATTGAGAATATGTTCATTTATTTATTTATGAATATAATGGCATTGTCATGAATATAATTATTATATGGTTCAAAAAATATATATAATTACTACCTATTCATAAAATTAAGTTTTAAGATTTCTTTTTTATATTTCATAACTAAATTTGGGACAATTGAACTTTTTAGTAAATAAAACAATGCAACTTTTCAATAAAATGAGTTGTAATACCATTTTGTAAACTTCGATGAAATTTTCAAATAAACCTTAAAAGTTTAATTCTTAAATTCAAAAAAATATGAGATAATTAGTGTACGCACTCTATATTTTGATTTCTTACAATACTTTATATTGACATTTAAAAAAATATTTATTTATCTTTAATATTTACAAAATCGTATACTATTTCATTATTACGATCCAAACCGAAAGGTATGTAATCGCCATTAAGGAATAAAATATATAAAGTAACTGAAACTCGTATTAAGTCTTAAAAAATTTTCGCGAAATAAAAGCAACACACTTAACAATAAAATCATAATAAATGCACAATACTAAATACATAAAATAATATTCTTTAAATACAATAACATTTCCAGTTAGATAAAATTAAAATACAAATAATATAAATTCTTTAATTGACTATTAAAACCCTTTTTAAAATAAATTAGAATAAAGTAATTATAATTATTAAAATCAATTACTTTTCTCGATAATATTTATAAAAAAAAAACTCTTTATAACCTTTAAATCAATTTAGTATGAAATCCCTGTATGAAAAGATATAGTGGAAAACCTAGCAGAACACCTAAACCATCATTCTAATAGCCTTTTGGCTCTCTTTAATCCAAGTGACTGCTGTCCCGAGAGCAAGCTCAACCGAGTTACTACCACAGTCATTTCACTTATCCCATATTGATGTCCTGAGAGCAAGTTCAACTAAGTTACATCCTTTTTTGCTGTCCAAGAGCACTAGCTCCATCGACCTCTACCATTCAACTAAAAGTATAGTCGTTCCTGCATGAAAACACATTTTGAATATTCTCACAATTATCAAATCTCAAGTTGGGCCCCCGAACTACATTAAATGGCCAACCGAGAGCCACAATTCACATAAATAATAAAATAATATAATTTTCTTTACAATCGCCAAAAATCATAAAATCTCATTTAAATACCACAAATTAATTTATTTTCATAATGAAACAAAAAACATGTTTATTTTTCAATAAATAGTAAAATTATAGTTTATACTTAAATTTTCGTCAATAAACATACATAATTCAAATCTTACAATTAAATTGACATTAATTGCAAATAGCCATTTAAATTACTTAAATATATCACAAAATTAACAAATAACTTATTTCAGCTAAAAAAACAATAAATAAGTTTATTGTTCTTATTATTTTTTGAAAATTAATATAAATTAGTTAAAAATAGGAAATAAATTATAAAATTTATTTTAATACTATTATTATTCAAAATCTGTCTAAAACATAATAATTTACTTAAAATAATAAAAATTACAAATCTATAATTATTTTTCCAAAAATTTAATTTTGGCATAAGCATTCAAAAATTTATAATAAAAATTTGGTTCATAATTTCAATAAACTTCCTTAACAAAGATTAATTTACATAATTTATAAAATTTAATAAAAATATAAAAAATACTCGAACCTGAGACTGCATGAATAGTAATTGAGACTCAAAAATTCAAATTTTTAAAATAATTTTAGAAAATTAAAAAAATATATATATACATGAATAGATTTCAAGCTCAACAACAATTTATCTAAACACAATCAACTCTAATTCTAACTCAATCAACACAAAATTAACAAAAACCTAAAAATGGATATACCTCCAATTGAGGTTGTTCTGATTAAAGATCAAAGGAATCAACTTAGAGGAATCAAGCCCAAGCCAAGAAAAGCCAGAAGAAACCATCGGCACGTCCACAGGTGGCCGAAGCCGGCAACAGTAGCTCTTGGAAGTAACGATAGCGAATGAGAATGAAAGAGGAGGTGCAACAGACGTAGGTTAGGAAAGGAGGGTCTGCTGGTGCTGGCGGCGTTGACTGTGGTAGTGTGATATGGTGGTGGTGGTAGTGGCAATGAGGCAGTGGGGTGGCACAGGTCTAATTCAGGCATAGGGAAGAATAAGAAAAAAAAAAGAAGAAAAAGAGGAAAAAAACATTTTTAATATGGTTAGGAAGGGAGGGTCTGCTGGTGCTGGCGACGTCGACTATGGTAGTGTGATGTGGTGGTGGTGGTGGTGGTGGTAAGGCAGTGGGGTTGAACAGGTCTAGTTTATGCAGAGGGAAGAATAAGAAGAAAAAGAAGAACAAGAGGAAAAAAACGTTTTTGATATCAAAAACGTTTTTTTCCTCTTTTTCCTTTTTCTTCTTTTACACACACACACACACACACACACACACACACACACACACACACATATATATATATATATATATATATATATATATATATATATATATATATATATATATATACTCTTAAAAATTAAATTACAATTTTATTAACACTATAATTTTAACACCAATTTAATAAAACTAATTAAATTTAATAATCCCATTTAATATTAATAAAATAAAATTCACATTTAAATTCCGAATTAATTTCATAATAAATATCGAAATTCAAGTGTTTGCATTCATCCATAAAAAAAATGACTAATAAGTGTTAACTGTTGCAAATGTCAAAGATAAATAAATATTTTTTTCAAATGTCATGGATGAAATAGTATAATAGTCCAAAATACAGGGGCACACAGTAATTATCATAAAAAATATTAATTCAATTTTCACTTGTAGCATAATTGATTTATTAATTTAATATAATTATTTTATTTTGTAAATATGTTTATAAAAAAAATACCATCCATTAAAAAGTTATGTTGTTTATCAATAACTATTGGAATAAAATGACAGAGGTTATTTTTGCTTAAACTTCTTTTGGTGTAAGTAATTATGTTAAATTAATTGTTAAAAAACCTTTACTGTTTTTATAATTTTACTTGAGTTGAATTAGATTGATTAGAGATCAATACACTTTAGAGACACTGGTGGTTTCGAAAAAAATTATAATATTCAATTGGTAATAAAGTTTTTAATGATTATTTTTTTTATTTTTTAACATGTGATTTGTCAAATAATTAAAAAAGAGAAAATTATGTCATAATTTGTATAATGTGTTATCAGCAAATACCTTTTTTATTTGTAATTGAAAGTTTAAAATTTTTAACAAATAATTAAACTAAATATGATTGCTAAAGTATTAAAATTAAACTTGTTAAATACTTAATTGTTGGTAGGGAGTGTGTTATGAGGTAAAATTGACCCAAATTGATCCAAAAAATTTCAACAATTATAAATTGAAGTGAAACTAGTTTTAGATGGTTTTTGATTAATCGATTAAATGATAATAAAATAATAAAATAATCAAGAATTTTTTTAATAGCTTGGTGTGCTTCCATACCCTTTTAGAATTCAAATTTGAGTCTCTACGATAAGAAATACAACACCACTCACCCCTTTACTACAACTAAAATTTAAGAAGATTTTTGCCTACACTCAGCCTATTGCACAAACCGTTAGATGTTTGACACATATAGTAAGTGCTCTATACTTGGCATATGGAAACAAGACATGTATTTTTGTATTGCACATCCAACTGTTGAGTGCAATAAGCGTAAGAATTTTCCAAGCTAAATTATTTCTTTGCTACTTGTTAGTTCCGATTGAGGCTTCCAACTTTTATTGGATTGAGTACTCAAGCTTTTATTGTTTTCTTTTACCTTTTTTTTTTATTCAAATATAAAATATTTTTATTTTTACTTTCATTTTTATTATTTGGGTGAGTCAGGCTGCAAGATAAATCGTGTTTTCATGTCTCATTCAACTATATATGTGTGTATTCTTTTCATGGTAGTGTAAAGAAATCTTTTGACTAATGAATTCATTAAAATCCTACTTTAAAACATCGATTGAGTTTAGTCTTCTTGATTGAAACTAAACAAAAGAAAGATCACATGAAATAATTGAGAGTTGGATTAGAGATTGGGGAAGGAGTTTATATTAATCTAAAGTGTTAAAATTATTTAGGCATTTGATAGAAGTCATCATAATAGCCGATACAAGTTCGCATTTTATGGGGATCAAAAGCATAAAGGGAAATGAAAGGTTTGAAGCCAAGTTAAGAACATATAAATCTAGGAATCTAGAGCATCACCTCATGTAATATCCCGTGTTTTTAAAAATATTTTTACACTGTACCGGGATATGCAGTGTTAATAATTTCTGTATTTTATATGATATTTTTATGAGTTAATATGTATTTAAAACCTATTTTAATTACTGTGTATTATTTTCAGTGTTTTACGTAAAATTTTCCCGGGGACTTGCATTTTCGGGGAAATTTTCACGTAAACAATGTATTATTAATTATTTTAAATGTATTTACGGACTTGCATGAACTCATGTGTATTTTTAAATTATTAAATAAAGCCTGTGTGT
Source organism: Mallotus nudiflorus (assembly GCA_947683625.1). Taxonomy (NCBI): domain Eukaryota; kingdom Viridiplantae; phylum Streptophyta; class Magnoliopsida; order Malpighiales; family Euphorbiaceae; genus Mallotus; species Mallotus nudiflorus. The sequence goes on along the minus strand of CANTUR010000256.1, from coordinate 390,510 downwards.
GTATATTTATTTAATTAGGGTTTATTATTACCCTAATATTTTATTAAGTATTTAATTATTTTATTGTTATTTAATTAATTTTATTTAGTATAAATTATTAAAATATTAAATTTTATGTGTGTGGTGTATATTTGATGTGTGTAATTTAATATTATTTTAATATATAGTATAAAGTATATATATATACATATATTTGTCAAATTACAAAAGAATTGGAAAATTACCATTTTACCCCTGAGTCTCCTTCTTCCTCCCGATCCTTCTCCTTGCCGTCCGGGCATCTATCACGCCGTTTCTTCACCGTGGGTGTGCCGTCCGGTGTGCCACCGTCTTCCCTGACCAATTCCGCCGCCTGAGGAGGCCGTTTCCGACGTCTGGAGGTCGATTTTGGCCGGAGAAGCCGAAAATCGATCCACCGTCGATCACGCCATTTCCGGCCACCGTTTTCGACACCGCCGGTCTCTTTCTTCTCCTTGAGATCCGGTGAGTGTGATTCTAGCTTTGGTTTGAGCTAAAATGGTCTAGAATTGCTTAGGTTTCGATTTTGTCAATTTCGGCCTATTAGGGTTTTTGATTTTTTTGAGCTTCGAATTGATTGATTCATGAAAACTTCCTTCACAAATGTTGTTCCTAGTAGCTTAATATACATGTATGAATTTTTGTAGAATTTTTGGAGATTTTTTGGATTTTTGGGTATTTTTGAATATTTTAATATTATTTTCTAATTTTCGGAAATTAATTATTTAAATTATTAAATTGGAGTTTATGGTTGAATTAGGTTTTGAAATGAATTATAGGAATTTATTTGGAATTTTTATGAATTTCTAAGTATTTATTTTGAATTATTGAAGTTTATGTGATTTTGAGAAATTAGGGTTAAATGTGTTTTTATTTGAATTTAATTGGTTAATTGAGTTTAATTATTGATATTATTGATAAATATGTTGAGAAAATTAATTTTGGATAATTGTATGATTTTTGGTGAATTTTTGAAGTAATTTAAGTATATTTATATATATAGGGGTATTTTGGTAATTTTACCCTAAATTGTCTAAAAATGTAATTTAATTGGTTTTATTAGTTATTTAAGGTATAAAAATGATTTCTACAAAATATTTGGTATTTTTAACTAATTAAAACTATTTTTCGTGAATTATTTTCAATTATATATATAATATACGGTTTTTCTAATAAAATGAGTTTTATTCGGTTTTTACAGTGTTTTAAGGTTAATTATGTAATTTCTACCTATGAGATGTATTTCTAGATTTTAAGGATATTTTTGGTATATCTGGAATATGTTCTGTGTTTGTGGACCCCGATCGGTGGACTGTAGTTTGGAGTCCAACCGTGGGATTTTGATTGTGTTGAGCTTGTTTTTTTGAAGTGTATTTCTTTGCAGGGTCGGCTCTACTCTTTTGAGTAGAGAGATGTCCGTTTTACAGGGGAGGTTCTGTCGGATTTTCGATAGAATTCTCGTAAAACGTGATATCCAATCGAACCCTAATTTCCGATTCTGTGTTTAATACTCTAGATTGAATTCTAGGATTTCTGTTAGGTTTATTCTGATGTCAGTTATTCATTGCTTGTTTAGTTGCGCCGAGACCGAGGGCTAGTGGACCAGGCCCGTCGGACCTGTCTCGTGGAGCGCATTAGGTGAGTTACTATACTATATATATATGCTTAGGATGCATGATTTAGAAATGCATGTTTTATGTTGATTAAATATGCATAAATAATTTGATTATTTCTTAAGTTTATATTAAGTATATTTTTGGTTTATTTTTGGTATATAATAAATTATATGCATGTTTTGTGAATAAAATATATTTAAAATGTTTTTAAATATATTTCCAGCTTAATTTATGATTTGACTGGATTTATTTGACGTATATATACTCGAAATATACCTGGTTTACTTTTGGTATATTTCTGGTATATATATGGATTATATTGTTATTTCATTTATATTCATGCATCATTTATTTTTGTGAATGAATGTTTTATAATTAATGATGAAGGATATCAATAGAACGTGCTACCTAGTGGGCAGCACTAGGACTGAGTACGTACCAGTACGCCTATAGTTTTAGGCTATGTTACTAACTATTTGTGGATATTGATTTGATATGATTATTTGATATATGAGATGTGGTTTGGGTGTGATTGCTGGAGCTCGGTTGACCAAGTGTCTCGGGGCCAATCATACTGGCAGTCAGACTGCTGGAGCTCGGTTGACTTAGTGTCTCGGGGCCAGTCTACTGTCCAAATGGATTAAGTGGATATATTGGAATAAGTGAGCCTATATGGCTTGAGTGTTGTTTAACACTATTTTCTGAGGTTGCGATATTCTAGGGTTCTATGTGATCCTTCATAAAAGATGATTTTTAGATAAAATATATAAAAATGATTTTATTGCATCTGTGTGTAATTGCCTGTATATATACATATTATATATATACTGTTGACTGTATGCATTATCACTTAGTGTGTATGTATATATATTATAGTAATTCACTCAGTGAGGTCTGACTCCCCTCCGTTGACTATTTTTCAGGAGAGTCAACTTCTTCAGACCTCAGTAGCAGGTCGATACGCCGGATTTCTTCCGCCCCGGCTTCTTTGTGTAAATTATATACTTGAGTCTTATTTATTTTATCTAGACACTGCAGTAGTTGTGAATTTAAGTATTGGATTTCATGTATTTTATTTTAAAGAGATGTATTATGTTGAAACTGGATTTGTATTAAAGGGATTTTATATATGTGATGAGAATTTGATTTAAATCCAGTTGATGTGGATAATATTATGATATTATGATTTTTATTTTCCGCTGCATATTATATTGTTACTGTTATTATGGCATGCTTTATTTTATTTTTAGGCTTGCTACGGGTTCCAGATTCGAAAGAATTCCCGTTCCCTAGCGCCGGTCATGGCCCCTGTTTTGGGTCGTGACAAAGTTGGTATCAGAGCGGAGTTCTGTGTCAGGGCTTAGTTATGTGAGTTGTGGCCCTAGCTTTAAAGTTGTGTTTTTCTGTTGGACTACTGCAGTGTATTAGGTTCGAGTATGTCTTGATAAGTATTCCTTGCTGTAGTTTTCAGCGTTATTCTTCCGTTGTCTGTTTTGTCTGAATCTTTCCATTTGTCTTTTCAGAATGAGGAGGCGAGCGCGTGTCGCTTCACCGGTCATTGAGGCCGAGGATGATGAGTCTTTTCAGGATGAGGTTTTACCTCCTGAGCAGCCAGTTAGACGTAGAGGTCATGGCAAAGGTAGACCTCGAGGAGCGGCAGGTCGCCATAGGCAGAGAGAGTTACAGGACGAGGAGCCTGTTGAGCCTGAGTTTGATGTTCCTATTCCTTTAGTTGTTCAGCCTGTTCAGCCTGCCTATCAGCAGGGTATGTCTGACCCTGAGGCAGCTTTGTTCTATGCCCGAGTTGGCAGGATTGCGTTTGATGGGACTTCCGATTCATTAGATTTTCTACATGCGATTGAGACTAGGACTCGGACTGCTCATACCGAGTACCAACGGATCATGATTGTTGAGTTGTCTGTTGAGGGACCAGCTCTAGATTGGTTCATTCAGATGATCCAGCCCTACATGATGACGATGACATGGGCTCAATTTCGAGAGCGGTTTATGAGGAGATTCTGCCCAGAGCCTCTTCGTTTGAGTTATCATCTTCGATTGACTAGTATTTCTCATGGAGATCGATCTGTAGAGGAGTATACCCGAGAGTTTCTTCGTTTGGGTAGATATGCTGAGGATCTGATGCGAGATCAGTATTTCGCTGTCACTACATATGTTACTGGTTTGGGTTAAGCTTTTGCTGGTATGCCTACAGCAGGTCTTACTCTCGAGTCTGTGATTAAGCTAGCTAAGGAGATCGAGCTGAGATTAGTTAGGCAGGGAGCGATGCCTGATTATTACCAGTTGGGAGTTCAGTCGAGTGGATTGCAGGCTACTCCATATTCGAGTTTTCATGTTGGATCGAGTAGTCAGCAGCGAGGTTCGACTCAGCAGAGTCAGAGACAGCAGCAGCGAGTGCATCGGAGCAGTAGACATGGCCGTGGAGGTCAGCGTAGATCATTCAGATTTGGGTCAGGTGCTTCGAGCAGCAGTAGTGGTCATAGTTCTGGATCAGTGACCAGTGTTTATCAGACTTGTGGTAGAGTCCATCAGGGACCATGTTATCTGACACCGCTGACATGCTTCAGATGCGGGCAGACAGGACATTTTGCCAGATCGTGTCCTTATTCCGGGTATCAGCAGCAGCAGATTCCACGATTCCCACAACAGTCGATTGCTAGTGCAGCACCCGTGCCATTTCAGTTACCACCAGCCCAGCATCAGAGTTCCACTCAGTTTGTTCCACAGTAGAGTCATGGTAGAGGTACTAGAGGAGGTGCTAGAGGTGTTGGCCAGGCTTCTACCAGTCAGCAGGGAGGTCGAGGTCAGGCCAGAGTCTTCCATCTTACTCAGCAGGATGCTCAGGCATCTAATGCAATCGTGGCAGGTATTGTTTCTGTTTGTTACCTGGATGCATGGGTTTTGTTTGATCCGGGTGCCACGCATTCGTTTGTTTCTCCCGTTTTTGCTTCTAAATCTTATTGGCAAGCTTCGAGGATGGCTTTTCCTTTGTCTATTGCCACTCCTCTGAGCGATTCCTTGGACGCCGATATTGTTCTTTCTGGTTGTCCAGTTCTCGTGGGAGATAGAGAACTACCCGCTGATTTGATATTGTTGGATGTGATGGAGTTCGATGTTATTTTGGGAATGGATTGGTTATCTCAGCACTATGCCATGGTTGATTGCAGGAATAAGGAGGTGACTTTTAGAATTCCTGATGAAGTAGAGTTTAAGTTTGTTGGTGATAGGAGTTCAGCACCTCAGAATCTTATTTCTGTTATTTCAGCTAGGAAGTTGTTGAGGAAAGGTTGTCAGGGGTTTTTGGCATTGGTCAGGGATACGTCAGTGGAGAAGTTGTCACTCACAGATGTTCCTGTTGCTTGTGAGTTTCCTGATGTTTTTCCCGAGGAGTTGCCAGGTTTACCACCTCACAGAGAGATTGAGTTCTGTATAGATGTGGTTCCAGGTACTACTCCTATATCTATGCCACCCTGTCGTATGGCTCCTGCAGAGTTGAGAGAGCTGAAGGAGCAGTTGCAAGAGTTATTGGAGAAAGGTTTTATCAGACCTAGTGTTTCTCCTTAGGGTGCACCAGTCTTGTTTGTGAAGAAGAAGGATGGTACCCTGAGACTATGCATTGACTACAGAGAGTTGAATAAGGTAACAGTGAAGAACAAGTATCCTCTCCCGAGGATAGATGATTTATTTGATCAGCTACATGGTGCACAGTTCTTTTCTAAGGTCGACTTGAGGTCGGGTTATCATCAGCTGCGTATCAGTGAAGCTGATATTCCTAAGATAGCGTTCCGCACTAGATATGGCCATTATAAGTTTCTGGTGATGTCTTTTGGTTTGACTAATGCACCAGCAGCTTTTATGGACCTGATGAACAGAGTATTCAGACCGTATGTGGATCAGTTTGTGGTAGTCTTCATTGATGATATACTGGTATATTCGAGGAGTATGGAAGAGCACGTATATCACTTGAGGATTGTACTACAGACACTGAGAGATCATCAGCTTTATGCTAAATTCTCGAAGTGTGATTTCTGGATGGAGAGTGTTTCTTTTCTTGGACACGTAGTGTCTAAAGAAGGTATTCAGGTTGATCCACAGAAGATTGAGGCAGTATCTGAGTGGCCTAGACCTACTTCTGTTACAGAGATTCGGAGTTTTCTAGGTTTAGCCGGGTATTATAGGCAGTTTGTGCAGGATTTTTCCAGGATAGCAGCCCCTATGACTCGCTTGACTCAGATGAACGTTAGATTCGAGTGGTCAGAAGCTTGTGAGAACAGTTTTCAGTTGTTGAAGGAGAAGTTGACCACAGCGCCAGTATTAGCTTTGCCTAATAGTGTGGATAAGTTCACAGTTTACTGTGATGCCTCTAGAATTGGTCTTGGTTGTGTGTTGATGCAGAATGGAAGGGTGATAGCCTATGCTTCGAGGCAGTTGAAGAAGCATGAGCAGAACTATCCTACACATGATCTAGAGATGGCTGCAGTGATCTTTGCTTTGAAGATCTGGAGACATTATTTGTACGGGGTGACTTGTGAGATATTTACTGATCACAAGAGCCTTAAGTACATTTTTCAGTAGTGAGATCTGAATTTGAGGCAGAGAAGATGGTTGGAATTGTTGAAGGATTATGATTACGAGATTCTTTACCATCCGGGTAAAGCTAATGTGGTAGCAGATGCTTTGAGTAGGAAGTCCTCAGGTAGTCTTGCTCACATCGGTGTTGAGAGGAGACCATTGATCCAGGAGTTGCATTTGTTGGTGGATCAAGGTCTGATGATGAAGATCAGTAGATCAGGTGGATTGTTAGCTCAATTTAAAGTACGATCTGTACTGAGGGATAGGATTAAAGCAGCTCAGAGCCGAGATCCTATTTTAGAAGAGCTTACAGAGAATGTCAGAGCAGGGAAGTTCACTGATTTCACACTCGATGATGATGGTGTGTTGTGGATCAGTGGTAGATTGTGTGTTCCAGATGTGGATGACTTGAGAGAGGAGATTTTAGAGGAAGCACATTCTACAGCCTACAACGTTCATCCAGGTGTTACCAAGATGTACCACAGTATCAGAGATCTATACTGGTGGGATGGATTGAAGAAGGATGTTGCTGATTATGTTGCTAAGTGCTTGACGTGTCAGTAAGTGAAAGCCGAACATCAGAAGCCTTCTGGGAAGCTTCAACCTCTTCCTATTCCCGAGTGGAAGTGGGAAAGGATAGCTATGGATTTTGTGGTCGGTTTACCTCGTTCGAAGGATGGATACGATTCCATCTGGGTGATTGTTGATAGGTTGACGAAGTCTGCACATTTCTTGCCTGTGAAAGCCACATATTCAGTTGCTAGATTGGCGAAGTTGTATGTGAAGCATATTGTGTGCCTTCATGGAGTACCTGTGTCCATTGTATCAGATAGAGGTTCGGTGTTTACTTCTCGTTTTTGGCAGAAGTTACAGGAAGCGATGGGCACTAGGTTGGATTTCAGTACCGCTTTTCATCCTCAGACAGATGGCCAGTCTGAGAGGACGATCCAGACACTGGAAGATATGTTGAGGATGTGTGTCTTGGATTTGGGAGGTAGCTGGGATGATCATTTGTCGCTTGTTGAGTTTGCATATAATAACAGCTACCATAGCAGTATTGGTATGGCACCGTATGAGGCGTTGTATGGAAGGAAGTGTAGATCCCCTTTGAGTTGGGATGAGATTGGTGAGAGAGCTTTGACTGGACCAGAGATGGTTCAGGATGCTGCAGAGAAAGTCGTCGTGATCAAGCGCAGATTAGAGATCGCAATTAGCAGACAGAAGAGTTATGCGGATCCTAGCCGCAGAGATGTGGAGTTTCAGGTTGGAGATTTCGTTTTTCTGAAAGTATCTCCGATGAAGGGTGTGATGAGATTTGGTAAGAAGGGTAAGTTAGCACCGAGATATATTGGACCGTTTGAGATTCTGGAGAGAGTTGGCACTGTTGCATATCGGTTGGATTTGCCTCCGAGTATGTCACAGGTGCATCAAGTATTTCATATCTCGATGTTGAGGAAGTATATCTCAGATCCTTCACACGTGTTGCAGCCAGACAGTGTGGAAGTGAGTGAAGATTTGACGTTTGTGGAAGAACCTGTGGCGATCGTTGATTTTCAAGTTCGACAGTTGCGATCGAAGCAGATTTCGATGGTCAAGGTTCTATGGCGTAGCGACAGAGTCGAGGAGCATACGTGGGAGACTGAAGCTGAGATGCGAGCTTCTTACCCGTATCTCTTTCCTTCTTGATCTTGTTTTCTGGAATTCGGGGACGAATTCTTGTAAGGGGGAAGACTGTAATATCCCGTGTTTTTTAAAAATATTTTTACACTGTACCGAGATATGCAGTGTTAATAATTTTTGTATTTTATATGATATTTTTACGAGTTAATATGTATTTAAAACCTATTTTAATTACTGTGTATTATTTTCAGTGTTTTACGTAAAATTTTCCCGGGACTTGCATTTTCGGGGAAATTTTCACGTAAACAATGTATTATTAATTATTTTAAATGTATTTACGGACTTGCATGAACTCATGCGTATTTTTAAATTATTAAATAAAGCCTGTGTGTGTATATTTATTTAATTAGGGTTTATTATTATCCTAATATTTTATTAAGTATTTAATTGTTTTATTGTTATTTAATTAATTTTATTTAGTATAAATTATTAAAATATTAAATTTTATGTGTGTGGTGTATATTTGATGTGTGTAATTTAATATTATTTTAATATATAGTATAAAGTATATATATATACATATATTTGTCAAATTACAAAAGAATTGGAAAATTACCATTTTACCCCCGAGTCTCCTTCTTCCTCCCGATCCTTCTCCTTGCCGTCCGGGCGTCTGTCACGCCGTTTCTTCACCTTGGGTGTGCCGTCCGGTGTGCCACCGTCTTCCCCGACCAATTCCGTCGCCTGAGGAGGCCGTTTCCGGCGTCTGGAGGTCGATTTTGGCCGGAGAAGCCGAAAATCGATCCACCATCGATCACCGCCGTTTTCGGCCACCGTTTTTTACACCGCTGGTCTCTTTCTTCTCCTTGAGCTTCGGTGAGTGTGATTCTAGCTTTGGTTTGAGCTAAAATGGTCCTAGAATTGCTTAGGTTTCGATTTTGTCAATTTCGGCCTATTAGGGATTTTGATTTTTTTGAGCTTCGAATTAATTGATTCATGAAAACTTCCTTCACAAATGTTGTTCCTAGTAGCTTAATCTACATGTATGAATTTTTGTAGAATTTTTGGAGATTTGGGTATTTTTGAATATTTTAATATTATTTTCTAATTTTCGGAAATTAATTATTTAAATTATGAAATTGGAGTTTATGGTTGAATTAGGTTTTGAAATGAATTATAGAATTTATTTGGAATTTTTATGAATTTCTAAGTATTTATTTTGAATTATTGAAGTTTATGTGATTTGAGAAATTAGGGTTAAATGTGTTTTTATTTGAATTTAATTGGTTAATTGAGTTTAATTATTGATATTATTGATAAATATGTTGAGAAAATTAATTTTGGATAATTGTATGATTTTTGGTGAATTTTTGAAGTAATTTAAGTATATTTATATATATAGGGGTATTTTGGTAATTTTACCCTAAATTGTCTAAAAATGTAATTTAATTGGTTTTATTAGTTATTTAAGGTATAAAAATGATTTCTACAAAAATATTTGGTATTTTTAACTAATTAAAAACTATTTTTCGTGAATTATTTTCAATTATATATATAATATACGGTTTTTCTAATAAAATGAGTTTTATTCGGTTTTTACAGTGTTTTAAGATTAATTATGTAATTTCTACCTATGAGATGTATTTCTAGATTTTAAGGATATTTTTGGTATATCTGGAATATGTTCTGTGTTTGTGGACCCCGATCGGTGGACTGTAGTTTGGAGTCCAACCGTGGGATTTTGATTGTGTTGAGCTTGTTTTTTTGAAGTGTATTTCTTTGCAAGGTCGGCTCTACTCTTTTGAGTAGAGAGATGTTCATTTTACAGGGGAGGTTCTGCCGGATTTTCGATAGAATTCTCGTAAAACGTGATATCCAATCGAACCCTAATTTCCGATTCTGTGTTTAATACTCTAGATTGAATTCTAGGATTTCTGTTAGGTTTATTCTGATGTCAGTTATTCATTGCTTGTTTAGTTGCGCCGAGACCGAGGGCTAGTGGACCAGGCCCGTCGGACCTGTCTCGTGGAGCGCATTAGGTGAGTTACTATACTATATATATATGCTTAGGATGCATGATTTAGAAATGCATGTTTTATGTTGATTAAATATGCATAAATAATTTGATTATTTCTTAAGTTTATATTAAGTATATTTTTGGTTTATTTTTGGTATATAATAAATTATATGCATGTTTTGTGAATAAAATATATTTAAAATATTTTTAAATATATTTCCAGCTTAATTTATGAATTGATTGGATTTATTTGACGTATATATACTCGAAATATACCTGGTTTACTTTTGGTATATTTCTGGTATATATATGGATTATATTGTTATTTCATTTATATTCATGCATCATTTATTTTTTTGAATGAATGTTTTATAATTAATGATGAAGGATATCAATAGAACGTGCTACCTAGTGGGCAGCACTAGGACCGAGTACGTACCGGTACGCCTATAGTTTTAGGCTATGTTACTAACTATTTGTGGATATTCATTTGATATGATTATTTGATATATGAGATGTGGTTTGGGTGTGATTGCTGGAGCTCGGTTGACCAAGTGTCTCGGGGCCAATCACACTGGCAGTCAGACTACTGGAGCTCGGTTGACTTAGTGTCTCGGGGCCAGTCTACTGTCCAAATGGATTAAGTGGATATATTGGAATAAGTGAGCCTGTATGGCTTGAGTGTTGTTTAACACTATTTTCTGAGGTTGCGATATTCTAGGGTTCTATGTGATCCTTCATAAAAGATGATTTTTAGATAAAATATATAAAAATGATTTTATTGCATCTGTGTGTAATTGCCTGTATATATACATATTATATATATACTGTTGACTGTATGCATTATCACTTAGTGTGTATGTATATATATTATAGTAATTCACTCAGTGAGGTCTGACTCCCCTCCGTTGACTATTTTTCAGGAGAGTCAACTTCTTCAGACCTCAGTAGCAGGTCGATACGCCGGATTTCTTCCGTCCCGGCTTCTTTGTGTAAATTATATACTTGAGTCTTATTTATTTTATCTAGACACTGCAGTAGTTGTGAATTTAAGTGTTGGATTTCATGTATTTTATTTTAAAGAGATGTATTATGTTGAAACTGGATTTGTATTAAAGGGATTTTATATATGTGATGAGAATTTGATTTAAATCCAGTTGATGTGGATAATATTATGATATTATGATTTTTATTTTCCGCTGCATATTATATTGTTACTGTTATTATGGCATGCTTTATTTTATTTTTAGGCTTGCTACGGGTTCCGGATTCGAAAGAATTCCCGTTCCCTAGCGTCGGTCATGGCCCCTGTTTTGGGTCGTGACACCTCACATATGCTCACTGGGAAAATGAACGATAATCTATTGTGTCCTATTCAATATAAAGAATTGTACAAGGCAATTTTTAAGTTTCATAGTATGGAATGACTTGTTACAAGAAATAAGAAAATCTCATACCATGAAAGGTCAAAGCTATAAGTGAAGGAATTTGCGAGTGTTACTGTGTATTTTTTTTTCCATTGTAATTTTTTTCCATAAATAACTAATTTAATATTATTTTATATATTATAATTTGAATCTAAAATATAGTTTGAGCAACAACAACAACCCTCTTATTTTATTAATTGCCAAGAAATTCTTTCTTATTTGATCAATATGTAAAGTTTGTTAACATTTATAATGATTTGGCTTTGCTGCTAGCTAAAGTTGTACTCCCTCTTTTTAAATGGTTAATGAATCATTGAGTTTATTAAAAGAAAAAGTATTTTAGATCAAGTGCTATTTTGTAACTCTATTATTATTATTATTATTTGTTTTTACATTTCTTCCAACCCATTTTAACTTTACCTCATTCTTTTTTATGGTTCTTCTTCTTAAATATAAAGAAGAAGAAGTTTGAATTCAACTTTCAGTCTTAATATAATTAAATTATTAATCTAATATGATTATTTCATTTAGAAAATATATTTATAAAAAGTATCATTTACTAAGAAATTGCGATATTTAAATTTTAAGAAATCTTAAAAATTATAAACTGTGACTTATCAACAAATAATATAGTCTTCTCACGAGTAATTCAAGTGGTAAAAGGTATTGATTTTCAATTGAAAAGAGTAGAGTTTGAACCCTTACCCCCTTTTTCTCTCCTTATAGTGTTGGAAATTTAATAATTTGTACTAGTTTTTCAATCAATAAATAATGTAAATAAACAAATTATTTATAAAAATTTTTACTATATGTTATTAGCATATATTTTTTTTCTATTTATAGAAATAATAGGTTTCAATTCAATAAATTTATAGGAAGATTAGGTAATATCCGATTCGGGATCTATTTTTGTTTTTTCTTTTCGACAATTATAACTTTTCATAATGTAACTTCTTGAAAACAAAATGAACAAAACCCTTTTATTTTGTCATTTTTAATTCAGCTAAATGATGAACTGAAAAAAGAATGTGCTCTCAAGCTAGAATTACCTTTATGCTTTTACTGCAATTGGACACTTTTTCTTGTGTTTTGACAATTTTTTTCCCTTTTTCCTTATGTTTCTGACTTTTTTTTTGGGTTTCTAGTTTCACTTCTTGTAGCCTTTTTTTTGCTTTGTTTTCTTTCTTTCTCTTTCCCTATTTGATTCAATGGTCAAGATGCCAAATAAGAGATTAAGATGAAAAGAGTATATGATTAAAACATTTTTTCAAGGTTTATTATCTTTGATTTATGTAGGGCAAGTACAAGGACGCCACATTTATTAAACATAGGTTTTATTAAGATAAAATAAGTAAATAATAATAAAAAAATTATAGGCCCACTTGATAGAAAGGTCAATTAAGTAGACGAGTAACATATTAGGTGGATAGTGGGCACACCATTTTTGAATGATAATGCAAAAGAAAAGGCAAGCATCATTCTTAGATTACTAAAGAATTAATTAAATGTGGGAAAGATGAAACAATTTATTGGTGGCAAATTTGAATTGATTTTGCATTAGCGGGAGCTCTAAATTACTACTTTGAAATTGGTTTTAGGATGTTATGATGGCTTGTCCAGTGCTTTATTCCACTGCATTTCCATATTACTAGCATATGACCTAACTTCAGCATGCATATAGTTTCCTAATGAAAGATACAAAATTTAAGAAGTGGGTAGGGGTAGTTACAAGTGGTTAAAATTTTTCATAAAAGTGTGTTAGGTTAGGTATACAAAAATTTAAAAAATTTTATGAAATTTTTTTACAAATTCAAATTAAAATCATAAATGTAATTTCTAAAAATTAATTTGCCTTTTCTTTAGTAGTATTATTAGATGTGATTAATTAAGTTTACATTTACAATGTACAATAAACACATGCAACATAATCAAAGACTAAATTCAATGTACTTCATTTTTGGTAGGAAGACTAACACAAATTGGAAGTGTTTATTTTGTATTATATTATTGTTCCATTGTTTTTTATGTCTATAAAAAAATATAATTAATCCAAGAAAAGAAGATAATGTAGCGAAATGGATTATGTAAGTATTGGACATAAGTATATAATTATTGAGTAGTTGTTTGGCTTTGATAGTTATGGGGATTCTTGGAATGTAGAATAATACTCTCTTACTGTTGTTGATTTAGAAAGGAATGTGGATGACATAGATAGGAACAAAGGCGAAGTTGGCAAAGTTGATCCTTATAATATTAAGAATTGAAATTTTAATAATCTTAATGTAGAGGTAGATCCTCAACTAGTTATGTCTTGTCCAACTTTGGATAAATTGTTCGAAGTTTACCAAAAGCATACTAAGTTGAAAGAATTTTGTGTTGCTAAAAGATGTGCTCATAATATAAGATAGCTTTGAATGATAATGTTGAGAATGAATTTACAACCAATTTTAATTGCAGAAATAAACAAATTTTTTTATTTTAACATTCAACTAAAAAAAATAATTTATGTGTGCCTTCACTAATGATATATTTGAAAATGTGCAAGAACAAATTAAGAGGATGTTCTACTATCATATTTTGCATGCAGTATGCTCAAATGAACCAATGAGACTTTAAGACCCACAATGTGCTTGAATGATGCTTATTAAATGATTTTTATGTTAAGGAATTTGTTTATACTATTAAATACAGGTCAAAAGCTAACTACCTAAGATGTAGTTGCAAAAAATTCAAATCAAATTTATGATGCCACATATTTAAAGTGTTATCTATAAAGGCTAGCCAAGTTATTAACTAATGGTATGTGCCCATGAGATGACGAAAGAATGTGCATCGTCCTCATTCAAAAATTATTTTTGTTGGTGGTTATCCTAACATGACGAAGGAATATAAGAAATGCATGGAATTTTAAAATTCCTACAATAAAGATGTTAATTTGGTTTTGGTTACAAATGCCAAAAGGGTTTCTTTAATGGAATTGTTAAAAGTTACATACAATGAGCTTTTGAACTGGAATGATGCATTGGATATTAATAATTGTTGATCATTTACATGATTAAGCTAGTTTTGACTTTAATAAATGATTTGAAGTTATTAATAATTGTATTTAAGTGTGTTTATTGGATAGTTTTAAAGTTGAAGACTTTTAAAGTTCATTCTAAATGTCCTCCAAAATATACTCAACATGTGAGATTTAATCAAGACAATTTCAAGCTAATTCAAAGCCCTTGAAATCACATAAAAACCCCTTTAGAACTATACTAACTTTATTGAATCAAAAGAAAATTTAATGGAGTCAAAAAGTTGGATTTTTAAGTTTTAGAATGCCCCTTATGAGTGGGACTCACAATCACAACTGATGAGAAGCCAAGCCTTGATGAAGAAATCTATGCCCCTCATGATTATGAGGTGCTCCATCATTATTGTAAGTGTTGGTGCAAAACTGCAATAGCACAATATAGCCAAGTAGTATAAAAATATCATCCCACAAAGACTCATTCTAACCACCTATTCATCTAATTCTTTTTATAGGATAAGGCTTTCAAATATGGACTCTAGGAAGAAAATCAAATAGCAATAAATGAACTTATAAAATAAAAATGAATTCTAAAAATAAAAGAATAAACAATTAATGAAAGCAATGGTTAGGAATTGAATCTTTTCACAATCCTTAGTTAACCTTGATTAATGAAACTATTAGTTTTGTAAATCTCAAGTATTTCTAAATTATTGATTAATCTCTCTTAAGTAATAAATAAATTTAATTCATAACTTCCAAACTAGAATGTTAAATCCTAATTTTCATTGTGAACTCAATCCCCTGAATTAATTTATGAATTCAAACACCACTCCTGAATGGAATTTAATTCACTTATGATATCTCTACCTATAAGAAATTTAAATCTAAATTTATACATCCATTAAGATTTTGATTTCTCAAACTAAAACCCTAATTTTAATTATGTTGATGGTGATCCAGCATTAACATATAATAAGTACAATAAATATAATTTGCAATAACTAATAATTCATTAATTAAAGAAAAAACTAATTCATGTTAAATCATCAACCCTAACTAACATGAATTTAGCCTAACATTTATTTCAATAAAACTATAAAAACATCCCATGAAAATTATAAGAATAAAAGGAGAGAAGAAAATAAAAACTAAAAATTGTGCTCTTCAAACTTTAACTCTCGATCTCTTTTAAGTTCTCCCAATTTTCTTGTGCTTTTTTTGGTTATGATTTCTCCTAAAATTATCTTAAAGTGATAGGCAATTCATCCCCAAAAATTTCCCAAGAGTATTCCTTAAATAGCCACAATTAAGTGGATAAAATTTCCTAATTAAGCATGCCATGACAATAGTGTTTTTGCTGCTGTTTTAGCCTCAAATTAGCCATGTTTAACTTATCATATTATTGCTGTCTCAGCAATAGTGTAGCCTCTCTTTCTCTCTTAGCTATTATCTTAGTCGAAGGTTAGCTCCTTTTTACACTTCTTGGTTGTGATGGCAGCCCCAAGGTGCTGTCTTAGCCAAGACTTCCACTAATATTCCATATGTCGAACACATCCATGCATTTGTTAGTGCAATAGCAACTAAAAACACACCCTAAATTCATCTCAAACACCCTCTAATTACCCCACAAAAGTCTCAAATCACATATAAAAATAAAGAAACAAAATAAAGCTAAAAACTAACATTATCACATCAATTAAAACATAAAACCAACTAATTAATGAGATAGAATAACCTAAAAAATAATGAATTTACACATAAACAGTAAGCTTTATGTCCTAATCATAAAGCAACACAACCTTAAAGCTCCAAGAACTCTAGACTCTCATTATATAACCTTACAACTGTAAAGTGCTTCATCATGATCGTGAGCAATATGTCTCGATAATGAGACCATATTGCTTTAGCCTTAACATATTATTGCACTTTGCAAAAACTATTTTTTCAATGCTCATGGTTGTGAGCATGCTCCTTACGACCATGAGCATCCATCTCTCCACAAAAAGCTGAATTTTCATATAATGAAGTTGAGGGAGGTTAAAGAAGAAGTAAATGAACTCCAACATTCATTTTTTGATCACCAACCTTGGAAACTCATTTAAAAAGTTAAGGAATTGGTTGAAAAAAAATTTACTCTTAAAAATCAATTGTGCATTTATGAGCTCTCTTTCAAATTCTTTTTATTAATAATACTTTTAGTGTGGGTTGTTTTTTAGAGTTAGATTCTTCTCTATCTCTTTTCTTGGGTAGTTAAAAGAAAGTGAGGAACTCATTGTTGTGGAATTGGTTTAAGTGTGAGCTACAAAATAATTAGGAATTTGGATTGTGGTTAAAGTTAAGCCAAAAAGTTTAAGTGTAATAGGTTTGAGTTGAGTCTAAAAAATTCAATTGTAATAAATCTAAGAGTATAATAGATTGGTTACGGGTTCACAAAATCCTAACTTAGCGATAAGTTAGGTAGATATGTAGGTTTTTTAGAAACTGAACTCCTTAAATCTTGTGTTTCAATTTCCCTTCATCTCAATCTTCATTAACCATTTCTTGTAATTTTTTAATCCTTATTATAATCTCAATTAGCCCTATTCACCCCTTAAAAGCTTTTCAATAATAATGAATAGTAAAATGCGGTGAAGGTAATGAAACTTCTTAATCCAAATGTCATTATTCCTCATGGAAGGCCTTATAGTAGTAGATTAAGAGCAAGTTGAGAAACTAGTACTAGTGGTTATAGGATAATAGGGAGAGGTGATGGTGGAGGAGGTAGAGGTCAAAAAGGTCAGAGGCGAAGTGGATAGTCTTCTTTTCAAGATAACCTAATATAATACATTTTAATCTTTTACTTATGTTCATATTTTGATTTTGATTATTATACTTTTTATATTAGAATAAGGACACGAGAGTTTTTTTTTTATTGTTTTATAGCAGTAAAGTGTTATTGTGGTGTGAATACTGTAATAATACATAGGCAATAATTTGTTAGTGCTGAAGTACTAGGGAATCAAGCCAGCTTTGCAAATTTTATTGGTAGTGATAATCATGGATAATTTATGGGGCATAATTAGTTACGATTATAATATATCAACAATTATTTATTTGGTGAATAATATAGTGAACTTCATCATTTTTAAATTAAATTTAAGGTTTCATTATAATAACTTGTTTCTCAATAAAATAAAAATGCTTAATGGAAATATTATGCATAATGAATAATAAACCATTTTGAAACTTGTGCTTGCAATAAAATTACAAAAAAAATAATTGTGATAAGTAATTAATATAGAACATATAAACTTAAAAAAATATAAAAAAGGTGAAACTTAATTGTGCCATAATATTCTTTTCTACATTTTGTATACCATGATACAAGATTTATGACTATATTTCAACAAGTTATGTATGTGGCATAGTGTAGTGTAAAAATCAACATTGATTGGAGGGTACATGGAAATATGTATAACAAGTTCTAATCACCTATATTAAAATTGTTTACTAACATCATTAATGTATTATGGAACTATTGAATGGAATTTTTATATGTAACTTGTAGATTTGCAAACAAAAAAAAAAAACTTTTTTTATGGTTCATTTTTCATAATAATGAATTGCATAAAAGTAAAACAAAATAAAATGAAATGAACAAAAATCAAATTGATACATTGATTGAAGAAACTAAAATATTATATCACAATTGATTAAACATTACAATATTAACTGTGGTAATGAAACATTCAAATTTTACTAAAGTTTCAAATAAGTTTTCATTGCATGAGTCATCACTAGAGGAACTTATATCATACTCCTAAGCACTTGGAAATTGTTATGATGGATACACTGGTGGTTTTGTTTCTCCATAAGGTAGAGGCCCATATTGTATTTCATCTAAAGTAAGATAGGATTTCACATTAAAGTTAATAAGGATTGGAGTCAAAACATTCGAACATTGTTGTTAATCTTATAGAAATTAACATTTCAACAATTCCTTCTTCTAACCTTTTATGGTCCCTCATATTGTCAGTTTTGGTACACACTTGCACTTGCCATATATGGTAAGGCTTAACATATGTGACTCTAAGCCTAATCACATTTGCAAGTAGCATTCTTAACCGCCTTCAACATCAATCTAGTATAGTCTTACAATAGAAAAAATAATAAAGAGAAATTAATATACTCATTCATATTGATAAATAGTGTAACAATAAAAAATGATTGAAATAACAAACTCATGACTATTGTCGTATTTTCTGTATAATGCTTGGTGAACATTGTCAACAACATTTTTTATTCAACTATGGTTGCCCTTGGATACCAAATGACCATTGTTCGAAAGGAAAATAGACTTCTTCCTCTCTTTTTTTTCAGATGGAATGGAGTTAAATTCTAGAAAAAGTTTTGGATATTAGATTGGTGTATTGCAATGAAGTAGATTAAAATTTTACAGTTTTAATAAAGGAAAGATAAGGAAGGTTATGTTCCTTGGAATCCAAACTCATGCCATACTCCCTATGTATTCAAGAAAATTGTCACATGGAGGTAATTAATTTTTAGGATAATAGCATTTGCAGTCCATGACTTATATCATTTTTTCAATTAAGTCCTATAAGAAATTTTATTTACAATCAAATTCTATAAGTTTTAAAAAGTTTTTCTATTAGTTCTATGTGTTAGTCAAATCAATTTTTCATTAGTCAATTGTTAAAATCAAACTTATTTTTGACATTCCAGTCCTAAAATGTTAAAATCTTTTATATTAAAATAAAAATAATTTTATTTTTATTTATAATTTATTATATTATTTAATTTTCATAATAACAATATCAACTCATTAAAAATAATATCACAAAAACTAAAATTAAAAATATTTCATTCTTAAATTATTAGTTACACAAACAATGACAAATAACATTAACTACGTGTTTTTAATTTTTTAAAATAAATAATTTTAATTGATATATCATATTGTAATAATTTTTTTTTATTTAGATAAATTCAATTAGTTGTGTCAACATTATAACTTGTGTTACATTTCAAATAATTGTTGGATTCAATTATATTTGAATTAGATATTTTCAAAAAAAAAATTCTTCAAATTAAGCTATTTTATAAAAAAATATGTTCACTTAATTAATTGCTCACATATTTATTAAAAAAGAATCTATATTAAAGAAATATTTTCTTAAAAAATTGTCTATTTTAAATTCATTTGAGTTTAAAAATGATTTAAAATATAACACAAATTACAGTATTGACAAAATTCATTGAGTTTTATCCACATAAAAAAATTATTCGTTTTTAATATATTAATTAAATTATATATTTAAAAATAATTTAAAATATTTAACTAATTTTATTTAACATTGTTAATTAAACTAGTACTTTTTTTAAAAAAATATTATCTTTAATTTTTAATTTTTTGGTATTGTTTTAGTGATTTATATAGTTATTATGCAAGTTAAATAATAAAATAAATTAAAAATAATATTTTTTAAATTTTTTAGGATTGAAATGTAAAAGAAAAATTTAAGTTTAAGATTTGACTAATATAAAATTGATTTGACTAATGGGAAGACTTTTTAAAACTTATAAAACTTAATTGTAAAGAAAATTACTTATATGACTTAATTAAAGAAATAATATAAGTTATAAGACTAAGAATGTTGTTATCAGATTCCCTTTTAAAGGTAACCACAACTCTTTCTCTCTCCATTTAATTTTTTGAACTAGTTGACTAACTAAGATAGTTTGTTGTTTACCATGGTCATATAAGTGCACCATCGTAAACATACAATATGGTCATATAAGTGTACCATGATCATATAACATATGTACACATGTATGATTTATACAAGGGTGAATAACAAATTAAATTAACTATGAAGTACTTTGCTAATTTTGTATAGTGGTGAAACAATTTGCTTATTTTATTAGTGGTAATAATCATTATTATGAGGCAGAATTAGGTAGGATTGTAATTTTCAGATATTAATTTGTTTGGTGAAGAATGCAATTAACTTCATTATTTTAAATTTAAGGGATCATATAATTACTTTTCAATATTATCTAAGTTTTGTTTGTTGTTTCTTAACAAAATCGGAATGCTTAATGGAAATAATATGCACAATGTATAAGATTATGCTTTTGAAACTGTGTTTACAATCAAATTAAATACACATAACATACTATATAGTTAATATGGAACACATAAAATTAAAAATTTTAAAAAGGTGAAACTTAATTGTATCATAGTTTTTGTACACCATGTTCATATTTATAACTATATTTCACCAAGATTTGTATGTGGTATAATGTAGTGTTTGTGATTCCTATTAATTATACCAATTTTCAATCATATTAATAATTATTTATCATTTTTAAGATCAATAATCACTTGATTAATCCACTAAAATTATAGTCTTAATAGAGGTTATTAGATTGATGGTGATTTTGAATGCTAAGGGCTATTAAAGTAATGGTGAAATGTCGATAAAGGCCATTAGATTGAATGCAGATTTGTAAACCAAAAACTTTTTTGTGTGTTTCAATTTCCATAATGATGAATTGTACTAAAATAAAATGAAATGATAAAAAATAAAATTGTGACACTGTTTGAAGAAGCTAATATATTATACCACAGTAGAATAAACATTATAAAAAAAACTATGGTCATGAAACATTAAATGTAGTCAATAAACATTCAAATTTCACCAAAGTTACATATCACGTTTCATTTTCTGAGTCATCAGAACTTATAAACTTTAAAGAACCTCATAATTGCAATGATGGAGATAGTCATGGTTTTATTTCTCCATGAGGTGGAGACCCATAGCATATCTCATCTCTAGTAGCATGGAAAGTAGCATTAAAGTCAATGAGTGTTTATGTCCTTATCACAAAAAAAATTTGAACATTGTTGTTAATATTGTGGTAGTTAAATATTTCAACAAGTTTATCCTTTAGTATTTTTTGGTTCACAACAGGTGTTGGTACCCACTTGTACTTGTCATAAATAGTACAACCTACCATATGTCACTCTTAACATAATTATATCTCTTAGTGGTGCGCTTAATTGACTTAAGCATTAATTAGGTATCCTCTGATGTTATATGAAAAGAGATGATGAAATGTTATGTTAATCTACCCATTCATATTGATAAATAAATATAATGTTAAAAATGATTACAATAACTAACTCACTATTATTGTCATATTTTAAATATAACACTTGTCTCAAACTATCAAGTATGCTATTGATTTGTCTAATATTTTATATTTTAGATACCAAGTCATTATTGAAAGAACATAAGACTTCTTTTCATTTTTTAGAGCAATATGCAATGGAGTAAAATTATGGAAAAGATTTGAATATATGTGAAAATAAGTTGCTTAAAATAACATAACTTTTTTTATAGGGAAGGGAAAACCAAAGTTAATTATGACCCCTTGGAATTCAAATTTATGGAAAAGTAAATCCTAATTGGAAATGTTAATTACACCATTTGGGTCATAATTACTAGAAGTGACACTTGATCATTTAAATGACAATTGGTTACCATGGTAATTTAATAGTTGGTAGTGAATCTTTAAAGGAGCCTTTGATGTCAAACTCATGGATTGTAATTCCTAAGTACGGTGAATATACCATAGTCATGTAAGTGCATTGTGGTCAACATATGATATTGTCATGTAAGTATATTGTGGTCAACATATGATATGGTCACATAAGTGTACTAATATATGTGCAAATGTATGATTTATATAAGGATTAACATTTTAACAAATCAATTTAATTTGTTTGTTTAGAATATTTTACTATAATTTTAAAATTTATTATTTGGTTGCTTTTTTATGTTTAAGAAATGGTCAAATAAGAATACCAATATATGTGCTAATGCATCATTTTTTACAGGAATGAACATTTTAACAAATCAAATTTATTTGTTACCCACAAAGGAAAATTAATTTATTTGTTTAGAACATTTTATTATAATTTAAAATTTTATTAGTTGGTTACTTTTTATGTTTTAAGAACATATTAACATGAATTATGTGATACAAAATATTTTTTTTATGCATTTGTGTATTTATATTAATAAATATTAATCAACACATTACAAATTAAATTAGATTAGTATGTTATATTATTAGTATGACTTAAAATATCCTCAATCATTATAATGAGAATTTGAGACATGCATACAACGTCTATAAAATGTCAAAAAAGTCATTAATAACAATCACATATGAAGATAAAATGTTGCAACATGCATCGCTCTAGCAATGTCACAAATGGGGCTGAACACGGGTGTTGACATGTGTTTTGCATTATTATTTATGTTCTTTATTTTGTTTGTTGGTTAGTTTTTGTGTTTTAATTAAGTAAATATTGTTAGTTTTGAATTTTATTTTTCTTTTATGTGCTTTTGGTTGTGAGGTACTTTTGGAGGAAGAATTGGGATTGGTTTGGAATTCCTTAAAGTTTAATTGAGCATTATCTTGTTGGGACAAAGGTTTAGCAAGAAAATTCATATTTTTTGGGACTAAAGAGTAGGTTGCAATCGCAACTAAGGTTGTGATCGCAGTTGAGAGATGCTGGAATTTAACACTGCTAGTCATATTGCAGTTGTAGCCGAAGATGCTATTTTAGGGCTGTTGCAATCACATCCTTGCTGTGGTCATAGTCCCCTGATGACTTTATTTTAATGACGTGACATTAACTTGTTTTGAAGGACAACACACCACTCTTTATGATGCTTTAAATACATCATATTGGGGTTGATTTTAAGGGTAGAAAGTGATTGGAAAAGCTCAAGAAAATTGAGAGAAACACAAAAAGATAAAGAGTTAAAGATTAAAGACCTAAAATAATTCTAATTTTTCTTCTCTTCTCTCTTCTTTATTTCTTGTAATTTTCATAGGATATTTTTATGGTTGTGTTGAATATTTTTACAATATGTTAGGCTAAATTTATTTAGGTTAGGGATTGATAATTTAAACATGATTTAGTTTTTCTTTATTTAATGAATTTTATTAGTTCTTTCTTGCAAACTATGTTTATTTTTCTTTTTATATGTGATGCTTGATCACCATTAGCATAATTAAAATTGAGGTTTTAGGTTGAGAGATCAAACCTTAGTGGATCTATAAACATAGGTTCAAATTGCTTATACATAGAGATATTATAGGTGATTTAATTCTAAATCGGGAGAGATTAAATAGTTCATGATTTGATTTAAGGGAATGAGTTTGCAATGAGAGTTGGAGCTTGTTGTTCTTAATTGAAAATTACGAATTAAATGTGATTAATACTTGGGAGAGATTAGTCATAAATTTAGAAAGCTCAGGATTTGCAAGATTAATAAATTCATTAAGTAAAGTTAACTAAGGATTGTGAAGAAAATCAATTCCTAACCATTGCATTTATTGATAGTTTGTTCTTTAGATTAGAAAGCTATTTTTATTTTACAATTACATTATTTTGCTTAGTTAAATTTGATTCCAACATTTTGTATTCAAAAGCCTTAAACAATGGAAAATTTGGTTAATGGGTGATTACAACTAGTCTCCGAGAAAATTAATTTTTACTATTTGTCTGACATCGTGCGCTTGCAATTTTTCACAAACAACGGGATGAAGAAAATATAAAATTGAACCAAAATTTTAAACCAAAAGACATTAAAATTGTACCAAACCAAATAATTTTAATCTTGAATCGAATTGAACTGAATTTTATGGCTAATTTGGTATGGTATTTGATATTTACAAAAAAACCAAACTGAGAACTATACCAAATCGAAAACTGAATATAGTATCGAATATTAATTTAATAAGTAATACATAGATATTAATAAATAGCAACAAGTAGTAACTTAATTGTATACTTTTAATTATATTGTCAAGTAATAAGCATATGTACAATAATATATGATAAAAATTAATATGTTTTGTGATTAAAATATAATAAATATTGTTAACAAAATATAATTATTAATTTTATTATTATTAATATTATTATCATTGTTACTACTACTACTACTGCTACTACTACTACTCTTGCTACTACTACTATTACTACGACTATCATTATTATTATTCAATTAACAAGTAAAAATATGAAATGTCTATTATATTACAATTTGAACTTAAAACAAAAAAAAATAAAAAATTCACATTACATAGTTTCAAATAATTCAATTAACAAATATAAATGTAGAATGTCCATTATAACACATTTTAAACTTAAAATATGAGAAATTAGAAAATTATTATTATTATTATTAACAAGAAGTAAAAATGTGGAATTCTCATTATGTTTCAATTTAAACTAAAAATATGTAAATAAGAAAATTAAAATTGTATAATTTTTAAGTAAAATAAGTTGTTATTATCATATTTGATAACTTATTAGTTATTATTTTTAGTAAGTAATCTAATCTTAATGATGTTATTTAAAATTAATGAGCTAAATAATATTATTATATTTAATAACTTATTAATTATCTTACGGATGTTATTTAAAATTGATGAGCTAAATAATATCATTATAATTATTATTTTGCTACATAATAATATATAGACATATATTATAAATAACCAAAATGACATTGTTTTGCCCAATATTACGTCGTTTTAATTAAAGTAAATAGTGATCTTACAAATAAAAATAAGAGAAGATATATTATTTTTATTATTTAAAATATATTGCTATTATTAGTTTAGTAATTATTATTATTATTATTATTATTATTATTATTATTATTAAATCTTATTGATATTATATAAAAGTAATGAGATATGTCATGACCCAAAACCAGGGGTCATAACCGGATCATGACCGGCGCTAGGAAATGAGAATATACATGAATCTGTAACTAGTAGCAAGCTTAAAATATAACATTCATACCAACATAATAAAAAATATACCCTAGAATTAAAAACCTTTTAAAACTTAAAGAATCATCCATATATATAACATTATGATAGAATATTTAAACATACAACCCAAGTACGTTACCTCACTACTAAAGTTTATACAAAACACACTACTATAAGAACGTTCTACTACTACAGTAGTTAAGAAGTACAAATAAAGGTTAGATTAAAATTTACATAAGTCAATTGGCAAAGAGAACTACTATGGGAGGCTTGTAGAGAGAAATCCTGAAAAAAATAATTAAGATAAATCAGACCTCAATGAGTGAATTATCATTATGTATATGCATGCAACTTAAGGGTATAAGCACTCAAGCATCATAATAATGTTTATCTTAAATTTACATTTATTTAATTTGTACACACATTACATGCAAATGCTCAACTACATTACCATAACAATATAATTAGACACAAACAGAGGATCAGAGCAGAACCTTAAGATTTCCTATGACTTTAAACACTATGCTTCATTGGCCATTAGGCTTTCTTGTGTCTAAATAATATTTCTCTCGTTCAATTGGGTAGTGGATCAGCCGCAAGACATTGAAAAGTCAACTGAGCTGTCACAGTCATGCTACCCGGCATGATTGGCCTCGAGACCCTAATAGGTCAACCGAGCTACTGCAACCATACCCCTTTATCTAAAAATCTCAATAAATGAAGTTAACAATATATCCATATCAAATAAAAAATTTGTATCCTACCCATCTAACATATTGGTGCGCATATAGCCCTAGTATAGCTCATTAGGTAGCATGTTCCACTATTATCCTCAAAAAACATCACATCAAAATCACAAAACCATATCAATATATATAAACAACATCCAAACCAAATATATAACATTCACGCTTATACACTCACTAGTATTTATATCATTTATATATGTAGTAGTAACATCACAATAACCATGAAGCAATTAAAGGTCTAATGCAACATAATATATTCATTCATTGTAACATCAAAATATGGATGTTGGGTAAGAATTTCTCTATAAAATGTAAACATATAATAATAACTCATAGGTGGAATGCGCACCTTGACACTGACTTGACTAGTCTTGCCTTGAAGGCTTAGCTTTTGGTGTGGCTATAGGGAAAGAAAAAATATAAATATAAATATATAAAAGATAAATGGGGTTAAAAATCCTAACCTTATACATTATAGATTTATAAGGAAAAGACTTAATCTAAGACACAATTCTAATTAAACTCAATAATTAGCACATACTAATGTCAAGTTTCACGAGAAATCTACAAAAAATTTGGCAGAATCTCCTCTGTAAATAGGATATCTCTTACTAAAAATAGAGTCATTCCTACATAAAACAACAATTCTATAATTCCATAACCCAATAACTCGAGTTGGGTTGTCGAACTACACTTTATGTCCAACCGAGAACCAATACAGTTATACACATATAAACAATATAATTTTATCAAACCTACTAACATATCAAAGAATTTAATTAAGTTACTAAAATTTAATACATTTAAATAATTACAATATAAAGAAAATTCATTTTCAAATCATTAATAAAATTCTCATTTAACGTAACTAAAATCAAGAATATAAAACAATTAAAGTTATAAAACTTCCTTTAAACTTTCATAATAAAAATTATTGTTTAATATAAATAAACTATTTAGATAATTCAATTATATAATAAAATTGTTAAAGAACTCATTTAAGCTTTTTTAAAATAATAAAGAAATTCATCATTGCAATTTACCTATAAAAATTATTTTCATAATTTTATTATTTAAAATCAGTCTTAAACATATTGAATAACTATAAATTTAATTAAAACTAAATAAATAATAAAATATAACTTTTCCTCTAAAAAATATATTTAAACATAATTTCTTTAAAAAATTATATCTTCCAAAATTCCAATAAATTCAGAAAATTATGAAAAAAATATACCAATGGAAAATTCTTGATTCCAATTTCATTTCTCATAACTACCACAAATCTTAATTCCTACATAATTTAAAGAAATTGGCCAAAAAGTCTAAAATTGTTTTACCTTAAATTGAGGTGGCTACCAATGTATATTGGACAAGTTGACAAAGGAGAAACATTACCTAGAGGAAGATGAATGCAACGGTACTAGTAATGACAACTGGTGGCTTTAGAGGAGGCGACGACACCTCTTTCTTTGCTCGGTTCATCGAAAAAATGAATGAGGAAGAAGGAGAAAATGTGGCCGGTCGGAATGAGAGGCTACTGGTGGCGTTCGGAGCTACTGACAACCGGTAGTAGTGGCTAGAACGCAAAGGTGGTGGATTGTCATGACACAAAACAGGGGCCATGGCCGGCGCTAGGAAACGAGAATTCTTTCGAATCCGGAACCCGTAGCAAGCTTAAAAAAAATATAAAACATGCAATACTAATAATAACAACATAATTAAATAAAATATTATGCAGCGGAATAAAATCATAAATATCAAAATAATATTTTCACCAAATGAAATTAAATCAATATCCTCATCTCATATATAAATAACTCTTTAATACAAATCCAGTTCAAATATTTAAACTACATATCTCATACAAATATAATACAATAATCTCACAATCGACCATAACTACTGTAGTGTCTAGATTATAAAATAGAACTCAGATAAGCAGTTTACATAATGAAGCTGAGGCGAAAGAAATCCGGTGAATGGGTATGCTACTGAGGTCTGAAGACGATGACTTTCTAGAAAAATAGTCAACGGAGGGGAGTTAGACCTCACTGAGTGAATTACTATAATATATATACATGCATACTAGATGACAATGCACACAGTCAAAAGTATATATAATACGTAACTATACAAGCAAATACACACAGATGCAATAAAATCATTTTATATATTTTTATTAAAAATTACAGTTTATGAAGGATCAAATAGAACCCTAGAATATTGCAACGTCAAAACAGTGTTAAACAACACTCTAGCCATACAAGCTCACTTATTCCAAATATAATCACTTGTTCCATTTGGACAGTAGACTAACCCCGAGACACTAAGTCAACCGAGCTCCAGCAGTCTGACTGTCAGTGTGATTGGCCCTGAGACACTTGGTCAACCGAGCTCCAGCAATCACACTCCTAAATCATATCTCACACATCAAATAATCAAATCCAATCAATATCCACAAATGGTTAGTAATATAGCCTAAATGCTATCAGCGTACCGATACGTACTCGGTCCTAGTGCCGCCCACTAGGTAGCACGTTCTATTAATATCCTTCATTATTAAATATAAAACATACATTCATAAATAAATGATGCATGTATTTAAATAAAATAGCAACATAAACCATATATATATACTAGAAATATACCAAAAGTAAACCAGGTATATTTTGAGTATATATATGTCAAATAAATCCAACTAAATTACAAAATAAACTAGAAATATATTCAAAAACATTTTAAACATAATTCATTAATAAAACATGCATATAGTTTAAAATATACCAAAAATAAACCAAAAGTAAACTAAAAATAAACTTAAGTACTAATTAAACCATTATGCATATTTAATCAAAATAAAACATATATTTATAAAATCATGCACCCTAGAGCATATATATATATATATAATAGCAACTCATAAATTATTACGCTTCACGAGATGGGTCCGATGGGCCTGGTCCATTAGGCCTCGGTCTCGGCACAACTAAACAAACAGATAACGATAGGAATCAGAATAAAACTAACATAAGTTCTAAAGACTCGACCTAGATTACTAGACACAAAATTAAATCAGAACTCGATCGGACATCACGTTTTACGAGAATTCTACCAAAAATCTGGCAGAACCTCCCCTGTAAAATAGACATCTCTCTACTCAAAGAGTAGAGTCGGCCCTGCAAAGAAACACACTTCGAAAATAACACAGAATTCTCAATCAAAATCCCTCGGTCGGACTCCAAACTACAAATCACCGACCGAGGTCCACAATTCATAGAATATTTATAAAATACCGAAAATGCCCTTATATAATAAAAATACATTTTATAAGTAGAAACTACGTAATTAACCCTAAAACACAGTAAAAACCGATAAAAACTCATTTTATTAGAAAAAATTGTATATTATACTTATAATTGAAAATAATTTACGAAAAATAGTTTTAATTAGTTAAAAATACTAAATAATTTGTAGAAATCATTTTTATGCCCTAAATAACTATTAAAACCAATTTAATTACATTTTAGCCAATTTAATGTAAAATTACCAAAATACCCATATATATATAAATATACTAAAATTAATCCAAAAATTCACCAAAAATAATATAATTGCACAAAATTAATTTTCTCAACATATATTTCAATAATATCAATAAATATACTCAATTAACCAATAAATTTCAAATAAACACATAATTAACCCTATTTTCTCAAAATTACATAAACTAAATAAATTCAAAATAAATACATAAAAATTCACAAAAATTAAAAATAAATTTCTATAATTCATTTCAACACCTATAATTACCATAAAACACAATTTCATAATTTAATTAATTAATTTTCGAAAATTAGAAAATATTAATAAAATAATAAAAAATACCCAAAAATCAAAATAAATTCCAAAAGTTCTACAAAAATTCACATAGGTAGATTGAGCTAAGGGGAGCAACATTTGTTAAGGTACTTTTCATAAATCACAAGGGAAAAGCTGAAAAAAATTTTGGAATGTCAAAATGGCCGAAATTGAAAAATTGACAAAAATATTACCAAATCAAGTTTTAAGCTTAAAGGAAGCTTAGAACCGTCTTCTATGGTCTCTAAGGAGTTCAAAAGCACCGGAATGATGGGTTTTGGTGGCCAAAAACGCTGTGATTGACGGTAGGACAGAGTTTCAATTTTTCGTCAATAACAGAGGGAAACGGCGTCGGAGAAGAGAAGAAAAGGTGGCGGAGCTGCTAGCTGGGAAGGGCGGAGCTCAAGGTGGCACACCGACGGTCTGAAAATGAGATGGCAGGCGGTGGTGATGGTGGCAGTCGATCGGGATGCAGGGGAGAGGGATAATGGCACAATCTGTAAATTGATAAACTTTTATAATTTTTGTGTGTGTATATATATATATATATATATATATATATATATATATATATATATATATTAATAACTATAATAATTTATATTAAAATATATTAATATAATACTTAGAAAAATCACACACCACATGTTTAAAATACACAATATATATACATATACACATGTAATTAAATAACAACTATATAATATACACATATATAATTAAAATCATTACTAAACCCTAAAATAATTAAATATAAGAATGTATATATATATGTATTTTAATATGACAATTAAAATAATGCATGGATTCATGCAAATTCGTAAATTTATTTAAAATAATTAATATTAAATTATTTACGTGTCAATTTCCCCGAAAATACAATTCCTAGAAAAATTTTACGTAAATACCTTAAAATAATATAAAATAATTAAAAATTAGTTTTAATTAAATAACAAACTCATAAAATATCATAATTATATAAAAAATTATTAACACTGCATATCCCGATGCAGTATAAAAATATTTAAAAACTCGGGATATTACAGTCTTCTCCCCTTACAAGAATTCATCCTCGAATTCCAGATAGAAAATTACAAGATCAAAAAGGGAAGAGATACGGGTAAGAAGCTCGCATCTCAGCTTCAGTCTCCCACGTATGCTCCTCAACTCTGTTGCTACGCCACAGAACCTCAATATTGTTATTTCTCTACAAGACTTTAACCATAGGAATTTGTTTAGAACACAACTGACGAACTTGATAATCGATAATTACAATTGGTTCCCCCTCATAAGTTAAATATTAATTCACTTCCACACTATGGGGTTGCAAAATATATGAAGGGTCCAACATTTATTTTCTAAGCATCAAAACGTGAAACATTGGATGCATTTGAGACAAACTTGGAGGTAAAGTCAACTAATAGATAACCATACCAACTCTCTTTAGAATCTCGAAAGGCCTTATATATCCTGGTGCTAATTTTCCTTTCTTGCCAAATCTCATAACACCCTCATTGTTGATACCTTCAAGAACACATAATCCTTAACTTGGAATTCCACATCCTTTCATTTCAGGTCTGCATAGCTTTTCTGCCTACTAGATGACATTTCCAATCTTCTTCTTATCAAAGCAACCTTCTCAAACTTATCCTTAATATTTTTCAGTCCAGTTAGCTCTCTTTCTCCAACTTCATTCAAACACAAAAGGGACCTACACTTTCTCCCGTATAAAGCTTCATAAGGTGCCATCTCAATACTATTGTGATAACTATTATTATAAGAAAATTCTACTAATGGCAAATGGTCATCCCAACTATTTCCAAGATCCATTACACATATTCTCAACATATCCTTAACTATTTGGATTGTTCTCTCTGATTGATCATCCGTTTGAGGATGAAAAATAGTGCTAAAATCAAGTCTGGTACCCAATGCTTCCTATAATTTCTTCCAAAACCATAAGGTAAACACCAAAATTCTATTAGAAATAATAGAAACAAGCACCCCATGAAGACACATAACATGTTTGATGTATAATATAGCCAATTTGGCCACTATATGAGTAACTTAACTAGCAGAAAGTGGGATGGTTTTGTTAGCCTATCCACTATCATCCAAATACTATCATATTCATCCTTTGAACGAGGTAACCTTGTTATAAAATCCATGTGATTCTCTCCCATTTCTACTCAGGAATCGAAAGAGGTTGAATTTTTCTTAAAGGTTTATAGTGCTCTGCTTTCACTTGTTGACATGTCAAACACTTGGAAACAAATTTTGCTACATCTTTCTTCATTCCGTGGCGCTAATAAATATCTTGTATATTATGGTACATCTTGGTAGAACCAGGATGTACACTGTAAGCTACATAATGAGCTTCCTCCAAGATCTCTTCTCTCAAATTGTCCACATTAAGAACACACAATCTTCTGCTAATCCACATAACACCTTCACTATCAAGGTTAAAATCAGTAAACTTCCCTTCACAAACTTTCTCCATAAGCTCTAACAAATCAGAATCTTGACTTTGATCTGCCTTGATCCTATCCCTCAATTTCTATCTAACTCTGAACTTGTCTATCAATCTCCCTAACTTAAGTATCTTCATCCTCAACCTTAGGTATATTAACTTGTGCATTTATTAGATCAAAGGCCTCCTTTCCACACTAATGTGAGTGAGACTACCTGAAGACTTCCTACTCAAAGCATCTGCCACTATATTAGCTATGCTTGGGTGGTACAAAATGTCATAATCATAGTCTTTTAGAAGTACCAACCATCTTTTTTATCTCAAATTCATATCTCTCTACTGAAAAATATATTTCAAACTCTTATAGTTAGTGAAAATCTCATAAGTCACTCTATACATATAATGTCTCTAAATCTTGAGAGCAAAGATAATAACGACCATCTCTAGGTCATAAGTAGGATAGTTGTACTCGTGCTTTTTCAATTGTCTAGAAGTATAGGCTACTACTCTACCATTCTCCATCAATATGCAACCTAGGCCAACTCTAGAAGCATCATAATACACAGTAAACTTGTCTACTCCATTAGGCAATGTCAACACTATTGCTATAGTCAACTTTTCCTTTAGTAGTTGAAATCTATTCTCACATGTTTTTTACTATACAAACTTTATATTCTTTTGAGTTAGACAGGTTATAGGTGATGTAATCCTCGAGAATCCTGAACAGACCTCCTATAATACCCTGTTAAACCTAAGAAACTCCAAATCTTCGTAACTAATGTCGATGTAGGCCATTCAGACACTGCTTTATTCTTTTATGGATTTACTTGAATACCATCCTTAGACACTACATGCCCTAGGAAGGTTACACTTCCAAGCCAAAAATCACACTTAGAGAACCTAGCATAAAGTTGATGTTGCCTTAATGTCTATAACACTGTCCTCAAATGATACACATGCTCTTTGAATACACCAATATGTCATCAATGAATACTATCATAAACTGATCCAAAAATAGTCTAAACACTTTATTCATCAAGTCCATAAAAGCATCTGGTGCATTGGTTAATCCAAAACACATAATAACAAACTCTTAATGGCCATATCTTGTACGAAACACCATTTTAAGAATGTCTACTTCTCTGATCTACAACTGGTGATAACCCGATCTCAAATCAATCTTAAAAAATAACTATACACCCTGAAGCTGATCAAATAAATCATCTATCCTCAGAAGTGGATACTTGTTCTTAACAGTCACCTTATTCAATTCTCTGTAGTCAATACACAATTTGAGTGTACCATCATTCTTCTTTATGAACAACACTAGTGCACCCAAGGAGAAGAGTTGGGTCTAATGAAACCCTTATCCAATAACTCTTGCAACTACTCCTTTAACTTTGTTAACTTTGCAAAAGCCATCCTATAAGGTGGCATAGAGATAGGAGCTATGCTAGAACCATATCAATGCAAAATTTTATCTCTCTATGGGGTAGTAAACTCAACAATTTATCAGGAAAGACATCAAGAAACTCACAAGCTATAGGAACATCTAAAATTAAATTTTGTTTGTAGCTGTGTCCCTAACCAAAGAAAAATATCCTTAACACCCCTTTCTAAGTATCTTTCTTACCATAATGGCAGAGATAAGATTCTGAGGTACAAAACTCTTATCACCCAAGAACTTGAATTCTTCCTAACCAGGAATTCTGAAAATCACCACTTTGCTATGATAATCCAAAGTGGCATAATGCTAAGACAACCAATCCATTCCCAATATTACATCAAAGTCAATCATATTAAGCAACACCAAATCTATTGGCAACTCTTTGCCCTCTACTAACATAGGACACTTAAGAAAAATAACATCGGTGTCTAATGGATCACTCAAAGGTGTGGCAATTGATAAAGGAATCGTCATCCTCATAGCTTACTGACCTAACTTCAAAGCAAATATAGGAGATACAAAAGAATGGGTAGCACCTGAATCAATTAAAACTCTAGCCTTAAGGTAATATATTGGAAGTGTACATGCTATAACTACATTGGATGCTTGAGCATCCTACTAAGTGAGGTTGAAAACTTGAGCCTGTCCTCTACCTCTTTGCTGACTGGTAGAAGCCTGCCCAAAACCTTTACCACTACCTCTACATCCTCTACCTCGCCCTTGCTAGCCTACAAATTGAGAAGTACCTTAATATTGGATTGGTGGTGGATGAAACTGTGCTTAGGCTACATTGGCTATAGAAGACTGAGGAAATTGTTGATGAAAACCCTAATGAGGACATGATCTAGCATAATGTCTGGTCTAGCCACATCTGAAGCATGCTCTTAGAGTCACATAACATGGTCTCGATGGACTCTGCCTTAAGTTTGACAAATAGTAGTTACATATCTCACACTACCATACCCCGAACTATGATAGCTACTACTAATAGTGGCACTTTAACCAAATTTGGTAAGTCTATGGGCCTCACTATGACCATGTCTACTACTCTTGTGGACCTTATATAGAGGTCTCTGGCCTTATTGAAAAGGTCCTCTAGGCTGACTACTAGTGCCCATTTGAAATACTATGTACTGTGCACTCTGAAATTCTCCTACTCTAGCACCTCTAGTATGATAATAATTGGGTATAACTCCTTACCTAATGAGCCTCTACTCAATCTCCCTAGCTAACTCCATAATTGTCCTAGAGTTAAGCTTGTTGTAGGCATCCCGACAAAAGCAGTCCCCAAACTAGTTGCATAGGTAGTGATGGCAAAGTATTGATCCCTCATCATATCCTCAGTATAGTAGACAGTCTGAAAAACTCCCTCGTATACTCCTCCACTGATCAAATCACCTTTGGATTAATTAGTCAATCGAAGTCTGTAGCTCATCCTCATTGGCTATAGACAAAACTGTCTCATAAATCTCTCTTTGAACTAGGGCCAAGTAAGAGTAGTCATGTGGGGCTAAATCACTTGAATGAACCAATCCAATGTTGCCCTCTCAACAAATAACTCCATAATGAGCATCCTCTAATACTTAGTATACATTGTTTGAGTCCTCAACTCAATAGCATGAAGAAATCCAGTGGATCTAAAGTCCCATCATAAGATATCGTGCCAACTATAGCATAATATATTATTGCCTTTGGGTCTAACATATTTTAAGCTCTTTGCTAAAATACAGGTTGCATAAGTGATGCCACTTGAGGTATAGCTTGCTGCACTCTGTTGAACTCTTGGTGCATAGGTAGCATCATGAAAACCCTGAGCCACAGGCTCTTTATCCTATTGTTCTTACTATCTACGATGACCATCGGCCCCTCTAAAGTCTACCCCTACCCTTATGCCTAGCCAGCTGCATAGGGGGCAGAGCTTTATCTTAATAAGACTCTTCGTCATTAGCCTCATCGGTGGGTAGAGCGGCTTGCACTCTCCTCATACTAAAAGAAAGGAAATAAAAACACACAGTTTAGGTAACAAACAAATATCCTAATGGTTATATGGAAATCTAAAAGCAAGGAAGACTTTTCAAGGGACATAGTCAAACCTAATTGTTGCATTAGTTTCAAAGAGAACTCAAACTCCTACCAACCTAGGTCAAACAATACTAACCAGCTCTGATACCAACTTTATCATGACCTATACGTAGGGGTCATGACTGGCGCTAGGGAATAGGAACTCATATGAATCTAGAACCCATAGTAAGCCTAAACATAACATTAATACTAATATAATCACAAGTATACCCTTTAATTAAAAAACCTTTAAAAACTTAGAGAATCATCCATATGTATATAACATCATGATAGAATACTTAAACATACAACCTAAGGATGTTACCTCACTGCTAAAGTTTATATATAACACATTGCTACAAGAATGTATTACTACTACAACAACAAAAAAGTATAAAGAAAGGTTAGATTAAGATTTACACAAGTCAACTAGCGAAGAGGACAACTATGGGAGGCCTGTAGAGAGAAATCCTAAAAAAAATAATTGAGGAGAATCAAACCTTACTAAGTGAATTATTATTATGTATATGCATGCAACCTAAGGGTAAAAGCACTTAATTATCATAATAATTTTTATCTTAATTTAAATTTATTAAATTTGTACACACATTCCATACAAATGCTCAAGTACATTATCATACCAATATAACTATACACAAATGAAGGATCGAAGTATACCCTAAGATTTTTTGTGACCTCAAACATTATGCTTCATTGGCCATTCGGCTTTCTTAAGTCCAAATAATATTTCTCTTTTCTAATTAGGTAGTGGACCAGCCCTGAGACCTTGAAAGGTCAACTAAGCTGTCACAGTCACTCTACCAGCATGACTAGCCTTAAGACCTTAATAGGTCAACCAAGCTGCTACAAAGCCTACCCCTCTCTATCTAAAAATCTCAATAATTCAAGTTAACCATATATTCATATCAAATAAAAACATTTTATCCTATCCATCTAACGTATTGGTGCACACACAGTCTTAGTGTAGCCCACTAGGTAACATGTTCTACTACTATCCTCCAAAAATATCACATCAAAATAACAAAACCATATCAATATATATAAATAGCATCCAAACCAAATATATCAATATTCACACTTATACACTCACTAGTATTTATATCATTATATATATAGTAGTAACATCACAATAATCACGAAGCAATTAAAGGTCTAATGCAACATAACATATTCATTCATAGTAACATCAAAATATTGATGCTACGTAAGAATTTCTCTATGAAATGCATACATATAATAATAACTCATCAGGGAACGTGCTCCTTGACGCTGACTCAACTAGTCTTGTCGTGAAGTCCTAGCTCTTAATATGGCTATAGGGAAAGAAAAAATATAAAAGATAAATGGGGTTAAAAATCCTAACCTTATACATTCTAGATTTCTAGGAAAATACTCAATCTAAAAATATAATTCTAATTAAACTTAATAATTAGTATGTACTGATGTTACATTTCATGAGAAACCTACAAAAAAATTTGGCATAATCTCCCTTGTAAAATAAAAATGAAGAAAGAAAATATATTTGAATTAACTTGAATAATTTGAATTCACTGGTGAACTTGAGAAAGAAAACATTAGTATGTTTAGGTGTTAAAGGTTATGAAAAAATTAAGCAAAAGAAGAATGAAGTTGATCTACTTGTGAATTAGGTTGAAATTTAACTTTCCTTTTGTAGTTGCAAATTTAAGTGGATATTTGATATGGCTATAAGCTTATGTGGCTTGGTGACATGGAGTGTATAAGGTGATGTGTAAGATGAGATATGAATGTTACAAATAGTATTTTGGTTAGATCAACTAGCTTTATATGAGTTAACATATATAAATTAAGGAAGATATACTAAAAATTTGAGTTAGGTTGTTAAAGGATTTAAAAACATTAAGCAAATAAAGGATCAAGTTAATTTATTTATGGATAAGGTTCAATCCTACTTTCTCTATAATTTAGTTGCAAATTTAATCAAAATCTGATATGACTATAAGCTCAAGTGGTTTTTATGATATGGAGTATATAAGGTAATTTGTAAGGTGTGAAGGGTAGAAACAACATTTATGCCAAATCGACTAGTTCTCATTGAGCTTACACACTAGAACTATCAAGGATATAGTTAAAATTTAAGTTAGGTTGTTAAAAATGTGAAAAAAATTAAGCAATGAAGGATGAAGTCAATCAACTTTTGGATTATGTTGAAACCTAATTTTTCTTTTATTTAATTGCAAATCTAAGTGGAAATATGATGTAGCTATAACTTTAAGTGGCTTTGTGATGTGGAGTATATATGATAATATGTAATGTGAGATATGAAGGGTAAAATAACATTCATGCCACATTAAATGAGTTATGTTTGAATCAATAGACTAGAAGTAATGAATATATAGTTAAAACTTACTCAAATAGAATCAAACTAACAGGGATATAATTAAAATTTAAGTTCTAACTTTAGGCTATTTTGAAATGGAAAATTTAGTGCAACAAAAAGATAAGAAATTATTAGTTCCATTTGAGTCAACAAACTAAAACTAACAAACTAAAAAATTTAGTGCAATAAAAGAAATTAAAAAATAGGGGGATGTAGTTAAAATTTCAATTAAGCTATTAAAAAAAGTGAAAAAATATAGGCAAATAAACTATGAAGTTAATATGCTTATGCATTAGGTTGAAACCTTTGTTTTAGTTGCAAATTTAAGTGAAATTTGATGTAGTTATAAACTTTAAATGGCTTTGTAATATAAAAGATATAAGAAGATGTGTAAGGTGATATGTGAATGGTAGAAATAGTATTTATGCAACTATGTTTGAGTTAACATACTAGAACTAATGAGGATATAGTTAAATTTACTCAGACAAACTAGAACCAATAGAGATTTAATTAATTTTAAGTGGCTTGTGACATGAATTATATAAGATGATGTGTAGGTTGAGATGTGAAGGGTAGAAACAATATTTATGCTCCATCAATTAAATCTTTTTGAGTTAATAGATTAGAACTAATAGGGATATAGTTAAAATTTACTCAAATAGACTGGCGCTAATGGAGATATAGTTAAAATTTACTCAAATAGACTAAAACATAATAGAATTGTAATTAAATTTAAGTTCTAACTTCAAGCTATTTTAAACTGAAAAATTTAGTGTAACAAAAAAAAGAGAAAATATTATAGTTTTATTTGAATTTAATGCAACAAAAGAAATGAGAAAATAAATTTATGCAACAAAAGAAATGAGAAAATAAATTTTATATTCTAGCTTGAAGCTATTTTGAATTGGAAAATTTAGTGTAACAAAAATTGGAAATTTTAGTGCAATAAAAGAAATGAGAAAAAACAATACAGTTGTGCTATAAGAAAATATGTGGTTGTTAGGGTTCGAGCCAAAGTATCCATGACCATAACATGGAATTATTACCACTAAACTACAACCATTGATTGTTACATAAATGTTTTTATAATATATGTAATGGTATTATTAGGATGGTTACTAAATTCTATGTAGTTTCATAGAATAGTTGCTAAATTTTATCTATTTTTAGGCTTATATTATTTTTTGTAAATTTTTATATTTTTTCATTCAGATATAATTTTTATTTATAATTATCTAAAAATAATAAAAGTTTAGTAAAAAAATTTTGCTAGATTATGCCTTAATCATGCAAATGGTTAATGAAATAACAATAAATAGAAAAACAACCACAATTAACAAACTAACCTCTAACATGAACTCATTCAATATCAGAGAAAAGGTACATGTATATCCCATTGTTGCTCCAAGAAATCAATACTACTTTTGCAAAAAGAGCACCTAAACAATAAGAAATCTAGCTTTTAATTTGTAATAAGAATTTGTACAAACTCATTGTGGGAAAATCTAACTTTTTTGCAATTTTGAACAAACCTTAACTTAATTGAACATTGAATTAAACTATTGAAAGAAATTATAGAAACCAACTACATTACTAGTGGCTATAAGTTCTTATATGTAATATGTGATTTCAATATTTTTTGGGCAAATAAACCAAACCAAATCAAACCAAACACAAATCAAACACAAATTTAGAAAACCAAAACTTCCCATTGAAAGGAGAATTATAATAAAGAATTAATAATCGAAAGAGAAAGGACCAATGCTTAGGCTAGTCCAAAGATCGAGGATGATTGTGCCCATAGCAATGCCCTTATATCGCTGATGAGGATAATGAAATTGGTGTTGTAACATTGGCTATCACTTTCTAAAGATCAAACTATGCAAAATTGCTAAGGACAAAGAAATTAAAACCCTAGAATTCATAAAAATTGGAAAGGTAAGGCAATTGTTGATACATAACAACAAAGCTTAATCCTACTTTAGTTCAATTAAAATAGCACAATAGCTAGTTGAGAAATGCTAATTTGGGTATATGGGAATAAAATATGTGTCTGTAAACCAATAGTCAACTGAACATTATATATATATATATATGTGTGTGTGGTGTGTGTGTGTGTGTGTGTGTGTGTGTATGATCTGATTAAGAGGACAGGGGTAAAAAAAAAAGTAGAATGACAACAACAGAAAAAAATATCAAGCAAATAAGAAATAAGAGATAATCAAGAAAAGGATAAAAGAAATTGAGAGGGGAAAGTTTAAGAGAAATATATAAATAATTTAGCTATAAATTTTTCTATAGTTTAAAAATATTCAAAATATAAAATAATAGTAAAAATGAATTGTTTAAGACATAATTTTATATATTGGTAAAATATATACTATTTTTATAGCTTTTTAAATGTTATATAAAAATAAGAGTTAATAGAATTAGGGACATTTTAAAATAAAAAATTTTAATTAAATAAAATATTTAAAATATAAAATTAGAGCAGAGGTGGTATTTTCTAAAAAACTAAACACCCAAATGTACGCTAACGGGTTAATTTGGATAATGTCCTTGGTGAATGGTGGTTCATCTAAGAACCATGTTGATCTTTTTAGGAAGATGTATTTTGTTTGAAAATCTAGAATCATTGTATAGGGTAAGGAGTGGTATGTACATTACTTATTTTATCATAAATGCTTTAAATGTTTAAATAATTGTAATATTTTATAATTTGTGATTGTATATGTCATTCTTGGCCTGAAAAAGTTCTTCAATATAACCCTTGACCTTGAGTCATGAAGAAGACTACTTGAGTTAGTAGTGACATCATGACATTATGAATCCTGATATATTCTTAGTGTTGTTTTGTTATATAATAGCAATGGTAAGGATGAAAAGGAGGATAAAAGATTAGTTAAAGTTGTGAAACATATGAAACAAGTTAGAGAAATCAGGATGAAACTTGTTGAAACACTTTGAAAGCTATGAGTTATGAGAAAGTTACCACCACTTCTTGTACTTTGGATGGGTTGGCCTGGTTGATGATGATGTTATCAACTGTATCAAGTGCAATTGTGACAAAGAAATTAAATTTGTTTGTGATCTCCTAGATTCTTTAGATTAGTTCAACACACTATAATTTAGTGCTCATAAATTATCATTTTTTATTATATGTAATCCATTTCAATTTATATTCAAATTTTTATTGATTTCACTAAGTAATTTATTAAACTGTAATTTTATATTGATTTCACTAACTAATTTTAAATTAACTTTCACTGAGCAATTTGTTAACTTGTGATTTTAAATTGATTTTACTAATCCATTTGTTAATATGTAATTGACTGCATCGAGCAATTTATTAATTTGTAATTGATTTCATCAATCAATTCAAAAAATCTAAATGAATGCACTTGTTAATGTGCGTATAGAATGTTTTGTTTTATAAGGCATGATGGTTGACAATGAACTTCTTTGTTATATCATATTTCACAAATACAATAATATGTTATGAAAATTTTAATATATTTTATTGATACTAACAAAATTGGGTATTATGTTCATGCAATCCACTTAATATCTTATGCATATCAAACTTGTTATGAAAGTCTTTGAGATATTATCAGAGATTCTCATGGACAGGTTCTTAAAATCAAAATATGTGACTAGTCATATCACATCAAAATTAGAGTGTCATCTTTTGTAATTACAATATTATTAACACTTTAGGTTATGCCATGTGTAAAATGAACCGTATAAGGATAAGTATTTTGATATATAATTATCAACATTAACTATATGATAATGAAATTTATAGTTTGAATACATTTACATGAGATATCCTTCACCTTGAGATTGTTGGTCTAATTCACCAAATATGATGAATGTTATTAGCAAAAAGAACAGAAAATGAAAGGGACAAAGAAGATTTATAAACATGGTTTTTCCATAAAAGACCTTTTTAGTGTTGGGCACCTTCTACCATTAATTCTAGAGGTGCTTTATCAATAACATAAAAAAAAATGTTCTTATCTTTAGCACCCAAACTAGTACCTATTCAAATCACTTTCTAGTTCAAGGTTCAAAAAAGTCAAAATGTAATTGAATAATCATTTATTAATAACCACCAACCTTAAACACTTCCACAACTTGTGTTTAAATATGTCCTTACGAATCTAATTAATTCTTATCTAATTAGAGAAAATTTCAATACCCTAATTTAATTGACTCGTTATATGATCTTTTATTCTTGTCTC
The DNA here is from genome assembly GCA_947683625.1 of Mallotus nudiflorus. Lineage (NCBI taxonomy): Eukaryota > Viridiplantae > Streptophyta > Magnoliopsida > Malpighiales > Euphorbiaceae > Mallotus > Mallotus nudiflorus. The sequence goes on along the minus strand of CANTUR010000256.1, from coordinate 348,122 downwards.
ATTATACGATCTCTTATTCTTATTGAAATCAAACAAAGGACATTTATCAGCTACCTCTGACTCTCAACCTTCACTAGTGGTAAACGCTACTAGACAATAGTTGAAAACTTCTCCCTAGTTAGTAAGAAAAACCCATTTCCACCACTCTCTAAAAAAGTATTTTTAAAGGTGATATAGATTAAAAATGGTACATTTTAATTTAAAATCCCTAGATGTAAGTTTCAATTCTTACATACATTTTTGAATTATGTTTTTAGTGAACATTTTTTTTGAGAATGTCCAAACAAAATGGAAACTCCTAAGTCCACAATTAAATCACATTAAAATGATACTCAATCAGATAACATACCTACAAATACTACATTATAGGTTAGTACATGCTAATTTTATTTTGCATCTTAGCAATTGTCACTAGAAATCCATAACGTGGAATAAGTTCATGATATAACATCTATAACAACATTATATTTTTTTGCCAAACCATGTCATTATGACAAAAAGAAATTTTTTTTTTACAGTAAATACTTATTTTGAAATCACATGTAACTTTCATTGATACACCTATAGTGCATTCAATTTTTGTCTCAATCATAACATATTTATGTTCAAGTTATGTGCTCTCAAGAGTAGTTCTTTTAGTTAGAGGATTGATTCAATTTCATTTTCACATCACTAGTTTTCTATATTTGCTTAGTCATGTTGACTGTACTATTAATTATGAAAATTAAGCATTAAAGCTTATCATAATGTGTTCATGTTTTTGTTGAATTTAATATATCATCACTATAATATCATATACCATCACATTACACCATGGACCTGTCTAACATATATCACTGTAACTTAATTATACAATTCATACTAACTGTGTCTTAAAACATAATATACTTTATATGCATACATATTAAACCACATAAATTTGCCCTAAAGGCATAAAGAATTTATACGCTTTTCAAAAAAAATTATCAAAAGGTTAGCCAATACCATTTGATATGCCCTCATATCCATATAGTTTTACTCAGTTATAACATTTATTATTTTATCATGTTGAAGGATTTTCGGTGTTGTTCCCATTTTAATTCAAATGAACAATTTGTGTACTTTAGACTATATGTTGAAGAATTGAATGATTCTCGTAGTCTTTGATTGCTTTGATGTTCTTAGCATTCTTAGTATATATATAAGTTATCATTAGACTTTGTGTTCTCCTTAAATGTGAATTAAAAAATTAAGTGTAGTACTCTAAGATCACTTAATCATGATTGTTAGTAGTATAGGTCTTGTGTATACTATTACTCACTTATGAGTAGTCGCTTCAATATTATACTCAAAATTATGGATCATAGGTTATTTTTCAAAAATTAGTTGTAATTTATTTTCATTTGAACTCAATTATAGGTCACTAAGGTGCCATTTTTACACTAAGGTGTCATCTCTTAATGATCAAGTGATTGTCCAATCGTTCAAATGTGTGTCTTAGTATTAAGGAGCCTTATTAGTGCTAAGGCATTGTCTCAATGTGAAGAGGCATCACCTCATTACACTGAAGCATCATCTTAGTATTGAGGCATTGCCTCAGTGCACTAACAACACATAGACATCATAATTTCTTTGTTTTCATGTCACTTTTTAACTAAAACTTACGGCAAAAATCAACATTAAAAAAACACATTCACAAGTACATTTCATAAGCTGATTTTCACAGAGTTAAAGCATCATTTATAGGATTAAAAGCTATCATTTATCATTGAAAATTTTATATATTGCTAGTAGAATTTTTGCTAAATTAAAAGTATATAGTTCAAGAGAATTTGATAAAATTTAGAGAAGAAACAACATCACTGATACCATCTAGAATGTTCCCACCTAATTAGGGGTCATCCGCCCCCCTAAATAGGAACACATGGATAAAGGAGAAGACAGATTCGTCCAAGGAACTACCTCAAAGAGGAATCCTAACTGAAGTAGGAACACTCTCCCACAAGGATTCCTATTCCTCCCAGGTTTGAGTATCACTATATATAACACCATATACCCCTCATTCGAGGACATCTTATCTCATTCACACATACTCAAGCTATCTTTCAGCCACCCATTTTCTATTCTCTAACTTAGGCATCGGAGTGTTTATGGGGATTCCCCCCATCTCTCACCTTGCCCTCTGTTCAGTGCTTTGTAGGACGCTCAGCCCAGGAGTCCCGAAAACCAGTTATCAAGTGGCGCCGTTTGTGGGAACTCCTTGGGAAAAGCCATTCATTCACTTGCTAAGCTAAAGACACTTTCACCATGACTTTCAGTCCACCTCCGGCCCAAATTCCTGAGGGCGGCACTAATCCTTCTGCACCCATCCTTTCGACTGACCTTTCAAGCCCTTTCCCAGTAATAATACCACCACCCACCTTGCAGCTTGTTGGGGCCACATCCGGCCATACATCTTTACCTCCAGAAAACACTCTGAGATACCCGTCCTTAGGAACAGATCTCCCACATTATGCTCTGCTACAGCACCATAGATCAATACCCTCAATACCTTTTCCAAGCCTACTAGAAACACCAACAATAACTACTCCAAACCTATACACAGTAACCCAAACACTCGGCCTTGACCAAGCAAGCAAAGATGCCATGATAAAAAATATTCAGGCACAAATTACCCTAATGCAACAATAGTTAAGCGCTATAATACAAAGCGAGCATACTGAACTAGCTCCAAATAATGATAATGCATCACCCCGACAGGCTTCAGGGACAAGCACAGGGAAGGGTAAAGCACCGGAAGGGGAGTGTAGTTTGTCCATCCCAGCTCTCGATGGTTCAAAATTAGCATAAAAGGTTAAGGAAGCAATGGACAAGGCCTGGACTAAACCTAGAAAGGAAGAAGAATGGGTGATGGATAGCAGAACTCCTTTTGTCAGCAGAATAATTCAAACGGAGATTCCTAGTAAGTTCAGAATCCCACAGCTCGATCAGTACAATAGGACAGGGGACCCTATTAGTCATATATCTGCTTTCCGAACAAAGATGCTGCTCCAGAATGTGAACGATGGAATCATGTGCAGAGTCTTCCCAAGTACACTCACAAAAAGCGCCCAAAAATGGTTTCATCGGCTCCCGGAGAATACTGTCACTTCTTTTGAAGACTTAGCCGAGTAGTTCCGTGTTAGATTTATCACCAATATCCCTCCTGCAAAAAACATCAACGACCTCCGGGTGTGCCGGTAGGAAGCTGACGAGTCTCTACGGAGTTACCTCGACCGTTTCAATAAAACAGCCATGCAGATTGAGCACCTCATTGATGAAGTTGCCATAAAAGCTTTAAAAAATGGCACTAAACTTGGTAAGCTAAAAGAAAAATTAATGACTAAAGAACCAAGTACCTTTGCCGAAGCAATGGCGATAGCAGTCTGGATGATAAAGATGGATGAAGACAGGAGGATGCGTCGGGAAGAAGATAGACCACCAACTAAAGATGAACGGCCAAAGCAGAGACGAGTAAGCTTCCCAAAAATAAATTTTAGAGTTCCGACAGACAGATTTGATAGGGAAGCAGATAGATATACACCCCTGAACACTTCTTGATCAAGGATCCTCATGTGGGTCAGGCAGAATGGAGTGGATGTCCTCCCGATCTAGACGTCCTCCGGTATCTGTATAGGCTGACTAGGAAGAAGGGAGAGCTGATGTTCTCCCTTTCGACTGTACCAAACCATTCCCTTTTTGTTAAACTATCGGATCTTCATAAGAAGTGGAGATACCATTTTTTTATCGTGGAGCATCAATCGGACTTCCTGGATGTCCGGAGGATGTGGTCGGACGAGTGTCACAAAGTGACCCGTCCAGCGAAACTTTCTGATCCGGATATGGAAATAGTTTTACGGCTACATCTAGACGGACTTGCTGAAGCTTGATCCGCAGAGGATGCATCCCGAAGATATCTGTGGAGAGTCTTTCCAAGTCGCGACCATTGCTCTAGTATGATTTTTTTTTTGAGTTTTATTTTGTCTAACTAGTCTTTTCTTTCTGTCTGTAGATGGCTAACTTTTTTGATTTTGCGGGTGGGATTTCCCTAGTAGATGAGCCAACTGTAGTGGAGGAGTGCCGGGATTATCCTTCCCCTCAAGCTGAGGCTCTTGCTGCTCCGGAGGCTGTTCCTGCCGACCCAAAGGGCAAAGCAACAATGGAAGGTGAGCGGCCAGAGCGGATCGGACGACAGAAAAGGTGACTAATTGAAGCAAAGTCAGATGCGGAGGGGCTGGACGAAGAGATTTATATCCAACGGCCCCGATTATCTGGTTGTCCGGATATGCGCGGCTGGATATTGAAAAAGATGAAGCCCCCGAGCATCTCCAACAGTCAAGTACGGGACCAGTACGCTGAGTCGCTGCGGTTACCCGGAGACATGCAGCGTTGGTCGGACGAGGGGCCAGACGAATTGCTCGATTCTATGATCGGTCAGTCATTGGAGGTAATGAAGTTTCTGGTTTTTGATATAACTATTTGTGGTGGGATTTTGGCTAAATTGTTTAGTTGTTTTTGGCAGATGACTCAGGTCTTGCTGCTGGCTAAGGATCAGTACTTCTATTTGAAGAGCCAGTACAATTTGAAGGAAATGGAGGTGGGAACGATTGCCATAGATTTTAAGAAAAAACTCGATAGCTATAAAGCAGCTCTGGAGCACTGCTAGACAAGCTACGCGGAGGTGAATCAAAAGAAGGTTTCCGAGCTAGAACATAGCCAGGCTCAGCTGACAAGGAGGATCGAGGAGCAGGATCTTCAGATTGTTAGACTTCATGAGAGGCTAGCTGAGCTTAAGAAATCTCATGCCAATGATAAGAAGGCATATTAGAGCATGGTAGGGGGGTTTCTCAAGGCGTACCGGGCAGAATGCAAAAGGATCCTGCTCTCTCAAGACTCAGGATTAGCTCTGGGGGCTTTGAGTCGAATAACCCCAGCCGATCTGGCAAGGCTTGCTGCAGAGGATGACGCCCGTCGAAAGGCCGGTTCCTTTGCTGTAAGGGAGTCTGAAGAGGTTGTTGTGACAGCTGGGTCTGGCTAGCATCCAGAGGCTGCTAATGATGCTTCCCCCTTAGTTTTCGGGTCGGGGGGTCCGGGCGTAGAGATACTATAGTAGATAGGTTTTATGTATCTCTTTTTTTTTTAACAATCAGCTGTAAAGATATTCTTGATCAATAAAGATAGTTTTCATTGAATCAAATTATGTGCTTGTATACAAGATTACTGATAATATTTTCTGAGGGAGTCTGAGTTCCAGAACCTCGGTAGTTCTTTGCCTCCCCTCTCTCTTAGTTTATATGCCCCCTTTGTTGTGCATTTTGAGATCTGATATGGACCTTCCCAATTAGGACCTAACTTGCCGGTACCGGAGGTGCCTTTACCTATATCTGCTCTTTTGAGTACCCAGTCACCTGTCTTGAAATTCTCTGTTACTTTATGCAGATGGTGGTATTATTACTGGGAAAGGGCATGAAAGGTCAATCGAAAGGATGGGTGAGGAAGGATTAGTGCTGCCCTTAGGAATTTGGGCTGGAGGTGGACTGGAAGTCATGGTGAAAGTGTCTTTAGCTTAGCAAGTGAATGAATGGATTTTCCCAAGGAGTTCCCACAGACGGCGCCACTTGATAACTGGTTTCCGGGACTCCTGGGTTGAGCGTCCTATAAAGCACTGAACAGAGGGCAAGGTGAGAGGTGGGGGGAATCCCCACAAACACTCTGATGCCTAAGTTAGAGAATAGAAAACGGGTGGCTAAAAGATAGCTTGAGTATATGTGAATGAGATAAGATGTCCTCTAATGAGGGGTATATGGTGTTATATATAATGATACTCAAACCTGGGAGGAATAGGAATCCTTGTGGGAGAGTGTTCCTACTTCAGTTAGGATTTCTCTTTGAGGCAGTTCCTTGGACGAATCTGTCTTCTCCTTTGTCCATGTGTTCCTATTTAGGGGGGCGGATGACCCTTAATTAGGTGGGAACATTCTAGATGGTATTAGTAGTGAATTTAAGCAAAAAAAGTAATACGTTTAGGTCGTATTCAAATAAGTAAAGATATACAGTGAAAAGAGAATAGAACTGATCATGAAAATGAAGAAATAAAAGATAGTTGAATTAACAAGAATGATTTAAATTCACCAGTGAACTTAAGTAAGAAAACATTAATGTGTTTAGTTTGTTAAAGGTTGTGAAAAAATTAAGCAAAAGAAGAATGAAGTTGATTTACTTTTTAATTAGGTTGAAATTTAACTTTCCTTTTATAGTTGCAAATTTAAGTGGAAATCTGATATGGCTATAAGCTTATATGGCTTGGTCACATGGAGTGTATAAGGTGATGCGTAAGATGAGATATGAATGTTATAAATAGTATTTTTATTACATCAACTATCTCTATTTGAGTTAAGATACATAAATTAATGAGGATTTACTAAAAATTTGAGTTACGTTGTTAGAGGATTTGAAAATATTAAGCAAATTATAGATGAACTTATTGTTTATGGATAAGGTTCAAACTTAATTTTTCTTTAATATAGTTGCAAATTTAAGTGGAAATCTGATATGACTATAAGCTCAAGTGGTTTTATAATGTGGAGTATATAAAGTGATGTGTAAGGTGCAATGTGAACGGTAGAAACAACAAGTATGCCATATTGACTAGTTCTCTTTGAGTTTACACACTATAACTAACAAGGATTTAGTTAAAATTTAAGTTAGGTTGTTAAAAAATGTGAAAAAATTAAGCAAATGAAGGATAAAATCAATAATCTTTTGGATTAGGTTGAAACCTAATTTTTTTTTATTTAATTGCAAATATAAGTGGAAATATAATGTAGCTATAACTTTAAGTGGCTTTTTGATATGGAGTATATATGATAATATATAACATGAGATATGAAGGGTAAAAACAACATTCGTGCCACATCAATTACTTCCATTTAAGTTAATAAACTAGAAGTAATGGGGATATGGTTAACTTTACTTAAATAGAATAGAACTGACAAATATATAATTAAAATTTAAGTTCTAGCTTTAAGCTATTTTGATTTGGAAAATTTAGTGCAATAAAAGGATAAGAAATTACTAGTTCCATTTGAGTCAATGAACTAAAACTAAAAAATTTAGTGTATTAAAAGAAATGAGAAAATATGGGGATGTAGTTAAAATTTAAGTTAAGCAGTTAAAAAATGTGAAAAAAATGAGCAAATAAAGGATAAAGTTAATATGCTTATGCATTAGGTTCAAACCCTTTTTTTAGTTGCAAATTTAAGTGGAAATTTGATGTAGTTATAAACTTTAAATGGCTTAGTAATGTGAAAGATATACAAAGATATGTAAGGTGAGATGTGAATGGTTGAAATAGTGTTTGTGCAACTATGTTTGAGTTAACATACTAGAAATAATGAGGATATAGTTAAAATTTACTCAAACAAAATGGTATATTAGTATAATGGTTACTAAATTATATATAGTTTTGTGTAATAGCTACTAAATTATGTATAGTTTCACAAAATAGTTACTAAATTTATCTATTTTTAGGCTGATATTATTTTTCATAAATATTTTTTCATTTGGATATTATTTTTATTTATAATTATATAAAAATAATAAAATTTTAATTACAAATTTTTTTGTTAAATTAAGCCTTAATCATGCAAATGGCAAATAAAAGAACAAGAAATGGAAAAACAACAATAGTAAAATAAACTAACCTCTAATGTGAATTCATTAAATATTTGAGAAAAAGGTATATTTATATCCCATTGTTTCTCCAAGAAATGAATGCTACTTATACAAAGAGAGGACCTAAAACAGTAAGAAATCCAGCTTTTAATTTGCAATAAGAATTTGTACAAACTCATTATGGGCAAATTAAACTTTTTACAATTTTGAGAAAACCTTAACTTAATTGAACATTGAACTAAACTATTAAAAGAAATTATGGAAACCAATTGCAATACTAATGGTTGCAAGTTCTTATATGTAATATATGATTTCAAGAGTTTTTTGGGCAAATAAACCAAACCAAACACAAATCAAAATAAAAATTCAATAAACTTAGTGAACCAAACCCAAACCGATGCTATCGAGGACAATTGCGCCTATAATAATGCCCTCATATCACTGACGAGGATAATGAAATTGGTGTTGTAACATTCGCTATCACTATTTAAAGGTCAAAACTATGCAACATTGCTAAGGACAGAAATTGAAACTGGAAATCCTAAAAATTGGAAAAGTGAGGCAATTGTTAATACGTAGCTACAAAGTTTAAGCATATTTTGGTTTATTTCAGAGGGCATAATGGTTGGTTCAGAAACCCTAGTTTGGGTATATGAGAAATAAAATGTGTGTGTGTGTAAATAAATAGTTGACTCAACTCAATAATATATATATATATATATATATGCGCCTACAACAATGCCCTTCTATCGTCGATGAGGACAGTGAAATTGGTGTTATAACATTTGCTATCACTTTTTAAAGATCAAAACTATGCAAAACTGCTAAGGATATAAATTAAAACCCTAGAATTCATAGAAACTGGAAAAGTAAGGCAATTGTTGACATATAACAACAAAGCTTAATCCTACTTTGGTTTAGTTCAAAGGGCATAATGGCTGGTTGAGAAACCCTAATTTGGGTACACAAGAAATAAAATATATGTGTGTGGTGTGTGTGTAAATAGATAGTCAACTCGACTCAACTCAATACTATATATATGTAAATAGATAGTCAACTCGACTCGACTCAATACTATATATATATATATATATATATGGACATAAAAAATATCGAACCAAACCAAAATTCTAAACCAAAAGACATTAAAACCATATTGAACCAAATAATTTTAACCTCGAACCAATTGAACTGAAATTTATGACTAATTTGGTATGATACTAGATATTTATAAAAAATCGAACCAAGATAACTGGTTGGGAAACCGTAATTTGGGTATATGGGAAATAAAATATGTATGTGTGTAAACAAATAGTTGACTCGACTCAACAACTAGTTTAGTTGACTCAACTATATATATGTTAGTGATATACACTAGGTCAATCATTTGTGATTATGTATTGACTTTCTTATTTTATTAATAAAGAGGTATTTCATTATCATTTAATTTTATACGAATGGTTAATTCTTAATAAGATCATCAAGTTTGTGACTTAATAGTAAAACCCTTAGATTAAAATAAGAGTTCTATTCTAATTATCCCTAGCCATTTATTCATTATATAAATATTAAAGTATTAAGGCTAGTATGATGTTGATTAATGGTTATGTTTTACTAATCATGAATATAAGATATTAAGTCAACTCATAGGTACATAATGAGAGATCATGTACTGGATTGACCCACTATGAGAATACTATATAGATTATTGTCATAAGTATTTCTCATCATAGTAATTTTATTTTGGTCCTTTGACCTTGAAATCATCATGGATTTCTACATAGCTATTTTGTGTTTTGACACATTCTAACATTGTTTTTAACCAGATGATTAAGTAGGGTGTTATTGGATATGAAATTAGTTATGTGAGGAATGTGAGTGATTCAGAAGGAATTTATCTCTCATTAATATGAGAAAGATATCTATGGGCCCTTTGATGAGATAGACTGAAGAAAAATGCATGGCCATACTGAAATGAATTGATAAAAAGTTATCATTTTCAGTCTACTTCGAATCAAGTCATAATATTGAACTATATAAGGATGACATTCTATGCCTTATGTTCAATTAAGATATCATGTGATAAAGGGACGATAAAATTCACTGTAATTAGGTTATATCAGATTATTGACTTCACATGACTTGGGTAGTCATAATGCCTTGCTAGAGGCCACTTATGACTTGTAGGCCTAAATAGAGATTTAGGCCCATTGCCAATATTATGTGAACATACAGGATCACACACTTAAAACAAGCCTAAAATGAATATGGGTTTAATAAGCCCAAAATAAACTCTATGGAAATAAATATTTAAAGTGTTTTATTTATTTGTTTATTTATTTATTTAAGTAAATGTTATTTTAAATAAATAAATAAGATATTATTTATGATTTGTTTTTAAAATAAAATTATAATATAATAAATGGGAAATTACCAAAAGGTCATTGGTAGGTGAAACCCTAATTTGGAGTCTATAAATATATTATATTCTCTAGGGTATAACTCACTTGTTTTTCTTGCCTCCAAATTCATTTTCTCTCTTCTTAGAAAACAAACACAGAGTTTTTCTTTTGTTCTTGATTTATGAGACAATCAAGAAATTTACTGGCACACACTCCAATTCATTTTTGTAAAGGGTTGTTCGTGTGGATACCTATAGAGGATGCATCCTTTTAGAGACATCTAGATCCAAACAACCAAAGCAAAAAGCTCAAGGTAAAGAGTCACTGATATGAACCTCCTCTCATCCTTCCAGAAAATCTTGCCTCTTCTGCATTTTGGTGAGATTCTTAAAACCCTAGATTTAATCAAGTAGTCAAATTACATGGATCTAGGTTTGGGAACGTGATAAATTTTTAATTTTTCACTGCGTTTGTATTACGAAACCCAACGGTGGTATCAGAGTCACTTGTAATTCGATTAATTGATTTTGTGTCTATGTGATATATATTAGGGTTTTGATTCATTTTTGAAAAAGGAGTTTTTTAAATTATCAAAAAGTGTTTTGATATTTTTTATGAAAATTCTTAGCAATCTATTTGAAAATAGAATTAAACATTAATTTGATTAATGTTTATAATGGTTTAATATGATTAAACTAAAAGCAGTTTTTGATTTTATAAATTCAGAATGTTGTTTCATGAAATACGAGTGCAGTATCCTATTTTATAGAAAATGAATTATGTATGATGTTTTTATGAAAAACGAATTAAGTATAATGTTTTATTAATGCGATTTAATGAAACAGAAATTCTATTTTCAAAAACCTAATCACTTAAGGATTTATATTTGTTATGTATTTTGTTTTGATTAATATGATTAATTGAAACAACATATTTGTTTTCTATTTTAATTAGGAAAATCATTTTCTATTTTGATCAGGAAAATCATTTTTTATTAAATCCGAAACAGAAATTTTATGATTATGCAAATTATGTGTTAAAGGGCAATCTGTTTAAATGTTAAATAGATTATACATAATGGATCTATTTTATACAGATTCATTTGAGCTGTAATTCTGATTACATAAATTAGGGTTTTTTTAATGGATGCGTCTATTTAAACAAAAATTTAATATGTTTTGAACGAATTTTTCAGATTGTAAACTATTTACAGAAAGTGATGTCGTTTTAGGCAGCAGCTGATTCAGTAATATGATTACAAAAATTGGTTAGTTACTTCCTTGATGCAAATTAGAGTTTTAAGGTGGCTGTTTTAATTAAGCGTTTTTGTCTATTTTTAAACATATTGATTTTATAGTAATTTGATTATGAAAATTCATTAATGTTTAGAAATTTGAAAGGCAATTCACCAAAGAGCTAAGGTAAAGTGTTTACTGTCAAGCCTGCTGACTAGCTAGCGAGACTGCCACCTGGGGCACTACCCCAAGACCCCATAAGGGGCGCTGCCCTTTAACCCCGAAAGAATTTTCACATTATTTATTTTTTTAACATAATAATTGGAGTTGCTAACTAAATAGATTGTTATGTTATACATGCTTGTTGTTTAATGCATGGTGCATAGCATGGCCCCTAGACCAATGTGATTAGATTAATTATTTTATGGGTTGTAATTTTAAATACGGCCTGTGAGTCATTTTTTATTTTGTAGTATTTATTTTATTTTGTAATAGTGTAGAATAAATTACAACAATTAATGTAAATCAAGACCCATGGAGCAATTCAAGTTGGAGGCCCAGCATGGAGATCTAAGGTGGGAGCCTAAGAAGGAGATCCATGATAAAAGATGGAGATCCATATTGAAGGCTTAATTTGTAATTGTTATATTACCTAGGTTTGACCTTTGATCTTCATATTGGCTTATGAAATCAAATTAGATTTGGGTCATGCTATGTCACATTTATTTTAGTTGTTATGTATGTGATGCCATGTGATACAACATAACAACAACTAAATAAGATTAAATAAATATGAACCCTCATTTAATATTAATTCATTGTAATGCCTCCCATAAATTCAACACTTGTCAAGCCTTAGATTATTATATATGGGCCTGCCAAAGCAGGGTGTATAAACTTATCCAGGGAAGGCAAGTTGGATAATAGTGTTATCCAAACATTTGATATGGTTTGACTTAACTAGGTTATCAAAATGGTTTTGGACCTAGGGCATTAGATGGGATTTTTAAACCACGACATGTGATGTCAAATCCCATACCACACAAGAGTTACATGAGATGTAATTTATAAGAGTTTTCTACCTAAATAACCATATTTTAGGCGATGAGCCAAAGCTCACTTAGAGTATGGTGAAATATGGATCTTGGCCCACTATAATTTGTAAATTAACTTTGAGGGTTGTTAATTTAAATAATTTTGTGGGATTTATTATGCCTCATTTATTAAAATACTGAATGGACTTTGCATATATTTGTTGTAGATAATGACTTCAAACACTACACTTGCCATGTCACTACGATCGATCCTTGAGAAGGATAAGCTCAATGGGACTAACTTTCTTGACTGGTACAAAAACTTAAGAATTTTTCTTAGGCATGAGAGAAAGGAATACATCCTTGATCAACCCATCCATGAGGAACCAACTGCCAATGCTCTTCAAGCATAAAGGGATGCTTATAATAAGCATCTTAATGATTCTACTGATGTTACTTGTGTTATGCTTAGATGTATGGAGTCTGAGCTATAAAAGTAGTTGATGGAAATGGAGGCTTATACTATGATAGGCCATCTCAAGGAAATGTTCCAAGAGAAAGCTAGAATTGAAAAGTTCAATACCATCAGGGCATTGCTTTCCTGTAAACTGACTACTGGCGGCTCTGTCAGTCCTCATGTTCTTAAGATGAAGGTCATCTTGATCACTTAGACAAGCTTGGTCTCAAGATTGAACAAGAACTGGCTGTGGATATTATTCTCCAATCTTTGCCTGAGCTTATGATAGCTTTCTTATGAATTTCAATATGCATAGTATGGAGAAGACTTTTTCAAAGTTGCATGGGATGCTGAAAACTGTTGAAAAGAACATCAAGAGTAACACCAAGGATGTTCTCATGGTCAATAAGGGAAAGGGGATGAAAAGGGTTGAAAACGGCAAGGACAAGGTCTCTAAAGGCTTTCAAAAGCCCAAGCCAAAGCCCAAGCCCAAATCCAAAGCTGAACCCAAAGCAAAGGAAGGAATTTGCTTTTTCTATAATGAGCCAGGCCATTGGAAAAGAAATTGCAAGCCCTATTTGGATGATCTGAAGAAGAAAAAGGGTGGTGAGACTATCTCTCCAGGTATTCATGTTATAGAATTAAATTTATCTACTTCTACTTTTGATTATTGGGTATTCTGGATCAGGATCTCACATTTGTACAAATGTGCAGGGTCTAAAAAGGAGTAGATCATTGGCTAGAAGCGAAGTGTACCTATGAGTAGGCAATGGAGCAAGAGTTGCTACTTTAGCTGTATGAACTTATGAGTTACCTTTGTCTAGTGGACTTGTTTTATCCTTAGAAAATTGTTATTATGTACCTACCATGCGTAGGAATATTATTACTATTTCTTGTTCGGACAAGAAAGGGTTTGAATTTAATATTGAGAATAATAAATGCAATATTTATGTGGATAATATTTTCTATGGATATGCTCCATGCACTAGTGGTCTTTATGTTTTAGATGCTAAAGACACTAATGAAATGCCAATCTATAACATTGATACAAAGAAGTTTAAATCTAATGATTTAAACTTGACCTATCTATGGCATTGTCATTTAGGCCATATAAATGAGAAACACATTTCAAAGCTACACCAAAATGGGCTTTTGAATTCATTTGATTATGAATCATTTGATACATGTGAATCTTGTTTACTTGGAAAAATTACTAAAACACCTTTTCCTGGATAAAGTGAAAGGGCTAATGACTTATTAGGCCTAATACATTCTGATGTATGTGGACTATTAAGCTCAACTGCTAGAGGAGGTTTTTAGTACTTCATAACTTTCACAGATGATTTCAGTAGATATGGTTATCTTTATCTAATGAAACGTAAATCTGAATCTTTTAAAAAGTTCAAAATTTTCAAGAATGAAGTACAAAATCAACTTAGTAAAAATATAAAAACACTAAGATATGATCGAGGTGGTGAATATTTAAACCAAGAATTTGCAGATCATCTTAGAGATTATAGGATAGTTTCATAATTAACTCCTTTAGGTACACCATAATGGAATGGTGTGTCTGAACGCAGAAATCAGACTCTATTGGATATCGTTCGATCTATGATGAGTCAATCTGATCTTCCAATCTCTTTTTTGGGATATATTTTAGAACTGCTACATTCATTTAGAATAGAGTTCCATCTAAGGCAGTTAAAAAGACACCATATGAGATATGGACTAAAAAAACTCCCAGTTTATCTTTCTTAAGATTTGGGGATGTGATGCTTATGTGAAGCATCAAATCTCAGATAAACTAGCACCCTGAAAAATGCCTTTTTGTGCGATATCCTAAAGAAACTAAAGGATATTACTTCTACAATGAATCTGAGAACAAAGTGTTTGTTGCTCAGAATGGTGTATTTTTGGAAAGAGAGTTTATTTCCAAAGGAACTAGTAGGAGCACAATGAAACTTGAGGAGATTTAAGGTCCACAAAATAACATTATACCTGATATGGAACTGCAGCTGGATCAATAAGTAGTTGTTGAGCCTATACAAGTACCAAAAGGCCCAAGGAGGTTTGGTAGGACACGTCAAATCCCCATGAAATATGGATTTCTTATAACCAGTGATAATGATGTGTTAATTATGGATCAAAATAAGCCCATATCCTATCAGGAGGCCATAAATAGTCCTAACTCTAAGAAATGGCTTGAAGCCATGAGATCATAAATGCAATCCATGTATGATAATCAAGTATCGACCTTGATTGACCCAAATGATGGTTTAAAAACTATTGGGTGCAAATGGGTTTTCAAAAAGAAAACTGACATGGATGGCAATGTACATACCTTTAAAGCAAGATTGGTTGCAAAAGGCTTCAAACAAACATATGGTATAGACTATGATGAAACCTTTTCACCAGTGGCTAAGTTAAAATCTATTCGAATTCTCCTTGCCATAGTTGCATACTATGATTATGAGATATGGCAAATGGACGTCAAAACTGCATTTCTTAATGGAAACTTACTTAAGGATGTGTACATGACACAACCAGAGGGTTTTGTCAGTCCTGAGAATTTTGGAAAGGTATGCAAGCTTCAAAGATCCATTTATGGATTGAAGTAAGCATCTCGGAGTTGGAATCTTCATTTTGATAAAGCAGTCAAATAATTTGGCTTCATTAAAAATGAAGATGAACCTTGTGTATACAAGAAAGTTCGTGGGAGTGCTATTGTGTTTTTAGTGTTGTATGTGATGACATACTACTCATTAGAAATGATATCCCTATTTTAAAAAATGTTAAATCATGGTTAGGGAATTGTGTCTTAATGAAAGACTTAGGTAAAGTTGCTTATATATTAGGCATCAAAATCTATAGAGATAAATCTAAAAGGCTTATTGGCCTAAGTTAAAGTACTTATATTGATAAGTTATTAAATAGGTTTAGTATGCAAGATTCCAAGATATGATTCTTGCCAATGTCGCATGGCATTAGTCTTAGCAAGACTCAGTGTCCTATGACACAAGATGAGCGAGACCGCATGATTAAGACTCCATATGCTTCTGCTATTAGACCTATCATGCATACAATGTTGTGTACTTGACCTGATTTTTCATATGCCTTAAGCACAATGAGTAGATACCAGTCAAACCTAGGTGAAAGTCACTGGACAACAGTTAAAAATATCCTTAAGTACTTGAGAAGAACTAAGGATGCATTTTTACTGTATGGTGGTCAGGAACATGAGTTAATTATAAATGGTTACACAAATGCCAGCTTCCAAACTAACAAGGATGATTTTCAATCATGTGTTTTATTTGAATGGAGGTGCAGTGAGCTAGAGGAGTTCCAAGCAAGACACCGTTGCTGATTCTACAACAGAAGCTGAGTATATAGCTACCTTAGAAGCAGCTAAGGAGGTTGTTTGGATCAAGAAGTTCATAATTGGACTAGGTGTTGTTCCTAGTATATCAGATCCAGTGAACTTATATTGTGATAATAATGGAGCTCTAGCTCAAGCTAAGGAGCCCAGATCACATCAGATATCCAAACACATACTCATACATTATCATCTCATTCGAGAGATCATTGAGAGAGGAAATGTCAAGATATGCAAAATACCTACAAATGATAATATTGCTGATCCACTAACTAAGCCTCTTCCACAGCCGAAGCATGAGAGTCATACTAGGTCCATGGGTATTATATATGATGTTGATTGGGCCTAGTGCAAGTGGGAGATTGTTAGTGATATGCACTAGGTTAATCATTTGTGATTATGTATTGACTTTCTTATTTTATTAATAAAGAGGTATTTCATTATCATTTGATTTTATATGAATGGTTAATTCTTACTAAGGCCATCAAGTATGTGACCTGATAGTAAAACCCTTAGATTAAAATAAGAGTTCTATTCTAATTATCCCAAGCCATTTATTCATTATATAAATATTAAAGTTTTAAGGCTAGTATGATATTAATTGATGGTTATGTTTTACTAATCATGAATATGAGATATTAAGTCAACTCATATGTACATAATGAGAGATCATATACTGGATTGACTCACTATGAGAATACTACATAGATTATTGTCATAAGTATTTCTCATCACAGTAATTTTATTTCGGTCCTTTGACCTTGAAATCATCATGGATTTCTACATAGCTATTTTGTGTTTTGACACATTCTAACATTGTCTTTAACTGGAGGATTAAATAGGATGTTATTGGATATGAAATTAGTTATATGAGGAATGTGAGTGATTCAAAAGGAATTTATCTCTCATTAATATAAGAAAGATATCTATGGGCCCCTTGATGAGATAGACTAAAGAAAAATGCATGGCCATGTTGAAATGAATTGATAAAGGGTTATCATTTTCAGTCTACTTAGAATCAAGTCATAATATTGAACTATATAAGGATGACATTCTATGTCTTATGTTCAATTAAGATATCATGTGATAAAGGGATGATAAAATTCACTGTAATTAGGTTATGTCAGATTATTAACTTCACATGACTTGGGTAGTCATAATGTCTTATTAGAGGCCACTTATGACTTATAGGCCTAAATAGAGATTTAGGCACACTGCTAATGCTATGTGAACGTACAGGGTCACACACTTAGAACAAGCCTAAAATGAATATGGGTTTAATAAGCCTAAAATAAACTCTGTGGAAATAAATATTTAAAGTGTTTTATTTATTTATTTATTTAAGATAAATGTTATTTTAAATAAATAAATGAGATATTATTTCTAATTTATTTTTAAAATAAAATCATAATATAATAAATGGGAAATTACCAAAAAGTCATTGGTAGGTGAAACCCTAATTTGGAGTCTATAAATATATTATATTCTTTAGGGTTTAACTCACTTGTTTTTCCTACCTCTAAATTCATTTTCTCTCTTCTTAGAAAACAAACATAGAATTTTTCTTTTGTTCTTGATTTGTGAGACAATCAAGAAAGTTGCTAGCACACACTCCAATTCATTTTTGTGAAGGGTTGTTCATATGGATACCTATAAAGGACGCATCCTTTTAAAAACGTCTAGATCCGAACAACCAAAGAAAAAAGCTCAAGGTAAGGTGTCACTGGTGTGAACGTCCTCTCATCCTTTTAGAAAATCTTGCCTCTTCTGCGTTTTGGTAAGATTCTTGGAACCCTAGATTTAATCAAGTAGTCGAATTACATGGATCTAGGTTTGGGAACGTGATAAATTTTTAATTTTTTACTGCGTTTGTATCACGAAACCCAAAATATATATATATATATAAACTAAAATTTATGACTAATTGATACGGTACTAGATATTTATAAAAAATTGAACCAAGATAGCTCGTTAAGAACCCCTAATTTGGGCATATGGGAAATAAAATATGTGTGTGTGTAAACAATTGACTCGAGTCAATAGCCATTTTAGTTTATTAGAGTATATATATATATATGTGTGTGTGTGTGTGTGTGTGTGTGCACTGAGCATAGGATGAAGAAAGTACCGAACTGAATTGAAATTTCAAACTGAAAGACATTAAAACCATATTAAACCAAATAACTTTAACCCCAAACCAAAATTTATGACTAATTTGGTACGGTATTGGATATTTTTTAAAAAAATCAAACCGAAAACCATACCAAATCATACCAAACCAAAAATCGAATAAAGTGCCGAATATTAATTTAATAAGTAATACATAGATATTAATAAAAAGTATTAAGTAGTAACTTAATTGTATACTTATAATTATATTATTAGGTAATATACATATATATAATAATATATGATAAAAATTAATATGTTTTGTGATTAAAATATAATCAAACTAGAAATTAATTTCCAGTTTGATGAAAGCCCCCAAACAGAAGAAAGTTTCATATTTAATTCCGTAAGCTTCCATGGCAATTTCCCTTTTGAAAGAATGATCTGTGCTGTAAGAGCATGTTGATAAATAGATAATTATTTTTCATATACCTATTGATTGATTTTAATGGCGATGAATCCACCCTTGTTAACTGCAGAATTAGCTTCAACGAAACTGCTTACTTTGCTTGAACAATTATTGTGTATGACTATTTTGGAGCAAACTTAATCAGAGCAAACATGGTGGAATGACTTAGATAGTCCATTCTACAAGAGAAGGCTAAGCAGCTTGACAGCGCCGCTTGGCTAATAGGGGTATTGTAAAAGTCTTCAAGGGCAGACTCTCGGCCTAATGGCTAGGGTTTCAACCTTTTTATTAATTAAAAAATAATAATTTTGCAAGAAAAAAAATCTAATTTAATCTTATTGATATTATTTAAAAGTAATAAGGTTATATGTCTATATATATACAATATTTGTATAAATTACCTAAAATTATGTTGTTTTGATTTGTGGATAATGAATATAATTTTAATTTACTAGTGGATAATAAATATAATTTTAATTAATAATATAAATTTGTCTATTACATAAATTCCTGAATTCCCATTTTGTACTATGTCATACCGATCTGTTCCAATAGAACTGAATCTCTATACCGAACTATCATGAAAAATGGAATGATACTGATATGGAGATTTTTAAATTAAGTATGGTATTGGAGATTTTATTTTAAAAATCTTTGAAACATAGTACGGTTTCGAAGATTTTAAATTCTCGAGTTTCCTCAACCCGTGCTCACCTCTAATATATATCTATATATTTGTGTGTGTGTGTGATCTGATTAAAAGGAAAGGGTTAAAAAATGTAGAATGACAAAAATAAAAAAATAAAAAAGCAAGAAAAAAAAAAGAAAAGGATAAAAGCAATAGAGAGGGGAAAGTTTAAGAGAAATATATAAATAATTTAGCTATAAATTTTTTTATAGTTTAGAAATATTCAAAATATAAAATAATAGTAAAAATGAATTGTTTAAGATATAATTTTTTATATTGGTAAAATATATACTATTTTTATATATTTTTAAATGTTATATAAAATTAAGAGTTAATAGATTTAGGGACATATTAAAATAGATAATTTTAATTAATTAAAATATTAAAAATATAAAATTAGAGCAAAGGTGTTTTTTTTTTTAAAGCTATAACAAATAGTAATATTTTTAGATTTTGTTTTTAATTATAAGTGATTTCTCATATTAGTATCGTATTCTAATAAGGGTTACATTCCCTCAAAGAGGAGGATTACTTAAATAAGAAGAAAGCTTAATAATGAAGTCTTTTTCAATTAGAAAGATTAACTACAAAGGAATTCTCCTTCTCTCTTAAGGAATCATATTCCTAAGAGGTTTGAGCAATACCTTCTCCTATAAATACATCTTATGACATCTTATGTCATTCATTCTATTATATTCTCATTCTCATATTCACTCACCTCCCCACTCTCAACATATAACATTACCAAGACATTATTCCATCATTCCATCATCACATCATCCAAACAATTACTATTTATTCTCTATTCTATTATGTCTATTTGCTTTATTATATTTTTTCCTCATACTATTACTGACTTAAGCTTCAGAGTGTTTATAGGGAAAACCTCGCCCCTTTACCCATTCTCCTCATCCATGCAGGTTCTACAAGAAAAATATCAATTCGAAGTTATCAAGTGGTGCCATTTGTGGGTATAATCAAATTCAATTCTAAATTATCTTTGCTTGTTAGGAATTTTGCTCGACCTCTCAAGGACATAACCAAATCACAATTTCTCTAAGCATAATCATAAAGAAATCCAATTCAGCCATCAATGACAAATTCATATTGAAATAGTGCAAAGATGGTCAGGGCAATACTTTCTTATCTACTTTGCATGAGAGATTGATCCATTCTTATAGTGCACCTTCCTCAGAAGTTTATCATGTTGTTTATAATATGATCTTGGCTTCAAACTTTACCTTTGGGGGTTAGTAGTTCGTCATCGATTGAAGGAGGCACATATGACTTGAGATAGTTGAAGTAAAGACTTAAAGTGCCCAAGCGGTTAACAGAGTTATGCAGCTTCAAGCTTCTAATTACTCGAGCAGTAGATTGGTATATAAAGAATTGCTCAAAATTATTGGTATAATGAGCTCCGAACTATAAGCAACAACTTTATTGTATCTTCAATAAGGTGTAGAACATAAAGGAATGGCATTCAAGATCTGTCCATTTACAATCACAATATTGATGAGCTTTAAGATCCCTTACATTAGCAGAGTTGTGTGGTTAGATGATCAAGTCACAAGGCATGAAAGGTTCAATAATGTTGCAATGGAATTCTTATCGACTGACTGGCTGCAGGATTAGCCTTTTATGACAATGAGTTAGCATGGAAAAGGAGCTAAAATTAGAAGCTTCTGAGTTTTAAAGAAAGTTCTACTATGGATGCAACAGTTTCTAAGGTTAGAATTCAGAGAAAATAATAAGACAGTTGGGCAACCAAAACAAATCACTAAGCATCCGAGCATCGAGGCTTAGAAGTAGTTTGACACCCACATAAGATGTAGTGACAAAAAGAAGTTGGATGTCTACATGTTTTCCTCTAAATTCATAAAAACTAGATCACATAACCTCATACCGAGATTAAAGAATGCAAATATTCGATGAATGGTTCTCAAAACTAAAGCTGAGTATCAAGTGAACATTAAACATCAAATACTAGACACTGAGATTTCAAGCACCGAGCATTAAGCATTGAGCTTCTGAGCACCAAGCTTCCGAGCACTGACACTCGTATATTTGAGCTAACCGAGCACCAAAGCACCACCAAAGCTAGGGAATAATCAGAAATACAGGTCTGAAATCATTTTCTTTATTACTGAGCCTTGAAATTCCATACATCAAAACTTCAAATGAGCATCGGATACCAAAATTCTGCTTTATGAGCATCCATCAAGCTCTGAGTAATGAAGTTTCAAAGCATGAGATCATCAAGCATTAGAGTCTGAGCATCAAAGAATCTGAGCCTGAGCATCAAAGAATGTAAATAAGTTTTCACTGAACATCAAAGCCTTTGATATCTAAGCATCGAGCTTAGGACATTGGGCATCCAATAAGCACCCTTTATAAGTACTTAGACTCCAAGCATCTAAACAACATGAATACCATCCACTAAAGCCTTGGAAATCTAATCATTTACTACTAAGCATTAATTTCATAGACACTCAGACTCTGAGTAACGAGCAAGTATAGAAGACTCAAACATTCACTTCATGAGCATCTCCCGATCTCTGAGCTTCCCCTGATTTCTGGCATTATAAGAATATCCAAGGCAACCACAACAACAACTTCACAAGTATATATTAATAAGTTCAATTCTTTTGTAGGACCTCAGATAGCAAAGCAAAAATAAATAAATGAACCATGAGCTCCATGAGGAATTAATGGGTTTTTCAAATTAATTAGCAATAATTCTTCATATCTATACTGAACATAAATATTTGTTACTTCAGGAGGCGGAATAAGAGCACTACAACCAAGATAAGTTTATTTCCTAATTATTTATTTTCATATCCATTTTTCTTAAATTATTATCACTTGGATGGATCATTAATTAAGATAGATCAAGCAATCCCAAGATTCTCGTTCTTTTATTATTTATTGTTATAGTAAAACAATACAAGTGTAGATGTTACCATGAGCACCTTAACATCGATACTCATGAGTATCAATAAAAAAAATCATCATGGCCTTCAGGAACTTGATCTAATTGATAGTATCAGAGCTGTATATTCAGACGATATATTTTTATGAAGCTAGATATACATAAAATGCCAATAAATTGGGAGCATCTTCAAAGACAAGGTCATTCAAGCAACAATTAAAGCAAACAACAAACATAAATATTCGTGAATTTAAAGGAGGGACAAAAGTACAGTAGGAGATAATTTTCTCTAGTTTCTCTTAATATTATTTAATTTATTTATTTCCACATCTTATTTATTCTTATATGAAGATTTATAACTCGTCACACAAGCACACTTACACATCTACAGATAGATGCTCATCCATATATACATGATTATTATTCATGCAAAATATACATCAATTACATTTGATATATTTATTACACAAGGACTGGCCATCAAATGAGATCAATTATACAATCCCAAAACTATTGTTCTTTTATTTATCACTACAGATAAGGAAAACATTTATTGAAGACGTTACTTTAAGCACCCATCAGTCTAAACAATCAAACACTCTGATCATCTCACTCGACATCAACATGTAGAGATTGTTAAAATACATTATACATATTGCCAAGCAACGCTAAGGCAAACAAGCACTCACTTATGCTTAAACAACAAATGGTGGTTCCTGTTCAAAGCCAGATTAAATAACATTCAAACAAATCATACTTTGTAGAAAATCCTTGTTCATGAAAACTTTAGAGAATATCTAAAAAGGGAAATTCAAGAATGGAGTCAAGTATATCCGCCACACAGCCGGATAAATTAAAAGGAAATTCCAAGACATCCTAACCAACATCACATACTATCCTCTATTTTAGAAGTGATGCAACATTGACCCTTCACCTAAATTACAAATGCTCATCTCACTATTTAGATTGGGCAAACCCAAATTTGGTTCTTTAAAACCTACCTTCCATCATGTAAAAAACCCTCACTAAATTACTATCCCATATTATGGAGCTCAGATTGAAAGGGCTCAGACTCACTATTAGGATCACAAAACATCCTTCCTTTTACAAAAATACTACCAACAACAAATGCTCGAAAAATTAAACATTTACAGTAATAATGTCCTAACTCAATATTAATCATTATTCTGACTAGGCAGCTACCATCAATAGCCATTGAATTTCATAAACCAAGCAACATCATATAGCACTCGACCTGCTTTTCTAATGCATTGATACTATACGGCACTTGGACTGCACTTTTAATGCACTAAGATTAAGTCCAGTGACTGAAGCTGGCATCCTCAGGTCGCTTCTATAGTACTGAGGTTTGACACTTGGGTCGCGCTTCTAATGCACCAAGATTAAGTCTAGTGACTGAAGTCAGCACCCTCGGGTTGCTTCTATAGTACTGAGGTTCCAAGAATGTAAGCCTCGTGTCCTTGCACCGAGCATCTAAGCCTCAAGCATCTAAGTCTAGTGACTGAAGCTAGCACCCTCAGTCGCTTTTAATGCACTGAGCATCAAAAATCCAATGACAATTGGTTCCTTTATGTTGTTTCCACTCTAATGGGTTAATCTTTTACCCCAAAGCATTTTTATTGTAAGTTTTGTGCACTCAAGTCCAACTGGCACTTCAAAAAATATTCTGATATAATGATTTCAATACTCAGTACTGAGCTTTATCTTTTCTTATTACTGAGGCTAGCCACCTCAACTCACCCTTCCATATCAGATACAATGGCATTTTCTATCATTTACATATCTGGATACGTCAAACATAAATATCCGAATAGAATTTCAGGGGGGAATCTTGATATCTCATATTAGTATCATATTCTAATAAGGGTTACATTCCCCCAAAGAGGAGGATTACTTGAATAAGAAGAAAGCTTAATAAGGAAGTCTATTTCAATTAGGAAGATTAACTACAAAGGAAGTCTCCTTCTCTCCTAAACAAGGCAATCCTATAAGACTAAGGAATCATATTCCTAAGAGGTTTGAGCAATACCTTCTCCTATAAATACATCTTATGAAATCTCATGTCATTCATTCTATTATATTCTTATTCTCATATTCACTCATATCCCCACTCTCATCATATAAAATCACCAAAACATCATTCTGTCATCACATCATCTAAACAATCAGTCTTTATTCTCTATTCTATTATATCTATTTGCTTTATTATATTTTTTCCTTATACTATTACTGACTTAAGCTTTAGAGTGTTTATGGGGAAAACCCCGCCCCTTTACTCGTTCTCCTCATCCATGCAAGTTCTACAAGCAAAATATCAATTCGAAGTTATCAATAAGCAAAATTAAAAGAATTGATTGAAAAAAATTGAATTTTTTAAAGATAATTTAAGTTTAATCTTAGAGACTTTTTAAAAATATTATAAAAATATATTATTCAGAGATCATTTTAAAATATGTTGATTTTTAGCCATTTTTAGAAATGATTTCAATAAAACATTTAAAAAAAATCTTTTAGAGACTTTTTTTTATTGCCTTATGAAATAAATCATCCTATAAACCATGATCTTTTAGAGACAATTTTATAAAACAAAATTGAAATCTAGTTTTAAATACGTTTTATAAAAATGTCAGAAAAATATATGAGATGTCAATAAAACGTCACAAGCATTTTTAGAGACAATTTTGGTATGGTAGCAATTGTGTTGTAGGGGGAGGGAACAATTAAGCACTTTTGGAGACAATTTTAATAAAATATCCCAAAATGTAATCTTTTAGAGACAATTTTTATTGCATTGTAAAAATAAAACATCCCTAACTCCGTAATTTGTTGTAATGAATAGAATGAATATCCATGCACCAATATCATATCAATTTGTTAATATAATACTTTATATAAATATGTGATGAACATATGACAATGAATTATGTGATATAATATCTTTTTTTTTTGTACATATAAATATGTATTTAAGTGAAGACATTAAGATAATCAAATATATATTAGTATTTTATATTATGTTATTATCATGTTTGAAGTCAATAAAAACAAAGGAATATTAATGCACCAATATAATATATGTGCACCAATAAAATTTTATAAAAAGGCCATACTAGCACATTCATTATGTAATGTATGTTTGCTTAAAGTTTTAATGAAATACATACATGATGAAGAGTTACAATGATATTAAATTTTAATTTAACATTAATGGTAATTTCTTATCACATACATATAAGTATACATTGAGAACATGACATTAACCATTTAACCATGATAAAATTAGCATTAATGTTAATTTTTAAAAGTACTAGTTTTTAATAAACCACTAAGCTATTGTCTAGTGGTATCAATAATATGTCACCATTCAATTTCATTAAAGTTTAATTATAAAACAGTACCATTTGTTTAAATAGATGCCTTCATTTAATGAAACAACATATGTTAAAAATACATCCATTGCATTGCCTTATTTAACTTAATAATTTAGAATGAAATCCATTTATAAATTTCAAATTGTGCTTACACTTTTCAGTGTTTATCTATATCAATAACCTTTTTCTGGTCCATTAACTATTATAGTATTTTCTTTGTTTTACCAAGTTACTGATTATGGATACTGACAAAATAACAACATCAACATCTCTCATTCATATACCAAAAGAGTTGCTAATAAACATAACTGCTCTAGTGGGAACATATTTAGTTAAAGATCTTTTCAATTTTAAACTATAGTATACATAATATATTAGATTTAATTTTTTTTTTCAAAAATTATTGTTTACTTAGTATACTTTTTTTTTAATATTTTAGTTGTAAAGATGTTTATGACCCAACCAAACACCCAAATGTATACTAGCGAGTTCATTTGGATAACATCCATGGTGAATGGTGGGTTCCCCTAAGAATAATGTTGATGTTTTTAAGAAAATGTAATTTGTTTGAAAATCTTGAATCATTGTATAGAGGAAGGTGTGGTATGTACATTACTTATGTTATCATAAATGCTTTAAATGTTTAAGAAATTATAATATTTTATAGTTTGCGATTATGTATGTCATTCTTGGCCTGGAAGAGTTCTTCAACATAACCCTTAACCTTGAGTCAAAAAGACGATTACTTGAGTTAGTAGCGGTAGCAGGACATTACAAATCCTGATATAATCTCTGTGTTATTTTTTTAGAAAGCAGTAATAAAAAGGATGAAGAGGAGGATAAAAGATTAGTTGAAGTTGTGAAACATATGAAACAAATTAGAGAAAGCAGGATAAAACTTATTAAAATACTTCAAAGGCTATAGGTTATTGGAAAGTTACCACCCAAATAAAATAATTGTCTTAAAAGGTTGAACCACTTGTACTTTGGATGAGTTGGCCTATTGATGATGATGTTATTGACTATATTGAGTGCAATTGTGATCGAGAAATTAAATTTGCTTATGATCTCTTGGATTATTTGGATTAGTTTAACACACTCTAATTTGGTGCTCATAAATTATCATTTTTTATTATATGTAGTCCATTGTAATTTATATGCAAATTTTTATTGGTTTTACTAAGTAATTTATTAAATTGTAATTTTATATTGATTTTACTTAGCAATTTTAAATTAATTTTCACTAAACAATTTGTTAAATTATGATTTTAAATTGATTTTACTAATCAATTTGTTAAAATGTAATTGACCACACCAGAAATTTGTTAATTTGTAATTGATTTCACCGATCAATTCAAAAATCATTTTTGGCCAAATGAATGCACTTGTTAACGTGCATATAGAATGTTTTGTTTTATAAGGCACAATGGTTGATAGTAAACTTCTTTGTTATATCGAATTTCACAAATACAATAATATGTTATGAAAATTTTAATATATTTTATAGATACTAACAAAATTGGGTACTATGTTTATGTAATCCACTCAATATCTTATGCATATCAAACTTGATGTGTAGGTCTTGGAGATATTGTTAGAGATTCTCATGGACAGGTTCTTAAAATCAAAGTATATAACCAGTCATATCACATCAAAATTAGCATGTCATATTTTCTAATTAGAATATTATTAACACTTTAGGTTATTCCATGTGTACAATTAACTATATAAGGATAAGTATTTTGATTTATAAGTATCAACATTAACTATATGATAATGAAATTTTTATTTTGAATACATTTACGTGAGATATCCTTTACCATGAGATTGTTGGTCTAATTGACCAAATATGATGAATGGTATTAGCAAAAAGAACTGGAAAATGAAAAGAACAAAGAAGATTTAGAATCACGGTTTTTCCATAAAAGATTGACATCATTACTTCCTTTTTAGTTTAGGGCACTTTCTATCATTAGTTCTAGAAGTGCTTTACTAATAACATTGAAAAAAGTTCTTATCTTTAGCACTAAAACTAGTGCCTATTCAAATCCCTTTATAGTTCAAGGTTCAAAAAAGTCAAAACCTAATTACATCATCGTCTATCAATAGCCACCAACCTTAAACACTTCCACAACCTGCGTTCAAATATTTCCTTATGAATTTGATTAATTGTTGTCTAATTAGAGAAAATTTCAATACTTATGTGTATTAGATGGCTTTATACTTTTTGGACGAGTTTGATAGGAAAGGAGTGCACAATGGTGCTTTAAAAGGCTTTAACATTCAGCTTTGAATGAGCCACAGGGCCCATAATATGTCAAATTGAAGCTAGTTTAGAGACATATATATTATTACTAAGTGTACCCATAATGGCCTAAGTTTTAAGCTCAAATTTAACTGTTTAAGGCCTCAAAGTTGGCTTTAAAGTTCAAATTCATTTTTAGTGTGTTTTGGTCTTTTTGCCCTTTTCATTTTAGGATTTTTTTAGAACATTATTTATTCATCTCATTTTATGTTTGAAGATAGATTTTTATGAATTTATAGAAGTTTCTATTTATCTCTAATTTTCAGTATTCAATTGTGAATCAATAAATCTTGATGCCTATTTCTTAGTGTTCATTATAATCAACAGGTTATAAAAGATTAATTCTCTAGCATTCTTTGTGAATCAACAAAGTTTTAATAGTTATCCCCTTTATGTGTAAGCTTTTACTATGTCAAATATCCTAATTTAATTACCTCATCATATGATCTCTTATTCTTGTCCAATTCAAACAAAAGACATTTATCAATAACCTTTAACTCTCAACCTTTACTGTTGGTGGACGCTGCTAAACAACCATTGAAAACTTCTCCCTAGTTAGTAAGAAAATCCATTTCCACCACCCTCTGAAAATTTATTTTTAAAAGTGATACATATTAAAAAAGTTACATTTTAATTTAAAATCCTTAAATGTAAGTTTTAATTTTTAGATACATTTTCAAATTATGTTTTTTGTGAACATTTTTTTATGCATGTCCAGAAAACATGGACACTCCCAAATCCCTAATTGAATCATATAAAAATGATACTCAATCATATAACATACCTACAAATAATGACTATAAGTTAATACATGCTAATTTTATTTTGTATTTTAGCAATTGTCACTAGAAATCCATAACATGGAATAAGTTCATGATATAATATGTATAACAACATTATATTTTTTCAAACCATGTCATTGTGACAAAAAGACAAAAATTTTACAGTAAATACTTATTCTAAAATCACATGTACCTTTCATTAGTACACCTATAGTGGATTCAATTTTCATCCCAATCATAACATATTTATGTTCAAGTTTTATGCTCTCAAGGGTAGTTCCTTTTATTGGAGTATTGATTCAATTTCACTTTCACATAACTAGTTTTCTATGATTGCTTAGTCATTTTGAAATTTAAGCATTAAAGCTTATCATAATGTGTTCATATTTTTGTTGAATTTAATATATCATCACTGTAATATCATATATCATATATCATCACATCACATTATGGATCTGCCTAACACATATCATTGTAACTTAATGATTCAATTCACACTAATTATTTCTCAAAACATAATATAGTCTATCTGCATATATATTGAACCACATAAATTTACCCTAAACGCATAAAGAATTTATGCACTTTTTGAAAGACAATTATCAAAAAGTTAGCTAATACCATCTCATTAGTACTTGTACTCATCATACTTTATAAATACACTTTAAGCTTATATACGTATAGTTTTATTCAATTATAATATTTATTACTTTATCATGTTGTAAGCTTTTTGGTATTGTTCCCATTTCAATTCAAATGAACAATTTGTGTACTTTAGTCTATATGTTGGAGACTTAAATGATTCTTGCAGTCTTTGATTACTTTGACATTCTTAGCATTCTTAATATATATATATATATATATATATAAGTAGACTCTGTGTTCTCCCTAAAAGTGAATTAATAAATTGAGTATAGTACTCTAAGATCACTTAATCACAACTATTAGTAATATAGGTCTT
The DNA here is from genome assembly GCA_947683625.1 of Mallotus nudiflorus. Taxonomy (NCBI): domain Eukaryota; kingdom Viridiplantae; phylum Streptophyta; class Magnoliopsida; order Malpighiales; family Euphorbiaceae; genus Mallotus; species Mallotus nudiflorus. The sequence continues at coordinate 318,294 of CANTUR010000256.1, read as the reverse complement.
GTGTATGCTATGACTCACTTATGAGTAGCCACTTCAATGTTATACTCAAATTATGCATCATAGGTTATATTTCAAAGAGTAGTTGTAATTTATTTCTGTTTGAACTCAATTATAGGTCACTGAGGTACCATTTTGACATTAAGGCATCATCTCTTCATGATCAAATGATTGTCCTATTGCTCAGATGTATGTCTTAGCATTAAGGGGTCATCTCAATTCTAATGCATCATCTCAATAAGAAGAGCCATCACCTTAGTGCACTGACAACACATAGTTATCGTAATTTCTCTATTTTCATGTCAATTTTTAATCAAAATTTACAGCAAAAGTCAATATTAAAAAAACACATTCACGAATACATTTCATAAGCTTACTTTCATATAGTTAAAGCATGCTTTATTGGTTCAAAACTTAGAATTCGTCATTGAAAATTTTATATATTTTAAGTAGAATTTTTGCTAAATTAAAAATACATAGTTTAAGAGAATTTGATCAAATTTAAAGAAGAAACAACATCATATATATGTCGAATTTAAAGTAACGTAAAACTCGTGTTCTTCATGGTGAACATAACCAAGGATTGAACAAAAATAACCAAGATTAAGGGAGTTCATCTAAAGCTATCAAGAATACTTCTAGAATTTGAATACAAGTAAAAAGTACAAGAACACTCACTTAATTCCCAATAGCTCAAAACTCTACTTCCCCCTTTCTAGTTATTGTTCACTTATGATCAAGATAAAAATGTCTATGAATTTTCTCTAGTAGAAATTAAAATCTTGGATACATTTATCTTATTTAAATAAATTTATGACATGCAAAATATGATTCTTAGCCAAGCTAAGAATAATTTTCGCTTAGCTCTCCACCTTCTTCTTCTCTTATTTTTCTTATTTTTTAGAGCAAAGTTTTACTCTTTCTTCTTCTGCTTCTTCTTTTGTGTTTTTAACACATAAATTCTTTTTTTGACACATGTCCCTATGCTTCACACCCATAAATGACACCTTACTAATAAATTTTCAATTAATCTCTAACTTCTTTTCTTTCATTCAACTAAATTCTTCCTTGAATTTATTTAATTTTAATCTAGCCTCTTATTGATCTTAATTCCTTTCAATTATACCCTCTTATTGCCTTGATTGGACCTCAACCAAGTTTTCCATTTATAAACTTTAACAAAGTAAAACTTAAATTAATATTAAATTAATGATATTAATCTTTTAAGCAGTACCCTTGAGGACACTAATGTGACAAAAATGACCTAATGAATATTATATCCAATTAAATTATAAAGAAAGAATAAACAATATTAAAAATATATAAATATATATATATTTGACTATTTTGTAAGAAAATCTAAAATTTGATAACTATCTAATATTACATTTGACATTACATATATTCTTGGAATAATCTCAATCCAATGAGGCATGAATTAATTATTATCAAAAATTAAAAAATAAATTTATGGATAAAATAAAATATATTAAATAGCTAAAACTAAGCAAATTAAAATTAAATAATTAAATAATTATTTGAAATTTAGAATTAAATTATTCGAAGGCTAAAATTGAGTGAATGATGATGCAATTTACTCTACACCAAGGATTGAACATCTTGAGCCATGAAAAAAGTCAAAGTTATAGTTGCAATCTTATTCTTGCTTGTAGGCAAGAAGGCAAGTAACAAAAGTTGTTCTTTGAATAAGCTTTATGAATGACATTGAAGAAAGCACCACCACCACCAAAAAGGGAAACAAAAGCAGGCAACAAAATTGGCGAAGAAAGTATTGATAGACTATCTTCTTCATCTATATATTTTATATACATTGTCGCTACTAACACTAAAATCTCACTAGTTCTTACTGCTTGAAGACCCATCAATAGCCAAAATATGCTTGAGCTAAACAACTTACCTATATAATTATTATCCATTACACAACCTAGGAAAGAGGAAAAATTTTCTCTAAATGGGGGAGAGATTGACTACTAGTTATATAGATACAAGTTCTTTGGTATGATATCCTTTGTGGAATCCAACTTAGATGCTCAATTTGATAATAAAGCTTTATCATTTTGATAATTTAATGAACCATCTTATGTTTAATGTGCATTACCTTTATCAAAGGCAATGGTATGAATGCTAATAGCCTCATATATAATATTAACTTCCTCAAGGAGAAGAGCAAGAAGGAAATGAGCCGCAAGATAAGAGCCTTGGTCCTTAGGCCTTTGTCTTTAGTTTTCAATTATTACATGTTTTTTGCTTGTGCATTTTCATATTTTATTTTTTTTACTATTTTAATCATTTAATGTTTATGTTTTTCTAGAGCTATGCTTTTTAATTAATGATATTTTCATTTTCTTTATTTAATTTATTTATTCTCATCGTTACCAAAAGGGGAGAAGAGTGTAGTATTTTGAATGATTCTTTGCAATTTGAATATTTCAATTTAAATATTTTAATCTAAATCACTTGACTTGAATTATTGATATACTATATGCAAAACAAAAATACTTGATATTTGATATGACAATATGAATTTGAACTTAATCTAATAATATATTGAGAGGGAAAATTTTAAAACCCATTCCCTTTATCTCGAGCTCTATTGCACTCTAACTACAATTTCTCTTCCTACCATCATTACCAAAATTATCACTATAGTCTTAACTATCACCATCATTTCAATTATTAGCATAGTAACCTAACAATCAAGCCTTATTTTTCTCTCCTTTCTTCGTATTGTTCTTTATGTAAATTTTATCCACTAGCCTAATCAAAGAATAAAGAAGAAGAGAAATACTAGATTTTCAATATATTCGGCTATATGCATTATTTCTTGGTCAAAATATGTAAATAGCTTGGTTGTGTCGATAATAAAGCCATGCACCAAGCCAAATCGTTATACAACTTACTCTTATTAATAATCTCCTTAGCTAAACAAGTATATGAAGCCACAATGAAAGTAATAACATTTTATCTAAATAAGATATGTTGCAAAAAGAGAAGAGAGCTAGCTTTGGGAATGGAGAAAAAAGAAAAGAGAGTTGAATTAATGATAAAGGATTAGAGTTTACTAGTGATTTGAGCAAAAAAATTGTTGCAAAAATACATAGTAAGAACACAAGAGTAAATAGAGAAAACAGAGAAGAGAAAATAGACATAGAAATTTAATAAGGTTCGACAATGTGTCCAAGTATTAGGGAGTGAGTGACTGGAGCTTTTATTATTATTCAAAAACTATCATTTAGGGTTACAAATACATGTTATATATAACAAGATATGTACAGTACAAACTACCAATGTGTTTAGGTCGTACTCAAATAAGTAAAGATATGCAACAAAAAGAGAGTAGAACTAGTCACGAAAATGAAGAAAGAAAAGATAGTTGAATTGACATGAATGATTTAAATTCACCAGTGAACTTAAGCAAGAAAACTTTAATTCCTTTAGGTTGTTAAAGGTTATGAAAAAATTAAGCAAAGGAATAATGAAGTTGATTTTCTTATGAATTAGGTTGAAATTTAACTTTCCTTTTGCTGTTGCAAATTTAAGTGGATATCTGATATGGCTATAAGCTTATATGACTTATTAACATGGAGTGTATAAGGTGATGTGTAAGATAAGATATGAATGTTACTAAAAATATTTTTGTTACATCAACTAGACCCATTTGAGTTAATAGACATAAATTAACAAGGATATACTGAAAAATTGAGTTAAGTTGTCAACGGATTTGAAAACATTAAGCAAATAAAGGATGAAATTAATTTGTTTATAGATAAGGTTCAAACCTACTTTTTCTTTAATTTAGTTACAAATGTAAGTGGAAATCTGATATCACTATAAGCTCAAGTGGTTTTATGATGTGGAGTATATAAGGCGATGTGTAAGGTGCAATGTGAAGGGTAGAAACAACATTTATGCCATATCAACCGGTTCTCTTTGAATTTACACACTAAAACTAACAAGTATATAGTTAAAATTTAAGTTAGGTTCTTAAAAAATGTGAAAAATTCAAGCCAATGGAGGATGAAGTTAGTCATCTTTTAGATTAGGTTGAAACCTAATTTTTATTTTGTTTAACTGCAAATCTAAGTAGAAATATGATGTAGCTATAACTTTAAGTGGCTTAAAATTTACTCAAACAAAATAGAACTAGCAAGGATATAATTAAAATTTAAGTTCTAGCTTTAAGCAATTTTGAATTGGAAAATTTAGTGCAACAAAAAGATTAGAAATTATTAGTTCGATTTGAGTCAACAAACTAAAAAATTTAGTGCAACAGAAGAATTTTTTTTTTTTTAAATGAGATTTTTTTAACTTAATTTAAGTTAAGTTGTTAAAAAATATGAAAAAAATAAGCAAATAAAGGATGAAATTAATATGCTTATGCATTAGGTTGAAACCCTTTTTTTTTTTTAGTTGCAAATTTAAGTGGAAATTTGATGTAGTTATAAACTTTAAATGACTTTATAAATTGAAAGATTGAACAACTATGTTTGAGTTAACATACCAGAATTAATGAAGATATAGTTAAAATTTACTCACAAACTAGAACCAACAGATATATAATTAAATTTAAGTGGCTTTGTGACATGAATTATATAGGATGATGTATAAAGTGAGATGTGAAGGGTAGAAACAACATTTGTGGTACATCAATTAATTATATTTGAGTTAATAGATTAGAACTAATTGGATATAGTTAAAATTTACTCAAATATACTGACACTAACGGAAATATAGTTAAAATTTATTCAAACAGACAAAAACATAACATAAATGTAGTTAAATTTAAGTTCTAACTTCAAGCTTTTTTAAACTGAAAAATTTAGTGCAATAACAAAATGAGAAAATATTATTGTTTTATTTGAATTTAGTGCAACAAAAGAAATGAGAAAATATATTTAAATTCTAGCTTTTGAAGCTATTTTGAATTGGAAAATTTAGTGCAACAAAAACTGGAAATTTTAGTGCAATAAAAGAAATGAGAAAATACTATACATTTTCGTTACGAGAAAATATGTGACTGTTGCTCTTCGAGCCGGGTCTCCACACAGAATTCTTACCACTAAACTACAGCCACCAATTGTTGAAAAAAAAATTTATAATATATGTAATGGTATTATTATGATGGTTAATAACTTCTATATAGTTTTGTAAAATAGTTACTAAATTTTATCTATTTTTAGGCTGATATTATTTTTTTGTAAATTTTTATATTTTTTCATTTGGATATCATTTTTATTTATAATTATCTAAAAATAATAAAAGTTTAGTAAAAAAATTTTGTTAGTATTTCATTTATTTTAATTTTTAATTAACTTTTTTTAATTATTGTAATATATGTTTGAGTTGAATTATAAATATTATTTTATTATTGTGAAGAAACATTACCTAATGAATAATAATATATCCAATTAAATTAAAAAGAAAGCAATGAAAATATTGAATAGATTATAGATATGTATAATTTAGTGAGTATTTTCTAATAAAATATGAAGTTTGGTAACTATTTTTATCTAATATTACATTTTACATTACATATATTCTTGGAATAATATCAATCCAGCGAGGCATGAATTAATTACTATGAAAATTTGAAACAGAAATTTATGGATTAAATAGAAACATATTAAATAACCAAAAATAAGCAAAATAATTAAAAAAATAAATAAAAATTTAGAATTAAATTGTACAAAAGGCTAAAATGTGGTGAATAATGAAGCAATTTACTCTACACCATGGATTGAACATCTTGAGCCATGAATGGAGTCAAAATTGCAGTTGCAGTCTTGTTCTTGGTTGCAGGCAACGAAGGCGAGGAAGAAAAATTTTTCTTGGAAGAAGCTTTATGAAAGACATTGAAGAAAGCAGCACCAGCAAAAAGGAAACAGAAGCAGGCAACAGGAATGGCTAAGAAAGTGTTGATGGCAATAAAAGTAGTTCCGGGACTGTCTTCTTCATCTACATATTTTATATCCATTGTCACTGCTAGCACTAAAAACGCACCAGTTCCTGCTGCTTGAAGACCCATCAGCAGCCAAAATATGCTTGAACTAAACAACTTATCTATGCAATTATCATCCATTACAGAGCCTAGAAAAGAAGGAAAAATTTTGTCCAAACGGAGGAGAGACTGACTACTAGCTATAGATACAGTAGGACTTTCTTTTTTGTCGTTTAAGATCTTAAAACAATGTAGCATTAGAATTTTCACCCAAAATTTTGAAGTATTTTTTTTGTTAACAGGACAAGAATTGGTGCAAATGAAAATAATGAGAATGAGACATTGAGAAGCAGGCGAATGGATTAAGACAGAAAAGAAAGACAAAAAAATAACTTGAAAGTTCATAGAGAGATGATAGTCGTGGAGATTTTTTATTGTCATAATTATCTTTTAGTCAAAATGTGCTGCAAAGATGTTGAGTTGGCCTGCAAAGCAAGTACCTAATCATATGGGTACACTTTTCCCTGTAGATATTGAAATTTTCTATTTGAGGATTAAAAAAGTAAAAGGTGAAAACGAGTTTGGTTATTTGGCAATATGATTTCTACGTGTAATTTCAAGCAATTCTAGTGCCAAATCTACTTTATAAGAAGTGGCAAGTGAAAATGACTGACAATGAGAAAGGAAACATGGCATTTAAACTTCTATATACAGTGGGGATTCATAATTTCCTAAGTTTTTACATTTCACCAGTACGATTGAGAAACTCTCATATTAAGCTCATACAAATTACAGAAGCATATTGGACACTCTTATTGTACATATTTTTCTTTTTGTTACACCCGAAAAGGAAAAATGAAAATGTAGACAAGTGGAAACATCAGCCTTACAACAACAATACAACATTTCTAGGATTAACAGATTTACAAGCTCTCTCACAACCAACAGCAGTTAGAATCAGAAATTCCAAAAGAATACTATGCATAAATGGAAGAATTATCTACCTGTGTTCGTACTGTCTGGATCATTGATTAGCCATGAACCTTTTTTTTACTCTAGGATGCTCCAAAAAAACTTACAAAAGAGACAATACACTGCGCCTCCAAATAGAAGACTTCCTTCTGCTTGGGCGTTGTGGTGTAAAATTGAGAAGCCCAAACATCTCCTTCAAAGTTTGCTCTTGACCTTCAAAACCAACCAGTTTTGCGACAAGAGTGGCACTCTCTATAATATGGTCCATGTCTGTCGTCTTTGTCCACAACCGATGGACTAACTGCATTCTTCTGTTGCTTGCAGTTAAGGCAATACCCCATTTAAGGAAAAGGTCCTCTCTCTCTTCTCTAGTGAGCCTCTTCTGCATTTGCCTGCACAGCATCTGCCTCTCATGATTCAAGGCCCTCTTGCTGTTTAAAAAGTTAAAACACATTATTATTTATATCATTTTACTCTGCGTTGCATGTGTGCGTACAATTCAATGTTAAATATGCAACTAATATACCTCAAAGCAAGACTTAGAATTCTTCCATCAACCATAGTTTCGTTACCCTTGGAAAATGTGTTCTTGAGGAAAGACAGTTTCCTGTACTCAACTTCCATGTAGAATGAATCAGTTGGCTCACCCTTGAACAGCAGGAAGAAGTAACTCCTGTGAATCAGTGAAACACTGCAAGCATGCCACAGTTCAATAATTTCTACTTGAAGCCTCTTAAATTCTGAAGGCCACTTTGGAGCACTATCTAAATCATCTGGAATTGGATCCAACCCAATATCTTTTACATCCTTGGTAGATTCATTGGCAGGTGCTTTGGTTTCCCTTTCCTATAAATCATGATGGCCAACATAAAATGAATGACAAATTAGCTCAATCAAACCTTATCTTGCTCCACCTTCCAAATTAAGGAAGGGAGAAAACTGAATTGATGTATGAGAAGAGAGGGAAAAGTAAAAGAACTGGTATAACACATGGTACTCTACCACTATATTTGATTGCTGGCAGTCAGTCATTCATGTATCAATCAATTGTTACCACTTTGTCTCACAAGAGATTCCATAGTTGACTCACAAAGCAAGTGAGAAGATAAAACAATTATAAGGCTTCTAGGAAAAGAAATAACGATAAAAGAAAACAAATACTGACCAAATGATCTACCATGTGTGTCGTTTCTGCATCTGAGTTACTGACTCTGGTAGTGTTCTTCCAATCAATGGAAGCTTCAATGCTTTGTAATTGATAATCATCAATAGCAGCACCAACAGAAGTTGATGAGATATTCGTTGATAGTTCTTCAACATCATGAGTGTGCTTTAATGCAGTAACTTTTCTTTGAGATAGTTCAATTCTCTCAGTGAACTCCTGATTCTTTTCCATCTTCTCAAACAAAAATGCAGTCACACTACTAAGTCTTGCTCCACAACTTTTACTCCTGATCATCTTCAAGCTTCTAGATCTAGGCATCCCTTCTTCCAACAGCCATGAAGATTGTTTTTCAGGAGTTTGTAATGTAGACTCAGAATGCAAGAAACTCAACTCTTTTTGTTCTGGCAACGTTGGTGACCCTAATTCTTGAATTTCTTTATCTTCATTTTCAGCCTCAGTTACTCCTGAGGCACCTGAGTTTATATTAGGGGATGATATGTTAGAATCTGCATATCTGTTTGGACTAGACTCAAACATTTGTGAATCTGCGTATCTGTGTGGACTATTCTCAAACACTTGTAGATCTACATATCTCTTTGCACTTGACTCTTCATCTGTGATGCATTGAACTTCCTTGCAAATATTTCCTGATCTTTCACTAGTCTCGTTTTCACTGGTCTCCTCAGGTGGATCATTTTCAACAGGATTAGCATTTGACCATTCCAGAGGATTGATTTGAACAAAATTATCTTCAAACTCGGTGAGATGGATAAAATTCTCATCAGAAATGCTACTATTATCTCCAGCTGAGCACTGAGATGCATCAAAAGACCTGCCACCAATATCTAGGCAGCGAGGGCCTTCTGAAGCAGGTGAATAGGATACTGAATTTTCAGATCTAAACGAACTTTGCACTCGCAATTTAGGGTAATGATGATCGAGATCTCCCTGGATGAGGAATACAACTTAGACTGAGAAGGCAAATGGAGATGATATTGGATGGTTCAGCTAAACAATGATAACAAAGAATAATGGGGGGCTTATATGTACATACTGATAATGTGGAAGATCTATCATCTGCAGCCACTCTCAATAGATTTTCAACCTGACAATGAGCAAGTTCTAGTTGCTGATTCAGCTCCATAACCTCTTTCATTAGCTGCATGAAAGGGGAAAACGGAAAATTCAAGGTTTAACTAAGAAAGTATGTACGTATTGCAAAAATGAATGAGAAAATAATTCACGTCCTGACTTTTCTGTACAACTGCACATGTGGTGTTTGGCGCACGGTTAAAACCTGAACCAGTATTAAAATGAAAATAAAAAGAACAAAGGGAAACCAATATCCAATGCAAATAACCTAAGATAAATTTACAAAACATGTGGCGGGGACCGATTCCTAAAGGTGCCTGATCCTGACCTAATTTCATTCACATGTCAACAGAGTAGAATACGAGAGTTTTCATTATGTAATGTGGGAAAGAGAGGCCGAAAGTAGAGATTAAGAGCCTTCATCATGTAATGGGAGAAACAGAAAGAGGGCATTTGTTCAAAGGAATTAACTACCGACTTCCCGTTGGTTGATTTATTGTAACTCTCCTCTTTCTATGCCCCAGGTGACTTCCACCAAATGGAGGGCAAGCTATAATTTGAAACAAAGAAACCTATTTTGAAATATTCAGATGAGATCCTAAATAGACAGCTGTATCATGTTATATCAACATATGACAAGTCCATGGCTTTAGCGTCTGGCAAATAGAAATGCTTCAAAATTGGTTGAGGTTCTAAATACTAGATTTAACTCCCTGCAGATTACCTGGGACATGGAAGGGAACTGGTCAACTGAGTTCCTTGCGTGCGTATGGTGGTAGGATAATGTTCTTCATGACACATACATCATACATGAATACGCATGCAGTAAGCACTTGTGTATGCATATGTATTAGTATGTGCGCAAGTATAGATGTAAGAAATATGTACATGTTGCAGAGACAATATCCAGAGTGAAATTTCTAGTTCGTGCCATTTGCTGAAGATGATTAGACATCCAAGCCACATGCAAGAAGATGGTCAAGTTTCAGAGCTTTAAGAGCTTGTTCTCCTCATGAACATCAAGTGGATTCATAATCATATACTTAATAATCATGGCTACACTAAATGAGGCACTGTACCTCATTCAATTTTCTAGATCTGCACCTCTACTTCCTCAATAAGTGGGCTGTCATGACATTATAATGTAGGTTGACAGTACTTAGGAGAAAGTAGCAGGTGCTCATTGTGACAGTAGGAGTGTATGACATCACCTTTTCAATCTGAAGGTCTTTCTCTCTCAGAAGTGCTGTGGAATCTGACGTAACAGAATTTGACCCTGTGCTTCTCAATTCACTCGCCAATCTAGCCAATTCTCTCTGCAGTTGCTTTACCAATGCTTTATCGGACACAACCACATTAACACGAGCATTTGTTGTCACTTCCTTAGCACAACTTGCAAACAGGAGGGTATTTCTGGACTGCTCAACATGGCTTCGTGCAGGGCTTATTGTACAGATGATAGCGGTCCTAGCATTGCCTCCTAAGGAGGATTGCAGTATGCGGGTCAATTTTGAATCTCTAAAAGGAATATGTCCACTTCTTCCTTTGCTGCATTAAGCCACAAAATTGCATGGGAAGAAGGAAAATGAGAGGACAAGGAAGCTCCATAAAATTAAGAACCTTCCAATAGCAACTGCATGAAGAATTTAAAAGAAAAGGCTTTTGGAAAGGCCAAGGCTCTGTTGGAATCAGTCATTATTCCGAGAAATTGTTTGTTTATACATATCTCAACTTCCATGTGTAATACTTAAACTGCAAGTTATATGGTTGATGACATAACAAATATGCAAGGCAATGACATATATACTCTCCAAAAAATATGACACAAGATGAAACTTTCCAAGCAGCACAAATAATTACCTATGAGTTGATAGATTGAGTTTAGTGAGTAATGCTCAAAGCTTTAATTATTCAAGAAACATGGCAAAATCTGATGGTTATTTGACAAGATTATTGGTTGTAAATTTAGCAAAAACTACAACCAGAAAAGGAGAACATGGAAAAGAAAGCATCTATAGGGAGGATATGATTATATGCATCGAGTTCATATTTCCCCGCCCCAAGCCATCTGCACCTTATTCATATTGTGGCACAAAATCTTTGAGTGTCACCTTTTGTTATATTAATATAATGCATAATGAAACCTTATTCTGGTAGTGAAGTTTTGCATCATAGCAATATATTCGCCCTTCTTGGTTTGAGAAAAGTTAAATTGCATACTTTGAAAATCAGGTTTTCATGTCTAAAGACACTATTATGCGGACAACGTAAATACCCAGATGCACTACTTCCTCAAATGCCTTCATAATGTTTGCCTTCCAGTTTCCTCCATAGGAATGCTAAAGTGCAGGATGTACACTTTTTGCATTGCATTGGTGGAGGACAGGAAGATGACATGCATTATGCTTCCAGATTACACAGAAGAAAGAGACAGATGCATAAATTACAAAATTTCTTCTTTTACCACTCTCACTAACAGTGATATGCACGTATCTGATGGGTTCATGGATCGTTAAGAAATAATGTGGGTAACATCAATTTTACAACATTTAAAATATATGCAACCAACTCTATTTATTATGTATTTCTGAAATATGAAAAATGAAAAACAGGCTACAGAAGTTAACCTTAGCTTACGGATAACAGTTCCCAATGTAAGTAAACTCCGATTAATGTGGCACCCCTCTTTCAACCTCATGCCAGCTGACAAAGACTGAGACGCACGCTCACTTCCTGCTAAATCTACAAAATTCTGGACAGAAAACAATGATTAATACACAAATAATTTCTTTTGGTACTACCAAATAAACAAATTATTCAAGAACTTCAGCTATTCGTACCACAGTGGCTGCAAGAGTGCTTGACTTGTCATTGCCTAAGAAATCACGAGCAGAACTTTCAATTGTCTGGCATGGAGACATCAGCAGTAGCACAATACAACAAAAAATTACCAAGCAGTCATAACTTAAAATCTGATAGTGAAATAACCATTGAGCTATACCAGTCTCAGAATCTGATGAGATCTTGAGCTTGTTTCATTCATTGAAGTCTCCCCTATTTGTCTCTGATCTGCAGAAATGGACCAGAACATTATTAATTTTCAGTCACCAATCTATTAGTTTTTTTTTTCTTTTGATAATAATAAGAGAATTCAGACAAGTACAGTGCACAAAATACTTTTCTATTACAGATACAAGCATCTCATTCAGAAGCAAGTAAAAAAGCAAAGTAAATACATTTAGAATTTTCCAATCCACAATGTCTCAATTGGTTGCATGCCATGTTTACCAGTTCGAACAAATATTATTCAAGGGCATGATCTACCTTCACAGATAGATAGAAGTTCTTTAAAATGATTCCAGTCTCTTACAATTTCCTCAGTCAGCCTCTCGACAACAGTTCCTCTCTGTAGACAAAGACAACCATAACTGTAATCTATCATTTATCCATATAGCAGTTCTTTACCAACCACAAGATGAGAACTACCTCTGGATCATCTAGAAGGCGAAGAGGAGTTGCATCTGTACTAAGAAGGTCTCGGACAGACTCATTGTAAATTTCCATGGCTGAGAACTTCAAAATATATTCTCTTTCCTTGTGCTGCAGTAATGGTAAGATGGACAGAATGATTTTGCCAAATGATGGGGAAATCTAATGAAACCACTAGATAAGAATAATGAATGTCAATAATATTATATTGCATTACCTTGTCCATGTAGTCATATATATCTGCTACAGTGTATTCAGTAATCCCACTCATGGTGTATGTTTTTCCACTGCTTGTTTGTCCATATGCGAAAACACTTGCTGAAAAGGTTGTCATCAAAAGAACAGATAGAAACATAAAGGCAAGCTTGGAGTGAAGTTCATCCAACATCAGGAATAAAGAAATAAAAGGAGGTTGTACGCACAGTTTATACCACTGACAACTGAAAGTGCAACTTCCTTGGCTCCTTCCTCATACACCTGCCTCGTGGTGCTATCAGGACTAAATACTCTGTCTAGAACCAACAGATAAACCAGACAATAATAGAAAGGAACAAGAATAACATTAATGAACAGAGATCAATTTAAATAAAAGCAACTTCATAATATGGCAGCAGAAGCAAAACACTAATCAAAGTCTGCGCCTGAGGTGAGGGCAAAGGCAGAATTGGTAGACCAATATACAATTAAAAGAAAAGCTATCAACTTTATATCCAGGTTCTTAACATCATGAACCGATTCAAGCAGCTCGTCTCAAACAGCAGAATAATCTCTGTATCAATGAATTATAACCCTGGTGACCGCATTAATCTTTCTGGATGTCGACATGATTGGGAAAATTTATATCATGATTGGAGATGCAATTAAAAGACAAAATCAAATTACATAAAGCTGTGACAGTATAAAATTTCTTACCAAATGTATAGGCAGTTGGGTACATGGACCTATCTGAAACTGAAAGATTATTCCTATAAATGACAGTGTTATCATTAATGCATTCCCAATCTGATACATCATTTCGTGCAGTTTCCTTCTCATTCAAAGGCCGCAACCGAACTGAAACAAAAATTTTATCCTCACCGCCACCACCACCAGCACCATCACTTGGCCCTTGAACTGACTCCTCATCAGCTGCACCCATCTCTCCTCACCTTCTGCTCCAACAAGATTGGAAAAACAATCGCACCATATGTAAAAACAAAAAAGGTCAAATGTATGCTAATACCGACCACACAGATATCTCATTTCTCTTTAGCTCTATCTATCCATCTCCGTTTGTTTTGTCCCGATTTCATTTCTTAATTTATTCAGTTGATGCATTATGGTTAAGAATTGTTTAATAGAAACATAAAGCTGGAGTCTCCAAGAGAACACAAGGGCCAGGCAACCTTAACAGCCACAATCATTACACATAAGCAAACAAATGATAAGTTAGTGCTAAATTCACCGACACTTTTGGTCAGCTGTTTTCTCCGCAACAAGAAAAGTAACCCTTTTTCTTATTTATTAATTAATTGTTTTTTTTCAAAGAAAACAAAAGCCTGACCATATACATATGCCCATATATCATCATCAAATCACAGCTACTATTATATTCATGTTCATGGAGTCAAACAAAACCAAGGAAAGGTTGGCTAATATTAATTGACCATTTTGTAGTTTATTTAATTTTTTTTTCCAAAATGGTCCCCATTAACAGTCTGTCAAACACCTTTTTTTCTCTGCCTTTATTACACCATCTTCATATAGAAATTTATTTATTTTGGAATTTATCTAAAATAAAGATAATTAATGAAGAAGAAGAAAAAAAAAAAAACACCTTGGAAAAGAGAGAAATTCACAGCCTTTTTCGAAGAATGTTTGCGGCATTTGGAAGAATCTTCTTCACTGATTCCATGTGCAGATTACCTGTAATATTACTACCGGACAAATCCAACCCTAACTACTGAGAACGACACCGTTTTGGATTCTTCTTCTTCTTCCTCCCCCTCCATCTTCCTGCATCTTATTCTTTAAAAAAAAAAAACAAGAAATCCCTGTTTTTGGCTTTTTAATGTGTCCCTCCTGTCCTCTGTAACAACAAACAGAAGCTCCAAAACATTCAGGTTACTCAAAATATATATATATATATATATAAAATGCAACCAAACAATGCCTAACCAAAGCAACAGTGAAAAATTGAACCACCAAAAAAAAAAAAAAAAAAGCAAACCAAACAATGCCTCACTTTTGGAAGAAAATTTCAGAATTCATCCAACCAAATCACAACTGAGAAAATATATATATATAATTATAAAAAAATCGAAAAATGTAGAATTGAATCGCGTCACCTCACCTCATGCAAGCATTGATCTTAAAAATTGCAGCACAAAAAAATTAAAAAAAAAAAAAAGAAAAACGACGCAAAGATCAGAGACAGAGAGAAAAGGAATTGTTGGTGTGTGTTGTATCAGTGATTATTATAAAAAGGGAAAAATTGGAGAAATGGAGAGAATGTATGGGATTGGGGTGGGGCGTAGCTTTCTTTGTTTGCAGTTGAAAATGGAGAGATTATTATTAGCCTGTGATTTAAAACTACCGCGCCAATCTAATTTAATACTTTAAAAAATAATAATAATAATAATTAAAAAAAAAAAAACTATCGATACTACTACTAGCCTGCTTGCTACATCTTCTCAATTTTTTCCTCTTTAACTTTACCATTTTGCCCTTCTCTATGGTCATCTTCTTTAGTTCTTTTTAAACTTTTTTTTAAAATCATTTTTTTTAGATAATATTTCAATTCTATAGATTATATTATTTTAGTTAAAATCATATGTAAAAATGTTTACGTGACATCTTTGGTGGACTGTTGATGGGGCCCTAATATCACATTGATTATATATTTATATAAAAATAAATAAATATTTTCAACTTGTATCAAATTTATTTTAAATTCTTATTCTTGACATAAATATTTTAATTTCTCTGAGTATATTGTATTTATTATTAAGTATATAAAAATTTAAATAGTTAATTATAATATTTTAAACTATTTATTATTTAAATATAAAATGTTAAAAATATATTATTCATTTAATACTAAAACGCATCAATTAACTGATAAACTATTTCAAAATAAAATATATTTACTTGATTAGTAACCATAAATATTATTAAAATTAAATATATGTCCATATATATGTTAAAAATTATAATAAGTTGAAAAATATTAATATGTGTATTAAATTTAAATTTATGTAGTTAAATTTTATTAAATAATATAATAATAAAACATTTTAACACTGTTTCAATATGTATTTAATTTTAAAAATATTTTTATTTATTAATTATGTAAATTTTTTTATACACTTTTACACTCAATTGTGTAAATATTATTTTAAAAATATTTCTAATTATTAATTATGTAAATTGAAATATATATACCAACACTTTTTAAATGGGTTAAATTATCAAAATTTAAAAGGGTTTAATTTTTTAGACCATTAGGCCATATATTAATTACTATAGTATCTTTTAATAATAGTTTTTTTCTGTATAAAACAATTTATGTATGTATATAATTTGTACTATTTAATTTTACTTTATTTCAGATATATAATTTCATTTCATTGATTATTATTTTTATTATAATAATCTATTTTTTAAAAAAATTTAAATAACTTAGTTATATGTATATGTGTGTATATACCACTCGTAATTAACAGCCATAAATTTTATTGAGTAGCTAATTGTACCACACCATTTTAAAAATACATAAAAAATAAATAAATAAATGCGAATAATATTTTATTAATTATGTGCGTTTGATAAATTTAAGATAATGTCTTTTCAGTAATCTACAACTTTTCTTATTTCTTAAACTTGGTAACTTTTATTAATTTATTTTCTCAATTTATAACTGACTATTTATATATTTTTAATGTATCAAAAATAAGATTTATTTCCTTAAAAAAATAAGATTTATTAATTTTTTCAATATTATTTAAGGCTTTTGTAAGTTAAAATAAAATTATTTAAATAGTTAAATTAGTAAAAAATGTTTAAAAATCATAATTTAGTAAATATATATTAAACTATTCAATTTATAAATTAAAAAATATATGATAAAACACATCAAATTTAGCAACTATAAATTTATTAAACCTAAGTTGAAATCAAGAAAAGTAAATAAAAGATTTTCAAAGGTGTTGGGTTACTACAGAAATGGAAATGAAAATGTAAAAAGTATAACTGAACAATAAGTTCCACCCTAACGATAGAGATTGGCGGGTTAAGTTTTTTATAATGTTGGAAAGCAACTGCTGTGATTCAAACAATATTAGAAGATATTCAAATCAAAATATTTAAATTCAATTTGAATAATTAGTTAGGTAATGTGATAAAATAAAATAAATAAATAAATTTTAAAAAATTAATAACAAACCTTGTTCGTACCGTAAAAAATAGGGAATTTTTTTTAATATTATGTACTTATATTTTGTAGCATAGAAATAAGAAAAATAAAATGACAATTGTTCTTTGAAAAATAATCAAAATGAAAATAACAACACAAATATAAAATATCAGAATTTAGTATGGTAGTTTTTAAAATATTTAAAACACAATTTAATTAAAGTATTTAGTTTAAAAGAATTTTCAAATAATAACAAATTATTAAACATAAATTTAATTTGAATTAATTTAATTTAGTTGGTTTAATAAATTTTTTTATCTCTATTAGATAAAAATATGAAAGGTTAACCATGCATATTGACAATTTTCTATACGCAAAGAAAAGTATTTTCTTAAGATAAAAGAATGAAGAATTATTTTGCTGGGTGATTAAAAAAATTAAACAAAATAGCAAAGAAAGTAGATTGCAGTGGTTTTAACCTGAGGATACAGTTGTCTTTTAAAACATTAAAATCTAAATTGTTCATGACCATAATATAATGCTACGTGGCCCTTCACACCCTCGTGCAGATATGTTGAAATATACAGGATATAACAATTTATTATTATTATTATTATTATTATTATTATTGTTATTATTATTATTATTATTATTATTGTATACTGACAATTTTTTCTAGTTAATGTTTCACTAAATTAATAATTTATTATTTAGTAAGTAATAAAATTTAGTAATATTTTGTTGATCGTTAAATATGAATATGAAATATTTTATAAATTAATGTAAAAATATTGAAAATTTTGCACAATTTTTAAGTAATTGTTAATTGAAGTTTAATTTTTGTTCAATAATTTGTTAACTTCACACACATATATATATAGTGTATCGGATAGGCTAATTTCATAATATTTAATTTATTATTTATAAATTTAATAAATTACTAATTTATGAATTATATTAATTGTTACAAAGTCTACTGTTTATATAATTTTTTTGAGAAATTACAGTGTATATAATTTTATTGGTTTTGGAAGTTTTTGAAAGCGTTATATTTCAACTCAACAATGTTGTGTTTTTTATAATTAATATTTTCGTCAAATTGTATCATAATTAAAAAACAATATCACGTGTGAAATGAAAGGACACTTGTAGAATTTTTTTTTTTAAAAAAATACTTTAGAATGTCAAAAAGGCACTTCATGATTTGAAAAGGCAATTTTAATTTACTCGTTTAATTGGGATGGCAAGAGAAGAGGAACTGTAATGGGTGGGGGTGCTATTTCCCTAAATTAAAAAAGGTTAAAGTTAACTCGTTTAGAATTGGACTATTTCACCCATAAAATTAGCATACTTTTGAGGTGAAAATTTAAATCTCCCCTCTCCTTCACCTTTATAGTTGTTGTTTAAAAAAAAAAATAGATAATTATATTTTTACAAAATCATTACGATTACTTTGATTTTTGAAAATTTAATTTTACTTTTCAATAACTATAATTGAATAATGAAAAATATGTTTATCTAATAGTGATTAAAATAAACAATAATTAAAGTAATAAGAAAACAAAGTTATTGAGAATCTCTCATCTTTGGAGGTTACACATCTTATATTTAAGTGATTTCCATCATTTTAAAATTATATATAGTTTATTGGTTATAATTGCTTGCGTTAAAGTAAATATAGATATAGTTTATAGAATATAATTGTTTGCGTTAAAGGAAATATCTAACAATCATTGCAAGTAATTGGCATAATACAATTATAACTCATATAATTTATTAATTTGATATTTTAACTTATAATTTTATCATTTTAACATTTAAACTTTTATGAAATGTGCTAATCTACACTAATTTAATGATACTATGTACCTATCACTCCTTGTACTTATAACTTTTTGTTAGTTTAACACATTTATTTATAGTTTTTGATTTATCAAACACTTAAAATGTGGCACATGTTAATTTACTATTGCTGCTAGATGTTTTGACAGGGGTTTTAAAATTACATTTTAGGTGAGTTCAAGTGTAAAAATCGTAAAACTATAAGTTAAGGTGTCAAATTGATAAAAAAAATGACAAGTACATAAGGGGGTTATGGATGTATTATGCCTATATAAAAATTAGATCATGATGGAGTGATACTTCTATTTCATATTAATATGGCATGTAATGTATATATAAGGATGTATATAACCTAATTAATATACACAACTAAATTATAAATCCTATGTTGTATTCCTTATTGTTTTTTATTATTTTATTCTCCTTTGCATTATGTTTTATATGATATAAGAGTAGCCTACTGAAAATTATATCTCAACAACATCTATGAAATTTGCAACTATGGCTGAAAATACCTTCATTAACCCATATAGATCTCAAATTATTATCCAAACTTTGCAAGATAATTTTCCCTTTCCAACAACAATCATCCTTGATGATACAAATTTTCCATTGTGGTCACAGCTTATGGAGATGCAAATTGCAGCCTTAAACAAATATGGTTTTCTCATTAGGGCAACTCCAAAACCACCTATAGGGAACAAAGCCTTAGAGGCTTGGTTTATCGACAACAACCGAGTAAAAATTTGGCTCATTAACTCAATGAGTCCAACCTTAATGCAAAAAATTATTCACCATCAAGTAGCTAAAGAAATGTGAGATATTGTCTTAAAAACATTTTATGATGGCTCAGATGAATAATTGTTTAGATTGAGTCGCAGTTCATTCATTATTCACTAAAGTAGTAGACTTTTGCCCTTATACTATAATGAACTTATTGGCATATTTCAGGAAATTGATGCTCAAACTAAAACTCAAGAGGAGCATGTTAATGGAGTTGTATCACTTACAATACTATGACTTGGCTTCGCACATATATTTTCTTAGTCGATCTTAACTCAGAATTCAATAAAGTTCAGAGTGAAATATTACAGAAGGATCCACCCCTTGATCTTGAATCATGTTGTGCTTATGTACACAGGGATTATAACCAATGACACACAATGGAGGAACTAAAGGCTATGCTAGATAATTCAATGCTCTCAACAACATGAACTTGTCAACCATTAGAATGAGAAAATGCTAAGACCAAAATATATACATGTACACACTGTGGTCAAAATGGACACTCTATACAACACTGCTATGAAATTTTAATTAGTTAAAATGGTGGGATTTTACTAAAAAGCTAGTAAAAGGATCAGTAAGGTTGTCATTGCTACTACTAATAATTTACTACCTACCTCAAATATTATTTCTGTAGGCTATGTTGCGCTTGATGATAAACCAAGTATGACAAGTTCATATCTTGGAATAATACATGGATTATTGACACAAATGCTATCTATTATATGACAAGTTTTGCTCCCATCTCACATTTATTCGACCATTAACTCAATGAAACATATTGATTGCTAACGAACAAATTGCTCCTATTACTCTTAAAGGATCAATATTTATATCTAACTCTCTTACTCTTGATATGTTCTTATTATTACATCTCTTTCTTATGATCTTTTTTCTGTTAGCCAAATCATTGATACCTTGAATTACATTATCAAATTTTAGCCTAACTATTGTTTGTTTCAAGACATTGTAATAGAGCATATTCTTAGCTCTAGTGTTAAATAAGAAAAGTTATACTTGTTGGGTTTCGTGATATAAACGCAGTGAAAAAATTAAAAATTTATCACATTCCCAAACCTGAATCCATGTAATTCGACTACTTGATTAAATCTAGAATTTTAAAAATCTCACCAAAACGCAAAAGAGGCAAGATTTTCTGGAAGGATGAGAGGAGGTTCACACCGGTGACACCTTACCTCGAGCCTTTTGCTTTGGTTGTTCGAATCAAGACATCTCCAAAAGGATGCATCCTCTGTAGGTATCCACACGAACAGCCCTTCACAAAATGAATTGGAGTGTGTGTGCTAGCAACCTCCTTGATTGTCTCACAAATCAAGAACAAAATAAAACTTTGTCTTTGTTTTATAAGAAGAAAGAAAACGAATTTGGAGGCAGGAAAAAAAAGTGTGTGAAACCCTAGAGAATATAACATATTTATAGACTCCAAATTAGGGTTTCACCTACCAATGACCTTTTGGTAATTTTCAATTATTATATTCTGATTTTTTTAAAAACAAATCATAAATAATATCTTATTTATTTATTTAAAATAACATTTATCTTAAATAAACAAATAAATAAAACACTTTAATTATTTATTTCCACAGAGTTTATTTTGGGCTTATTAAACCCATATTCATTTTGGGCTTGCTCTAAGTGTGTGACCCTGTAGGTTCACATAACATTGGTAGTAGGCCTAAATCTCTATTTAGGCCTCCAAGTCATAAGTGGCCTCTAGCAAGACATTATGACTACCTAAGTCATATGAAGCCAATAATCCAACATAACCTAATTACAATGAATGTTATCGTCCCTTTATCACATGATATCTTAATTGAACATAAGGCATAAAATGTCATCCTTATATAGTTCAATATTATGACTTGATTCTAAGTAGACTGAAAATGATAACTCTTTATCAATTCATTTCAGCATGGCCATGCATTTTCCTTCAGTCTATCTTATCAAGGGGCCCATAGATATCTTTCTCATATTAATGAGGAATAAATCCCTTCTAAATCACTCACATTCCTCATATAACTAATTTCATATCCAACAACATCCTATTTAATCATCCGGTTAAAGACAATGTTAGAATGTATCAAAACATAAAATAGCTATGTAGAAATACATGATGATTTCAAGGTCAGAGGACCAAAATAAAATTATTGTGATGAGAAATACTTATGATAATAATCTATGTAGTATGTTCATAGTGGGTCAATCCAGTACATTATCTCTCATCATGTACCTATGAGTTAACTTAATATCTCATATTCATGATTAGTAAAACATAACCATCAGTCAACTTCATACTAGCCTTAATACTTTAATATTTATATATAATAAATAAATGGCTAGGGATAATTAGAATAGAACTCTTATTTTAATTTAAGGGTTTTACTATCAAGTCACATACTTGATGGCCTTAGTAAGAATTAACCATTCATATAATTATCATAAAATTAAATGATAATGAAATACCTCTATATTAATAAAATAAGAAAGTCAATGCATAATCGCAAATGATTGACCTAGTGCATATCACTAACAATACTATCTTGACATGCATGGTGAGATAAATCTACAGCTAGGGTAAGTCAATAATGCCATAGGAATTTAGCCAACAAAACACAAGTGAGGTTATGGCATTGTCATTTTGGTTATTTATCATTTAGTTGTCTTTACAAAATAAAACAAAATTTATTTTTAATTGCAAAAACTCTTAATTCAAATGTAAAATTTTTGAACTAGTGAACAACCATCATATTTCTTATTTACCAAGTTATAATATAAGCACTTTTCCTTTTATGACTATTTACTTTGATGTTTGGGGCCCTACTTATATCCCTACATTTTCTAGTGCTTAATAATTTGTAATGTTCATTGAGGAATGTACTCATATAACCTGGATAGATCTTTTCCTTAATAAAAGAGATGTTTGTTCTATTTTTCAAAATTTGTATCACATGGTTAATACTCAATATCAATGTAAAATTTGAGTCCTACAATATAACAATACTAAAGAATACATTAACTTAACTCTTTAATTTTTTTGCCAAGAGTATGGCATCCATCACCAAAATTCCTATGCTAGGACACCTCAATAAAATGGCCGTGCAAAGCCAAAAATTGATAATTGTTAGAGGTTTTTCGAGCATCCTTATTCAACATAAATGTACCTTAAAAACATTAAGGAGAAGTTATTCGATCAACTATATATCTTATTAATAAAACTCCATCTTAAGTTCTTGATTTTCAAACCCCATATCAAAAGCTTTACGAACTTGTCTCAATTCCAACTCTTTCAAATCTTGAGCCAAAAAGTATTTGGTTGTGCTATATTTATTCATCAAGCCATAGGTAAACTAGATCCATTAGCAGTTCAATATGTATTTATTGGATATACGAATCTAAAAATATGACATTTTTATTATTATCTTCATACTATGAAGTTGTATTTAACTAATGATGTAATAGTCCATGAAGATGTTTTATTTTATGTAGATCCTTAGTGCTCTCTTCAAGGGGAGAAAGCCCAAAACTCTTTTAAAGGCATCATTCAAGACATAAACCAAATTAAAATATTTAGTGATGCATAATCAAACATCTCACTTGAACAGAAATCTAGTATTTTGCTTAAACATGAAGAATGAATAATTGAACAACATGTCTCACTCGGACAAGAACTAAATGTCTTGTCTAAATATGAAGTAGAATGAATGATTAAACTGAGTATCTTACTTGGATAAGAAATAAAGAAAATGAATAAACCATCATCAAAGGCATGTTTAATAAAATTTCCTAAATTTGAGTTTCAGCATGGTTGTGCACCTTAATATGCACGACCATGCATACTAGAAATGCCAAAATTTAAGGAATCATGTATAGCCATGCAAACCCATATGCACAACTATGCATATTAAAGGCACAGTCGTGCACACCCATGTGCATAGTCGTGCATCTACAAACTTAGATTTCTCTGGATTAGGTACAGCCATGTGCATCCATGTGCACATTCGTGCATCTTCTTACCATCAAAACACTTTAAACACGACTATATCAAATAGCTAATATTTCAGCTCTAACTTATTACTTGATTTTTACACTGGTAGACACTGAATTAAGCCTGATGTCTTTATAAAAGTAGCTACAAAAGTAAGATTTCCATAACATCTTAAATTATCTCAATTGGACCTTTGTAGCTCAAGATATCACTAAAATACTAAGAGTTGTGCAACCTAAAATGAAGGCTGCATATGCTTACTTCGACTCAAGATTTTCAAACTCAAACAAATTTGGATTTTAACAAGTAAGCTCAATTTAAAAATCTTAAGATGTCTACTTTGAATGTCTAGAAGATCACTTTCTCATTCTAAAACTCTAATGATGTCAAAATCTACACTGAATCTCAGAGGTCAAATAAGCCCAACTCTGAAATTTTAGTTTAAGCTCTTTTATTTTTTTCTTTTTTTTAATATGGAGTTTGTGCCTTGCCCTTTTCCATGATGAGATGAGCCCCTAACTTTAAGTCCTCACTTCTTGCACATCGTCCTTAACTCTATGAAGAGCATACTATTAGGTTTTATGATACAAATGCAGCGAAAAAATTAAAAATTTATCATGTTCCCAAACCTAGATCCATGTAATTTGACTACTTGATTAAATCTAGGGTTTTAAGAATCTCACTAAGACATAGAAGAGGCAAGATTTTATGAAAGGATGAGAGGAGGTTCACACCGGTGACACCTTACCTTGAGCTTTTTGCTTTGATTGTTCAGATCTAGATGTATCTAAAAGGATGCATCCTCTATAGGTATCCACACAAACAACCCTTCACAAAATGAATTTGAGTGTGTGCTAGCAACCTTCTTGATTATCTCACAAATCAAAAACAAAAGAAAAACTCTATCTTTTTTTTCTAAAAAGAAAGAAAACAAATTTGGAGGCAGAAAAAACTAGTGTATTAAACCCTAAAGAATATAATATATTTATAGACTCCAAATTAGGGTTTCACTTACCAATGACCTTTTGGTAATTTCCATTTATTATATTATGATTTTGTTTAAAAACAAATCAAAAATAATATCTTATTTATTTATTTAAAATAATATAAACAAATAAATAAATAAAAACACTTTAATTATTTATTTCCACAGAGTTTATTTTGGGTTTATTAAACCAAAATTCATTTTGGGCTTGTTCTAAGTGTGTGACCCTGTAGGTTTATAAAATATTGGCAGTGGGCCTAAATCTCTATTTAGGCCTATAAGTCATAAGTGGCATCTAGCAAGACATTATGACTACCTAAGTCATGTGAAGTCAATAATCCGACATAGCCTAATTACAGTGAATTTTATTGTCCCTTTATCACATGACATCCTAATTGAACATAAGGCATAAAATGTCATCCTTATATAGTTTAATATTATGACTTGATTCCAAGTAGACTAAAAATGATAACTCTTTATCAATTCATTTTAGCATGGTCATGTATTTTCTTTCAGTCTATCTCATTAAGGGGCCCATAAATATCTTTCTCATATTAACAAGGGATAAATTCCTTCTGAATCACTCACATTCCTCACATAACTAATTTTATACCCAATAACATCCTATTTAATCATCCGATTAAAAATAATGTTAGAATGTGTCAAAACATAAAATAGTTATGTAGAAATCCATGATGATTTCAAGGTCAAAGGATCGAAATAAAATTACTGTGATGAGAAATACTTATGATAATAATCTATGTAGTATTTTCATAGTGGGTCAATCCAGTACATGATCTCTCATCATGTACCTATGAGTTGACTTAATATCTCATATTCATGATTAGTAAAACATAACCATCAGTCAACTTCATACTAGCCTTAATACTTTAATATTTATATAATGAATAAATGGCTAGGGATAATTAGAATAGAACTCTTATTTTAATTTAAGGGTTTTACTATCAAGTCACATACTTGATGGCCTTAGTAAAAATTAACCATTCATATAATTATCATAAAATCAAATGATAATGAAATACCTCTTTATTAATAAAATAAGAAAGTCAATACATAATCACAAATGATTGACCTAGTGCATATCACTAACACATACCGACCAAAAAAATATAAAAAAAATATAAAACGCAACTAAAAACTAACAAAAACATTAAAAAGAAAAATACTAGAAACACATAAAAAAAACATAGAATCAACAATTTAAACTTAAAACATGACAATATTCCTTATTTTCCTAGACTTTAGACACAAAAAACTTAACTAATTAATGCTTAAAATCTAGTATTTTTTGGACATATCATTTTAGCATACCCTAATTGGAAGAAAGCCATAAATGCTGACATGGAGGCATTATAGAAAAAGTCCATATGGGAACCAGTGTCATTGCATGTAAGAAAGAAACTGTGGGATGATGGTGGATATTTATAGTGAAACTCAACTCGAATGGAAGTATTGATCGCTATAAGGCAAAATTGGTTGCAATGAGAAGTATGGAATTGATTATGAAGATACACTTGCCTTTGTAGCAAACATAAATACCATTTAAGTTCTTATCTCTACAACAAAAAATCTTGATTGGTCATTATAAAGGTCTAATGTAAAAAATTCATTCCTAATGGAACTCTAAAAGAAGTATATATGGTTCCTCCCCAAGAACAAACTGTGTTGACAAAGTATGCAAATTAAAAATTGTGTTATACAACTTAAAACAATCACCATGAGCATAGTTTGAAAGGTTCTTAACTTTCATAAAGAAGTTTGGTTACAAACAGTATAATGTAAACCACACTCTCTTCATTAAACGGAGATTGGATAAAGTCACTACCTTTATTTTGTATGTTAATGATATGGTAGGTACAAGAGATAATTCAAATGAGATAGCAGCACTTCAAAAATGCTTAGTAACAAAATTTAAACTTAAAGATCTTGATCATTTGAAGTATTTTTTTGGGCACTAAAGTAGCAAGATAAGCTCAAGGCATCTTTCTTTGTTAACAAAAGTATATAGCGGACTTATTAAGTGAAACAAGCATTCTTAACTACAAACTAGTTAAAACTCCAATATAAATGAACCATATATTAGCAATTCGAGAAGATGAAGTTTAAATAGATAAAGTGAGATATTAAAGACTAATGAGAAGTTTAATTTACTTTTCTCACACTAGACTTGACATTGCATATGTAAGAACTGTTATAAGTCAATTAGTGCACAAACTAAGTGAAGAACATATGGAGGCTGTGTATCAAATTATGAGGTATTTGAAATCTTGCCCAGGAAAAAGATTTTTTTTTTAGTAGAAATATACTATAAAATTGTTGGATATACTTATGTGGACTAAGCTGGAGACCCAATTGGCCGTAAGTTGACTTCTAGTTACTTTACATTTATTGGGAAAAATTTGGCAATATTTTCTAAAATACCACTAAAACATAATGACTTAAGTGTAAATGAAGAAGCATGCAAGATGTGAATGCTAAGTGTAAGGGGAAATAGAGATAGTAATTATAAATGTGTATTAGATTGGTGGGTGAAGAGAAGATAGTTTAAACAAATGATCAATCTTATGACCTATTCCAAGGATCTGCCCCTTTTTTGTGGATCTTGCACATAACAACCATAATGAGAAAAATATAAGTCAGGCTCAATGTTACATAATTGTCTAGCCGAGAGAAGATGAAACGATACTTTTTAAATAATAAAAACATAATGCAAGGATAAGTTTGAATTAGAAAATTTCACTAACTTGACTAACAAACATGCATGAATTATTAATTAGTGTATGCCAAAGGAAGAATAAATGATATTTTTATGTTTAAAAATTTGAGTGTTAGCAGTTATATGGTTACAACAAGCAGAGTAAAAGAACCAAGATAAGAAAGTACCTAGAGTCACAGATAAAATAGAAACAGTGCCATTAATAGTAATTAATTTAGGTAAGTCTTGTTTCAAGGTATTCAAATCTATAAACTTAAAAAGTTCACTCAAGGTAAAGGAATAAAAAAAAAAAAGAGAGTCCTTAATGGTAATAACTATAGTATAAGTATAGGCCTTACTAAACTTGGATTTATTTTTGGATTGTAACTTGTAGTAATATCATATGATATGAGTTATGAATTTGAATAGTTATAAGGTGGCTCTACTTATGATATCTCAATATTTGTTATGGCTTCTTCTTCTCTCTTTAATGAATAGTAACCTATTTTGAGTTTTTACAGTTTTATAGCTTTATAGGGGGAGATTGATGGGTATTTAACCCATAATCAACTCCTTCTCCTTTTATTTTCTGTCTAATAGTTTGGATCTAGTAATAATAGTGATAGGTATTTTGTTTTGATAATGTACAAGTGTGCTTTTATAAGCTTTTTGTGTTGTCTCCTCTTCCTCACCTGGATCATGGCCTTTAGATCTCTGGTGATGAAAGATGGTTTCAGTTCTATCTCTAATCAAAGGCAGATACTTTATCATCAAAGGAAGGTAAACATCCAGTGTTGTTTGGATGATCAGCTACTCAAAGTTTGATGCTTGAAGCTGCCATTTCTCAACCTGGACTTAGTTGTCATAATTAGTCTCTGGAATTTCTAGCACCAACAACTTTGGATTGTTGTAGTTTTCTGGCTTGCTGCCATTGTCATCGTCATCTCTCCAAGGCAAAGTTTGTTTTTCCTTCAACAAGTTAGGGAATTCCTAGTTGAGGAAATATGGGTTGGGCTAGCTTCTTGTTATTGGGTCTATCTTAAATGTAATAGCCTAAACAAATGTAATGTTGATTATTAATGAATATCCTATGTTTTTCAATATATAAATATATATAATGTGAGATGCCCTAATTTATGACAATTGCAATTCACTTTTTGTTTTGGAGTTTTAAGGATTATGTTAGTAAAGAAAATAGAATCAAATTGATAATATTTCAAAGTAGCAAGGCAAATCTCCTCGGCTAGTACCTTGACAACCACAATCTCGAGTTTGGAAAATGGATCTCTATACAATAAAAAGGACCTAACCAACTCAAATTTATCATTTAATATCAACGTAAACTTATGAACTCGAGACTCATATTTTTCTCTTGTATAAAGTGTAACATCTCTTTAAAATATACTATTTGAGTTCAAATCAGAATAATAATAATTGGTCCCCTACAACACCTATCTCAAAATGAAAATCATTAATAGATTGATCCGAGTTTACATGCAAGTGAGAGCACCATAAAGTTGAAAATTATAAACAACATCAATAATGGAGTAGCTTTTAGCTAATAAATTCCAAACTTCTTAAGCATTCACATGGAGAAATAAAAAAATTATGAGTATTCTCCATAAGGATTTTGTATCTTCAACACGGCTGAATAATAGTGATGGGAATGAGATGATAAAATTATGCAGGGAGTGCATTAATTATTTTCCACTGAAATTGGACTAAAATCTAATGATATTATTTGAGAATTTGAAACCTTTTAATTTATGTGGTAGACAAAGAAACGAACCCAAAAAAAAAAAAAAAAAAGAAAGAAAAGCTGCAAAACGAAAACGAAGAGAGTGGGGACTGTTTTTGACCCAAAATGTTTGTGCTAAGAAAATTGCAATGGAATTGTAAACATCCCATGTGCTGAGAAAAGAAGCTAACAATTCTTATTGACATTCGTCCCCAGATTCCATGTGTTCGTTGATTTTTTTTTTTTTTTTAAAAGCCAATCTCATTAACACTATGCTTTTTGTGGGTTGCCTTTTTAAGTTTGTTGTCTGAAATGAGAGTTGAAATTCTTTTTTTTTTTTTTCCTTTAAAAGTTATATGTAAAACTTTTTGAAGTGTGGGTTTAAATTTTAAGATCATCGATTTCCAAGAAAAAACTATCTTTTTATTATATAACCCATAAATATTTGCATAAGATGATATTTTATTAAAAAAATTACATGTATAAAATATAGAGGTAGAATCTCTATTTTTATTTGGAGCTGTATTGTTTGTATTAAAAATAAGATGTAAATGCAAAACATATTTATAAGTTTTAACATTTTTACAATTTATATTTTCAATTAGATACACTCATTAAAAATTTAATTTTAATGTGTGGCTTTTTTTCTCTTAAAAAAATTGAGTGGCTTCTTCTGATAAAAAATAATAATAATAATAATTTGTGTTGCTCGTAAAAAATAAATTAATGATTTCGTATTCGACCAAAAAAGAACAAATTAAATATAGCAGTTGACGAATATATTGCTTTGGTCATGTGATGAGCTATTTCTAGTATTGGTAAAGTTATACCAAATCAAACCGATCGATTCAATTGCTTGAATTGTGAATAAACGATATAAACATTTATCGAAGTTGGAGTTAAAAATGATATTAAAAAAATAATTTTGATTTATTAAAAAGTATTTTTATTCATATTAATTTATTTTTATTAATACGTTTAGTTTTCATTTACAAATATAACTAAATATAACGTGTCTTAATAATTATTCATATTAGTTACTGAATTTTTTATTTATAAATAAATTATCATAGATTTATCAAATTAAACATTTGAACAGGTTGAATTACAAATTAGTATTATTATGAATTTTATTTCCAATTCGATTTTAAAAATATTAGTCACACTTTTTTCATGAAATTTTATAAAAAAAAAATTTCGAAACGACTACCTTTCTCAATAAATACTTAGTTTGTCTTCATATACAAATTTTATAAATAAAAATAATTTAATTTAATTAGATTTTTTTAATCAAACATTGAATTAAATTGAATAGATATGGTGGGAAAAAAACATAGACCATAGAAATATCCTGACTTTTCTTTTTCAAAATAATTAACTATATAGTAGCAAAAAAGCATTAGAAGAAAACCTTTATAAAAGTGAGGATCTCATTTTCTTTTGCAAAAGTAAGTTCGACATCTTACCATTTTCTTTAAAAGAAAGAAAGATGCCTTATAATTTAGAAAATCTCTGCACCATGTGAATAAGATTTAAATAATTATGATAAAATTTTCAAAGAAATACATTCATGCACTTAAGAACAAAAAAAAAAAAAAAATTTAAGTATTGCCCAAGCACATTAGCTCTTGTACATGAGTTGTTTTGTATTATGATAATTTCTTTTTGTTACTTAAACTTTTAAGTTCCATTGTTATGTGCTATAAGCATCACAATAGATGGCCATATCTAGGAATGGTCACCGCAGCGTAAATTGATAGTTTCGATTCAGAATCAATGGTTCACAATTTTACCTTTATCTTTAGTGAAATCGAATAAAAATCAGTATATATTTTAATTTAAGATCGGTTTCAATTTAGTTAGTTTTGATTTTAGTTTAGTTCATTAATTTGGCCAGTTTGATAAGTTAATTTTTTAAAAAAGTTTTTTTAATTTTGAATTGATACCGCTAGTTTAAAATTGGAACTAGTGGTTCATTATTCTAGAATGACGAAACCATTTTCTATTTCAATTTTGGCTCAATTCGAGCTGATTTTGACTTTGACCAAACCGATTTAGGATGGTTTCAGCCTGAACCAGCAGATGGCTACCCTTAGCCATATCAATGCCTGCTGCTCCATAATTGGAAACCATAGTTTCATCCCTAAACTTTATGCGATTAATTTAATAAATTTTTAAGGATATTATTAAAAGATAATAAAAATTAAGAGATGTTAAAAATCGATTAATGATATAAAATTTAGAGGGTGAAATTTTGTAATTGGCCGTTGAAAACCGAACTTGAAGCAACATCACAAGGTGTCATTGGTTAGGCCTTAATTTTGTATTATACTTTTAGCTTTTTTTTTTTGTTCGATGATTTGGGATGGTTATTTTTTTAATCATTTACAACCTTTTATTAATATTAACAAATAGTAATTGTAAATATTTGAATTTAAGATTTTATAATTTTTACAAATAAAATCATTGATGTTGATAAATCATGTTCACCATTAAATTCAGTAGAATATAATGAAAAAAAAAAAATTAATTTTATTGTCGTATTTCATTTTCTAAAGACCAGTACAATTTTCAATTTTTAATTATGCTGTATTATATTCCTAAAATTGACTTAGCCTGGTTTGGATATATAATCAAAATGAAACATTTTAGTCTTAAGAACTAGACTTTCAACCGAAGTCGCTAATATAAATTATATTTTCTACTCTAAACATGATGTATCATTTATTTTTATATTTTTTTTTTGCTCATAGAATTATTTATTATAAACATTATAAATTTTACAACACATGAAGTTTTAAAATAGTTTTGCATAACCAGATTTACACATTGTATTAGGGAAATAATTTTAATCAAAATATGCAGATTACAAAATATTTTATGAGAATAATATCATCCGATGTTTATGATGGTTGTTAGCACATAAATATTAATTTACATAGTCAAATAGTAAAATCATGTGGGTAAAGATTTGAAGGGCTTATGAACTCTCCAAAATTTTTTGACAATAAAAATATATCCATAAGTTTCAATATATTTTATAAACAAAAAATTGTATTATCCCTCCAAAATTTTGAGATAATTTTGGATTACTCCTCTCTACTTTCACTAAAAATATATTATATTTTAATTTGACTCCAAATAATTGTTTTTAGTTTCGCCACTCATTGTGTAGTATAGTAATTTGTTAAGAAATAGCAGAAAAAGAGAGAATATAAATAATTAAAGAATAAAGCTATATATCATTGTTTTTATTAATATTTTGTATCAGAAATATACACTTGCTTTAATCATTCCCATTGTTTTTTTAAATATGGAAAAGTAAAAAGTTCTTATTTAAATTTTTTATTTATTAATTTCTGATGAAAATTAAGAAATTTGACAAGAAAAGGTTTAGGAAAACAAATTATTATATTTGTTCAAAAACAGAAAAACAAATATTTACTTATTATATAATCTATAATTTTTCTCTTTGAATCGGTATTCTATTGCCCAGATATATAACACATATTTATTTATTTATTATATATGTAGGTTCAAATATCAAAACATTTATATTTTTTTAAATAAATTAAGTTTTGAGCTCAAAATTTGTATATAGAAAAATAAACATTTGAAGAGTGTTATTTTTTATGGAGTTTATTTGGTTTGATCGAGTTCTTTGTAACTATTTGTACTACAGGTAATTATAAAAATAAATAAAAAATAAATAAATTTTTAATGAGAAAAAAAAAAAAGGAAAGAAAATTTCAGAATAAAGGTGGTCAATGATACCAGAAAGATCCAAGAGTAGCCAGTAGATTCATGCACAAGGAACCAAACCGAAATTTTTAGCCTTTTTTAATGAGTTAAGGAGGTGCATGTTTTTAGATGTAACGAAACCAAAGACATGAAAACAAAACCAAAGTAATTGGTGTGTCTAAAATTAAGAAGCATGTCAAATGAAGCTGTTGTTGTTGTTGTTGTTGCGGTATCATTTTGCTCACAACACATCAAGTGCTATGATGTAGCGAGGCCTTAACCTCAAGTCAAAAATGGCAAAAATGCTTCTCAAGGTTTAAATGTAGATGGACCCAAGTCTCTATGCTACACCCTGCAAGAATTGGGTCCTCAACACGTGGAAATTTCAAACAATGGTCTGTCTTGAATTATCTCAGAAGAATTTCCTTGAGGGAATTTTTAAAAATAATTAAAAAAAAAATTAAAAGGGATAAAATACAAATTGTACCGTCAATTTTTATCCTTTACCATGAAGTTGATATTTGATTTGATTTTTTTTTTTTTTAATTGGGTCTTAATCTTTGAAAATTAGATCATATTGGATGATTATTTAAAAAATTACTGCAATTAAATCTTAAAAATTAAAAGAAATTTTTACTTTAACATTTGTTAATAAAAGTAAACTTGTGCAAATTGATGAAATTACTTTCAAAATGTACATTTATCAAGCCTTTTGAATTTTTAAAATTTTTAAGTTTATAAAAACCATTTTTCATATTTTTGAAAATTAAAAAAAAAAGTTTAAAATCTTTTTTATACATCTAAAATTTTAAAAAAATTTAAAAATTTTATAATTAAGTCATCTACATTTAATAAAAAAAGAATTTAAATTTTTCTATAAACTTAATATTTTTTTTAAGATTTTTATTTTTTAAAATTTTTTATAAATATAATTTTTTTAAAAAAATTATTATGTGTGCAGAAAATTTTTAATTCTTTTTCGCCTAAATGTATATCGCTTGATTCTGAAATTTATAAATTTTAGAAAATTTTTTGGTCTACCAAAAATATTTTTTTAACTTTTTCA
Organism: Mallotus nudiflorus; assembly: GCA_947683625.1. Lineage (NCBI taxonomy): Eukaryota > Viridiplantae > Streptophyta > Magnoliopsida > Malpighiales > Euphorbiaceae > Mallotus > Mallotus nudiflorus. Next base: position 284,347 of record CANTUR010000256.1, on the reverse strand, counting down.
AAAATTTTAAAAAATATAAAAATATATTTCTATAAACCTAAAAAAAGTTTAAAAATAAAAATTTAATAAATATTTATTTGGAAAGTAATTTTATCAATTTACATTATTATTCGAGTTATTTTCTTTATTAATTAACGTTAAAATTAAACTTTTCTTTAATTTTTCAGATTTTATTACAATAATTCTTTAAAGAAGAGTTCATTATGATCCAATTTTCAAACACTAAAATCCAATTAGGAAAAAAGAAATATTAAAATCAAATATGAATTTCGCAATAAAGTTAATGACACAGTTTGTACCTTATCCTAATTCAAAAATATGGTTGATTTTTTTCAATTTTAAAGTTAATTTTTATGAATATTTTTAACAAATGTACATTTTGTGTACGTCAAATACACTCTTCATTACTTTTTGTGTTATACTTCTTTTCTTTAAACAACGTTACACTTCTTGAAAAATAAGTTTCTTTGTTATTTTGGTATTTTTTTTAATTAAATAAGTATTTTTTTACTAAATAATTACTGTTGAAATTTGTTAGGTGTGAATTTTTATTCAATATGTAGATATGTTTTTATATGAACCATCCATTAAATCAAATTTATTTAAAATATGATCCCAAGTAATAATGAATTCTTTTGATTTGGGCTTGAATAAAAAGAAAATATATAAAACAACCTGATGTGTATAATATTTACATATTTTCTGAGTTGAATTTTAATTATTTTTAAATTAATAAATAATGTTAATTAGGTAGATTTTAGGTTAATTAGGAAATATTTTTAGTTTATAGTCTTATTTAGGATTTTATTATTTTTGGTTTAATTTTAGTCAAGTTAGGAGTTTTATTTAAGTACTTATTAGTATTTCCCTTTGGTAGGAAAGCTTAAAAAGGAATTCCATAAAGTCAAAGATTTGTACGATATGGCCGTGACATGGGTGTGTGCAAGTTGTGTCTACAATTGGACTGCAAAGAATATGAGATAGGTGATAGACATGGTCATGCTTAATATCGTGACCTTTTCTATGCAAATTGAAGGAATTACGAGAGATCAACATGGCTATAACACAACTATGTTGCAGGTCGTACAACCTATTGGAAACTTGACTTGAAGACAAGCACGCTCATGTGCCAAGCTGTGCCAGAAAGTAGCACTTGAGCGCAAGGAGAGACATGACCATGTCGAGGTCATGTCGAATAAAAAAAGTTTTTCTTTTTAAAAAAGACTTAAGAATTCAAGGGCAAGGACGTCTTCTATCAGGCTTTTCTTATAAAAAGGGATATGGAGGAGATATTTAATTCATTCGGGGAGCAATCCTTGAAGCTAAAGATTCAAGAGGAGTCACGAGATTCAAGAGATTTATTCATACTTTCTTCATCATCATCTTTTATTCTTTTAATTATGTTTGTAATTGTCGCTGAAATTACACGTGGCTAAACTCCTTTTAAGGTTTATGTTAGTAGTAGCTATTCTATGATATAATTGAACACAAGTTATATTAATTTGATTTCAGTTAATTCTATAAGTTGCACTTAATCTATGCTTTCATTCTTGGCTAGCTTGTTTGCATGTTTATGGGTAGATTAACCAACGAGAGTTAGAGGAATTTACTAGCTTAAGACTCATAGGACTTAAACCACTTAACCACAAGAGTAGGGGAGCTCTTCAGGGATAAAATAATTGTTAAGAAACTTAATGAATTTTGATTAAGTACTTGACCATGATAGTAGGTTATACTTTAATCTTAACATGTTTTATTGAGGTCGAGAGACTCTTTAGGTATTTTAGAACAATTACCTTTAACTGAAATCAAGGTGTTTAATAATTAAATTGTTCATAATCTGATTGGAATAGTGAAACTAAACCTGAAATTTATGTTTTAATTATGTAATTTTTCTCTTAGTTTAATTTTCTTAGATTAATATTTTTATTCTTTAAATTACTTTGTTTGATTTGCTAGCTAAGATCATAGGTAGAAAAATTAGTATTCAGTATTCAATCATTGTAGGAACAATATCTTTTGTACTGCAATTCACGATCTGTGCACTTGCAAGTTTTGAACATAACAATTTTTGGCGTCATTTCTAGGGATTGGCAATATTGATATTAATTTAATTTTAATTTTAATTTTTCTTAGACTAGTATTTTTCTTTCATATTTACGTGCTTTGGTTATTAGTTTTTTAGGCTATTTGCTAGTTTATGAACACTTGATCTTAAGGAATTAATTTAGAGAAGATCAATTCTGAAATTAAGTAATCATAAAGATAAGCAAATAATAGCTGAAGATCAGGTAACACACCAATCTAGGAATGGTGCTCTTCAAGAGTACACAATGCCTAATCCGAGAGACAACCAAGGCAACATTATGAGGCTAAACATAAAAGCTAACAACTTTGAGATTTAAATGGTTTCATAGTTCCAATTTAGAGGTCTCCTAAAGGAAGATCCTAATGCCCATTTAGCTTAATTTTTGGAGATATTTGACACTTTTAAGATGAATGGAGTTAGTCTATACGTAGTGAAACTTAGGCTATTCCCTTTCTCTTTAAGGGATAAAGCTAAGTTATGGTTGTACTCTTTAGCACCATAGTTAATTACTTCTTGGGATTTGTTGTCAAAGGCATTTTTGGGCAAATAATTTCCACCAGACAAGACAATAAAATTTAGATAAGAAATCATGAGCTTCACTCAACATAATGGTGAATCTTTATATGAAGCATAGGAGCAGTTCAAGGACTTATAGTGTCAATGCCTACATCGTGGAGTCCCTCAATGGCTACTCATTCAAACATTATATCAAGGACTCATCGAATTAATAAGAATCACTATAGATGCTACAGCTCAAGGCTCATTTATGAGTAAGACACCTAATGATGCATATAACTTCCTTAAGATTATGGCATCCAATAACTATCAATGGTAAGGAGAGAGAAGCACACTAAAGAGAGTTGTAAGAATGCATGAAGTGGACGATTAGAACCTTCTAAATGCAAAGATTAATTTGCTAACAAAGAAGTTAAAAGCTTCAACCAAGGCACCAAATTTGATGTTTATGTATTCATGTGAATATTGTGGAGGAGGACATTCAACAATGGAGTGTTAAGGGAATTTTTACCAACAATGGAGTGTTAAGGGAATTTTTACTGTCCAGAAACCTTAATTGAGCAACTCAATGCTTTGAACAACTATCAAAGAGGATAAGAGAATCCCTACTCCAACACATACAACCCAAGATGGTGAAATCACCCTAACTTCTCATGGTCTAAGCAAGGAGGGTTATAAAATACCAACCAAGGATTTAAGCTTCCTCCACTTGGTTTCCAATAAATGAACACTTTCTATTAATAACATGAGAATAAGCCTAATCTTATAGACATGATGGAGAAGCTTCTTAAGGATTAAAATTCGAGGAAAAAAAGGAAGCTATAAGGAATCTAACTTCTCATATGAAGATGTTATAGCATCAAATTACTTCATAAGCTAGTACCTCTAATTTTTAAAAACCGAGTAAACTCCCTAGTCAACTTAAGAACCTAAGAGAGCATGTGAATTCAATAATTCTTTGAAATGGAAAGCAACTACATAAGGTAAGAGTCAAAAAGCAAAAAGAAGAGGTTATAAGGGTTGTTCACAAGGAAGAAAAATAGACCAAGGAATACATTAAAAAAAAGGAATTAAATAAAAAAGAGGTGCCTAAAACTATCACTCCACCACTACCCTTCCCTTAAAAGTAACAAAAAAGTAAACATGATAAGAATTTTAGGAAGTTTTTAAAGGCATTTCAATAACTTAAATTGAACATTTCAATTTTGGATGTCATTTCTTTAATGCATTCATATGCTAAATTCCTTAAAGACATTATTACCAATAAAAGAAAGTGGGAAGACTTCAAGATCATTCCTATTAATAAGGAGTGTAATACAGTAATTCAAAATAAGCTTCCACAAAACCTTAAAGATCTAAGGAGTATCACTATACCTTATGAAATTGGCAATGAGTCATAAGTAAAGGCATCATATGATTTGGGTGCTAATGTTAGTCTAATGCTTTGCAGGCACTTAAACATTAGTGATCTTAAGCCAACAATGGTGTCACTACAATTGAAAGATAGGTCTATTATCTATCCAATAGGCATTTTGGAGGATGTGCTTGTTAAATTTGGTGACTATTATGTGTTAGGCAATTTTATCATTTTAGAGATGGAAGAGGACTTTCAAATTCCAATTTTAGGGCATCCTTTCCTTACTACCATGGGTACAATTATTGATGTCAAACATGAAAAAGTTATTCTCGAGATTGGAGAAGAAAAGGTAGAGTTTGATGTTTTTAAGATGGCACAATAATCCCTATCAATGACTTCTTATTTTAAAGTAGATGTAGTTAAGGTTTGTACTAAAAAGATTCTTCTACAAGTTTTCAAAGACTCAATTAAAACACACAACACACATCATTCGTGGTACCAAAGAGGTGAGAACAACTAAGAAAGTTATAAAGAAAAAGGGACCTCGAGAGAAAGATACTAAAGAGTGGCAAATTAAAAGTGCCATAAAGGATATAAATTTTAAGAAGTTTTCATCTTCTTTCCAATTGTCAAATAAGTGAGCCTAAGTAGGGGAGGATTATTCTTTAATCAATCCTCCCTAAGTGAAGATCTAACATTAGGGTTAAGCTAAAAACCTTAAATTAGTGCTAATTGGGAGGCAACCCAATATTTTCTTACTTAATTCTTATTTTCTTTTATTTTTCTACTTTTATTTTCCTTTATTTATCTTAGTTTTTTTAATGTTTTTAACTTAGGTTCATCATGCATAAAGAAAGGAGATGAAACAGTTAATGAATGCTAGTTTGAAGGGACAACATGCCCATTATCACGACCATGTCACTTGTAGTGCTCAGGTATGCTTTATAATGTATTCTTCCAAAATGTAACACAACCATGACATAGACATGTTCCAAACCATGTCATAATTTAGAGTTTTTCCAATAAACAATAAGGTTTCACACTATGGCCTTGTCAAATAACATGACTACCACACGACCTTAACATGGCAGTGTCATAAGCTTTCATATCCAGTACGATTTATACACGGCTTGGATATGGCGGTGTTCAACATATTTTTCTTTACTAATTTTTAGCAAAAGCCCACACGCCTTTCTACATGGCGAGCATATGGTCGTGTCAATATAGAGAATGAAATCCAATTTTGGATAGAACCACGCACGATTTGGTGCATGGTGTGAGCATGGCCATGCTCTCCATCGAATAGCTAACCAAACCTTGACATGCCTTTAGCATAGCATCAACATATAACCTACAATAAAATTCTTACCTTTTTGCCCTAATCGCCCCATTTTTACTTTCTCTCTTCTTTTCTTTTCTCTTCTCATTTTTCACTTTCCACCACATCAAATCTTGTCATTTTCCTCTCTATTTCACCATGGGAAAAAACTTAATTTTGGATATTTTATATTCTAACTATATTTTTAATGTTGTTTCTTTCTTTTTGGTATGTAATACTCGTTCACTTGCTTTTGTTTTTATGTTGTTATTGTTTCCTTTTGTTTTATGTTTCGTTATGTGATATTTAGTACCCTTCTCCAAGGATCACTATACATCAGAGTATTCTTTTCTTTTCCTTTATATTTTGTTTCTTATTCTAGCTATTTTGTGATTTCTTTCTTCTTTTTGAGTCAATTACTGAGGACAATGATAATGATAAGTGTGGGGGAGGTTATAATTTGCATTTTCATTTCATGATTTTTGGTATAATATTTTAGTTTTTCATGCATATTAATTTTAGTTTCAAAATGATTATACTTTTAAAATTTTTTGCTTTAATTTTTTTTTTTTGCATTTTACATATTTTTAGTATATTAAGTAGATTGCATTCACACATTGCATTCGGATAATTAGTATTTTAGTTAATTGTTTTAAAAAAATAAAATAAAATAAAATAAAAGGTTGTTTGATTTTCATTAACCTTCAACTTAATTCTTCTATACTTATAGTAAAGCTTGTCCTTAAAACTTTACTTTTGGTTTTGTGCAAAATTAATGCTCAATTGCAATTAGAGGGGGATAGTATGAATACGTGTGCATTCTTAATTCAATTATCGAAATACTTAATGGTTTATTAATTTAGATGGTTGAACATGGCCATTATGTATGAAAATTTTATTTTTTATAACCTAAACATAAACTTGAAAGATTGAATTTGAGCATGATTTTGGGAGAGAATGAATTTTGATTTTTAATTAAAAAAAAAGAAAGAAGAAGAAAAATATCTCTTTTCTTAGTAAGAGTAATACTTAAGTTTTCATTTTTATATGCTTTAAATCTACTTCAATGCTCTAATAAGAGTAAGAGTATCCAAATGATCCATTTGGCAGTGTCCACTTTTAGTAATTCGGGAATGGTAGGCGATGACTAAAAGTGGGAAGATTTAATTAGAGAGAATAAAAAAAATGAGATGGAGCGTAAAGTGAAATCATCAAAGCAAAGCAAAGAAAAGAAAAAAAAGAAAATAAAAATGTTGTGAAATGGAGCATAAAATGCATTCACAACCAAATTATGTTTTCAAAGAAAAAATTAAAAGCTTAAATATTTTTCTTTTAGAGTTGTGTTCATTGGATTTCAAAAAGTTAAGTGCTTGGGTTCTAATTAGTAAATTGTTTATATATAATGTATTTTTGTTTGATTATCTTCTTTAGTGAACATTTTTCAGTCTTGGTGTTATCAATTTGCATGACTTAGACATTATAATTCTTTGGTTGTAGTTGAGTTAGTTTTTAAATTTTAAATTTGATTTTTGCTTGAGGACAAGCAAAGCTTTAGTGTGGGGGAATTTGATGTGTGTAATATTTACATATTTTATGAGTTCAATTTTAATGGTTTTTAAATTAATAAATAATGTTAATTGGGTAGATTTTAGGTTAATTAGGAAATATTTTTAATTTAGAGTCTTATTTAGGATTTTATTATTTTTGGTTTAATTTTATTCAAAATTTAAGTATTTATTAGTGTTTCCTTTTTTGTAGGAAGGCTTAAAAAGGAATTCCAAAAAGTCAAGGTTTTATGCAACATGGTTGTGACATAGGCAAGCTGTGTCTACTAGTAGATTGTAAAGAATATGAGACATAAGATAGACACAGTCATGCTTAAAACTGTGACCTCTTATATACAAATTGAAGGAATTGTGAGAGATTAACATGGCTATAACACAACCATGCTGTAGGTTATGCAACCTACTAGAAAATTGACTCAAAGACAAGCATGCCCATGTGCCACACTGTGTCGGAAAGCAGCACCTAAACTTAGGGAGAGACACGACCATGTCAAGGCCATGCTAAATAAAAGAAGTTTTCCTTTTTGAAAAAGACTTAGGAATTCAAGGGCAAGGATGTCTTTTATTAGACTTTTCTTATAAAAGGAGATATGTAGGAGATATTCAATTCATTCAGGAGCAATCCTTGAAGTCGAAGATTGAAGAGGAGTCACGAGATTTAAAAGTTTTATTCATACTTTCTTCATCATCATCTTTTATTCTTTTAATTATGTTTGTGATTATAGCCACAATTATAAGTAGCTAAGCTCCTTTTAGGGTTTAGGTTAGGAGTAGTTATTATGTGATATGATTGAACACAAGTTTTATTAATTTGATTTTTAGTTAATTCTATGAGTTGCACTTAATGTATGCTTTCATTCTTGGCTAGATTTTTTGCATGTTTATAGGTAGATTAACCAACGAGTGTTAGGAGAATTTATTAGTTTAAGACTCATAAGACTTAGACCACATGACCATGATAGTAGGGGAGCTCTTTAGTGGTAAAATAATTGTTAAGGAATTTAATGAGTTTTGATTAACCATGAGAGTAGGTTAAATTTTAACGTGATTAATTGAAGTTGAGAGAATCTTTAGGTATTTTAGAACAATTACCATTAATTAAAATCTAGATGTTTAATAATTAAAGTGCTCATGATCTGATTGAAATAGTAAAACTAAATCTAAGCTCTATATTTTAATTATTTGATTTTCTTTTAGTTTAATTTGCTGAGATTAAATTTTTATTCTCTAAATTACTTTGTTTGATTTGCTAGCTAAGATCATAGATTCAATATTCAATCCTAGTGGGAACGATATCTTTTGTACCACAATTCATTATCCGTGTGCTTACGAGTTTTGAAAACAACACAACCAAAACAACCGAAAACACTAAAACAATAAAATAACCAAAACATTAGCTGAAACAACTAAATAAAATAATAAATAATGTTTTAGATTTTTTCAACCAAAACTACTATCAAAAAAACTGTTGAAACAACTAATTTTTTCAACTATAATTACTGTTGAAACAACCAAAACAAACACAAAAACAAAATGAAAAAAATAACAAACAACACTCTAGTTTTTTTTAACTAAAAAAAACCATTGAAATAACCAAAAACAATCGTCGAAACAACAAATTTTTTCAATCGAAAAAACAAAAAATAATTACTAAAACAACCAATTTTTTCAACTGAAACAACAAGTTAATCGCTAAAACAACCAATTTTTTCAATTGAAACAACAAGTTTTTTCAACCAAAACAACCACTGAAACAATAAAAAGAATAACAAATAATGCTTTAGATTTTTTCAACCAAAAAAATTGTCGCAACCAAAATAATGGCTAAACAACCATTTTTCAACAAAAATAATTGTCCAAATAACCCAAACAACCAAAAAAATAATAAATAGCACTTTAGATTTTTTCAACCAAAACAACCGCTTTTTTTAAACCAAAACAATTGCTAAAACATCCAAAACAACTGCTGAAATAAAAAAAAAAAACCACTTTGAAAAGAGTTCTAGAGGGGGGGGGGTGAATAGGACTATCAAATAAAAATGAGAAATTAAAAGAATTCTTTGTAAGAATTGAATGGAAGTTAAGAAGGAAGACTAAAGAACACAAAAATTTAAGGAGTTCGGATTCAACAACAATCTTACATCTCCACCTAACTTATCCCTAAGTTAGGATTTTCAATTACCCATAATCTTATTCATAAGATTGATATTACACAAGAGTTTTATGATTCACTCTTACAACCTTATAACTTTAGTTTTCAAGGCTCACTCAAAAAACCAAAACCTAAGTGTTTCAATGGATAACACTTAAACCAATTCCTTTACAAATAAATCTCAATTTCCTTCTAATCTAACCCAAGATTTAAGATGAAGAGAAATTCTATTTCTAACACACAACCAACTCTCATAAGAGTTATATAAATAAAGAATTATTTAAGAGAATTTGAGAGCTAAATGAATGCTTAAGAAAGAATGAATAATAAACAAGTTTCTTGACTTCCATTCAGCTCTAGAGATGTTTCTATAGAAAAAAACTAAAAAATATAGCTGTTAGAGGTGCAAATAATATGTCCAACATCTATATTTTGAATTGTTAAAAGTAATGTTGTCAGCAGCTATTTATGGATTGAAACTATGATTGGCTACTTAAAACATTTGAATTTGCCTAAAATTTATTCATAAAAGTTATAGATATTTGAATTATATTTACATATAATTTTGAATAACCTAAATTGGACTTCTGTAACTCAAGATATGTCCAAAATACTAAGAGCTGTGAAATTTGAGATGTAGACTATTATCAAACAACTATAGCCAAGTTGAAGCCGTGATTTGATATTGAAGAAATTTTTATTTTCCTATTCTTTCTTCATAAAAGTTTTAGATATTTGAATTATCTTTCCATATCAATTTGAATCACCTAAATTGGACTTCTACAACTCAAGATATGTCTAAAATACTAAGAGCTATGCAATCTAAAATGCAGACTACTGTCAGATAGCTGTGCAAAAGTTGAACCCATGATTTTATATTGAAGACTTTTGAATTTGCCCAAAATTTCTTCATCAAAGTTATAGAAATTTGTCTTAGCTTTCTATATCATTTTAATCCCCTCAAGATATGTCCAAAATACTAAGAGTTGTATAATTTGAAATGGCAGATGTATATGTTGATTTTGACTTAATATTTGCATACCCAAATGAACTTGGATTTTGACAAATAAGCCTAATTAAGAAAGCTTAAAATGTATGCTTTAAATGTAAAGAAGACAATTTTCTCACTATAAGGCTCTAAGGATGTCAAAAGCCTCATTGAATCTCAAAGGTTGAATCAGCCTAAGATAATCATACTTCATTTTAACTTTTAATAGAGTCCTAACTTATACACACTTAAAAAAACAAATTAAATATTCAAAATTGAGTTTTTTAATATTAAAATAAAGATTTATTATTGCTAAGGTCAACACACTTTAAATTTTTTTCAAGCCAATTCAATAGAAACAGAATTATAATGAAAACCCAATTTAAATAGAATCAGAACAAGAAGAAGAAGAGGACTCAAGAATAACATGATATTAACAACCAAAAATAATAAAAATTAACATCTACCCATTATATTCTTGATGATTTGTGACATGGTGAGTTTTCAATAGGTAAAAAAATAAAAATAAAAATAAAAAGAAGATGGAGTAGTGGAGTTTTATAAGATTTAAGATGAAAATCTAATTATAAAATTTTTAAGTTGGGTTTGCTCTTTTTGATAAAAACATATAAAAATTCTTTTTAAATAGATTAATTTTGTAAATTTTGTAACTATTAGAGTTGGGTTTAGGAGAAGAGATAAAGAGAATGAAAATAAAAGATGAAGATAATAGAATGAAAAGATGAAGAGAAAGAGATGAAAAAGGAGAAGAGAACAACTCAACAATATAAAAGTGAAAATAAAAATAAAAAAGTGTATATGAAAAACACACAGAGATAAAAATTAAAAAGAAAAAAGTAACTATAATTTTGAAAAAGTTTGGTTAAACAAGTATATTGTTGGTGTCAAATTATGCATAGTTTTAGGTTTTTAATTTACATGCATTTGCATATCTTAATCAGCATTTAGTATAGAAAAGCATATAGAAATAGACACATTTGTGTTTTGTTTATTTTTGATAGGGAAAATGAGTTAAGAAAGCAATTGGTGAAGGCGAGAAGCAAAGAGAGAAGAATAGAACATAGCTTCAGTAGAGTGAGCCACTGTTGTAAGGCGGCTTGAAGCATGATCATGGGATGCCCAAATACCAACCCCAAGTGATGTCGAGCTCTTTATGAGCATGTCTTGAAGTGCTATTATGATTGTCCTTCAAGCTAAGCTTCTGTCACTAGCACGGTTATTATGTGATTATGACCTTATTATGAGAGGCCCTTTTGTCGCAAGCATGATTTGTGTGTGATCATGAGCAGTTCATTTCTAGTACATAACATGTTGAGGTGTACTAATTTAAGGAAAAATATCTAAAAGGAGGTGACATGATATGTTCTAGAAGGGCTAAAAAGGATAAAAGGCACTAATTACTTGGGGAGGATGACAAATTTTACACACAAGATTCTCTCACTCATAAGGAATACATAACATAAGAGAGGAGAAGGAGAGAAAAAGGAGAACAGAGGAGAAAAAGAAGTAGAGGAGAGACCCATTTTAAAGATTCAAGCTTCTTTGGATAACATTTCTCACTGTTTATCTTTTCCTATTCTCTTATTGTGTAATTTGAATATTGAATGATGAATTTTATAGCCGTTAGTGGCTAAGTTATTTAATATTGTCGAAATTTTAGAAACCCATTTGATTTAAGTTTATTTAATATATTAGTTCTTGTTTGTTAATTACATATTGTGTTTGTTGAGCTTATTGAGTATTGTATTGTGATGAAATGCAATCTTTATTTGAATATATGCATTGAGAAATAGTGGATTCAATAAACCCATAAATACTTGTTAGATCTTTTAATAACTTAAGAAAGCTTGTGTAGATCTAATCCTCTTTAAGTTTGTTGAATTCTTTGTAAGTTATTTTTAGATCTTATTATATGATGATGATGAGAATTAAGTTATATTGTGAGATTTGATTAAAACCTGTTTGTGAGATTAACATTGCTCAAGAGAGATTGTTATTCGATTTATGAAAGTTTAAGGTGTGAAATAAAACTTGAACTAATCTATTATTTGGCTTAATGATAATATGGTGTACCAATTCCCTAACAACACGCCTTTACTATTGCTTTTTTACTTATTATTCTGATTTATAATTGCTTGATTTATATTTATTTGTTTAGTTGTTATTTTAGTTCTTTATTTTCTTTAATCAAACCACCATTAATTTCTCTAAATTAATAAAATAGAGATTAATAGGTGTTTAGTCCTTAATCCCCATTGAAATGATACTCTACTTATCACTTTATTACTTGTTTGACCTGTGCACTTACGGTAGTTAATCATTCATCAATAAGTTTTTACCACTATTGTTGAGGATTAATGGAGCTAACATCATAATTGATCAATATTGTTTTGGATTAGAGTCTTTTCTATTTTTACTATTATGTTTTTGTTAACTTGTAAATTCTAGTTTTAGGTGCTTTAGTGTTATGTATGCACAATACTAGACGTGCAAGAAGAGAGCCACTAATCTTTGTCCTAGATTTGTCAAAGTTCAAAAGAGAGAACTATAGGAAATCTAAGAGTACGTCTAGCAATATGGTTGCACAAAGAGCTCAACCAGTTGATGCCCAGAGAACTCTTCTCGAGTTCATTATGTTGGCCTTAGAAGGAACTAGACAGAGCATCACAAGGCCTAATGTCTAAGAAAATACCTTTAATATAAAACTTGCTCCCCTATAAATGATGCAATATACTATTTAGTTCCATGAATTGCCTTCGGAAGACTTAAATATGTGCATAGCTAATTTCTTGGAGATATGTGACACATTCAAGTATAAAGGAGTCTCCGATGATGCTATTCGATTGAGGCTTTTTCCTTTTACACTCAAAGATAGAGCTAAAGATTGGTTTAACTCTCAGCTACCTACATCAATCACCATATGGGATCTTTTTACAAAGGAATTGCTAGCAAAATATTTTCCTCCCGTAAAGATAAGAAAGATTGTCAAATATATTACTACTTTTAGCAATTTGAAAATGAATCTTTGTGTGATGCATGGTAAAGATTCAAAGAGTTACTGCGAAGTTGCCTACACCATGGTCTTCCTAAATATATTCTTATATGAATCTTTTATAATGGTGTTATGAGGTTTACAAGAGACATTATCAATACAGCTACAAGGGGGTTGTTAATGAGAAAAACCATTGATGGTGCTTTTGAACTCTTAGAAGAAATGGCTAAAAATAATTGATTATGGTCTTTACAGAGACATTTGGCTTTAAAACAAGGATGAAAAATTATATTTGATCATGTTACCTCCATTTAAGCATAGCTTGCTGAACTAAATTAGAAAATTGGTGATTTAGCTATGAGAGCTAATGCTACCTCAACTTCTTATTTAGCTATGTTTTATGAGCATTGCCATGTGCTTGATCACTCAACTCATGAGTGTGGTTATAGAATTGGAAGTGTTTATGGAGATGGTACTTTAGAAAATTGTAGCCTTGTTGGGAATTAATTCCTATTGAGACAATAAAATAACAACCAATACTCAAACACTTATAACTGAGGTTAGAGAAACCACCCTAATTTCTCATGGAGTAATAACAAAAACTCCTATGGCTTCTTAAATCAATTTCCTAAACCAGCACCACTACATGGACTTCAAGCTAAATCTATAGATAAGAGATTTACAGCTATAGAGTCCAAGTTTGACAAATTCATGGAATCTATCAGCTCAAAAATCAATATTAACAATGAGAAATATAACCAAATTCTCAAGAACCAATCTTCCTTAATCCACAAGGAAAATATAGTTGCCATTATAGCTTAAGGTCACCTTCTAAGCAACATAGAAGTTAATCCAAAAGAGCAAGTTAAGGCCATTACTTTGAGGAGTGGTAAAGAACTTCGAGGACCTTAACAAGTGCCATGGAAGGTTGATGAAGATAAAGAGCAAAAAGAGATGAAAATTGATAATTTTCAAGCTAAATGAAAGAAAAAAAACCTAAAAAACTAAGGGAGACTCAAATGGAGCAACCATTTATAGTTGACACATCAAAGTATGCTCTAAGACTACCTTTTCCTTTAAGGTAAAGGAAAATGAATGATGATGAGCAAAGGTTTGTGAAATTTATAAAAACCTTAAAGAAATTAAAGTTGAAGATACCTCTCTCAGAAGTATTGAATAAGATGCCAAAGTATGTAAAGTTCCTTAAAGACATTATCATTAACAATCAGAAATGGAATATGAATGAGACGATGCCTTTAATGGAGACTTACAACTCCATCATTTTAAGGAAGATTCTAGTCAAGCTTAAAGATCCAGGGAGTTTTATAATCCTTTGTATTCTTGAATCTAAAGAATTTCCTAAATGCTTGTGTGACTTAGGAGCTAGCATTAATCTTGTCCACTTTCTCTTTTCAAGGAACTGAATATTAGAGACATGATTAACACTAATATGACTTTTTAACTTGCTGATTACTCAATTAAAAAGCCATATGGAGTGGTTGAGGATGTGCTTGTTTGAGTTGAAAAGTTCGTATTTCTGATGGAATTTATGATTTTAGGACTATGAGCAAAACATGCATTGCCCCTTAATTTTAGGAAGACCTTTTCTTAATACCAAAAGGGCTTTAATTTATATTCATGAGGGGAAACTCACACTAAGAGTTAGTGAGGAGAAAGTTGAGTTCACTATGTCTAAGTTAATACAGTAACCTTTATGTGAAAAGGAGTCATGTATGAGAGTTGAAGTGGTGGATGATTGTGTAAGAGAGACATAAGAAAAGATGGAGTTAACAAAACATTTATAGAAAGCAAAGAGAGACAATCTAAACTCTTTACTTAAAGTGATTTGCCAATACCTCCATCTATAGAAAAACCATAACAATTAGAGCTCAAACCTCTTCTTAGCCACTTGAGATACACCTTCCTTGGAGAAGGCAACATACTTCCTATTATCATCTCTAGCAAACTTACCAAGGAATAAGAAGGTTAAGTTTGTGAAGTGGTTAGAGAAAGATAGAAAGCAATGGACTGGAAAATTTCATACATGAAGGAAATTATCCCCTCATTTGTCATGCACCATATAGGAAAGGAGGACAAGTATAAAGCTATAATAGAGAGGCAAAAGGGGCTTAACCCAAATATGCAATAAGTAGTAAAGAAGGAGATAGTTATGTTGTTAGATGTCGAAATAATCTATCCTATCTTTGATAGAGAATGGGTGAGTCCCATACAATGTGTTCCTAAGAAAGTAGGCATGGCAGTTATAAAGAATAAGGAAGGATAAATGATTTCTAAAAGAGTAGTAAATGGTTGGCAAGTATGCATAAATTACTAGAAATTCAATAATATTATAAGAAATGATCACTTGCCACTTCCTTTTATTGACTAAATTCTTGAGAGAATCACGAGACATGCCTATTATTGCTTCTTAGATGGATACTCCAGATACAAGCAAATACGCATTACACCTGAGGATCAAGAGAAAATAACATTCACTTGCTCTTGTGGAACCTTTGCATATAGAAGGATGCCATTCGGACTCTACAATGCCCCAGCCACTTTTCAAAGGTGTATGATGGCTATCCTTTTAGACTTGATTGAGATTATAATAAAGGTATTTATGGATGACTTTTATGTGTTTGGGAATTCCTTCCAATTATGCTTGTTAAACCTTAATAAAGTATTGAAAAGATGTGAGGATACTAATATTATTTTAAATTAGGAAAAGTTTCACTTCATGATTGATGAAGGCATAGTACTAGGACATAAAATTTCTCATGTAGGAATTGAAGTTGATAGGGCCAAAATTAAAGTTATAGAGAAGCTCCCTCCTCTAACTTCTATTAAAGGTGTACGAGGATTATTGGGACATTCTGGTTTCTATCGTAGATTTATAAAGGACTTTTCCTAAATTGCTAAGCCTTTAACTTATTTATTAATTGAAGATGTGCCTTTTAACTTTGATGAATCTTGTTTGATTACTTTTAATAGGTTGAAGAAGGCTTTAACTTCAGAATCAATAATCTCTCCACCTAGTTGATCACTCCCTTTTGAGTTGATGTGTGATGCTAATAATGTTGCAATGGGAGCTATCCTTAAACAAAAAAAAAAAAGAAAACAAACATCATATTATCTACTATACTAGTCAGAGGTTTTTATAATTGAAAAGTTTTAATCTTATGTTTTAGGATTTAAAATTATTGTTTACTGTGACCATGAAGCACTAAGATATCTATTTACTAAAAAAGATGCTAAACTAAGACTAATACATTAGGTTTTATTGTTGCAGGAATTTGATCTCCAAATTAAAGACAAGAAAGGAAGTAAGAATGCTATGGCTGATTATTTGTCAATATTAGAGCAATATGACAAATTACCACATGATAAAGGAGAAATCAAGGATCAATTCCTAAATGAATTCCTTTTTATTGTGGAATATGTAGAGCCCCCATTATATGTAGATGTCACAAACCATTTAGCTTGTGGGGTATTGCCACAAGAGCTGACATATTCTTAGAAGAAGAAATTCCTTTCTAAAGTTAGGCACAATTGATGGGATGATCCAATTCTTTACAAAGTGTGTGTTGATGGCCTCATGAGGAGATGTGTGCTTAGTTCAAAAGTCACTTCCACACTTGCACATTGTTACAATTCTCCATATGGTGGTCACTTTAAAAGCATATAGAATAGTATAAGGGTACTTAAAAGTGGATTATTTTGGCCTATGATGTTCTAAGATGTAAGGCAATTTGTTCAAAAGTGAGACAATTGTCAAAGAACAGGGAACATCACAAGGCATGATGAAATGCCACTTTCAAACATTCAAGAAGTTAAGCTTTTTTATGTTTGGGGTGTGGATTTCATAAGGCCTTTCCCTTCTTCTTATAGAAATCATTACATTTTGGTTGGTGTAGATTATGTGTCAAAATGGGTGGTGGCCATAACAACACCAACTAATGAAATTAAAGTAGTTGTCAAGTTTTTGAAGAAAATCTTTGCAAGATTTGGTGTCCCAAGAACCTTGATGAGTGATAGAGGATCACATTTCTACAATAAATAACTTAAAATGCTTTTGAAAAGGTATGGAGTTCATTATAAAATAGCAATGCCATACCATCCTCAGATCAATAGCCAAGCTGAGATCACTAATAGAGCTTTAAAGTAAATTTTTGAGGAAACAGTAGGGAATTTGAGTAAGGATTGGTCAGCAAAACTTGATGACACTCTATGGGCCTATAGCATTGCTTTTAAAACACCAATAGGCATGTCCTTATATCAATTAATGTATAGAAAGCTTGCCACTTACAAATGGAACTCAAACATAGAGCTTATTGGGTAACAAAAAGATTGAACCTTGATATGAATACAGTTAGGAATAAGAGATTATTACAGCTACATGAGCTAGATGAATTTTGACACTTGGCCTATGAAAATTCCAAGTTGTAAAAAGAAAGAATTAAGCATTGGCATGACAAGAAGATTGTTCTTAAAACTTTTAATAAAGGTGATTTAGTTCTTTTATTCAACTCAAGACTATGCTTATTTCCATGGAAGCTCAGGTTTAAATGGAGTAGACCTTTCAAGGTAGTGCAAGTGTTTGATCATGGTGCTATTACATTGGAGAATGCATGAGGAGAGCAATTTAAGGGTAATGGCCAAAGATGCAAACCATATCAAAATGGGATGATAATGAAGGATGAGGATGTAATTCCTCTCCACCTTATGGATTGATGATATCCTTGGATAGTCAAGCTATAGACTATAAATTTAGCATACTTATAGTTTGAATCTTAATTTTTATTCTCATTTAGTATTTATATAGTTCTGTTTAGTGTATTTTTTATTTTTGATTTTTACGTTGGTACTTGATTTCATAATTATTAAATGTTTCTTGAACTTATGATATTAAAGCAAAGTATGTTCAGAGCTAAGTTGAAGTTTTGGCATTCTTATTAGATGTATGGTAGCATCCACAATCGCTAACATTAACATGCTTGCTCAATCATATTTCCAATAATCTTTTGCAATTGTGTTTAAAGTAACGATCGTTAATATGCCTTCATATCCAGAATTAGCCTATTATTACGATCGCAATTTATTCACGATCGTATCTTCTCTATTCCAAATTTTTCATAAATTTCTATTTTAATTGTGGTAGATGCATGATCACTATCTTTGCCAAAATTCATTTTGAATTGTGATTATGTGATAATCACGCTCGTGTATGTCTCAAATTTCTCTTTAAGCCTATTCTACAAGCGCAAATCAAAACATGATCGAAAAGTTTCAACACTCAACACTTCTATCATGATCATGTCTTTTACGGGATTATGGATTTTTACTAAACCAAGAGGAGGCATTTACTCCATCTCTTCCTATTTTCAAATATTCTCCTTAGTTTCTCTCAATTATCTATTTCCTCTTCTTCTAAATAAAAAAAAACCCTAGCCTCCTTACTCCCTTATCCTTCCTCTATACTTCTAAAACTTCCAAAAACCATCACCTACTCTTTATGCCACCACGCCTTCTTATACTAGAGTAGCTAGCAGCTAAAAAGGAAAGGCACTGATAAGAGAAGACAACTAACCAGAAATAGGAAGATAACCATCATCACTTCTATCCAATAACCTCTGCTCTCTATTGATTGCTCTGGTCAGTATAATGCTCCTTTGTTTTATCTTTTCACATAAAGAAGGAGAGAGGTATGTTTCTTTTACCCATAGGAAAATAGTTACATGTAGATACTTTGATGTTCCATTTTTACAATAATTAGGGTTTGGGGTACATTAGAAAATTTGTGTAATAAACTAGGTTAGGGGAACTTTATCACCTTGCACCATAACATATATAAAGAACTCACACTTGAGTTCTTCACCATCTTACAACCTTCTGAGTCAAGTGACAATGCCTTTTCTTGTTATTTCTTTGGAAAACCATATGAGATAAATTATGATCTTATGTTTGAAGTTTTTAGTTTCCCAAAGGAGAGATTGAAAGTGGGGCATTTTGACCCTGCTAAGTTTTAGACGATACTTTATGGATTAACTCACTACCCGAGATGCCATGCTCTTCCAAATGGCATGATTAAAGACCTTACATTGCTTTATGAGTTAAAATTTTTTTGGTAACAATGAAATAAGCAGAGTTTTAAAATAAGAGTTGCTTCTCTTATGGGGTTTACACAACAAAAATCTAATCTCCACCATACACTTCATCGTTTAACAACTATTGCATGTGAACACAAAGTGCCAAGGTTAGAATCTACATGGGTCATATAGTCATAACACTTGCTTTCCATTTCTATACTTTTAACCCTAATGACATATAAATAACTTTGATTCCGTTTGATTTACTTAACCATGCATTTCTTTCTCATGTTGAGGTGATTACCAAGGACTTTGAGCTTTTCCAACAAAGAACATGAACTTATTTTTAGACAAGACAATCGGGAGGACTAACTAAAAGAGTTCACCCCATTCTAGAAGAGTTCAGGGAGGATGTTTAAGAAGACCCAATGGAGTAAGATGCCCCGCAGCAACCCAATAATGATGGGTGGAGACTAGTGATGGCTAATTTGGAACAAATGGAATATGAACACAACACCAAGCATGAAGAGCATAAAAATGATATCAGAAATGTAAGAAACATGCTAGACAGTTTCATGATAGCCATGGGATATGGTATCCCCTCACCTTCTCCTAGAGGGTAGTAAACTTTTTTTTCCTTATTTATTTTTCTTTCTTTTCTTTCTATTTTACTTTATTTTAATTTTATAATTTATACATTTCATGTTTATACATTTTTATTATGATTTTTGTATATATTTTTAGGATTATTTTATGCATTCTTTTTGTTGCATGCAAGCACCCGAGGAAAATGTGCAATTCAAGTTTGAGGGGGAAAATAATTTTTCATCTTTGGTATTTTTAGTATTTTTTGTGTATAATTTAGGTATATCATGCATTAGATTTTGCATTTATTTAAATTTGACATAAATTTTTAAAATTTTGGTATTTGATTCTTAGATTTTTGCACAATTATCTTAGTGATGAATTGGTGTATGTTTATGGTTTTGTTGAGCTTATGAGTTTTAATCTTCTATTAATGGTTAGTTTAATATCTCTTAAACTTGGTTAACATTTTGAGTTAAGATTTTTTATCCTTTAATCAACTTAATGCATGTTTTTGCTTGCTTGATCATGAGTTTAAATCATTGTTTTAGGAATTAGTACTATAAATGAATCAAACTCCTCTTTAGAGTTGTTTTATTTGCATGCAAAAGGAATTCTAAAAACACTCTTTTCACAATATACAAATTGCAAAAAAAAAAATGATGAATAAATTATGCTTAGGAACTTGAATTCCATATACTCCAATGCTCTTATATAAGAGTATAAGTATTCAAAGAACCCTCTCAAGGGGTTCACATTGAATACTTGGAAAAGACAAGGAGCAACTAAAAGAGGGAAGAAAAGCACAAATGTTTAAAATAAAGAGGATAGACTTTATTTTCATTTGCCAAATTAGAACAACCTTAAATTAGAGTCTTTTTCATTCTTGTTTACTTTTCCCAAGATTTTGATTCATAATTGTATGATTATAAGTAAATAACATGCTATTCACTTGGTAATTTAAAATCTTGACTTCATTTGTTAACTTTGTTTTGAGATTTATAAACTAGATATTAGGAGAAAACTATGTTGTTTACTTAATGAAATTTTGGAAACACAACTTGTTCATTATTTTGATAAGTGTGATATTAAGTTTGCATGAGGACAAGTAAAGATTCAAGTGTTGGGGTATTTGTTAGTGTCAAATTATGCATAGTTTTGGGTCTTTAATTTGTATGCATTTGTATATCTTAATAAGCATTTAGTATAGAAAAGCATATATAAATAGATATTTTTATGCTTTCTTTGTTTTTGATAAGGAAAATGAGTTAAGGAGGTCATTGGTGAAGGTGAGAAGCAAAGAGAGGAGAATAGAATAGCCTTGTAGCAAAGTGAGCCATTATTTTTTTTAACATTTAATTATAAAAAGGCCCCTAAAAAAATTTAAATTTTGCAATTAGGTCCTAAAAAGAAATTTGCGATTTAGTCCCTGAAAATATCAAATTCTTCCTTTAACAGCTCTTAGAATTTTTTAAAGATTAATTTTCGAATACATTTTCATCATTGGAGTCCTTTGCTGCATCCATAACATGTCATCTCGAAATTAGGTGTCTACATATACATTGATAAAAAGTGGATTTAACAGACCCATAAATACTTATTAGATCTCTCAATGACTTTATAAAGCTTGTGTAAATTTAATCCTCTTTAAGTTTGTTGAATGCCTTACAAGTTATTTTAGATCTTATTGTATGATAATGATGAGAATTATGTCATATTGTGAGATTTGATTGAAACTTGTTTGTGAGATTAGCATTGCTCGGGAGAGATTGTTATTTATTTTATGAAAGCTTGAGGTATGCAATAGAACTTGAACTAATATATTATTTGGTTTAAAGATAATGTGGTGTACCAATTCCCCAATAACATGCCTATACCATTGCTTATTATTCTAATTTATAATTGCTTGATTTATATTTCTTTGTTTAGTTGTTATTTTAGTTCTTTATTTGCTTTAATCAAACAACCATTAGTTTCTCTAAAAAAATATAATAAAGATTAATAGGTGTTTAGTCCCCAATCCCTATGGAGACAATACTCTACTTATCACTTTATACTTGTTCAACCCTTGTACTTGTGGTAGTTAGTCATTCATTAACACCATATACAATGTAATTTTACCTTTACTTATGCCTCTAAATTATTTTAGTTTTGTTTGATTCAATTTTTTAGTTTTATTTTTGTAGAGTTTAATTTTTTTTTGGAAATGATTGGCTTTTGTAGTTTCCTATGTACCAAAAATTAGCTTTTGTTTTACATATATGAAAATAAAAATATTTTGTGCTACTTATAAATTTATCAAATCACATAAAATATTCTTTAAAAAATTAAATTTCATGTATTAAATTATTTAATACTAAAACTAAAAAATTAGAATTTGGTTTGGTTTAAAATTTGTGAATTAAAATCAAACTGAACATAGATAGTTTCAGTATTTAGAATTTTAATTCAATATAAACCAATTAAATAATTTTTTTGAATCAGTCCAGTTAATTTGATTTAGTTTTTTAATTTGCATTCTATTTAATTCTAGGATAGCTTCCCAATCTCTAATTTCATTTGAAAGTTATAATAATTAAGATGTTTTTTTTTTTGGCAAAAGCATATTATTTCTAAGGAAACATCATTAAAATCAAAAGCCAAAACCTCCATTAAAATTGAGAAAATATCACTATATATCCACTTATATCTAAAAATATCAAAATTATGTTTTTTTTTTTTTCAGAAGTAACCTACACATGTTTCATATAATGATTTTCTTTCATTTTCATAGTGATAAAGAGAAGAAATAAAAAGGGGCAAGGATTTATTTGGGTTCGAAAGATAGAAGGGTATGTGGGTGGTTATTGTTAAAAATAGCATTGTACTCTTCAAGATTTAAAATGGAGGAGAAGGAGGAGAATATTAGCAACACTAACAATTGTACGAGTTTATGGATAAATACGGAAACACAAATTGAATGGAGTGATTAGGATGACTGGATTGATAAGGCTAAAAAATGCTTATAATAGTGGAGCTAGGTGATAGTTTTCAGTTAGGAAGCTTAGTAAATTACCTTTTAATTGTTTGAAAGTACTAATTGCTTTAAAAAAATTCATTGTGATTTATAAGGACCAACTCCTATTTTATCTATTGGAAATTTTATATTTTATGCATGCTTTGTTGATGATTTTTCTAATTATACATGGATTGTGCTGTTGAAACATAAGTCTAATTATTTCAATATCTTCCTTGCATTTGACAATATGTAGCCAAACAATTAAATAAACAAATTAAAATCTTTCATGCAGATGGAGGAGGTGACTTCGTCAATTCCAGACTATTTGCTCATTTTGTATCTATAGGTACTATTTATCAAATATCTTGCCCTTGCATGTTTGAGCAGATAGGTATGGTTGAAAGGAAATATAGAACAATATAAGAATTAGGAATGACTATGTTATTTCACTATGGTGCACCTCTATCTTTAAGAGTTAAAGCTTTTTCTACTATTATTTACCTAATTAATAGGTTACCTTTATCTGTTTTAGACTCTAACATCCAATATTTTAACTTGCATGGCACTCATCTTGTATATACCTCACTTTATGTATTTAGTTCAAAATGTTTTCCTTACACTTGGGACACACGATGTAAACAAATTTGATCCCAAAACTATTCTTTGCATTTTTTTTAGGATATAGTGACCAATATAAGGGCTATAAATGCTTCCATCCTTTAAGCATAAAATTTTTATATCTAGACATGTTGTTTTTTATGCGTCATGCTTCCCATATAAATCAGCTTGTAAATTTACTCATGTTAAACCACATGTTATTAGCGTTCTTGAATCATGGCTATTATATTCTAATCTCTCCCCCTCTCTAGGTGATTCTTTAGAAAGTACTATGTCACCATGTCAAAACTCATCACCTCTAGTGGCTGCTCATGTCACTGACTCACAATTAACATTGAATCTACTACCTCTCGTGATGATAGTTTAGTAATTCTACATGACATAACTTCCAATTCTAGTATCTCAACATTAATATCTTTCTTATATATTGGAACATCAGGTCTTGACTCTTAACCATCCATAACAACGTGTCTCATAATCTGATCAGTCAGCACATACATAACCTCAGCTTGATTCAACTCAACTACCACAAATTGCACCATTTTTGTTAGTGATATGCACTAGGTAAATCATGTATAACCATGTTTTGACTTTTTCATATGTTGATTTTATTAATAAAGATGCATTTTCATTATTATTTTATGTTATAATAATTACTTAAATAGTCAATTCTTCCTAAGGTCATCAAGTATGTGACTTGATAATGAAACCCTTAGGCTAAATATGAATTCTATTCTAATTTATCCTTAGTTATTCATCATTATTAACATAATGATGAATTAAGGCTAGTGTGGTATTGGCTAATGATTATGTTTTACTAATCATTTATATGAGATATTAAGTCAACTCATAGGTACTTGTTTGAGAAATGATGTACTAGATTGACCCACTATGAGAATACTACATAGATAATTGTCATAAGTAATTCTCATCATAGTAATATTGTTTTAGTCCTCTAACCTTAAAATCAACATGGTTTCCTACACAATTATTTTGTATTTTGACACATTTTAACATTGTCTTTAATAAGATGATAACATAGATTGATATTGGATATAGAATGAATTATGTGAGGAATATGAGTGACTGAGAAGGAATTTGTCCCCTATTTAATCTGAGTAAGATATCCATAGGCCCCTTGATAAGATAGATTGAAGAAAATGGATGGCCACGTTAGAATGAATTGATAAAAAGCTATCATTTTCAGTATACTTAGAATCAAGAGATAATGTGATTGAATTGTATAATGATGACATAAACCATGCCTTATATTCAATCAAGATATCTTGTAACAAAAGGACTACATTATTCACTGTAAATTAGTTTACATCAGATTATCGACCTTCACATAACTTGGCTAGTCATAATGTCTTGCTAAAGGTCACTTATGACTAGTAGGCCTGAATTAGGATTTCAGGCCTATTATGTGAATTGATATGGTCATACAATTAAAATAAGCCAAAAAAAATTAGGTTTACTAGCACAGTAAAAACTTTGTGGTAATATATATATATAAGTTAATTGTTATCTTAAATAAATAGGAAACAATTTATGTTTCAGAATTTGAATCAAAACAAGAATAGAAGGTGATATGTATACCAAAAACATTTTGATAAGTAAGAAGTTACCAAAATTGTTTTATTAAGAAAAATCTTAATGAAGAAGTGTATAAATATATCCTTTTCTCTAGGATTTCATTCACTTCTATTATGCCATAAAAGAATTCGTTTCTCACCTTTTAGAAAACAAAAATATAGAGATCTCGAGTTGTGAGACATTTAAGAAAGAGTGCTAGCACAAACACACTGATTTTGATTTAAGGCTATTCATATGGATACTAATAGAGGACCTAGCCATTTTGGAGACATCTTAATCCAATGAAGAATACTAAAAGCTCAAGGTAGGGTGTCATCAGTGTGAACTCTCTCTCGTCCTTTTAGCATTCTTGCCCCTTTTCGTATATGGTAATGTTTTGGAAACCCTAATTAAATAAGTTAATCGAATTACATGCATCCTGTGAGGGGTTTTCATGCATGAATTTTTTTTTTACTACGGTTGGAATCATGAAATCCCTATATATATAAATATATAATTAATTAATAGAAAAAAAATTTTGTTTTGGAATTTAAATCAAAATAAGAATAGAAAGGTGATACATATACCAAAAATGTTTGATAAGTAAGGAGTTACCAAAATTGTTTTAGTAAGTGAAACCCTAATGAAGAAGTGTATAAATATATAATTTTCTCTAAGGTTTCATACACTTCTATTTTGCTATAAAAGAATTCATTTCTTACCTTTTAAAAATAAAAATACAGAGTTCTTGAGTTGTGAGACATTCATGAAAGAGTGCTACCACACACACTCTCATTTTGATTTAAGGCTATTCGTATGGATACTAATGGAGGACCTAGCCATTTTGGAGACATCTGAATTCGATGAAGAATATGAAAAGCTCGAGGTAAAGTTGTAGATTATGGGGTTTAGTGCATGTCCAAGATTTTAGCAACCACGACATTGTTTGAGCTCAGGGCTCTAGAGAACACACTACTATATCACAAAGACATAGCTTGGAGATGAGGAGTCACCACCCATGGTAATAACCGGGATAATTTGAAGGTGGTGGTAACTCAATTCTCTAAAAAAGAGTTAGCACCACAACCAAAAGATTCTGGATACGGAATACTAACTTCTTTCAATCTTGTGCTCATTTAGAATTACCTTATTAATTACTAAATTATTCCCTATTTACATGCAACTTCATTTAAACCCTAATTTAGCATACATCTAACTCTATGGCAACTAGTCATGAAATGACACATAAAAAATGCATTCACATATATCACAATGTCCCTAAATTAGTCTAATCTATATTTATCTTAATTTAAGTGAGCTAAGTCTATATTTTATTTATAAGTGAAATAAAGCTAAAGGTGGGCCTACATTTTAAGTTAATTAATGAGCCTAAGTTTACTTATTTTAATTCTAAAAAGTGGGCCTAAGTTTATTGATTTTTTGGAAAATTGATTTGGATTGAGTTTGAATTAATGGGCTTAATTCTAATTAATTTTAATTTAAGTGAAAAATGAGCCTAAATTTATTTATTTTAAGAAAAAGAAAAGATGTTTTAATGGACTGGGCTATGTTTAAATTAATTTTAATAGCTAAAAGGTGGGCTTAAGTCTAAATTAACCTAATGGGGCTAGATTGATTTTAAAGTTAACTAAAACCTAAAATCAAATTAAAATTCTATTTTAAATGGGTTAATCCTAAACGTGGGCTTGGTGCCCAAAATGAATAAAAGCATACAGCAAGCCCAAAAATGTAAAAAAATAGTTACTAAAACAATAAAATAAAAAGGTCAAATAAGGAATTAAATTATTTTCTCTAAAAAAAACCTAATTTGATTTCATGCAACCTAAAAATTAATCTATAGCCACCATTGATTATATTAAGATTTACCAAATGAACCCTAATTTACTAATTATTTTTAATAAAGAAAAGTAAATATTCACTATTCTTACTATTGAGGCTATTACAATTCCTACATATAGAAAATTAAAAAAAAACTAATTAAATACATAGGCCAATAAACCAAATAAACAAAAATATAGAATAATAAAAAGTAAGAACATTAAAATCTACGTGATTTATATAGGATTTAATTCGTAGCATTCCATAGATCTTCACTGGGTTTTTCTTGCTTCAATCATTTCTTTACCAAATTTCCATCATAATCATAGAAACATAGAATCAATAAAAAAATGGTTAGAAAGTAATATAAAAAAAATCAAAATCAAAATCAAAATAAAAAGAAAAGAAGAAAATGATGAAGTGTAGTGCAGTATTGATTTGCTTCTTAGAATCTGATTGATTCACCATTTGAATAGGTCTACAGATTGATTTTGTTTGTTTCCTATGCTTAACTACGATCTTTAAGAAACTCAAGAACAATGTAATTTTTTTCAAAAGCTCTCTGCTTTCTCTCTCACGTAATTTTTTTCCAATAGCCCTTTCTTTCTTTTTTTTAATCAGCATCCCTCTTTGCTTTTTTTTATCCCAAAATCCCCATCCGTTCCAGGAGTCTCAGCTCCTGATAATTACCATTTTTATTTACATTTTTTTTTGATAATGTAATCCATAACACTAACAAAACATCGAAAAATATGGAAAGAACAAGATAATTATATTTATTATTATTATTTTAACTAATTAGAAGTTCAATAAATAGGTTTTTCTTAAAAAATGAAATAAAACTCCATCGAAATAGTACAATTTTGATCGGTAATTTTTAATTTTTTTAATATTTTATTACAAAAAGACCCCTGAAAGAATTAAAACTTTTTCAATTAGGTCTTTAAAGAAAACATCATAATTAAGTCCTTAAAAATCTGCAACTAAGCCCTAAAATTCAAAAATCAATATCCACATACCTATTTATAACAAATTTTCATCATTAGAGTCCTCTATTGCATCCACACTTGACTATCCCAAAATTGGGTGCCTGCAAGGGTGTCACCGATGTGAACCCTCTCTCGTCCTTCCATCATTTTTGCCTTTTTTTTTGTATATGGTAGTGTTTTGAAAACCCTAATTCAATTAGTTAATTGAATTACATGGATCCTGTAAGGGGTTTTTATGCATGAAATTTTTTTTTACTCCGTTTTGAATCATGAAATCCCAACAATTTCATCCTATAGTCACTCAAGCTTGAAGTGGAATTATTAAGCCTAACCAAAATATACTTAATCGTTACAACATCTACCAATATTCCTTATGAGCCTTACTATATTTGGTCAGCTTTGGCATACCCTATTTATAAGACAACCATGGAAGAAGAACTTGATGCTCTTCATCAAAATCAAACTTGGAAACTTGTTCCTCACACTGATGATCTGCATGTTATTAGCTCAAAATGGGTATTTAAATCTAAACTTAAACCTAATGGCCCTCTAGATTGAGTGAAGAATCTTGTAGTCATAAAATTATATCACTAAATTAATTAGGTTGATTATACTAAGGCATTCTCTCCAGTTATCAAACTTGGAACTATTCATATGGTGTTAATTATAGTTCTTACTCAATAATGGCTCATTCATCAGCTTAACATTAAAAATGCTTTCTTGCATGGTCAAATTTCAGAGAAAATCTATATGCAAAAACCTTTAAAGATGGTTGATCCTCAACATCCAATATACGTGTGAAAGCTTAAACGAGCCCTTTATGGTCTTAAATAAGCACTTGCTTGGTTTGACTGCTTTAGTGCATTTCTTCTTAAATATGGTTTCTTTTGAATTTTGGCAAATTCGTCTTTGTTCATATTCCATTTTACTCATGGTTCACTTATTTTACTTCTTCATGTAGATGATATTCTTTTCATAAGCTCTACTTCACAACTTATTGTAACATTCATTCAAGTTCTAAAGCAAAGAGTTTATAATGAAATATTTTGGTGTTGTTCATCATTTCCTTGGCATTGAAATCACTAACACATCCTATGGTCTTCATTTCTCGTAGTCATATTATGCTTTTACCACACTTGAATGGTTTAATATGGTAGACTACAAGCTCCTGAGTACACCACTCAAATCTAAGACAAAATTTTCTTCCTCTGACACTTTGCTTAAAGATCCCAATCATTACCGTAGTCTTATTGGTGCTTTATAATATTTTAAAATCATAAGGCTATACCTTTCTTACAGTTTTAATTATGTCTTTTAATTCCTGCATAACCCTTGCCTTAGGCATTTAAAACTTAGTCAATGCACTTTATGATATGTTAAGGGTACTATTAATCTTGCTTTACATTTTAATTTCAACACTACACTTGATCTATGCACTTACTTTAATGTAGATTGGGTAGGTTGCCCTAAAATTAGATGCTCTATAATTGGATATTACACTTTTCTTAGAAGCAACCTTGTCTCTTGGTATGCAAAGAAGCAATATATAATTTCTTCATCAAGCATTGAAGGTGAATATAGAGCTATGTCCAACACTGTAGTTAAACTTATATGTATGATTTTCATTCTCAAATATTTTCATATGTTGGTCACTTTACCTCAATTATTTACTGTGATGATTTAAATGCTCTTCATATGACCGTTAATCATATATTTCATGCATGGAGTAAACATATTAAGCTAGACCACCACTTTGTGCATGAATGCCTTACTCTTGGGTTACTTTTCATACAATATATCCCCACTTACATTCTAGTTATAGACATTTTCACCAAACTAATGTCCAAAGCTGCACTCCATTTCATTTGCACCAAACTATGCCTCCAACTCCAACATATTTCGCGGGAAGATATTAGCAACACTGACAATTGTGAGAGTTAATGGATAAATATAAAAACATAAATAAAATGGAGTGATAAGGCCAAAATGCTCAACGTAAATCAAATGGAGTGATAAGCCTAAAAAAACTCTCATAACAACTCCTATTTTAGTGGAGAGATGATTAGAATGATAATGCCAAAAAACTCTTATAACAGCTCTTATATTAGTGGAGAGATTATTAGTGATGAGATAATCCAAGAAGTGACAAATTCAAGCTAAAATGGTAGTTTGCTATATATGAAAAAATCAGCATTATGGTGATGATTTACTAAATCAACATTATAAAAAAAATACATCAATATTATGCCTTTTTTTTAATAGTTAGGCCAATGTCTATTATATATATATATATATATATATATATATATAGACACACACACACACACACACACACCCTCTTCCTATGTTCACTATTTTTGTGCTTGTGAGACTTAAGTAATAACAAAAAAAATTAACAACTTTTCTCCCATTTTTCTTTAGAGAAGAGAGGAGTTGCAACCTTGTACCTTATCATTTTGAGTTAAAATTTTTAGATTTAGCTTTTATTGTATAATTATTGATGGTTATTTTTGTTTAGAGTTATTGTTATGTGATTGTTGTTAATATATTATTATTTTTGTATGGTTTGTACTTTGTAGTTGTTGGTGGTGGTTGTTGTTAGGTTGTTGATATATTATAATTGTTATATGGTTGTTGTGTAGTTGTAGTTATTAATGTTTATAGTTATTTGTTTTGGTGGTTATTATAAGTTATTGTCAGGTAGTTGTTTGTATATTGTGATTGTTGTTGAATTGTTGTCGGGCTGTTGTTGTTTGTTTTATTGTTTCTTTTTGTGAGATTGATAATTTGTTTATAAGGTTATTTTTATTGTTGTTGTTTTTGGGTTATGGTTGTTGATTTATTTTTTATGTTTTTTTAAGTTTATGTTTTTTTGTTTTATTTTATATTATTAATGTAAGGTTCTTTTTTTTTGTTTTATTGTTTTATTTCATGTTATTAATGTAACGTTTTTTTTAAAAAATTATTTAAAAGAATATAGGCTTAAGAGATTTATTATGCTTTTTTTTATCATTTTGTTACGTACCTAGAATTAG
This sequence comes from Mallotus nudiflorus, assembly GCA_947683625.1. Taxonomy (NCBI): domain Eukaryota; kingdom Viridiplantae; phylum Streptophyta; class Magnoliopsida; order Malpighiales; family Euphorbiaceae; genus Mallotus; species Mallotus nudiflorus. The sequence goes on along the minus strand of CANTUR010000256.1, from coordinate 253,624 downwards.
GGGTGGCCATGGTTAAGAATCGGACGGTTCTAGTTCAAAAATTTTGGAACCAAACTTTAACCATATACAAGGCAGTTCAGGTTTTGATTCTAGTTTCGAACTGAATTTCAGTTCAAAACCGAAACTGAACCAAATTTCATATTTTTTCATTGCCACTTTTTTCTTCATGTTTTTTTCATTGCCACTTTTTTCTTTATGTTTCAAATTTTGGAACCAAGCAGGGCCAAATTTGAGCCATAAATGGTTAGTCAGTCGTTTATCAACTAAATATAGCAATTTGTGGCTTGATGGCTCCTAAACCGAGTTTTAGTAATAATAAAAAAAGAGAAAAATCCAAACCCTAAACACTAAAATTTAATGAAAACAAGATCAAGGAGATGTTTTAAAAGTGATTATACTTAGAATTGAAATAAAAAATCACAAAAACAAGAAATATGATAGAGCGAATGAGATTGAAACTTGAAGGCTATGTGAGGTTGAAATGGTTGTTTATAGGTTAATTTGAAGTTATTTTTATTTAAAATTTTGTGATAGAGTTTGGATGGATTTGCAGGTGAGTTTAGATGGTTTTTGAGTGATTTTTGAGGTTAAGTTAGGAAGACTATAAGAGGTGAAATAGTTTTTATTGGGTTTTTCTATTTTCTTTTAACTATTTTTTCTCTCTTAGAATATCCTAACTATGGAGAATTCTTATGGCTATTTTTTCCTTATTCCTTAGTTATTCTCCATTACTCCTTATTAGAAACCTAGGATTGTTTATATATAGACAAAAATTTTAGTGACAAAAGAAGTAAATAATTTAAAAAGTCTAAAGTTTAAGAGTAAAATAAATATTTGCTTCCTCTCTTAAAATGACACTTGGTATAGTATATACTTGGAGAGCACATTTTATGACAAGTTTCCAAGTGATGAGTTGGACATTTATGAGACACATTTTGACCACTTGAAGTTAAAATTTTAACTTTTTGCTCAAAGAGGCATAAAATCATGTTATAATTTTGAAAGATAGTTTCATATTAAAATTTAACTCTGGGAGCTCGGTTTGACAACCAAAAAAAATTTGACTTTATGTCTTGAGATTTCTTAAGGTTAAATTAAGGCTTTTAGAATGAAAATTAGTTTGAAAAACACTGAAATATACACTAAATACCCCTTTTTAAGGGTTTTAATTATTGACATAAAAAAACTACTCATATCACTTCTTTACTCTTTTAAACATCAAACCTTTTTCACACCTTGTCAAGGTGGAATAAAGGTTGATTTATGGTTTGTATAATTTATGTAAGGTTTTAGTATCTCAGTTAGGTTTGAAATGGCTTAATAAGAGTTTCTCTTCATCAATATCATCAAATGATGAGCTATTTTCATGTTTTCATCATCATCCTTTAGAGTTTTAAAAAATGACCCTACCATATGCCTTTATTGAAAAGGAATCAATTGGCTCACCATGTTGATAATAGTAAATTGCTACCACTAAAACTACTTAATGGGACAGAAATCAACCCTACCTATACATCATGTTTAGTCGAGTCATAAGTTTTTTTTTAACATATTAGTGTCCCATGTTATTGTCATTTTCACCATAAAGGAGGCTTAATGAAAACTTGACTAGGCATTTACTTTTAGCTCATATAGACATGTGCAATAATTGAAGGCTTAGTTGATTAATCTTTTTCATGATAATGATTTTATTCCTAAGTATATTTAGTGGTGCAAAACTATTTTTGATCAATTATATGCTTTATATCACCCTACTAATAAAGAAGACTTCATTAATATTGGGGAAGGACCAAGTAGATTATTACCCTTAAGAATAATGTATTATCCATTTATTTATAGTTTTAAAAGTATCTAACTATTGTGTCCTATGATGATCTCTGTAGCTTCTTGCTTAGTGAAGAAACCCAATTGGCTCAAGAATCTTAGCCATATGAAGTTGTTGTCCCTTTAGACTAATATACATAATGGAAATTGAACTCTAGAGGTAGAGGATATGGATGGGATAGATAAACCTTCTAAGGATTAATTTATGGTGTTCATTCCTTACCTATATCTTATTCAAATTATTATAACTCATAACCTTTACCATTTAAATCTTATTCAAACAATCATTATTCTTTTTAGTTTTAATGGCAATATTTCACTTATTTCTTGAATCACATGTTATATTTTTCATTGTATCAGACATATGTCTAAACAATGTCTTTATGCTTGTAAACAAAATAATAGCAACATATAGCCTTAAGCAAGACTAAGTAGCCACCTAAACACATCTGCCATACTCCTAAACCATTGATTATTAATTCAAGAGCCACTCATATAAAAAACCTAGCCATTCATTTTGAATATGACAAATCAAATGAGCTTGTAATTAGCAATAGTAAAATATTTCCTATCACTCATATTGATTCTAATAGATTCTCTTTTTAAGTCTAAACCTTTTCATTCAATATATTCTTTATATTTTAAGTGCTTGTCAGAGTTTGCTCTATTAATGCATTTATTTGTAATATTTATATTTCTCTTAAATTGTTTACTAACTATTTTTTATTAAGGATTTGGGAATAATAATGGTGCTTTATAGAGGCTTTAGTGATAAAGGACTATATTTTCTAGCATTATAGTCATTTCGTTCTTCTTTTATGAATATAAAGCTTTCTTTTCTACTTTGTTAATTTGGCACGTGAGGTTGGGATATGCTTTGGTTCTCACTATTAAACAAGCCTTGTAATACTCTAATCTTCCCTTTTTTAATGATATTAACTGTTGATGTTAGTAATGATCAATCTTGATTTTGATCTTAACAAACTTAATTTTGAACATTTAATGTGTTTGTTTTAAGTATGTATAATTTAGGACTCAATTGGAAGTCAAAATAGTGAAGAATTATCAAAGAAAATTCACTCTAGACATTGACCATGAGCATGCTCCCAACCAAGATCAAGACTAGGATGAAATTGCTTAAGTTTGTGCAATTGAGCAATTTGGACAGAACTAATCCCTAGCTCGGTCCCGACCAGGACCATGCCTGGCACTAAACAGTCCCACTCGAGATCAAGTTGCTCAACCGAGACCATTTTTTATCAATTTTCTTCAAAACAAGAAGGACATATCTAATATGATATCCCAACCGACACCCTGCTTAGGATAAGGTAGTCCCAATTGGGACATGATGATCCAGACTGGGACCAAATAGAACGGCTATAATAACTATGTCTATTCTCATCCTAACTAGGATTGATGAAATCTTTACCAAAACCAGAGTAATTACAGCTTAAAGTCCAAATATCATTTAAATGGAGCTTGAATTTATTGGAAATGAAATAATTGTTTCTAACCATTATAATTGAATTGCTCAAGTGTACATACAACATCTGGAGATTATTTTAAAGTCAAGAAAATTATTTATACACTCTCAAGCATTCAATTAAGCTCTCTAAACTTTCTTATTAATTTTATATTTGTATAACTCTTGTGAGAGTTGGGTGAGTGTTAGAATAAAAATTATTATTCTTTTATTTTCTAGGTTTAAGAAAGCAATAACTGAGATTCCATTCTAAAGAAATTGGTTTAAATGTATAGCCATTAAAACACTTAGGAAATTGGTTTTAGTGTGAGCCTTGAAAACTCAAGTTGTAAGGTTGAAGAGTGAGCCATAAAACTCTTGTGTAATCTCAATTTTATGAATAAGATTTTAGAAGTTGAAAATCCTAACTTGAGGATAAGTTAGGTAAAGATGTATGATTATTGAGAATCCGAACTCCTTAAATTCTTATGTTTGTTGTTCTTCCTACTCTATAATTTATCAATTCTTGTTCATACAAAAAATTCATTTAAACTTTTAAAAGTTATTCATTAGCCTTATTCACCCCCCCCCTCTAAGGAATTTTTAATTGGTATCAGAGCTTGGATTCTAGGAACTTAATTGCTAGAATACAAGATCATAAGGAGTGAACTTTAAAATTTTTCTTCACTTAGACCGTTCTTCAATGGTAGTGACTATCTTCATTGGAAGTTCAAAATGGAGCTATATTTAGATAGTGATCCCATTAAACTTTGAGATGTTTTTCTAAAAGGTTGGGAATCACCTAAAACTACCATTTATGGTGTGGTAACTACTTTAGCAAGAAGTTAATAGAATAATGATCAAAAAGAAAAGAATCACAAAAATAAAAAAACCAATAATCACTTTAATCTCTTCCATGTCAAGAGAAGAAAGAGGCAAGCTTCAACATTGCATTTTGGCCAAAAAATTATAAGAGACCTTGAAAAACCATTATGAAGGCAATGTACAAGTAAGAAGGAAGAAGGTTCAACTTCATATGTATAACTATGAACTCTTCAAACTAAAGCCTTAAGAATCAATAATGTTATGACAAACTATCTCAATGCTCTCCTTACAACCCTTGAGAAACTTGGAAAATATTTCTCCAAGGAATAGGTGAATAACAAGATTCTAAGAATCCTACTTAAAAAGGATTGGAACTCTTGTGTCACTTCTATTGAGGGTGCTCAATATCTCTCTACCCACCTCTCAACTGATGTGCCTATTGGAAAACTCTTTACACATGAACTTATAATAAAGCAAAAAGGTGAAGAATATGAAGAGAAGGAAGAAAAGAAAAAGAATATAGCATTAAAGGCTTCAAAAGAAGAAAGTCAAGATGATAATATAGAAGATTCTAATGATGAAGATGGTGATATTACCATGCTTCCTAGAAACTTTAAGAAGTTCTTGAGAAAGAAACATTCATAAAAAAATTAAAGACTTCAACAAAAGTGTGAAGGAGAAGGCAAAAAGAAAACCAAAGAGGTTATTTACTGTGAATGCAAAAAACTAGGTCATATTTAAAGTGAGTGCCTCAAACTCAAATTCAAGAATAAGGTAGTAAAAGAAAAAAGAAAGGATTTCAAAGCTACATAGGATGACTCCTCTGAATTAAAAATGGAAGAGGAACAATAAGAAGTAGCCAAACTTTACTTCATGGCTCTTGAAAATGAAAATAAGGTACCATCTACTTCTAACTCTTCTTGTGATTATTATTATAATTATAATGATGATGATGAAAGCTCTATTGTGAGAAAACTCTTGCTTAAATGTAAAACCTTATTATCTAAGAATAAGCATTATAAGCATAAGTCATCTAGCTTAACCAAGGAATTTGAAAATCCATTGATACAAAGAGGTAAGGATTAAGCTAAAAGACCACTACCTAAGCATGATTATATGTACACTAGACACAACACTCCTAAGCAGGTTATACAACACAATGCTCCTAAACATGCTATATAAACCTATCAAAATACATATTGCCATTGTCAATGTATGTCTCATACTATAACTCAAAAGAGTTATAGGAAGCACACACCACCACAACACAAGAGGCATGTTTCATACACTAGAAAACCATATTCTCCTAGAAGAAATAAATTTGATAATGTTGAATGTTTCTATTGCATGACCAATGGTCACTCTAGTAATGTATGCTTCTATGAAAAACTACGTTTACAATTATTACCTTCATATTACTTTGAAACTAACAAACCTAGACCAAGTAAGGTTTGGGTTTAAAAGAATGTTTAAATTATATTTTATAGTTGATCTTGAAGTCCATAAGAATAAAAAGCATGTGGTATCTTAATAGTTCAAGACACATAATGAGAGACAAAGAGCAATTCAACAAGCTTAATGCCAAGGATAGAGAACATGTCATATTCGGGGATAATGCAAAAGGAAAGATTATTGTCATTAAAAAAAATTAGCAATGCTCAATTCTTATCCATTCACCATATGTTGCTTGTTGATGGTCTTAAATATAATTTGTTAAGTATATGTCAATTATATGACATGGGACTTGGGAAATAAGGTCACTTTCTATCCTAGAAATTGCTTTATTAGTAGTCGTGATTAGGATAAAGTAATTTTTAGTGGTGAAAGAATACACAATGTCTATGTTATTTATTTGAATAAGATTAATAATAAAGATATCAAATGTTTAATTTCTATTTCCCATGACACATGGACATGGCATAGAAGGTTAGGACATGCAAACTTTAAGCTTTTGGATGATCTTTGTAAACATGAACTTGTGATTGGTTTACCTAAACTTGAATTCACTAAGGATAAACCTTATGATGTTTATCAAAAGGGAAAGCAATCCAAGTCTTCCTTTAAGCTTAAAGGCCACTTGGACTTATACATCTAGATTTGTTTGGACCAACTAAAGTTGCTAGTCTCGGTGGTATACACTATGTATATGTATTGGTTGATGATTACTTTAAATACACTTTAGTGTGTTTTCTTACTCAGAAGCATGATGCTTTTAAATCTTTTGAAAATTTTTCAAAAAGAGTTAAAAAAGAAAAAGGGTTTTTTATTTCATCTATTAGAAGTGATCATGGAACTGAATTTGAAAATGAATTCTTCAAAACCTTCTATAATGACAATGGTATTTCATATACGTTTTCTTCTCCTATAACTCCTTAATAAAATGGGGTAGTTTAAAGGAAAAATAGAACTCTAGTGGAAATGGCTAGAATAATGCTTTATGAGTATAATTTGCCTCTATACTTTTTGGCGGAAGCCATTAACATGTCTTAATATTTTGCAAATAGAGTATTTAAAATACCAATTTTAAATAAAAAATTTTATAAGCTTTAGAAAATAGAAAACTCAAAATCTCATATCTTAGAGTATTTAGATGCAAGTGCTTTATATTGAACACCAAGGATAAACCTTGGGAATTTTGACTTTAAAGTCGATGAAGGAATTTTTCTAGGCTATTCTACCTCTAGAAAAGTATAAAGAGTCTTTAATAAGAGAACTCTAGTAGTTGAAGAATCAATGCATATTGTATTTAATGAATCAAACTCACTTGATCCTAGAAAGAATGTATGTATTATTGATGATAGTGTAGGTGAGCTTATGAATAAGAAGACTTAAAAAGAAAATGCCAGTAAACCTTTAGAGCTTAAAGATCTTAGAAATGAGGAAGATGAGGAAATGCCTCAACCTACCTTAAAGGATGATCTTCCAAAAGATTGATGATTTAAGAAAGCACATCCTCAAGAGCTCATCATTAGTGATACTATAAAAGGGGTAACTACTAGGTCTCAACTTAAGTCAACTATTAATTTAGCCTTCATTCTCAAATTGAACTAAAAAAATATTGATGATGCATTGAGTAATGAATTTTAGGTCCATGTTATACAAGAAGAATTAAATCAATTTGAGAGAAACAAAATTTGGACTTCAGTTCCTAGACTAAAACATCATCCTATTATAATAGGCACCAATGGTTGTTTAGAAATAAGATGAATGAACAAGATACCATAACTCGAAACAAAGCTAAACTTGTAGCTAAAGGTTATAATCAAGAAAAAAATATTGATTATGATGAAACCTTTGCCCCCATTGTAAGGTTAAAAGTTATTAGAATGGTACTTGCATTTACATCATTCATGGATTTTAAACTTTTTTGAATAGATGTTAAAAGTGAATTTTTAAATGGTTTTATTAAAGAAGAAGTTTATGTTGAATAACCTCCAAATTTTGAAAGTATTGATTTTCTTAATCATGTGTTTAAACTTTCAAAAGCATTATATGGATTGAAACAAACTTTAAGAGCTTGGTATGAAAGATTGAGCAACTTCTTATTAGAGAAAGGTTCCTCTAAAGGAAAAGTTGACAACTCTTTTGATAAAGAAATCCAAGCATATTTACTTATTATACAAATATATGTTGATGATATTATTTTCAGTGCTACTAATCATTGCTTGTGTGAGGAATTCTCTAAGTTAATGCAAGGAAAATTTAAGATGAATATGATGGGTGAACTTAATTCTTGCTTGGATTACAAATCAAGTGATGCAAAGATGAGATTTTCATCAATTAAACTAAATATGCAAGGGACATTCTCAAGAATTTTAGGATGGATGGAGTCAATTTAAGCAAAACTCCAATGAGCATCATTACCAAACTCAACAAGGATGAGAAAGCAATTGATGAAAAGCAATTTAGAGGTATGATTGGAGCCCTTCTCTATTTAACTGCAATTTGCTACATGCTTATGTGCTAGGTTTCAATCTAGTCCTAGAGAATCTCATTTAAATGCAATTAAATAATTTTTAAATATCTAAGTGAAAGTTTGCATTTAAGACTTTGGTATCCTAGGAGTTCTTCCTTTAACTTCATTAGTTATTCAAATACGGACTTTGTTGGTAGTTTACTAGATTGAAAGAGCACTTCCAAAACTTATCAATTTTTAAGACAATGTCTAGTCTCTTAGTTTAGCAAAAAATAAGTTTCGGCTGCCTTGTCCATTGTAGAAGCCAAGCATGTAGTGGCAAGTCTTTATTGTTCACAAGTCTTATGGCAAAAAAAAATTAATGGACTATGTCATTAAACTTAATCATATTCCATTCAAATGTGATAATACAAGTGCTATAAACCTTAGCAAGAATCCCATTCAAAATTCAAAAACTAAGCATATAGACATTAGACATTATTTTTAGCATGATAATGTTCAAAATGGTAATACCTGACTTAAATTTATTGATACAAATAATCAACTGCATATATCTTCACTAAATCTCTCAATGAAGAGATAATGAATTTCATTAAGCATGAACTTGGCATGATTGATGGATCTAATTTGTCTTGAATGTATGTTTAACTATTAAATCAATGGTTGGATTGATTAATTTCACAAATTTATATGAAATCATGTTATGCTTATTAATTGCATTAATTGTTTGATCAATTGCTTCAATTATACTTGATTTTTTTATCTTAACATCTTTTTAAATTTTTTCTATTTAATAATTTATTACTAAAATTATCTCAATAAATTGATTATTCAAATCTAGCATTTTATTTAATTATCATGCATTTTTATATGTTTAAATGTGCATTAAGATATGTTCTTTTTTTATGTTGCAGATTAATTAGTAATTATTAAGTAAAATTCAATTAATTATTATTTTAACGTTGCAAAATAATTTCATCTTTTAAATGAGTATATTTTTCTCATTAAATATTCCTCTTTCCTTAATTAAATTCCAATTATTTATGCAATTAATTCGTAAAGACATAATTGCAAGAGATTTTGGACTTAATTGTAAGTTTTTTAAAATTTCTAGAGAAACTACTAGGGATCTAGTCCTACCCGGGACCGCACTTGTCTTGCTCAGGACACATGTCTATATGTTTTAATTAAAGAAATAGTGCAGATCCTAGTCTTGATCTCGATCGAGATCAAACTCGGGACATGTCATCCCAACTAGGATCAGTGCATATCTCGACCGGGACCACACTCCTGATAGTACTAGGAATTTATGTTCTTTGCTATTTGACTCACCAATCCTAATTAGGAAAGAATTTTGAGGTTTCTTTTTTACCAAAATTCAAATTTTAAACCATTACCAATCCTAATTCTTGTTTATAAATACTCATCTCTTTTATTCCTAAATATTCACTATTTTCTTCTCCAAACTCTCTATATAATTCTTCTCCTTTTTAGCTCTTCTTTGAGAAAATTTTTATTTGTTCATCATGACTCCCAAGAAAGCTATCAACCTGCCTCCTTCCTCTTCTTAAGAAACTCCTTCAAAGAAGGACAAACTAATGAGAACTCACTCTCCTTTTTCTTATTATACTCAAGAATTCAAGAAAAGAGTTTCTCAAATTCAAAAAAGAAGCTATATTCCTTTAAGATTCATGCATGAGGCTACTCTCAAAGCTCTTGGATGTTATGATGAAGTGAAAGAGCTCGTATCTAGTGTAGGTTTTTCTGATTATGCCTTCAATCCTCTTCCTTCCTACTAATCTCTAATAGTGGAGTTTCTTTCATCTTTTACTCTTTGTTCTGGCAAGTTTGATGATGATAATCCCTACTTCTCCATGCACTTTAAACTGTTTCATGACTAGCCAAGATTTTAACACACTTTTTAGGTTTTCTCATGAAGGTCATGTCCAAGTGAAAGCTAATTGGCAAGCTTGGAATTTTTGGAAAGACATTTATGCTCCCCAAGCTCCTAATTTCTCTGTTGACCACACAAAAGCCTCACCTTAAATCCAAAGCTTTATGGTATGTGCACTACTTTCTTACTTATTCAATAAATGGTAGAGCTCTCTCTAATGAAACCCTTTCTCAAGATTATCTCTTTATCCTTTATTGCATGGTACACAAAGAAACTATAGCCTTAGGAAGATTTTTGCAATGGAGATTATGGCTAATTAATGATAGTCACATTAATGGTATTTGTGTTGATGGAATTGTCACTAAATTAAGTCAACATTATGGCATTGATCTTGACTTTTAGCACCCTACCAATCCCATTATTCTTGATGAAACTTTCATTAAACACTCCAAACAATTTACATCCATTAATGATGATTGGGTTTGGAAGCATGACATTGGTGAACATGAGAATATTAATGCCTTATTCAAGCAAATTAAAGAGTTTGAAGATCAAGGAGATGAAGAAGTTGAAACTCAAACTCAAGATGCTCCATAAAGGAAAAGATTAAGGAAAGAAAGTACTTCATAAGGAGCTCAAGCATTTGGAGATGAACCTCAATGGGTTGGACAAATTTTTGATAGAATGGGCTTAATGGAAACAAATTTCAATGCCTGCTTTGACCAAGTGGGTACAAGCATAGCTCATCTTTAATATGATGTCCACTATCTCTATGAGTAACAAGGCTATTCTTGCTCATATGAACCTTTCACTCATCCTTCTCCACCTCCTCAACAAGACTAGATTTATTTTTATGTGTTTTGTGTGTTTTTTTTCAATTTCTATTTTGTTTATTTTTCATATATTTTCAGTTTCTAAGCTTTGAGCTATTAGTTTTTATTTAAGTTTCTTTTTTATCAGTTTATGTTTAGTTTACTTTCTGTTTATAAGCCATGGGCTACTATTTTGTCTCATGTTTTATGTTTATAAATGGTATTTTGAAATCATTGTAGCTCTATCCTTTTTATTAATGCAATTTTTCTTTTATTTTAATTATCTTTTTGCATTTTGACAAAAGGGGAGAAATATTTGAGTTTGTTATTAACATAATTTAGTTTATGCATGCATTATAAGTGTGATTTTTTATGTAATATTTAATGAACATGTTATTTTCTTTCTTGTGATATTTAACGATCATGTTTTCATATTTGTGATAATATGCATTGTTTTGCTTACTTCATTCTTTGTTAAAATTTTGATTTCTTTTTGAAAAAAAAGGAGAGAAAGCCTTAAAATTTATTTCCTATTACCTTATTTTTCATTGTTTTAGTTCTTGATCTTTTATAGTTTTATATGTACTATATTTGTGATGTATCAAAGGGGAATTTTTTTTAAGGCAAAGGTTTTAAATTTATATTTCTTATCATGTCCAAAGGGGGAGAAATAAAGAAATATATTGAATATTTTTTATTTGTATCATTTCTCAAAAAGGAAGAATAAATATGTATTCCAAAATGAGAAAATGAAAATTTTCTATAAAAAAAGAAGTTTATTTATTTTCCTAAGCGGAGCTATTTTTTTTAAGGAATTTTGTCAAATTGATATGATCATTATTGGTATCACTATTTTTAAATGAAATCATTTTTTAAATAAGTATCAATTAATTGTTTAAATTTTATTTATTGGTATCATATTCATTTTATTATTGATATTCTTCATTAATTCCTATTTATTTGAAATTCTTACTCCTTAGATTCATTGTCTTTATAATATACATACATTAAGGGGAACAAATATCACATACTTAAATGCAATTCAAATCATCACACACTTCACTTTATATTATTTTCTCAAACTCGATATAAGTTTTTCAAAATTGAAAAGGGTGAGATTATTGACCTTAGCAATGATCAATCTTGGTTTTAATATTAACAAACTTAATTTGAGTGTTTAATGTCTTTTTTTTAAGTGTATATAAGTTAGGACTCAATTGAAGCCAAAATGGTGAAGAATTATCAAAGAAAATTCACTATGGACATTGACCATGAGTATGCTCCCGACCAAGATAAAGACCGGGACGAAATTACTCAAGTTTGTGCAATTGAGCAATTTGGATAGAATCGATCCCTAGCTCAGTCTTGACTGGGACTATGCCCAGGATTAAACAATCCTGCCTAGGATTAAGCTACTCGACTGGGACCATTCTACATTAATTTTCTTCAAAACAAGCAAAACATATCCTGATTTGATATCGACCGGGACCCTTCCTAGGTTGAGGTAGTCCCCACTAAGACCAATGCAATTTTTTAAACATAATGACTACAATAACTATGCCTATGATCATCTTGTCCAGGATTGATGAAATCCCGACCAAGACCAGAGTAATTACAACTCAAAAGTCCAAATATCTTTCAAATGGAGTTCGAATTTATTAGAAACATAATTATTGTTTCTAACATCTATTATTGAATTGCTCAAGTATAAATACAACCTCTGAAGATCATTTTAAGGATAATAAAATTATTTTATTATCTATACAATCTCAAGCATTCAATTAAGCTCTTTAAACTTTCTTATTCATTTTACATTTATATAACTCTTGTGAGAGTTAAGTCAGTGTTAGAATAGAAATTCTTGTTCTTCTATTTTAGGTTTAAGAAAATGAGGAGTGGGATTATATTCTAAAGAAATTGGTTTAAGTGTATAGCCATTAAAACACTTGAGAAATTGGTTTTAGTATGAGCCTTAAAAACACTTGTGAATTAGTTTTTGAGTGAGCCTTGAAAACTTAAGTTATAAGGTTAAAGAGTGATTCACAAGATTGAGATTACATAAGAGTTTTATGGATCACTCTTTTTCAAAACTCTTATGTAATCTCAATCTTGTGAATAAGATTATGGAAGTTGAAAATCCTAACTTAAGGATAAGTTAGATAGAGACGTAGGATTGTTAAGAATCCAAACTCTTTAAATTCTTGTATTTGTTGTTCTTCCTACTCTATACTCTATCAATTCTTGTTCATAACAAAAATTCATTTTAACTTCTAAAAATTATTCATTAACCTTATTCACCCCCCCTCCTCTCTAAGGCATTTTCATTAATAATCATTATCATGCTTATAACATTAGTAAATCTTCTAGATTACCCTTTTTCAACTATAATTTTAACGTTTCTTCTCCTTTAAAATTAGTTTGTTTGGACATTTAGAGGCTGATCACATGTTTCTTCATTAAATGGAACTAATTATTGCATTCTCTTTTATGATCATTATAGCAAATACTTATGGATTTTTTTTGTTAAGTATAAGATTGAGGTGTTCAGTTATTTCATATAATTTTGTAGAAGTATTGAAAAATATTTTGATTGGCCTATGAAATGTTTTTAATCTAACTATGGTATTGAATTTTAGACAATACAAAATTATCTTAGAGATAATGGAATTTCTCAATGTCATTTATGACCATAAATGCTTAAATAAAATAGTTGTGCTAAAAGAAAGCATTGCCATATTATTAAATTAATCATTGCATTTTTACATTATGCTCACTTGTCATGAAAATTTAGGACTATGCTTTTAAAGCTATAATATATGTTATCAATTAACTTTTCACATCCTATCTTAATCATTGTTCTCCATATATACTAAATATTATTTAATGAAAAAACAAATTATCAGTAATTTAAAATTTTTGGTTGTGCTTATTATCCTTAACTATGACCATATGTAAAAAATAAATTGTTCCTTCATTTGAAATAGTATGTGTTTTCCAATTATAGAAAATTTCATAAAGAATATCTCTATTTTAACATTATTTACCAAAAAATCTACTACTTATGACATGTTCTTTGTTATAAAAAGATATTTCCTTTTTAAGGTTTAAATGATAGTGGCTAAAAAGTTAACAACTCTATAACCTCCAATTACATCAATTTGCCACATATCAACCCATCTAATCCATCCTCACACTTTAAAACGTTAAATCTAATTTCACCAAAGATTCCTTTATTTAACTCTAGCAACCCTATGGATCCACCATCATTGTAAATATCTAATCATATCTAAATTCACCAACCTTTAACTTACAAGTGGACCTCTTACCCATTCCCCAAACCAACCATCACAATCAATCGCCTCTTCCTATTAAATCCACAACCCTCACCACTTAAGCATATTAATTAAAGTTAAATCTAAGAACTTTTTTTTATAAGATTGATGAAAGAACTATCAGACGGTGCACCAAGACATCCTAACTAGGCTAGTACCTCTATAGCACCAACATCATTTGATTCTTTACACCCTTTATTAAATAGAAAAAAGAAATACAAAATTTTAAAAACAACTACCATGGGCAATAAAAACAAAAATAAAGAGAAAGCCTAATAAAATCTAAAATGCTTTCTACCCATAGCATTATATAACATAGTGGCATGAACTTCAATAGGAAAAGAATTCCACCAATGAATAGATTGAAGGCCAATGCCAATATCTAATAGTCTATTAATAAAATGGTTACCTTCCCTAAAAATATAACTAACATGAACATTAAGGTTGTTGACAACATGCAACCAAGCATCCCAATCCTGATGTAAACTCTATGGGACTGCAGCACTTATATGATAAAGCAAATGAATAATATAGGTTGAGTTAGACTCCAACCAAAAATTGACAAAAGGCATAGTGATGGCTTTCTTTATGTCAAAAATCACTATAGAAATTTTTGCTTCAAAAGAGAAAGTAGAACCAAGTGAAGCAGCGAATGAAGCAATGGCTAAGCCCATATGATCATAAAAAATTCTACCTACCCTTGTTGGACCTAGTGCACCATGAGCAACGCCATCTGTGTTAATTTTATTTTAGCTTTCCAGTGGCTTTAGCCAACAAACTGAGACCATAATTTGTGCTTTTCTTAATAACCCACCAACCTAAAAATGCCTAAGAACCAACAGAGCACTGACTGAATTATTCATATATCCAAATTTAAAAGATTCTAAAGCCTTAATGTTGCTAAAAATCAGACTGATAGATTGCAAAATAGCAAAAGAGCTATCATTAAAAATATATTGATTCCTTGTATACCAAATGCATCTGATGACAACAAAGATACCAACTCGCCAAAGAGCTTTCAACTAAGTAGAAAAATCATGAAACCAAGCAACTATAAAAGACTAAAAAAGTCATTAGGAATAACTAAATTAATGCCAAAAATACTAACCAAGGATTGCCATAGAATAACATCATAGTGACATTCATAGAATAAATGATTAAGAGATTCTAAAGCCTCAGCACATAAGCAACAAGAGGCTAAAACCATACCCTGCAAACATAGATCCTTTTCAATGGGAAGACTACAATGGATTGCTCCCTAAATTAAAAAAGAGTGAGCTGAAGGAAGATAATGGCACCATAAATCCTTACACCAAGCCACTTTATCATGGTTTGGCTAACAGAAGTGATAGAAAGTTTTACACGAAACAATACTATTATGAGATGGCCGAAAAATGAAGACATCCTCTCCTAAATGGGAAAAATTAATATTATAAATATTTGCACATATGGAAGGATAAGCAGCCTAAAAATTGCTAGACAAATGCCAAGAATCTTGAAAATAAAAATTAGAAATACGCGACTTCAAATGCTTGCGAAATGATAGTGGAATACCAATTTTCTCCAAAATTGAATTGTCATTCCAAAAAAGAAGATTTGAAGCTTTAGAGATCAACCACTGAGAATTATCATCAATATCTTGAAAGCATTGCTTAATGGAACTTTAAATTGAAGAATAAATATGAGTTGTTCTAACCAATAGTGCAATATTTAAAAATCTTGCTCGAAGAAAATTAAAAATATAGTTTGGACTACAATGCACTTTCCAAGCTAGTTTACAAAGCATAGTCAAATTGATAAAAGACAAATGTTTCATACCAAGGCCACCCTCCTCCTCGAGGAAACAATAAATATCTCATTTAACTGTTATTAACTTCTTAGAGTTAATAGAGCCAATCCATATAAAATTTTGAATGGCTTTATCCATTCTCTTAAGCATTGTAATTAGCCATCTGTAAATCATAAAAGAATGCAAAAAAAAAAAGATCCATAAATCACTGAATTAACCAAAGCCACTCTACTTACCATAAAAAGAAGTTTGCTTGTCCATGAATCAAACTTAGCAAGCATCTTATCCACCAAACCTTGTAACCAACATTTTTTCAAAACTCCTTGAAAAAGGGGAACTCCTAAGTACATAAGAGGAAGATCCACTTTCTTCATGTCCGAAGCAGTGCTAAGCAAGTTAGTTCTATAATAAAAAAACAGAGCACCCAAAGTAAATATTGGACTTATTCTAATTAACTCTTGGACCTGAAATATTACCATAAGCCTAAAAAGTGCTAGAGATTTTATGAATATTTACCTCAAAAGCGTGACAAAAAAGCAAAATGTCATCAGCATAGAAAAAATTAGTAGGACACCAAACCCTTGAGCTAGCATACATAGGAATTAACTTAGAATTCTAAAACAACTGAATGAGTTGCCGATTCAAATAGTCCTCAATTAAACTTGAAACTTAAGAAATATAACAATGTCATTGTTATCTTTGAATCACCGACTTCTTTTGCAAAGGCTCTTAATCATAAAGTTTATTTGATAAAGTGATTAAAGAAATTAATACCCTTCTATCTAAAAGCATATAGGATTAAGTACCTTGAGAGGAAACATTTGATTTAGTTTAAAATAAATGGGTATTTAGATATAAAAAATTATAATTATACAATGGATAGATAAAGCAAAACTAGTCACAAAAATGTCGTATCAATGTCTTGGTGTTAACTATAAGACTTTTGGTCCTATAATCAAGCCATCCATCATCCAACTTATTCTATCATTTGTGATGTCTCTTGACTAGAACATAAAATAGTTAGTTATCTCTAATGCTTTTTTGTATAGGAAACTTGATGAAACCATGTACATGATGCAGTCCTAAGGCTATTTTAATCCTATAAAACCTCACTATGTTTGTCGTCTACACAAGTTTATATATGACCTTAAATAAGCACTAAGAGCATGGTTTCTCACCTTACTACTTTTTTAAGTATGCTTAGATTTATTAGCTCCAAAGCTGACACTTATCTTTATTGCTACAAACAAGGAAAAGTTATTGCCTATTCTAATTCATGTAGATGGCCTAAATTTTATGGGTAATAATCATAATTCTCTAGCTCGTGTCATCAGCTTTAATCAAAAATCACTTTAAAAAAATCTTGGTATGTTGAATTACTTTTTTTTAGCATGGAAGTCAATTGTTTGAATATGGGATTTTATTATCTTAAGAAAAGTATATTAAGGATCTTCTTTATGAAGGTAACATAAGTAATACCAAAGTTTTCTCTACTCCCTCTTGTCGTGCAATAAAATTTGCACATAAGACCTTGAAGGCTTTGATGATACCACATTGTATAAACAAGTGGATGGCAACCTACAATATTTATGTATCACAAGGCCCAAACTTTTTTTTTCTACAAATCAAGTATTACAATACATACATCAACCTAGTAAAAATCATTAGATAGATGTTAAATGGATCATGCAATATTTGAACAACACCGCTGGCCAAGACTTATTTATTCACATTTCACATATTGCATAAATTTTAACTTGCTGGTTATTATGGTGTAGATTGGGACAACATCTTAGATAATAGAAAATGTATATGATTTGATATCTACTTAATTTTAATTTAATTTCCTAGAATTTGTAAAAGTAATGAACAATATCTCGATCATCAATGGAAGACGAGTCCAAGGCTTAAGTCTTTGATTTGTGAAATTGGATTTTCTATTTACAAGGTCACAATTATTTGGTTTGATAATTTGTATGTCACCCATCTCACTGTGAATTCTTTATTTTATTCCTAGTCTAAGCATTTGGAAATTTACTTGCATTTTGTTTGAGATCAAGTTCAACAAGGATTACTGAAGATATGTCATTTCTATACCATGGACCAAATTATGGGTGTTCTCATTCAGTCGATGTTCAAGACCTAATTTTTGCTGACAAGCTAATAGTTTTTGTAAAACCTGTTAAACTTGAAGGAGGGTTATATGGATAGCTCATGAATCTTTGATAATATTTATTATTGTATCAAATCTAGCCATATACAACTCAATCTTCTTTAGTTAGTTTTAATTTACTAGATCCACACTTAACCCATTTTCCAAATATTAACAAATACACATATACACCCATGTTATGTATGTAGTAATTCACCCTTAAAATGCCAATATTGTTTATCAAAATAATGATCAAATATAATCTTAAATTTCTCATAACAAATAATCTCGCTTAGAAATTTTTTTAAGAAAAAAGTCATAATTTTTTTTGTAAAAAATGTATTCATTTGTTAGTTTTATATAACTAAAGAAATATTTTAGATTTTATTTCAATATAAAAATATAAAATTGTCTTTGGCATCCTATACGTCTTATTAATGTTGAATCTTTTTATTATACTCATAGTAAATCTAAAACATGTTACATTATTTCCAAGTTTTTATGTATTTGAGGTGAATTTATATTTTAGAACAATTGTCTCAACCACAATAGTTGTGTTTGTAATGCCACTTGCATATATATAAGGATTTGTTTTTTCAAAAAAGAAAAGTGTGTATTATATTATTTTTAAATTTAACAAATTATTAATTTAGATATTAGTCTCAAGTCAAAATTAGCTAAGACAATTATTTAAAAGACATCAATTAATAAAAATTATTTTATCTTTGTATGTTGTACCTCATTATAATAAGTTTATATTCATTGGTAAGCCATATTATCTTACAAATACTTACGCAATTTATTCTATTGGGATTATTCTAAAGTCATATAATTGTCTTGCTCTATGTAGATAGGTTCCTTCGATTTATAATGCTTTGTGATTTTTTGTACAACTTTTGAATAATGTTACTTTAATTAGTAGATTATATTGTGGTGGAAAGTGGTGAATCTACAATAATTAGTTAATGGAGGCAATTTTTATATAAAAAGAAATTATATATTCAAACTTATATAACTAACTTTATTAAATAGATTAAGAGTAATGACTTGAAAGTTGAAAGAAATTGAATACAAAATAAAAAAATTAAAAAGTGTCATTGTAACGCTGTTATCTTTTATTTTTTATGAAGCCATTGTTGTGTTTTTGAATATTAGAGTGGCATCAAACTTCTTGTAAAATTGTAAAAGTAAAAAATTAGGTTTTATTTTTATTTCAATTAAAAGAGCTATAAGCCTTAAAAAAATTGTAATTTAAGTTATATTTTTTGACTTTTGATTACACCCTTACACTTGTAAGAACCATTAAATTTTTTAAATTTAAATGTGGGCAATGTGTGAGTTTAAATGGGAGCAATAAGTTAAAATTATAATAAGATAAAACTCATATGAACCAATTATAAAAAGACAAGTGGGGGCAATTGCCTCCACTTGCCCTTAACTACATTCGCCACTGATGGTAGACCTATTTGCATGTCTACAAAACCCTGATACTATATCACATTAGACAAATATCACGATCCAAACCGATGAGTTATGATCGACATTAGAGAACGGGAATTCTCACAAATCCGAAGTCTGTAGTAAGCCTTAAAATAAAAACACATGCAAACATAACACAAAAATACATGAGAATTAAAACTTTAATTAATAAAAAATGAATCCTTATATCATAACATAATAAAATATGTTAATAAGAACATAATTTAATACAATGTAAATACTAAAACAAGAAGTACTACTACTGCAGCGTTTACTAAAATATAAAAAAAGCAATAGCTCAATATTTACATAAGTTAACCAGGGAGGAAAGAGTCCAACAAATAAGTCTAATATGAAAGTATAAAGTAGAAGATCTTGAAAAAAATATTAAGTGGAGTCAGATCTCACTGAATAAATTAATAAAAGAAATGTATATAGTATGAAAATCTCTTTTAAAATATAATTTATGAAAAATATAAAATTTATAATTTATAATTTTAAACATTTGATTTATTAAATCTCCCTTTACCGAAATAAAATATTTTAAAAAAATCATAAAATACTATATAAAATACAATAAACTTCCTTAAATAATTTTTTATAAGAAAACTAGGTACAACCATAGTCCACAATTCTAATAGTCTTTCGGTTCTCTTATAATCCAAAGACTGCCGGTTTCCGAGAACAAAGTATCAACTGATCTATCAGTCACAGTGAATTCACTTAACTTAATATTTACTGGCGATTTCCGAGAGTAAAGCATCACTGAGCCACATAACTTTCAACACTCACTATCAATCCTATCAATGCGCAAACGGTCCTGACGAAATCCATTAACTAGCCTATTCTACCGTAGTTTATTTTAAAATAAATAAAATAAGAAAGATTACAATAAAATAAAATAAAAATAGAATTAACTAATCATATGAAAATTTAATATCAATATACTAATATAACTATAGCAATAATAGAAGAATTTAATGCAAATATATTCTTATAATAATATAGTTTTTTTAATAAATTCTCCCATTTATCAAAATCAATAAATTTATATTTAATATAATATCTTACACACAGTTCAATTATTAATTTACAAGTTAAATGCGCTCCTCCCCGCAGTCATGCTCGACATCAATCTGTCAATTTGATTATAGGCACGGCCAAAGAAAAGAAATAAATAAAAAGGGAATTAAAAAAAATGAAAATACTATAAATTCTAGATTTTTAAGGAAAAACTCGATTAAAATACGACTCTACTAAAATCAACCCGATGTCACATTTTACGAGAAATTTATCAAAAATTTGGCATAGTCTCCTATTTAAAACAAACATCTCTCTACTAAAAGTAAAGTCGATTATGCACACAAACATACTTCGAATACACAAAATGCTCAATTTTTCAGGTTGGGCTTCCGAACTATATAATTTATCCAATCGAGAACCAATATACACAAAAATAAATAATATATTAATAAATATTAATAATTCACTAAAATGAATAAAAAACCACAATTCAATTTATTTAAATAATAGAAACATCATAGATATTTATTTTCAAATAATTAATAAAATCCCAAATATAATTAAATAATATTAATAAAAAACCATTTTTAAAATATTCAAAATCAAATAGTATAAATTAGAAATAATTATTTAAATTGCTCAAATATATAATAAAAATAGCTAAAATTCATTTAATCATAAAATAATAAATAAAACTATTATTTGAATATATTTCCGGAAATTATTATGAATTAGCTAAAAATAGTAAATAATTCATAAAAATTATTTTAATACTATTTATTACTCAAAATTATCCAAAACATAATAATTAGCAATAATTTCAATTAAAATATAAAATTTGCCAATTTATACTAATTTTTCCAAAACTCCAATTTTTACATAACATTAAAAAATTCATAATAAATAATCGGAACATAATTTCAATATACTTTCTTCACAAAATATGTGTAAAATAATTAGTAGAATTTATTAAAAATATAATTTTTCCCAATTCAGAATAGAACATAAACAGTAATCCCAAGTCCGAAAACTCAAAATTTTTAGAAAAAGAAATAAAAATCACATTTAACTTCCTCACAACCTCTACAATAATTAATCCCAAAGCAATAATAGCTAATAAAATCAATAAAGGCTTAAACTAGCCAAAAACTCAAAATACTATAAAATGAATTATATAAAAATGGAATAGTTACCAGAACCGAAACTCGAAATGATTTGAAGATTTGAGAAGTCTGAAAGATGAGCTTTCAAAAGAGACCAACATCGACTCCCGTGGTTGCCAAAATTATCTCCGATGAGCAAGGAAATTTTCGGCTAAAAAAAAAAAAAGAAAGAACTAAGAAGGAAAGAAAAGAAAGATGAAAGAAGAAATGGGAGGGGGCAAAGCTACTAACGTTTTGACCTTTTTTTTTTTTTTTCAAAAAGCATAAAATATAAAACTTAAAAAAATAATATTTTATTTAAAATATCCTCTCCTCTCACTAATTTCGCACCACAAAATATATATATAATAATTAATTTAATTATGCAATAATAAAGAGAATACTAACACTAGAATTTAATTTAATTTCACAAATAATAAAAATAATAATATTAAAATAATATTCAACACTGAATATTCAAATTTAATTTCACAAAATAATTAAATACTATAATTTAATAAAATAATTATTAATACTGCAAATCCCAGAAATTAATTTAATAATTTATAAAATTTTGGGTTATAACAACAAATATGTTGCAATGTTAGACAATTTTACTTATCAATATAACTTTTCGAACTTTAATATTAAATTAAATGTACCTCTATTTTAATTATATACTTTAACTTTATAATTGAAATTTTAGTATTAAGAGGGATTTTTAATGATAGTGCACCTCTAGAGTTTGTGTCAAGAAATTTTATAAGACTTAATAAACCATGGACTACTCATCGATGTGTTTGATTTGCAGGATGATTTTAGTTATATAAGTGTTGGGACTAAAAATTTTAAAAATACATGTATCTTAGGGATATTGTGCTAGACTTGTTGGGGTCATTTTTCAAAACCTTAATAATCGATGATGAAAGCATAAAAATATCTCACCATTGTAAGAGATTGATGAAAAGAAATGACTTTCAAGCCATTTTAAATCCATTTGAAATCCTAAAAGTTTACCCAATAACCAATAGAGCCTTTTACAAGACTAAACCAACCCTAAACAATCTATGTAAACGCCTTTACCAAACCCTAACTCTGCTGGTAAAGAAGTTTAGACTATTGGTTGGGAGGAAATTCTCTATGAAAAATATATTGTGAGTCTATAATTTAAGTCCTGAAAAATGGCTCTTTAAGATTAGTTTTCGTATTTTTCAATCCGGATGTGTCCCTAAAGTCTTGTTTTAATCTTAGCAAACCTCAAAATGAAAAGTTAAACTTTGGTCAATTGAGTTTTTCGAAGTTCAAATTGAACTCTTGAAACCAAATTTAAGCCTAAAACTTTCTTTTGAAATTGTAGGATGTCTATGGATCCCGTAAAATTTGCAGCAAAATAATTTATTATATAGCCACAAAAATATTATTTTGTAGAAAATAAAATATATGTAGGAATTATGTGTTACAAATAATATACATTAAACTAATAAAATAATGTGACATTCTTTATATTTTTAAACTTTAATTTTAGTTTTAGTTATATATTAAATGCTACTTATTGTAGCATCATTTTTTTTTAAGAAAATAAATACTATTTATCAAAAAAATTACTGATTTCTATTTGATAATAGAAAAAAACTGTTTTATAATTTATTTTTTTTATTTGGAGTTGATACTTTTTTAGTTTCACACCTATATTCTTTTAATTAGTCACGATTTTAATCTTTATAGCTAATATTGTAAATTAGCTATGATATCAAATACCAAAGCTAAAATTTCAATTTTCAATATAAAATATTTCCTATTTATGGTTAATTGATATTATTTGCTATGATTTTAATTTTTATAGCTAATTATATTTGACTAAATATACAATAAATATTCTAACCACATAATTTTTAAATGTATATGGCTAATCAAATTTGAATTTGTATAATTAACTATAAAATTATACTTTCCTTCACTGTAAATTATATTTAGTCATAAACTTTTATATCCGCGACAAAGTTTCGTAGTTGCACATGCAAATTGTAGAAGTGATTACCAAAGTAATTATAGTTTTCTAATTTCTGGTGCAAACTAGGTACAAATTGTAGGATCATAATTGAAGAATAGCTAGCACCCAAAGTTTTTTTTTTTATAATTATAGCGCAAAACTGTCTAAACTCCAAAGTCCAAAACCCCATTGCCACTGTTTGTTTTTCTGTGAGGCTTTTGTAAATATTGTTAGCTTATCCAACAAATTTTAATAAGAACAGTTGTTCATGTTAGATAGTAATTCCATGAATAGTAATATCCATCAAAAGTGAATTTTTTTTTATATTTTTCTTTTCATTTATATATTCATATATATAGAGATATACATCAAAAAAATTATTTTTTTATTATCCATAAATGTCACTACTGACATAAAATTAACAAACTATCACGTCCTTTTAATAATTAACCAATTTTTTTTTTCTTTGAGAAAAGTTAATTAACCAAGTTTAAAATCACATGAGAATTGATATCTATAACAGAAGCATAAATAAACATGTCCTGAAAAAGTACCAGTGACCCTATTAAAAAAATCAACACACATGGGTGTTAATGCTTACTTAAAAGTATTCGAGTGATTTACGACTCTCAAGAACAAATTTTTCTGCCATCAATTTCAGTTGTGTGGCTTCATGCACGCAAATGCTCAAATGTTTGACAGCATCTTGCATAGCCAATTGTCACGAACCATTAGTCATAATACGTAAGATTGCATTAGATGTTTGCTGATTGAACTTAATGTGGAGTGTGGGGCAGGGTAAGGTGGTGAGTATGTGTTATAGGTAGTTGTCTATTCCATGGATGGACATACTATCTAAGCACCATATAGGTCAGAAATTGTTCCTACTCCGCTAATGAGCCTATGAGAGAGTGAAAACAGTGAACATCAGAGATGAATGAAAGTTTATCCTTAAATATGCGGAAGACCTAAGGTACCACACAAAAATTATTCCTGCACTTAAATCTAATCCCGTGACAAATGGTATCATAGTCGTATATGTGCTAGTTGTGAATTTGCCAAATGCTTTTACCATGCTAGTGTACCTTAGGCAGTAGGGGTGTTCGCAAGTGGATCCTATATAAAAAGATTGAGATGAGGATGAGTAAGCAAGAAGCCGCAGTGAAAGTTCATTAAGTGCTTATATCCGTGCTGGCACACCCTAAACAATAAAGGTAGGTGTAAGTGGATCGCAGCCTCAATACACAAAGGTGAGTAGACAGAAAATTGCACACAAATTCTGACCAATTAATGAGAAAGGGAAAGAGTCTTCCTCAACATACATGAGGACGTGCATGAATTGAATACAGGAGAATGTTACGGACTGCTAGTCATGAGACGCAGAACTATACGAGTTGCTTGCTGGTTAAGTTTAATGTAAAGTGTGGGGCAATACAAGATAGTGAATACGTATCATAGGTAGTCATCTATCTCGTGAATTGACATGCTATCTAGATATCACATTGATCAAAAACTTTTTTCGCTCTCCTAATGATTCCAGGAAAAGACAAAAATAAATGAAAGCTTACCTTTAAATATGGGAAAAATCCAAAGTGTCGCACAGAAATTGTTACTACATTTAAACTCTGACCCTTGATACAGTGTTCTCTTTGCACTATATATATATACATATATTAATGCAAGATACACAGAGACTTGAAAACAAACAAAAACTAAAAATAAAAAAATATCTCACGATGTATCTTTGCGGACGAGTCCGTAACGCGGAATTCCTTCAAGAGAAGTCACTTTGATCTCGAGGCACTCTCGTGCAGGCTTTATAGCATCTTGAACAATGTGATGTACCATATTCTTATTCTGTGATAAAAATAGTATGACTGTTCCTTTTCCTTCAAGATTTTATTCTCAATTTAATTAAATGAGTATAATATATACTATATATATTAAAAATGAAAAAGTATGGAAAATTATTGTGTAATTTTATAATTTTAAAATTTTAAATATATATTTTATTTTGTGATAATTTGAATTATTTATTTATCGTTGTTTGATAATTTTTAATATATTAGTCTAATGCCGTTGAATGAATTTAATATATTATATGACTCAATTAAAAATAATTAACAGGAAGTATGAAAAAGTATCTTGTAGTTTTAATATTTTACAATTTTAAGTACGTGTTTCATTTTTTATGACAATTTAGATACTATATCTGACGATTTTCAATATATATATTTTACTCATTTAACTGTATTAGTTTTATATATTAAAAATTAACAAACGATGAAAATATAAGATCAAATTTATTACAAAATTAAATAAATATTTAAAATTCTAAGATCGTGAAATTACAAGATGATTTTTTATATTTTTTAATATTAAAAATATAAGAGTTAAAAATAAACTCACCAGACCAAACCCCTTGAATAAAAATTCTAAACGATTTGAATTCGACACTGGAACTAACACTTAAAAAAGATAAAGATAAAATTTTCTAAATAAATGATGTCAATATTAAAATTGCTTGAATAAAAAAAGATGATCAATGTCTGTAAAATAGAATAATAAAATATTAAGTTCTAAATATTGTTATAGTACTAAAGTATATAAAACTTGGTTAAAAAGTGTTTCGTGAACTGAATTAAGAGAGTTGTATTGTTCTGACCACAAAAAAAAAAAAAAAAAAAAAAAAAAAAAAAAGGGAATTAAGAGAGTTGTCAGATATTTATAAAAAGATCAGCGACCTGTGAGATTAGTAATAAGTGACTGCCGGTGAACTATAAATTTTTTCTTTTTGGACAAAAAAATGCACTTTTCAAGGACCTATTGTTAAAGGTTCGTTGTCCACACTTAGCTATAGCTAATGTTTCGTAGCGAATTGGGTGCTTATTGCTGTATCTAGCTGTTACAAGTAGATGACAGCTAATAACTATAAATTATTTGACAATTATTGTTAATACGTTTAATTACTATTAAAATTATAATTTATTTTTAAAATAATTCAAAATAATTTCTTAATATTGTTTTAATTATATAAATTATTTAAAATAGTATCTAACGATAGATAATAGTTTATTATTTTAATTTATGCGGTACTAAAATTATCAATAGAAATTATCTCAAAATAGCTTTAAAATATAAATCTTACCAAACAGTTTTTTTAAAATTATAGATATAAATAGTATAATTATTTATTTTCTATTTAAAATAATATTTCTTTCATTATGAATTATAAACAATTAATTATATACATTTAATAAAAAATTTATTTTTATTAATTATTTTAAATAGAGATAATATAATTTTAAAAAAATCAAATAAGTTATTATACGGTGGACAATAACTCCAGAATAGAGTCAGTCAAATCTGTATATTTTAGATTAAAATATTTTCAACTACTAATTTAAAAATTTCACTAAACACCTCTAGCTATTTGATAAAAAATTCCTATCAGTTTCTTAAATCAGACAAATGAAACACCCTTTAAGATTTTTTCGATTTGTATATTTTGTAGCGTGAGGTCTGCACCATTAAAAAAATTTGAAAAGAAACACAATGAATTAGGTCTGAATACATGACAGAGAAAATATCAAACCGAACCAAGATATAAATCAAAAAACATTAAAATCATATCGAGTTAAATAATTTTAACTTCGAACTGAACTAAATTTTTACTAATTTGGTACTTTAGTGGATATTTAAAAAATTAAACCAATAACCATACCAACTAGTAGTAGTAGTGATAATAGTGAATTTAATTATATATTTTTCATTGTATTAATAAGTATTATATATTAAGTAGCATATGTATAATAATATATGATAAAAATTAATATGTTTTGTGTTTAAAATGTAATAAATAAATTACTAACAAATTAGTTATAATAATTATTATTCAATTGACCTGCAAAAAAATTAAATGTCTATTATATTACAATATAAACTTAAAATATGAGAATAAGAAAATTCACAATGCATAATTTTGAATAATTCAATTAATAATTAAGAATGTCAAATATTTATACTTAAAATAAGATAAATAAGAGAATTGTTATTATTCTCAACAAGAAAAAATGTAGAATGTCAATTGCATTTCAGTTTAAACTAAAAATACACAAATAAAAAAATTAACCTTATGTGATTTCAAACTATATAATTTAAAATTAATGAGTTAAATGATATCATTATAATTATTAATTTTATTGCATATTAATAGATAGACATATATTATATATAACTAAAATGATGCATAGATATATATTATAGATAACTAAAATGACAAATTTTACCCAAAATTACATCGTTTTAATTAAAGTAAGTCATGATATTACAAACAAAAACAAGAGAATGGTCATTTTTATTAATTAAAATATATTGTTATTATTATATTTAATAACTTATTAATTTTTATTTTTATTAAGTGATATAATCATATTAATGTTATTTAAAACTAATGAGGTAAGTACTATTATTATAATTATTATTTTTATTGTATACTAATATATATAGACATACATTAGATAACCAAAACCATGTAGTGTGTCTGTATATATATATATATATACCGAAAATATATGTAATATAGGGTTAAGCATACAATATTTTTGCTGAAAATTATGTATTAAATATATATTTATACAAAAATGTATAAATACACATAAACTTTTAGTCTTTATTTGTTGGTAATAAATATCAATTCTATCAATAATATAAATTTGGGTTTTTGTATATATCTATCATCAACTTATGCCCTTTTCACAAATCTATCTAATTTTTAAGATTGTTACAAATTGACATATGAACTTTGTAATCTGATGCAAATCTACCAATGGTCAAAATTGCTTGTGTCAATGATGATGTGGAATGGATGACTGTGCAGCTAATTATACACATGAAAAAAAAAAGAGACATTAAAAGGAAAAAATAAAAACTCACCATTTTGGTCCACAAAAGACGAGCACCGTATATCATTCAATTTTTTTCGTTCTCTTCCCTTTTACTGAAACCATTCTCCTTCTTCTCCCTTCAACTGAATCTCTTCTCCCTACCATGCTTAGGCTTGAAGAGGCAAAGCATCTTTTAAAGGACTCATCACTTCCTCTATGATATGTCCTTTCTTCGCTACCACCACCACCAAAAACACAAAAGCATGGTTGGAGCTTCTCTTGACACCACAACTAACCACCACAACCACTACCTGAAGCAACTATCTTTTGCCTCCACTGCCACCACATCCACAATGGCAACAATCAAATTCCTCTATAGCTATGACGAAAGGCCCTGGTTATACCTTCTATCAGTTTGGTTATCAATAGCACACAGCTTAATCAAATTTCTCTATATCCTTTACTTTTCTTGATTTAATTGAAAGTTATTTCCATTTGTGTTTGCTTCCCTTTATTTGTATGGTACTAAGGTGTTCTCGAGATGCAATTACTATGCAAGCTTGCAATAATTTGATTACTTTTTTTTATTTCCTTTGTTACTTTGGATATTTATTCTTTATCAACATTAGCTATTTGCTAAGTGCTTCTATTCTATAGCCTAGAAAATATCCTTCTATATTGGGTATATTCTATTATTTCCTTTTACTATTGGCACTGTTTATTTTCTTATGCATTTGGGTCTCAAAGTTTTACATTGGATTAAGCTTTCTCACCTCCCTAATTATAAGATTTTAATTGAGTGTTTACCACCTCCCTAATTATGCCTCTTATTTCTATGGTTATGAGATTGAAGAGTGGGTGTGATAGATTTGATTATAGAGCAAAATATGTAGAGTTGATGGGGGAAGTGGTTTTGGTATTGTTATTTGGGATAATCAGGGCCATGTTATTACAGCAAGAGTCCACAGATATGAGATAGTGACATCTCTAAAAATTGCTAAAGCTATTGCTTATCAGATGAAGGCTCAAATGGTGTTGTCTATGAACTTGTCCCATGTTAGATTTCGCTTTGATTGATTGTCACTTATTCAAAAGTTAAAGTCATCATCCTAAGAATGCACGGAGCTTGGAGAACTTGTTACAGACATCATTTCCATTCGCTCACAACTTAGTTGTTCTTCTTTTCTTTTATTCCTAGGAATGATAATATTATAGCTCATAGACTTGCTCAAATGGCTCTTTTATTAATCAGGATGATTTTATTTGGAACCATGCACTCCCTTTTAAAATGCTTAAGGATTTAAAATCTGTTTGATTTCTTTTATATGAAGTTGTTTTCCCTAAAAAAAAATCATGGAAAAGATTTTTTAGCTAAGGGAGAACAACGAAAAAAAATTGAATGATATACTTTTTCTTTTATACCAAAATGGTGAGTTTTTTTATTTTTTTTTCTTTTTAATTTCTCCTTTCTTCTTTTAATTTCCATGTGTGTAATTAGTTGCATAGTCATTCATTCCACATCATCATTAGCTACACAGTCACCCATTCCACATCATCACTAACACAGTAATTTTGATCATTAGTAGATTAGCAACAAATCGCAAAGTTCATATGTCAATACATAATAATTTTAAAAACTGGATAAATTTGCAAAAAGGGCATTAGTTAGTGGTAGATAAATATAAAAACCCTATAAATTTATATATGACATAAATTTTTGAATTCCCATTTTGAACCATATCATATTGTTATGTTATGGAAGAATTGAATTTTCAAATCAAACGTTTTGAAAAATGGGATAGAGATTTTTAAATTTGATATTAATACTGAAGATTTTATTTTTAAAATCTTCAAAATTTAGTGTGATTCCAAAAAATATTTAAATAGTCAGATTTTCTGGACCCATGTTCACCCCTATAATGAACAATTATTGTACACCAATTCATTAATGACAAATTAGAAAACACACAATGCTCCCTTTCATTTATCATTATCTATTACATGGCTATATGTATATATTGCGATTCCACAAGTATACAGGTTGATAAGTAATAAAGTGATAAGTAGAGTATCATCTCCATAGGGATTGAGGACTAAACACTATTGATCTCAATCATATTTATTTAAAGCAATAAGTGGTGGTTTGATTAACATAAATAAATAACTAAAATAAAAAAATAAACATAGGGATGTAAATAAGGCTATAGCAAATCAAAATAATAAGAAAACAAACAATATTGGAAGCATGTTGTTGGGAGAAATGGCATACCACATTTTCATTAAGCTAAATAACATATTAGTTCAAGTTCTTATGCACAACTCAAGCTTTCAAAAACTGAATTAACAATCTCTTTCAGGCAAAGTTAATCACACTAACAAGCATAAACCAAATCTTATTATATAACTCGATTATCATCATCATCATATAATAAGATAAAATCTAACTCGGAAGGCATTCATCAAACTTATAGAGGATTATATCTAAACAAGCTTTCTCAAGTCATTAAAAGATCTAACAAGTGTATATAGGTCTACTGAATCTATAAACTCTCATTGCATAAATTTAAACAAAAGTTGCATTTGGCCACAATACATCACTCAATAAGCTTAACATACACAATATGCAATTAATAAGCAAGAACAACTATATTTAATGAACTTAATTCAAATGAGTTTCCAAAAATCCCAATAGCATATAAAAACTTAGCCACTCATGGCTATTAAAACCAACATTCAATATTCAATTATAATTAAATATTGAAAGTTGGTCATTTAATATTCAATTATACACAAGATACTAGAATAAGGACAAGAGTAAGAAATATTATCCAAATGAGCTTGAATCTTCTAATGGGTCTCTCTCCTCTAGCTTCTTTTTCTCCTCCTCTTATGTGTCTCACTTCTTTTTTTTTTATGAATGTGAGAGCATATGTATATAATGTGTCCTTCTCCCTAAGTAATTCATGCTAATTATACTTTTTAGCCCTTCTAGAATAAGTCCTTTCACCTCCCCTTAGATATTTTCTTGAATTCAGTACACCTCAGCATATTCTATGCTAAAAATGATAAGGTCACAATCACGGAAGACCCATGCATGTGTATGAAGAAAATACGGGAAAAAGTCATGCTTATGCATTAGTTGTACTCGTGGCAAAAGGTTGGTTTGATGGACAATCGTGATCACACTTCAAGTCATGCTTGTAAAGGGCTCGACATCACTTAGGGCCTGGCATTTTGGGCATCCCGCGATAGCATTTCAAGCTACAGTCACATCATTTGCTCTATTTAGCTACACTCTGCTCTTTTTCTCTTCTTTTCTTCCTCTTTTCTCCTCAAATCACTTTCAAACTCCTTTTCCTTAACAAAAACAAAGAAAACATAAAAACTCTTAATTCTATATGTTTTTCTACTCTAAATGCTATGTAGAATGTATGAATGCATGCAAAATAAGGTCCTAAATCTATACATAATTTGACACCAATAAATCCCCCCACACTTAAATATTTACTTGTCCTTAAGCAAACTTAAGAACATAAATCATCAAAGTAATGAATAAGGTGTATATCCATAGTCTTATCAAGCATATATATAAATCTCTTAATAACTAGTTTACATATCTCAAAACAAGGTTAGCAAATCAAGTCAAGAATTAGAATCACCAAGTGAAGAGCATGTTATTTATTTGCAATCATAAAAAAAATGAATCAAAGTCTTAGGAAGAACACACATGAATAAAAAAGACTTCAATTTAAGGTCATACTTAGTTTGGCATATGAAAATCAACTCTTAACCTTTTTATTATTTTCTTCTATTTTGTGCTTTTCTTCCCTCTCTTGGTAGTTCCCCATCTTTCTTGAACTGCTCAATATGAACACCTTTAGAGGGGTTCTTTAGATACTCATACGCTTGTAAATGAGCTTTGGAGTATAAAAGAGTTCAAGTTCCAAGCACTTTTATTCTTTTTCTTTTTCTTTCTTTTCTTCTTCTTTTTTTTTAAAAAAAAAGGAAATAGAGTATTTTTATGATTCCTTTTGCATACAACTACAAATGACCCTAAATAGGGGCTTGATTCATTCACAATACTAAACCTAAAATAATCATTCAAAATCATGCTTAAGCAAGCAACAACATGTAATAAGTTGATTAAATGATAAAAAATCTCAACTCAAAGTGTTAACCAAATTTAAAAGACATAAAACTAACCATTAATAGGAGATTAACACATAGGCATAAACAAAACCAACAAACATACACAAAATTCAATACTAAGATAATTCGATAAAAATTCAAGAGTAATTGTAATAATTTTAGGTCAAATTACACAAATGAAACATGTAATGCATGATATACCTAAAATAAAAAAAATACTAAAAATGCAAAATGATGCAAATAATGCTCCCCCAACACTTGAATATCACAGTATCCTCAATGTGTGTGGGGGACCTAAATACAAATGCAATAATATATACAATGCAAAAACACATTTCAAAATTCAAAAACAAAACTTCAGAAGTAAAAATTATAAATATGCTATGCATGACAAAGGAAACTAAAAATAAAACTAAAATAAAAATAAAGTTAGGGAAAAGAGTTTACTCCCCTTGGTGAGGAGAGGGTGGGGATAATGGAGAAGGTAAGGGAATACTATATCCCATAGCTATCATGAAATTGTTAAGCTTGTTTCTTATAAATTCAATATCTTCTCTAAGCTCTTCATGCTTGGTGTTGAGGTCTCACTCTATTTGCTCTAACTTAGCCATTACTATTTTCCGTCCATCTCCATTAGGTTATGATGGGGAATCTTGTTCCATTAGGTCCTTTGGGACATCCTTAAAAAGCCCTTCTAGAATGGGGGTGAATTCTTTAACTGGCTTTAAAGCACGATTGAGTCTGTTGGTGGCATGACTCTAAGTCCTTGGTAATTACCTTACCACGAGAAAGGAAATCACAATTAATGGAGCTAAATGGAATCACAGTCATACGAGTGGATATAGGATCAAAAACATAAAAGTGTAATGCAAGTGTTGTGACTATGTGACCCATAGAAATTCTAACCTTAGAACTTGTGCTTACATGCAGTAGTTATTGAAAAATAAAATGAATGGTGTTGATAGGGTTTTATGGTGCAACCCCCATAATAGAAGCAATACTTATTTTAAGACCCTACTAGTCTCATTTTCCTAAAAATTATGGAATTCATGAAATGGTGCAAAATTAAGTAGTAATGATCTCTAATCATGCCATTTGGAAGAGCACTACTTCCCGAATAGTAAGTTAATCCAGAAAGGATTCCCCATAATTGAGCAGCATTAAAATGACCCATTATTAATCCTTTTTTTAGGCAACCAAAAATTTCAACTATAACATCATAATTTATTTCATATGGCTTTCCAAAGAAACGATAAGAAAAAGCATTGTCACTTGACTTAGAGGGCTGTAAAGTAGTAAAAAACTTAAGTGTAAGCTCTTTATATGTGTCATGGTGCAAAGTGATAAACTTTCCCTAACCCAACTTAGTGCACAATGATTCTAGAGTGCCCCATATACCTAATTGTTATAATAGTGCAACATCAAAGAATTTGCATGTTACCATTTTGTGACAAGCAAGAGAAACATACCTTGCTCCCTGTAGACGGTGGGGTTTAACGTATGTCCAAGATTTTAGTAACCGCGATACTATTTGAGCTTAGGGCTCTAAAGAACACACTAATCACTGTCATAAAGAAATGGCGTGGAGATAAGGAGTCACCACCCAGGGTAATAACTAGGGCAAATTGAAAATGTGGTACTCGATTCCTTAAAAGAAAGCTAGTACCATAACCAAGAGATTCTGGATACGGAATAACAACTTCTTTCAGTCTTGTATTCTTTTAGAATTACTTTATAAATTGTTGTATTATCTTTTATTTACATACAATTGCATATAAACCCTCATTCTAGCAATTAACTCCAAGGCAAACTAGTCATGAAATATACAAATAAACAATGCATTCATCATAATCCCTAAGTTAGTCTAATCTACATTGATTTTAATTAAATGAGCTAAATCTACATGACTTTTTAATAAGTGAGCCTAAAGGGCCTAATTCTATATGTTTTAATTCTAAGGTGATCTTAAATCTACAAGTTATGAAAAAGATTTTAATTTAATAAGCTAAGTCTAATTAATTTTATTAAATTAGGTGGGCCTATATCTAATTTTCTAAATGGGCCTAAGTTATCTCTAACCTAAATCTAATTAATTATGGGCCAAAAATGCATTTTAATTAATTAAATCTAAAAAAAACTTAAATTTAAATGGGTTAAAGCCTAATATGGGCCTAGGGTCCAAAACACATAAACACGAATAAACAAGCTAAAAAATAATAATAAATATCAAGCTAAACAAATAAAAAGATCAAACAATTAATTTAACTTATGCTAAAACCTTAATTTAATTAAAGTGACCATAAACAATAAAATAAAATAATAAATCATGCAAAACCAATTTTACCAACTTAACTATAATTTAATTAAAAAAACCTAAGGATTTCTATAAACGTTAATTTTAATTAATTACCTAATGAAAACCCTAATTTTACTAACCGATTAAATTAAAATAAAAAGACGCACACACACCAAATTTTATTATTCCCACTATTAGGGCTATTACAATGATCTACTGCAAATAGGAATAAAAACTAATGCAACTCAAAAAAACACAAAATAAAATAACCAACAAAATAATAGCAAATAAATAAATAAAAATTAAAAAAACTACTTTCAAATATAAAATTTAATCCATGGCATTCCATGGATCTTCATGAGTTTTGTTCTTGTTTAATCACATGCTACTCCACATCTTAGGTTACTCCCATAATAACTATGAACACAAAAGCAAAATAAATAATGATTAGAACTTAAATAAAATAAAAATAAAAATTAAATAAAATTAAAATCATACTAAATAATAAAAAAAGAAAAGAAAAGGGTAGATAAGGGAAGATTAAATGGATGCAATATTGATTAACTCCTCAGAGTGTTATCAATCACCATTGCTTTTAATGGATCTTCAAAACTTAATGTCATCCTCTTCAAAAGTCTATTGCTCTTGCTCCAAAAACAAAGAAAATCCAAAAAATATTATACATACTCTTCAAATAAAAATATGGAGAGAACCTTTTTTAAGCAAAAGAAATAGATAATTCCCCAAAGAGAGCCCCTCTTTTCAAGAGCCTAAACTATCCTTATATAGGAAAAGAGCCAAAAAAACCCTAATCCTACGTACTCAAGAGTTCTAGTTTCAAAAAGACTTTATTTCCTGAAAATCTAAAAAAATAAATTTTAAAAATTTTTAGCCAATCAAAATACAGGAAAAATATTTTTAAAAATTAAAAAAATTGAAAAAATAGTGCAGTTTCCAATCAGAATTATAGATTTTCAATCGAAAATCTCTAATTTTGATTCGTAATAATTTTCTAATATTTAATTACAAAAGACCCCTGAAAGAATTTAAAATTTTCAATTAGGTCCTTAAAAAGTATTATAATTTAGTCCTTGAAAACATTAAACCCTTTCTTTGAAAAATGCATTCAGACTTTTAAGGTTTCAAACTTCAAGTATTAAGGACCTATTTATGATATTTTCATCATTGGAGTCGTTTGTCGCATCCACACATTATCATCCCGAAATTGGGTGCTTACAGTTACCCCTCTTTGAAGATGTTTGCTTGACAAATTATGATAAAGCAAATAAGCACACAATTTCTTAGTAGAAAGTTAGGATACTTACATGTGCTCTATGAAGCTTTTGTTTATGAACTTGCTATACTCGGATATACAACGTTGATTTATAAGGACACATCATACTCAATCGTATAATGTTGACTATACTCGGTTGTATAGTTTTGTGTGAAAGGGATAGATTGCACTCAGTCATACAATGTGGACTATACTCTAACATATAATACTGAGTGAAAGGATACACCACACTCAGTCATATGATGTTGATTGAAAATACATTGTACTTGGTCGTACAATGCCAACTATACTCGATCATATAGTCTGATTTGAAAGGGATACATCATACTCAGTTTTATGATGCCGATTATACTCGATCGTATAATCTTGAATAAAAAGACATTGTAGTCAGTCATACAATGCAAACTACACTCGATTATATAGTCTTAATTGAAAAGATACATCACACTCGGTCATGTGATGCTGACTACACTTGATCGTATAGTCTGAATTGAAGATACATTGTACTCGGTTGTAAAATGCCCACTACACTCGATCGTAAAATGCCGACTACACTCGATCATATAGTCTTAATAGAATTGATACATTGCACTCGGTCGTACAATGCCGATTATAGTCGATCGTATAATCTTGATTTGAAAAGATATATCACACTCAGTCGTATGATGTCGATTATACTCGGTCGTATAATCTTGATTGAAAATACATTGTACTCGGTCATACAATACCGACTACACTCAGTCGTATAGTCTTGATTGAAAGGATACATCATACTCAATCGTATGATGCTGACTACACTCGGTCATATAGTCTAAGTTAAAAATACATTATACTTAGTCGTATAGTCTTGATTGAAAGGATACATCATACTCAGTTATATGATGCTGATTATACTTGATCATTTAATTTTGATTAAAAATACATTATACCCAGTCGTACAATGCCGACTACACTCGGTCATATAGTCTAAATTCTCTTATGTGATTATGCTGCAATACATAATTGCTCGTGATTAGCTACAACCCTTTCATTGCTCATTGATGATGCTGCAATCCATAATTGCTCAGGATTAGTTATAACCCTTTCATTACTCACTGATGATGTTACAGTCCATAACTGCTTGCAATTAGCTGCAACCCTTTTATTGCTCACCAATGATGTTACAATCCATAATTGCTCACGATTAGCCCCTTTCATTGCTCACTGATGATGCTATAGTCCATAATTGCTCATAAATTGATTTCAATCCTTTCATTGCTCACCTTTGATAATACTACAATCTATAACTGCTTGTTGATTTTAATTAACTGTAACCCTCTCGTTCCTTGCCTTTGATGTTGCAATCCATAATTGCTTACAAATTGATTGTAATTCTTTTATTGCTTGCCTTTGATAATGTTATAGTCCATAACTACTCACTGATTAGTTGCAATCCTTTTATTGCTTGGTTATAATGCTATAGTCCATAACTACTCACAAATTGACTACAATCTTTTCATTGCTCACCTTTGATGCTGCAATCCATAATTGCTTGCAAATTGAATGCAATCCTTTCACTGCTTACTTTTGATAATGCCATAGTCCATAACTGCTCACTGATTTTAATTCCCTACAACCCTCTCGTTGCTCGCCTTTGATGCTGTAATCCATAATTACTTGCAAATTGACTAAAATCCTTCCATTGCTTGCCTTTGATAATGCTACAGTCCATAACTACTTGCTGATTAGCTGCAACCCTTTCATTGCTCACTTATGATGCTACAGTCCATAATTGCTCGTAAATTTTAATTAACTGCAACCCTCTCGTTGCTTGCTTTAGATGTTGCAATCCATAATTGCTTGTAAATTGACTGCAATCCTTTCATTGCTCACCTTTGATAATGCTACAGTCTATAACTGCTTATGATTAGCTGCAACCCTTACATTTCTCACCTTTTATAATGCTAGAGTCCATAACTACTCATAAATTGGCTTCAATCCTTTCATTGCTTGCTTATGATATTGCAATCCATAATTGCTCATGATTAGTTATAACCTTTTCATTGCTCACTGATGATGCTACAGTCCATAACTGCTAATGAATTTTATCTTTTATTGTTTGAGTCGAATGCCTTGAATTTTTTATGCTTATTGAATTTTGCTGATTAACTTTGAATTTTACTTTATTGACTGCTTAGAATTTCTCTGCTGACTGATTTCAATTTTGCTATATTAACCATGTCTATAAGTTAGGTGCACTTTCTTCTGGATTTGTAATTCCTATAAACTTGTTGAAGTTAGTTTCAATCATGATAAATGCATAAAAGTACCTTATAATGTTGAAAATTTATGAGAAAATTCATCACTTTTCACGAGATAGTGTGCACTCAAGAAATCTCACTATTTTTGGTTTTTATAACTATCATTTATTTGCCATTTACAAAGGTTAGAGGCATCATTAACCATCTTATACTGAGAGCATATCTTTTACAAAGTGAAGAGCTTACTTCCACACCTAATTTTAGGGAGAATTTGCTAAACAAAACTTATGAAAATCGAGCATAAACATATTGAATTCTAAGTATCAAAATAATCTTTGAGTTATTTTTATGCTTTTCTTCCTCATCCAAGTATTCCCCCGCCTTTCTCATATTACTTAGCATGGATATTATTGGAAACGTCCTTTGGATACTCATACTCTTACAGAGCATTGGAGTAAATAAAGCAGTTTTTAGCATGGTCCTCTTTTAGTATTCCCCCACCTTTCTTTTATTACTCAGCATGGATACCGCTAGAGGTTCACATTGATACTCTTACTCATTTCTAAGCATTGGAGTTAATTATGCTTGCTCTTTTTTTGATTCTCCTCTTAGTATTCCCTTGCCTTTCTCGTATTACTCAGCATGGATACTGTCAAGGGATTTGTACTCGTACTCATTTCTGAGCATTGGAGTAGATTATATGCACATTTATCATTCAAAAGACTAAAATGATACTTTAAGATTCAAGCAATTTATGCTTCATGTCCACAGATTTTGTTTTTACATTTTCTTCCCCTCGTTTATATGCAAAGTAAGCATTAGATTGATTAGAGTTTATAAACTCTTAACACAAAAATATTAATTGCTCATCTGAATTCTATGAGGCTAGTAAAAGAATGCCACTATGATTAAAGGTCATGAGATAGGATTTTCGTAAATGATCTCATGAAGTGGATGAATTTACTTTCAATTTATGAATTTTATGATTGAGATGGTACTTTATTACTGAATCTAAGGAAATAGAGTTTTGTTACTTCCCTTTATTATCTTGATGAGTGTTTGACATTGCTATCTAGCCCATTCTTATTGATGTATTAGTTCCTTTCCTCTTCTTCATTCTTTTTTATTTTTTCCTGCATAAAATACCATAAGTTAGTATAGTCTATTCGTAAGCAAATAAAATTTGTCAAAATGCAGTGTTATTCATTTTTTGCATTCTTCCCTTTGACTATGGTGATAATGTCTCTGATCATGAAGGTCATGATACTCCACCATTGAAGTTGTGGCTTTGGACTGTATTTGTATTTTTGCCATTCCATCAATGCTATGGTAGAGGGCTTCATTCCTCTTCTTGATATCTCCTGCAAAAAAGGTTCAGGAGTTAGAGATCTTATTTCATGATCAAATAATTTTTCAGAGAGCATTCATTTTAAGTTTTGAGTGCATTCTTCCCTTTTGTAGGACCAACGAATATATTATTGACATGTTGGACCTTCCCATCACCATATTCCATACCCTATACTAGTCTAACTGTTATGGAGAGATATCCTAGATGATGCTCCTGATGAGACTATGGAGATGGATACTGAGTTTGAGGAGCCTGAATGTCCAATCCAGCCTTTTGAGGTTGCTAGGATGATGCTTTTGCAAGTATCACTATCGGTGATATTCCCTTATTGGATGGACCTTTTAGGCTCCTGAGGTCTAAAGTCCCATTGAGTATCAGGTTCACCTTATTAGTGCTACCCTTTTTCTTCAGATGAGAACATTCTGAATAACTTTTTGCACTTTTACAATACTAATTTTGAATATTAATAGCAAAGTATTTGCACAATATTGCCTAGGTTCAAAGACTTTATTATGCAAAGCAAGTATTTCATAATAAATGTATGTAAGTGTATGCATGTTATATATGACATGCATGATCCTAATAAGTATCCTATTTGGAATCGAGCTATGTTTATAGCTTAGAGTGTGAGAACGAAGTGCCTTATCAATAGCTTGTAGGTTCAAGCACTAAATGTTTCATTGTTAGTACTTTTAATGTCAGAGCTTCGGATATAGCTCATCAGACTGATGACCAGGTGGTGCTGTATTGATGAATTATTAGTTGTTGTTTATAGTTTACTTCTTTATGCTCCCATAACTCTTATACTGGCTCTTATACTTCTGTGTTCCATCTTTGCTCTTTGAATGTGGACTCAATTTGCCCCCAAAATTGCATTTTGCCCCTAGTTTCATTCTGGATTCATTCATGTTATTCTAGCAGTCTTTTTCATTTTCATGTGCAAGAAACCCAGTTCGTTCACTGTTGTTGTTCATCCTTTGACTTACTAACCCTACTAGTTGTAATCTCATGCATTGAAGATGCAGAGGAATGGGCAAACTAACTGAAGAGAGTTCTTGAAGCTAAAATCAACTGGACTTGCTCTTTAAAGAACTCTCGAGCTGAATATGAGGCTTAATGCTTATGCAATAATTAATGGCAATTATAAGGTATGGATTGCAATGCAAGTTACTGAGCCACTTGAATTCTCAAAGTGCTAGGCTTACAAGGAAAATTTTAAAGGGGTGGCAAAAAAAAAAAAAGAAAATATAACTAAAGCAGTGATCTCATAGCTTTGATTTAGCTTTCATTATGTATTGTCTTTCCATTCAAATACTTATGCAATATGATAAAGACAAATATGTGATATTTGAACAAAAATTTCAAATTCAATTTTACTCATTCGTTAAGGCAAAAATAAGAAAATTCATTACATTACATGGTACAACTCCTGTTATCAGCCAGTCCTAAAATTTTTCTTCTCTCTAAGTTTTACCTTACTGTTCTTTTTTCTTTTTCTCTCTCTTTATTTTTTTCTTTTTTTCTTATCTTTCTTTTCATTTTTCCTCAAATTTCCTATGTTCAGAAGTTACATCATGTGATATATGAATGTTATTTGAATTTGCATTTGTGCCTATGTTGAATTAATCTAATTGAATTGAATTTATATCAAACATATAGATACTATTAATATCACAGTGCACAGTACCATTAGGATGACAATACATAAGTAAGCATAATCAAAATTTATATCATTGATCACTAACACAACATAAGAAACCAAAATTTATTCAAAAAAGATAATAAGAAAATTTATTTTTTATTTTAGATGTTAAGGATGTTGAGCCTCATAGTAGTTGTCCTTCAGGTGGCTAACATAATAGCTATTCTTACATTTTCTAACCAACTATCTCCATGATTTTATCTTTTTGTACCTTAACTATGTAATTTTCTTTCTTGTCTAGCGACTTCTCATCATCAAACTCATCACCCCATCCTGTAGGCACAATTGACTTGAAGGGTATGTCAAAAGAAGGTGGTTTAGTATAAAACACCTTATAGTTAAACTTTCCTGAAGGCTGACCCACTAAGTCTTCTGCTCTTTCCACATCTTTGGGGGCATTAGGTGATTTCTCATTGGTTTTAAGATCTAGGTCCTTAAAGGAGCTTAGTACTTCTTCCTCACTAACTCCTGAGTTGATCATCATGATAGCTAAGGGTAGTACATTTTGGTAGTTTAGGAAAGGTTTATTTTTGGTGCTTGGGTTTTTAGGGTATGTGATCTTTTCAGAGTCTATAAGGTGGATTTCATATTTGAGGCAGATGCAGTTATCAGTGGAGTGTTGGACGTTTTGATGGAATTGGCAATGCTTGTTTGGGTTATAGCCTGGCGTGTTTGGGTTTAGTGGGTTTGGATTAGATAAAGGTTGAAGTAAGCCTTTTTTGCATTAGGCGCTGTAGTACTTTTGATAAAGGTTGGTTAAAATCAGAGAATCTCCTTGGTTATTGAACAACATGCACTTCCATAATCCAACTAGTGCTTCCTTGCTGTGTGCCCCTAGTTGGGTAGTTCCTTACACCGGTGCTTTTAGCAATCCTCTATTTTTCATTCTCAATCTCCTCAACTTGCAATCTATTATTATAAACATCTATAAATGTCTTAGGGTTCATCATTTGTAACCTTTCAACTAGATTAGGTGACACATTTCAGACTATCATCCTAACTTGATTCTTCTCAGCCAGCTTATTCTTCATTAATCTCACCTTATTCATGAACTTGGTTAGGAAATCTGAGAATGGTTCATTAGGCTTCTGCTTGGTTAATTCTAGATCCCTAATAGACACTTTGAGCCTGGTGTTATAGTCATATTGCTTTAGAAAGGCGGTACATAGCTCCCTCCAGTCCGCTCAGATAGACTTCTCCAACCCATAATACCAATTCATAGCCATACCCTCCAAGGATCATACAAAAAACTTAGTGACCATAGACAAAGGAGCCTTAGTGGTGCTCATGGTAGTTGTGTATTGACTAAGGTGAATCCTTGGCTCTCCAATACCATCAAACTTTTGTAGCTGTGGTATCTTGAATTTATCAGGCAACTTATCCTCCTTAAATTGCATCACATCATCAAAGTCGAATGAGTATCCAATGCCCTGTCCTCTCATCAACTCTTCTATCTTGAACATCTTCTGAGTCAGTGCTTTTATCTTCTTAGAATCCAACTCTTGAACTTGCTTAAACGATTCCCTCTTCGCCTTTTCAACCATATAACTCTCAACATCCTCTAATTTCATTTCCTTAGTAGATATGTTCTTAGCAACATTATCATCATTACCGATGGTGTACCCACAACAGGTGGATTAGCCACAATGAAAGATGTAGCAGCAGCAGGTGGTGGCATCAGTCCAGCCAAAGCCTATCTTAACTTATCTTACATCATCGCTCTCATATGATCCATCAATGCCCTTTTGACATCCTCCAAGGTTCAGTTTCCTCCCTTTTGTTATTCCATTTCTTTAGTTTGTTTAGGTTGTGCAGCTTCTATGTAGAGTGGATTGATAGGGCTCCTTTTCAATCTGCTAAAGATTTATTTCGCAATTGATTATGGACTTGAATCAATTATCACTAGTTTGCCACCTCTGACTCCAACACAGGAAGACCCAGATGAATCTATAATGGCTAAAAAATGAAATGTTAGCATGCACGTGTTATGCAACAAGTAGCAAGTAACAAGTCAAGTTAAGTGTACATACATCCTTCCAACCTTATTCCTCCCACACATGTATTCAATGGTGAGTATCTTTTCTTAGGATTTTTTTTCTTGGCCTTAATATCGATAGGGGATATCAAGAACTAACGCGCATGCCAAATCTCTCAAACCAATATAACATGAAAATCGTATTTCTAGGTATAAAATATTAGCCCAATCTTTATTAGTCCAAACTAGCTTTTAAAGTATGGGCTTGGGCCTTTATAGATAAAAATACCTCATGGAAACAATTATAAGAAATTTGGGTAGATCCTAAGGGAAGTAACTAAGCCATTAAATGTGGTTAGGG
Source organism: Mallotus nudiflorus (assembly GCA_947683625.1). NCBI lineage: Eukaryota > Viridiplantae > Streptophyta > Magnoliopsida > Malpighiales > Euphorbiaceae > Mallotus > Mallotus nudiflorus. The sequence continues at coordinate 209,733 of CANTUR010000256.1, read as the reverse complement.
TATGGTGAAAAGTTAAAGTTCCCTTAGCAAGATGTCGTCCTTTGAGACTTAAGTCACAGGCCAAGGTCAGATGGGCTCAACATCCTTTGCAAACTTGAGAGAAGATTACCCTCCTTTAGGACTTGGGTTACAGACTCTAATCAAATGAGCCTGGTAATCTCTCTTGAACTGAGTTAAGCCCGATCTCTTAAACTGAGTTAAGGCTAAGAGTGATAATTAGCCAATTTATAATCCCATGAAGCTAGTGAAATCATGGAACCATAAACTAATGCCATTGGTTAATAGGGACATCCAAAATGAATGCAAGAATAAAATAATAATTAACAAAATAATTCTATAGAACACAAATAGAATCAGTATCTCTTATCCCTAGTGGAGTAGCCACTATAGGCAACGGGGTTTAGCATGCGTCCAAGATTTTAATAACTATGACACTGTTTGAGCTCAGAGATCTAGAGAACACACTAACCACTGTCACAAAGACATGGCATGGAGATAAGGAATCGCCACCTAGGATAATAACTAGGAAAAATTGAAAAGGTGGTACTTGATTCCCCAAAAGAAAGCTAGCACCACAACTAGGAGATTCTAGATACGGAATACCAACTTCTTTCAGTTTTGTGTTCTTTTAGAATTACTTTATGAATTACTATATTATCCTCTATTTACATGTAATTTCATATAAACCCTTATTCTAGCAATTAACTCCAAGGCAAACTAGTCATGAAATACACAAGTAAACAACGCATTTATCACAATCCCTAAGTTAGTCTAATCTACATAGATTTTAATTAAAATGAGCTAAATCTACATGTATTTTTTATAAGTGAGCCTAAAGGGCCTAATTCTACATGTTTAATTTTAAGGTGATTTTAAATCTACAAGTTATGAAAAAAAGTTTTAATTTAATGGGCTAAGTCTAATTAATTTTATTAAATTAAGTGGGCCTATGTCTGATTTTCTAAATGGACCTAAGTTATCTCTAACCTAAATCTAATTAATTATGGGCCTAAAATGCATTTTAATTAATTAAACCTAAAAAAACTTATATTTAAATGGGTTAAAGCCTAATATGGGCCTAGAGCCCAAAACACATAAACATAAATAAACAAGCCCAAAAACAATAATAAATATCAAGCTAAACAAATAAAAAGATCAAACAATTAATTTAACTTATGCTAAAACCCTAATTTAATTAAAGTGACCATAAACAATAAAATAAAATAATCAATTATGCAAAACCAATTTTACCAACTTAACTCTAATTTAATTTAAAAAAACCTAAGGATTTTTATAACTGTTAATTTTAAATAATTACCTAATGAAATGCCTAATTTTATTAAATGATTAAATTAAAACAAAAAGGCACACAAACACACACACACCAAATTTCATTATTCCCACTATTGGGGCTATTACAATGATCTATTGCAAATAGGAATAAAAACTAATACAACCCAAAAAAATACAAAATAAAATAACCAACAAAATAATAGCAAATAAATAAATAAAACTTTAAAAAAACTATATTTAAATACAAAATTTAATCCATGGCATTCCATGGATCTTCATGAGTTTTGTTCTTGTTCAATCACATGCTACTCCACAGCTTAGGTTACTCCCACAATAATTACGAACACAAAAGCAAAATAAATAATGATTAGAGCTTAAATTAAATTAAATTAAAAATTAAATAAAATTAAAATCAAACTAAATAATCAAATAAAAATAAAAGAAAAGGGTAGAATAAGGGATGATTGAATGGATGCAATATTGATTAGCTCCTCAGAGTGTTATCAATCACCATTGCTTTTAATGGATCTTCAAAAATTGATGTCCTCCTCTTCAAAAGTCTATTGCTCTTACTCCAAAAACAAAGAAAATCCAAAAAAAAAATATTATACATACTGCTTCAAAAAAATATGGAGAGAACCTTTTTTAAGCAAAAGAGATAGACAATTCCCCAAAGAGAGCCCCCTTTTCAAGAGCCTAAACTATCCTTATATAGGAAAAGAGCTTAAACCATCCTAATCTTAAGTACTCAAGAGTTCCAGTTTTAAAAGGATTTTATTTCCTGAAAACCTAAAAAATAAATTTTAGAAAATTTTTAACTAATCAAAATGCAGGAAAAATATTTTCAAAAATTAAAAAGATTGAAAAAATAGTGTGGGACTCGATCGAAATAGTACAATTTCGATCGGAATTATAGATTTCCAATCAAAATTTTACAATTTCGATCTGAATTATTGATTTCCGATCAAAAATCTCTAATTTTAATCTGTAATAATTTTTTTTAACATTTAATTATAAAGAGACCCTTGAAAGAATTTAAAATTTTCAATTAGGTCCTTAAAAAGTATTACAATTTAGACTTTTATGTTTTCAAACACTAAATCCTTTCTTTGAAAAATGCATTCAGACTTTTATGTTTTCAAACTTCAAGTATTGAGGACCTATTTATGATATTTTCATCATTGGAGTCCTCTGTCGCATGCACACTTTATCATCTCGAAATTAGATGCTTACACACCCTCATCATGATTATAGATAAGGAATAGAGGATTATACTGATCAAAATAATCAATTTTAAGTGGTGATTGGCAAAATGGTGATGGCGACAATGATTAAGATTGTGCCTTATTGGGTTGACTCTCTTCCATTATTGATGCTTTCCCTTTTCAGCTACTGGTTATTCTAGTATGAGGGGGGCATTGTCACATACAGAGTATTTGAGAGTGTAAAGAAGTTTTGAGACTACGAAGAAAAGGTTAAGTGGCTATTTTATTTAAAGGAAAAGGAAATAGATAATAGAGAGACACAATAAAAGAATTTTTGAAAATAGGAAGTGGTAAAGTAAATGTTGCCTTTTGGTCTGGTAAGATTCCATGATCACATAAAAGATGCAATCACAATAGAAAGATTGGGTGTTTAAACTTTTTTATCTTGTTTTGATTTGCACTCATGTAATAGGCTTTAAGAGAGAGTCGAGACATACATGCTCATGATTATCATGGGATCGTAATTAGAATCGAAGTTTGGTAAAGATAGCAATCGCATAAAAACCATGATCGAAATAGAAAGATGTAAACAAGTTAAAACAAAGGAGACACAATTGTGATTAAAGCATGTTCGTGGATAATTCCTAGAAAAATGATTGAGCGAGTGCATTAATTCTAATAATTTTGGATTTTGCTCTACACTTAATAAATTTCCAAACAAAACACACATTAGATTCAAACACTCATTTTCTCATGGCTAAATTTATATATATTGTTAATAAATCACTACTAAAACGCTAAATAAAGATGACAATGATAAATAAACAATGTTTAAACTAATAATGCTAATAATGAAAAATCAAAAGCAAACTATAAATATGCTAAATTTATAGTATGTAGCTTGACTGTTCAAGGATATCTTTAATTGGTGAGGTGGAGAGGAAGTGCATCTTCATATTTTATCATCATTCCATTCTAGTATGGTTTGCATCTTTGGCCATTGAGCTTGAGTTGCTCTCCTTTTGTATTTTCTAATGTAAGATCTCTATGATCAAATGCATGCACAACCTTAAAAGGTCCACTCCATTTGAACTTGAGCTTCCCTGGAAATAATCGCAATCTCAAGTTAAATAACAGAACCAAGTCACCCTCTGTAAAGAATTTAAGGATAACCTTTTTATCATGCCAACGTTTAGTTCATTCCTTGTATAACTTGGCATTTTCATAGGCTGAATGACTAAGTTCTTTAAGCTCATAGAGTTGTAAAATTCTTTTCTTTCTAGCTATATTCATATCAAAATTTAGGGCTTTAGTAATCCAATATGCCTTGTGCTCAAGCTCAACTAGTAAGTGACATGCTTTATCACATACCAATCTATGTGGAGTTATGCCTATTGGTGTTTTAAAAGCTATATGGTAGGCCCGTATAGCATCATTAAGTTTTAATGACCAATCCTTCCTTCAGTTTCCTATCATTTTTTTTTCCAAAATTTACTTCAAAGCTCTATTGGTGATCTCAACTTGACCATTTATTTGAGGATAGTACGATGTTTATATCCTATGACAAACTCCGTACTTTTGCAGAAGCATCTCAAGTTGCTTATTGCAGAAATATGATCCTCTATCACTTATCAAGGCTTTTTTAACATCAAATCTTGCAAAAAAAATTTCTTCAAAAACTTAACGATTACTCTGCTATCATTAGTTGGTGTTACTATGGCCTTTACCTTCTTTGACACATAATCTATACTGACCAGAATGTATTGATTCCTATAAAAAATAGGGGAAAGGCCCTATGAAGTTCTTACCCCAAACATCAAAAGGCTCAACTTCTTGAATGTTTGAAAGGGGCTTTTCATAATGCCTTATGATGTTATGTTTTGACAACTGTCGCATTTTTTAACAAACTCCTTTACGTCTTGGAATAGCATAGGCTAAAAGAATCCACTTTCAAGTACTCTTGATGTTGTTCCAAATACTCCAAAGTGGCCAATATATAAGAACCTGTGACTAGGTGCTAGTATGGAAGTGACTTCTGAACTAGGCGCACATCTCCTTTTGAGTCCATCAATATATACTTTGTGAAGAATTGGATCATCCCACCAATAGTGCTTGACTTCATAAAGGAATTTCTTCTTTTAATATTTTGTCAATTCTTATGGCAAAACCTCACAAGCTAAATAGTTTGCGATGTTAGAATACTATGGAGGTTTTGCATATTTCACAATAAAAAGGAATTCACTAGGGAATTGATCCTTAATTCTTCTTAATCAAAAGGTAGTTTGTCATGCTAATCTAATCTTGATAGATGATGAACTATAACATTTTCACTCCCTTTATTATATTTAATTTGGAGATCAAACTCATGCAGCAATAAATCCTAACGTATTAGTCTCAGTTTAACATCCTTTTTAGCAAATAGATATCTTAGTGTTGCATGATCAGTATAAATAATAATTTTTTATCCTAAAACATAAGAACAAAATTTTTTAATGGCAAAAACCACATCAAAAAAACTCATTCTCAATGGTTGTATAATTCAGTTGTGCATCTGAAAACGTCCGGCTGGCATAATAAATAACGTGATGTTTTTTATCTTTTCTTTGTCCAAGAATGGCTCCTATTGCAACATCGCTAACATTACATATTAACTTAAAAGGGAGTGTCCAATCAGGTGGAGATATTATTGGTGCTAAAGTTAAACAAGATTCATCAAAATTGAAACGCACACCTTTAATTAAGAGATGAGTTAAAGGTTTAGCAATTTGAGATAAGTCCTTTATGAATCTGTGGTAGAATCCAGCATCCCCTAAAAATCTCAAATTCCCTTAATTAAAGTTGATGGAGGCAGCTTTTCAATAATTTCAATTTTAGCGCTATCCACCTCTATACCAGCATAAGAAATCTTATGACCTAAGACTATTCCCTCATCCACCATAAAGTGGCATTTTGCCTAATTTAAGACTAAATTAGTCTCCTCACACCTCATTAACACTTTATCAAGATTTGATAAGCATGACTAAAATGAATCTTTAAAGACAGAGAAATCATCCATGAAAACCTTTATTATATTCTCTATCAAATCAGAAAAAATGGATGTTATGCACCTTTAAAAAGTAATGAGAGCATTGCACAATCCAAATGGTATTGTCCTATAGGCAAAAGTGCCATATGGACAAGTGAAGTTTGTTTTCTCTTAATCTTCAGGGGTGATACATATTTAGTTATAACCATAGTACCCTTCTAAAAAGCTATAGTATGCATGCCTAACTATCCTTTCAAGCATTTGATCTATAAAAGGAAGAGGGAAATGATCCTTGTGTGTGGCATTGTTGAGTTTTCAATAGTCAATGCATACTCTCTAACCACTCACTACAATTTTTTGAGATTATCTCACCATCTTCATTTTCAACAATCGTTATTCCTCCTTTCTTTGGAATATATTAAATTGGGCTAACCCATTCACTATAAAAAAACATGGTAAATTATGCCAGCATCTAGCAATTTAACTATCTTTTTTTTAACTACTTATTGTATATTTGGATTGAGCCTCCTTCACCTCTTTATTGTAGCTTTATATCCATTGTCCACCCTATACAATGCATAATAAAATAGGGGCTAATTCCCTTGATGTCTAAGATTTGCCAATCCATTGCCTTCCATCTCTAACCACTTCATAAACTTGATATTCTTATGCCTTTGTAAGTTTATTAGATATGACAATGGAGAGAGTGTTTCCTTCTCCAAGATAAGTGTGCCTTAAATTCTTGGTAAAGGCTTGAGCTCAAGTTATGTGCTCTCTCTATAGAAGGAGGTATTGGTGAGTCATTTCGAATTAAGAGTTCAGGTATAGAGATATGAGCCTTTTCCTCTTCTTCAAAGTGTTCATCCTTAACATATTTTTCTACCTCCATCTTTTCTTGTATTTCACTAACACAATCATCAACCACCTTCACTCTCATACATGATTCTTCTTCATATAAGGGTTGTTGCATCAATTTGGATATAGTGAATTCTACACGCTCCTCTCTAACTCTCACTTATGAACTATACACAATAAGTTTTTTGTATTATTGCCAGTAAATATTAATCTAACATCATAATTGATCTTGTTGCTATTGGATTAAGGCATCGATTCTTTTTATTTTTATTTGTTATTTCTTTATTTTGTAGGATTTATTTTTCAATGTATGCATAATACCTAAAGATCCAAAAAGGAACCACTCTCATATATTCTGGAGCTCACCAAATTTGAGAAAGAAAATTGAAGTTGTTTAAGGAAAGAAGGAAGTACAACGACAAATGAAGGATGAAGTGATATAGCTGATACAAGGATCCTCTTGGACACGTTAGTGTCTAGCTTAAGTGGAACATGATAAAGCATCACATGGCCAAATATTGATGCTAATAATTTTGAAATTAAGTTGGCCTCACTACAGATGAATTCGTCAAGTGTTCAGTTTTATGCATGACGAACAAGGACTTGAATGATCATAATGACAAAGCTATAGCATAATTGTAGTCTTAACCCTTATGTTCTTTCAGTAATTGGAATGACCTTGCCAAAGCATTTCTGGCAAAATACTCTCCACTATCTATGACACTGAAGGTTGTTAAGGAAATTACTTCATTCTAGCAATTTGATAATGAATCACTAAACGAAGCATGGAAAAGGTTCATGATATTGCAAAGGAGTTTTCCATATGATGGTCTACCTATGGATATGTTGATTAAAACTTTTTATAATAGAGTGACTAGTTCCACAATAGAGTCCATTAATGAAAATGCTAGTGGTTTCTTAATGAGGAAGACCATGGATGAAGCTTCATAACTCTTATAAACACTTCTCACCCTCTTCTTTCTATGTTTTCATTATGCTCATGTCTTATATATATATATATATATATATATATATATATATATATATATATATATGTATGTATTTGAATGTGATGATAGTCTGCTGGAAACCATCTTAATGAGCTTGGTCCTACAAGGCAATGAAGGGAGACATTAACCAGTCGTCGGCGGGGCCACTCTAATGCTTAAGTTAGGATGAGATTTATAGTGGAGAGGATGATAGAAAGGTTCAAGTATTTCGGAGATTGTTCTTCAAGTAGGCTGCCTAGCAAGCCAGTGCTAACAGCTTTTGTCCTGTGCATGGCATCAGTTGGAGCACACCCTCTGAGTTATTTAATATGGATGAAGTCATCCTCGACGATTGTGCCAGGCATTCCCGCATAATGGGAGGCCGAGTTGCTTTGGTTGACTGGGTGGAGACCAACTTAGTCTTTCTTACATATTTAATGGTGGTCCCCTGATCGCTTAGTTAGCCTCTTGATATGGTCTATTGGTTGTTATGGTCTTCTTTGTTTATATATGTAATTAAGACCCTGATATGGTGTATTGGTTATTATGGTCTTCTTTGTTTATATATTTGGTTGCATACCAAATCTAGTATGATTGTATGTTAATATGTCATGATACATATAATAATGAATAATTAAAAAATAAACAATTATGATGGAAAGAATATAAATATAAGTGACCAAAATGTTGGGTAGGTCTAAAGTTCATGGTCAGTATCTAGATTTAATATCTGAAATGTGGTTAATAATTCATTGTTCCTGATTATTACCCATACGGCGACTCCCATCTTTTATACAAGTCTTTGTGACTAGGATTCATATTTTTCAATTGAATTCTACAGCTTGCAAAGTGCCATAGTTCTTGAATATTTGTACATGCACGAAATTCTACCATAAAAAATGGTTAAAAATATAGGAATGTCAGGATGCATTTTCTTTTTCTTTTTATTTTTTTCAGAAAATTTCACACTATGTTTATCATGCTCGATGATGTTTAATTACCTGTCACATGATATAGTTATCACTTTTATTTTGGTGCAATATTCACCCACTTTAATTTTTTTAATATTTTCTTTTTGTTATTTAAATTAAGTGTAGTTTCATTATTTATGAGGTGGTCATTCGTGATTTATTATCAATCTATTTACTTACTATCCGTCTAAACTAGATTTGGATTATTAAAAAAAATATCGCTAGCCCAACTCTGTTATTGTTTCTTTTTTTGTGCAAACTACAAATTGTAGGATCATAAAAGGGGCAAAAAAATAATAATAGTTAGCACTCAAAATTTTTTTATATAATTTTGGTAAAAAATAGTCAAAACTCCAAAGTCCAAAGCCCCATCGCCACCTTTTGTTTTGATGTGAAGCTTTTGTCAATATGGTTAGCTTATCCAGCAAGAGAATTGATATAACAGAAGCATATCCATGGCCTTAACAAAAAGTGCCGATGGCCGTATTAAAAAAAATCAACTAACACATGGTTCTTAATGCTTACTTACAGTATTTGCATGATTTACGATTCTCAAATACAACTTTTTCTGCCATCAATTTCACTTTGTGTGGCTTCATGCATACAAATGCTCAAATTTTTGATAGCTTCTTGCATGGCTGGTTCTTACACCATTAACAAACCCTAAAAATAAAATAAAAAAGTTATCGTCTCAGGATGTATCCAGAACAATATGGAGCATTTTATGGACGAGTCCGTAACGCGGAATTCCTACACAAGAAGACACTTTGATCTATAATTTTCATACATCTCATATTAAATTTCAAGTTTGTATTCCCAGTTTGATAATTAACAAGGATTATCCATATATATTAAGCATATACTCAACTATCTGAGCTTAATTCTTCAACCAGTATCCAGAAAAAATAAAATTATTCTGAATGTAATCATACCTATATAAGCAATACACCTTTAAAATCTTTAGAAACAGATTCTAGTTTTGATTAATATACAAGCCGTTATAAAAATACTTTTACTATATTAATCACATACGTTAGTTAGTTCAAATAGTAAAAGATTTGAATTTTTTTATATAAACTTTTATATTCAGAGTTTTATAAATAAAGAAAATTAATGTTGAAAAAGTTTTATTTTTCCCCATAGGTCCATTTGAAAAACTTTATTCTTCTATTGTTTCATTAATCTTATACTCTAATTTGCTAATTATTACAGTCAATAGATGATGCTATTTTAGTATGAAGTTCGAGGAAATTATGCCACCGCCTCAATTGTTTTTTTTTGTTTTTTAATTATCTTTTTCCTGTTTCCCTACTGGATGTTCATTCTTTAGTGAATGTTGCCACTGACAATGTAGTATCGTTATAGGAAACATCCAAGAAATTTCTAATGCTTTGGAACCTCAATATGTACTTTCAGTCCAATGAAACCTTTGGAAGGGCTAAAAGAGCATCTCCCATAAGCATCCTTATTATCATTAATTTGTGTCAAATTTTATTTTTATTAATTTATGAAATTAATGTGTAATTTAAAAAATAGATCTAATCACTATTGTACATTTCACACATACTTATAATGTTTAATCCTGTAATAATAAAAAAAAAATAATTACTATTCAAATTATTTCTATATGGTATTATTGATTGAGTAATCAAAAAGTAACTTATCTATAAAAGTATTCTAAATGTAAAATTTTAAATCATTAATATTTAAATTATATAATCTCTCTATCATATTTTGCAAAAACAAGTATATCCACATAGTTTGATCACATAATTAACCAAAAATAGGCCCACAAAAAGAAGTATTATACATGAAGATCAAGCGATCAAATCTCGTTCATTACTATTTGTCCACTTCACCCCTACTTCTCCGAAACCAACGACATGCACTATGCGATTTGAAAATACCTGAAAAAGTGCACAAAGAGACATACGACAATTGCTTTCAATTATTAAACGCTGTTGCTTTAGGCCAGCTACGACAATTAGCTATAGCATATATGTTATATGAGCATGATCTTACTTGCTGGGAGAAACTTTCACTCAAATTTTTTGCTTTATCATATATGACAAAGGCTTGCTAAGTATAGCACTTTATAATATTTTTTTTTATCTATAATTAAATTCGATACCTATTAGTTATAAAGGTTTAGACTATAGAATATGCATGAAGTCGTTGAATGTAATTCGTAATTACTTTATAATATTTTAATTGAAAAAATAAACAAAAGTAATTGGAATAATAGAATTAATTAATGTGATGGCAATGGCTTTATCATGTATTTAGAAGGTCATATATTTGCAATGGGATTATGATGCGGCTTAATGGTAACAAAACTTTTTCCTTCAAAAAAAAAAAAAAAACTTTTTCTGCACCTTAATCCAACAGCTTAAATTGTTAAATTAAATAATTTTCAAATATAATATAAGTCTATACATTTGCAAGTTATATCTCTAAGAAAGAAATTCTTTCCTAAGTAGATAGAATTTTTACTATTCACTTAATTTTTTCACATATATACAACATTAATAATCTACAACTAGCTAGAATATAAAGGTTTATAATACACTGTTTACTCTAAATTAAGAATTTATATAGGTGTCAAATAATTAATTAATTATTTTATTTTTTGTTTTTTAAATAGAAAAATTATATAACATAAGTATTAAAGAACTGTATAATTGGGATAATTATTTTCTTTTAAATCAACGATGATAAAATTTAAACTCTATATTTAATATGTTTTTGAATAAAAATTATAATTTAATTACTTATTCACTAATAAAAAAATTTTTATTTTTAAATATAATAAAATTAACATACCCTTATATTTATTTATTAAATTCAACAAATATTTTGATAATAGAATGTTATAACTCAAATTGGGTTTATCAACAAAATAACTATACATAATTGGCAATTGAGAATGCGTAATATTGACCTAATCGTGACATTAACTTTTATATGGAAATTGCAAAACAACCAGAAGGGCTCACACTCCACAAAAATTTGTTCCATCAGCTGCTTATATATTTTTAAATTTTTATGGGGTTAATACAGTGAAAGTAACTACAAGGACTTTTTTTTTTTTTTTTTTCATTTATGAATGAAGCTATATGAAAAATGACTGTATTATGTTTTGTCTTATTGATAAAGAGAGAATCTGCTGGGAAAGTTCCTCATTCTTAAGCTTGAAAGTGATGACTTATTTCGAACCTCTTGCTTTATATAAAGAAGCATTTGCTAGCTATTTGGTTCAACTCACCAACAAATAAGCAAAAACTGCACTGAGCTATCGCTACTATCAAAAAGAAAACCCAAAAGCCTAGTTAGTATCTAGTCAAGAAAAGAAATGGAGATTGAAGAAGTAAGCAGCTTTGAATCACTGCCACTCCTCTCCTTGAATCATGTCTCTTTGTTGTGCAGATCTGTCTGGGCTTCTGTCAGGTTTTATGAAGATGTTTTGGGCTTTGTTATGATCAAGCGCCCTTCTTCTTTCAATTTCAATGGAGCCTGGTTAGTTGCTTCTTATACTGACAATATTTTTTGCTTGTGCTAAAGCTGCATTTCTTTAGTGACTTATACTTTGATCCTGTGCAGGTTGTACAATTATGGCATTGGCATACATTTGATCGAGAATCCAGAAATCGATGAGTTCGACCCCATTATTGAGCCTCGTCCCATTAATCCCAAAGATAATCACATCTCCTTCCAGGTAAGATTCATTGCAAAACCAATATGGCACTAGCGGATTCTGAAATCGTAGCACTACGAGACAGACACTTGAATGAGCTACAACAATATAAGTAACATGAATTGCTCCAATTTCTTTTTTTTTTGTACAGTGCACTGATGTTGGACTTGTCAAGAGGAGGCTGCAAGAAATGGGGATGAGGTATGTCACAGCATTGGTGGAAGATGATGGGAACAAGGTTGATCAAGTTTTCTTCCATGACCCAGATGGATACATGATTGAAATATGCAACTGTGAAAATATCCCAATTGTTCCACTTTCATCGTGCACATTCAGGCCAAGAACGGGAAGCTTCAAAAGAGCAGCACCCAATAGATGTGGGTTCATGGAGAATGTGATGATGGAGAGCTTAAGCATGGACATGATGAACTTTTCATTCTGATTCATCGACCTGAGGATGAGTTTCAAAAACAATCTAAGCTTTCGTTTCTTTCATCTAGCGAACAAAAATCAATTTGTTCATGTTACAAAAAAATTGCATGCCTTTTTACAAGGTCTTAATTATATATATAAATATATATATATGCTGATGCTTTGGTTTGGGTCAAGATAATGTGGTCTTTTGGGTTTTAATAAGATTTGTAAGAAAGAATGATGTGTATTGGGTTTGTAAAATATCTTGAAGCCCAATATGTGGCTTTTGAACTCTGTCAAAGTCAAATTGTTAAATATGTTTGTCTTCATACAGTTTATTCAATGAGAATTCTTGCAATTTGTTTTGTGTTATCCTTTTTAGTGGGCAGTAGACTAATCATATAATTTTTTCTTGTGATTCAGATATATGAGCAAGTTTCTGAAAGCAAGTATTAGGAGTATTCCATTTGTTATAACCAATTTCAACTGGGTTCTCTGATCAATGTATTTGAAGCTCTTCTCATACATTCTGATTATACAATTCTGTTCTTTTTTTTTTTTTGAGTAAATAATTTTTTTGAAAAATTTTGTAATTGTTTTTGATATATGTCATAAATTTTTCTGTTATTTTTATGTTTTTAACAAAAATCAACAAAAAATCAATAAACGGAAACAATAAAAAAAAAAAAACTAAAAACAACAACTGAAACAATAAAATAGCAAAAATCAACAAAATTTTGCAGTTGTTTTTTCAGTTATTTTTTTTATTACTAATAATAAAACTAAGTCGATCAATAATTTTTTTATATATTTCATAATCTTTTTGTTGCTTTTTTTTTTAACAAAATCAACAAACTGAAATAACAAAGTAATAATAAAAATAATCATTCTAAATAAGGAAAATTTCCTTAATTTTTTCTTTTATTACTATTAATAATAAAAATAATATTTTTTAAAAATCTTTCATTTTTTTTATTGTTGTTACTTTTTGTTTTTAACAAAAATTAACAAAAGAAACAACAAAAAATAATTGAAAACAATAACTAAAACAACAAAAATCAATAAAATTTTTCGATTGTTGATTTTTGTTAATTTTTATTGATTTTTGTTGCTATTTGTTGTTTTTTCAGTTGCTTTTTTATTATTAATAATAAAATTAAGGCCATAAATGAAATTTTTACTTTTATCAATATTGATAATAATAAAAAACAATTTTTTTGATATATTTCATAATTTTTTTGTGTTTTTATTGCTATTTTTTTGTTTTTAACCAAAAAATAAAAAAATGAAAAAAACAAAAAATAACTGGAATAACAAAAATCAACACAATTTTATAATTGTTGATTTTTGTTGCTTTTTCATTTTTTTCATTATTAATAATAAAATTAAGGCCATAAATGAAATTTTTGCTTTCATTAGTATTAATAATAAAAATTAACAAAATTTTGCAGTTATTGTTTTGTTGTTTATTATTTTATTATTTTTATTATTAATACTAAAAAATTATTAAAAAAATTATTGAAGACTATAGATAATTTTTAGTTTAATTAGCTTAATTTTTATATTCTAAATAAATAATATTTTAAATAATATATTAATAATAAATTTTTATCAGTTGCATAAGAAGGTCCTTTTGCCAACTTTGTGAATTGATATGAATAAGGAAAGGAGAAAAAGAAGAAGAATGAGATAAAGAGGTCAATAAATTAGGGAAAATTTTATGAATTGAATTAGGAACTAAGCTAGTGTTAGGTATAGGAACATGAGTCCTAGTCACGAAAAACAAGTTGGTTAGCTTAGAAACTGAAATATGAGAAACCCATGAAAGTTTGGTTGTTCCACACAGTTTGAGGTTGAACATGAATCTATTAATGTATGACATTGAAGCTAATTAGGAGCAAGAGAAGTGACAACAATGAGGACTCACAAATAGAGGACAACTTATAAAACAGTTTCTTATAAAGAAAATTATCCTAATCATTTCACAAAACTTCAATTATTATTATTATTATTATTATTATTATTATTATTATTATTATTATTATTATTATTATTAATGAAATAGAAATAATAATAATAATACTATTTAAATTAATAATAACGATAATAACTTTAACGTATTTAAATAATAGAACTCCTAAATAATTTATTTTATATAAATAAAACTTTTAAATAAAATAAATAAAGAATATACACAATTAATAATAATATATAAATAAAATTTAAAATTTTATTAATATTATATATCTCAAAATAATTTTATATTATTTAAAAATACAGAGTCATTATAAACACAACCGCCTCTTCCTCTCTCCACTTCTTCTTCTCTTTTATTTCCCTGCTATCATGACCCGAACCCGAGGGCACATGATCGGCACTAAGGAATGGGAAAGCATAAGGCCTCCGAAACCCGTAGTAAGCCTAAAAGAAAAGATAAAGAACACCTTACAATTTAAAACTTTATTTTAAAATAGAACACATTATTAAACTGATTTTTCTCATAAATAAACTAAATCAGATGCTCAAATAACATATGTTTTGGCATTACATATTATAAATCAAACTTAAATCCTTATACATAAGCGAGGTTCATACTAATAGATTACACAAACATACTTAAACCATATAATTGTAATACCCTATATATATATATATATATATATATATATATATATATATATATATATAATTATTTGAATAAAAAGGGATATTTTTCTCAAATAGTACTAGTAATATTTATTTTTGCATTATATTATATTATAGTTGTGTTAACATTATATTTAGGGTTAAATATTGATTTAAATGTGTATATTAAAGTAATTTGTGTGTATATATATATATATATATATATATATATATATATATATATATATATATATATATATATATATATATATATATGTACTAATATTTATCTATATACATACATGCATAAATATATATCAATATATAGTTATGTATATTATTATGTTAATGGTAATTAATATGTATATATATAATATAATATGTATATATATAATTAGTGTATATATTTCATGTAGTGTATGTTTATGTATATATATATATATACATACACTAATTTTTCATCTAAACACATGTATGTATAACAAATATATCATATATATACATATATTAGTAAGTTATAATATATATATATTATATATATATTATATATATATATATATATATATATATATATATATATATTGAAGAAAGGAAGAAGGAGTCGAAGCTCACCTCCCTCTCCCCCACCGCGTGACGCCCTCGACTGCCACCATCACTGCGCCTCCCCCCACCTCCGGCCACCATCTGCTACTTCCTCCTCTCTTCTCCCTCACCACTGGTCGCCTGCAGAGCCGCCGGAAACCGCTGGAAGGGAAGAAGCCGAGAGTTGCTCCAAAACTCGCCAAGCTTCGTACCGACCACCATTTCCCTCCATTCCGATGCCAATCTCCTCCCCTTGCACTGGTGAGACACATTCCAAGCTTAGTTTAAGCTTTAATCTCGTTTTTGGTTGAGTTTTGAGGATTTTTAGTTTTTGAACTCTAGGGTTTTGAATTTTTTTTTAACTTGATCTAGCTTGATTCATGTAAATTTCCTTTTCAATGTGATTCCTAGTAGCTCAATCTACCTCTAGGAATTTTTGTATAATTTTTGGAATTTATTTTGATTTTTGGTGAATTTTTGAATATTTTAATATTATTTTAGGAATTTTCGGGAATTAATTATAAAAATAATAAATAATAATAATATTTGGTATTTTGGTGTTATTATGAGTTGATATAAATTTTAGGGTAAAGAAGATAATTTTTTTAGAATATTATACAATTTTTAGGAATTTCTATACTTTATGTCAAAATTTAATTATTAGGCTAATTATATTTTTTAGAAGAAATAAAAAGCCATTAATATGTTTTAATTATATTAAGAATTTAACATTTAGAAAATAAGTTTTGGATGATTAGATAATTTTAAAATTTTTTTTTTTAGTATATATAGCACATTATGTAATTTATATATATGCTAGGGGTAAAAAATGTAATTTTTTCACTAAATATGGTAATATATATATTTTTATTAGTTTTATTAATATTTAAAGGGTTTAGACAATTTTTATAAATTAATTGATATAATTCCCAAGTAGTGTAAAATTTTAAATGTCAAATTCCCAATATATATATATATTCATATAATACATTACCAAGGTTTTAATTTGGATAATAATTATATTTATATTGTTGGTGACAGAATACAAATTTAATTGTTTAATTTTGTATAATTGAGATTTTATATAATTTTACTTTATTTTACCATACGTGTATGTGATATATGTGTTTTTAGAAAAATGTTAATACTTCTCGATATTCTATGAGTTGTGATCTCGGTCGAGGCTGAGTGTAGTTTTAGGAGCCCGACTCGAGTGTGGATGATGTGAATATTAGAAGTACATTTTCTAATGCAGGTCTGGCTCTACCTTTGGTAGAGAGATGTCCGTTTACAAAGGAGACTCTGTCGAAATTTCGATGATTTTCTCGTAAAACGTGATACTCGTAAAATTTCTACCGTTAGTTAGGTTAAATCCTGTCTGTCGAGTCTCGTCCGGTTTTCCTCGAGTCAGTCTGGAATTTTATTATTTTTTTGATTTCTGATTTCGATTCCCTTAGTCATGTTTTAAAAGTCGATTATTATTTTCTT
Organism: Mallotus nudiflorus; assembly: GCA_947683625.1. Taxonomy (NCBI): domain Eukaryota; kingdom Viridiplantae; phylum Streptophyta; class Magnoliopsida; order Malpighiales; family Euphorbiaceae; genus Mallotus; species Mallotus nudiflorus. The sequence goes on along the minus strand of CANTUR010000256.1, from coordinate 192,592 downwards.
TTAGATCATTTCGCGCAGAAAGCCGTGAGGTCGAGGCAGACGCGTGGTCGTCAGCCTTCACATTCATCCTGTAAGTTAATAGAATGATCTGTGCAGTGTTTATTTAAAGAATTCATGCGCTCGTATTTCTATTATATTGATTATATGATTTATTTAATTTAATGCTATTATTTACGATTTAAATGCATTTTATTTATTTAAAATCGATTTGAGAAATTTTGGCAGAACGGGCTACCTGGTGGGCTTCACCAGGACTATGTGCATATGGTAGAGATTGAGAGATGGATCCGTAATATATATGATTGGTGAATGCTAAACTAGGATGGGTGCCTCGGTGGAAGCCTTTGCTCTCGGGGACCGCCAGTGATTGTAAGGTTGATAATGGATTGGGATGGGTGCCTCGGTGGATGCCTTTGCTCTCGGGGACCGCCAGTGCCATATATTTGGATTAAGTGGATGACTACGACTTGGTGCCTCGGTTGATGCCTTTGCTCTCGGGGACCGGTAGTCTAATTGGAATAAGTGGGCCCAGTTGGCCATGTAGATTTTTGGGTTTAGGGTTCTACCGATATTTTTCAAAAGCTATACTTATATATTATAAATTATTTTCACTATAAACATATATATTTTTCAAAAAGGCTTTCAAACCGTACAACTCTTTTATTGACTTACTCAGTGAGGTCTGATTCTCCTCAATTTATTTTTTCAGGAGCTTGGGAGTTCGACCTCAGACTACCTCCACGCCGGGTTTCTTCTTCACCGACTATTTTATGTAGGTCATTGTAAGTTGTACTGTGTGTTAATCTAGGTTGCTGCAGTAGTATATGTACTAAGGATTTGTATGGTTTAGACATAATTATGTAGTTTATTTGTACGAAATACGCTTATGTATAAGATTTAAATTCGATTTATGATGTGAGATGTTAAAGTACATTTTATTTAAGTAGTTGAATTTGTGTATTCTGAAAAAAAAAATCAGTTTGATAATGTGTTCTGTTTTAAAATAAAGTTTAAAATATGAATGGTTTTATTTTCTTCTCCTTTAGGCTTACTACGGGTTTCGGGGGCCTTATGCTTACCCATTCCCTAGTGCCGATCACGTGCCCTCGGGTTCGGGTCCAGTGATAGTTGATGGTAGAGAACTATTGACGGACTTAGTATTGCTCGACATACTGGAATTCGATGTCATTTTGGGCATGGATTGGTTATCGAGGTATTATGCCTTTGTGAATTGTAGAGAGAAAAAAGTGGTGTTTAGAATTCCGGATGAAGAAGAATTCTGTTTCAAAGGTGAAAAGAGCTCCATGCCTCATAATCTCATTTTCGCCATTACAGCCCGGAAGATGCTTAGAAGGGGTTGTCAGGGATACTTGGCAGTGGTAAGAGATGTTGAGAAGGAGAATGTGGCAATTGAGCAAGTGCCAGTGGTATGTGAATTTTTGGATGTCTTTCCTGAAGAATTACCAGGATTACCACCAGACAGAGAGATAGAGTTCTGTATCGATATCATACCTGGTACGGATCCTATTTCTATGCCACCCTATAGAATGGCACCAGTTGAACTACAGGAGCTGAAAGAGCAGTTGCAGGAGTTGCTTGATAAGGGTTTCATTAGACCCAGTACATCGCCTTGGGGTGCTCCGGTGTTGTTCGTGAAGAAGAAGGATGGTAGCTTTCGCCTTTTTATCGATTACAAGCAGTTGAATAAGGTCACCATCAAGAACAAGTACCCACTTCCAAGGATTGATGATCTGTTTGATCAACTTCAAGGTGCTACATGCTTTTCTAAAATAGACCTGAGATCTGGGTATCATCAGTTGAGAATCAGAAGAGGTGATGAGCCCAAGACAGCTTTTCGAACAAGATATGGCCATTATGAGTTTTTAATAATGTCCTTTGGGTTGACCAATGCCCCAGCAGCCTTTATGGACTTAATGAATCGGGTGTTTAGGCCATACTTGGACCGGTTTATGATAGTTTTCATTGATGATATCTTGGTTTATTCCAAGAGTGAGGCTGAGCATGTGATGCATCTGAGAAGGGTACTTCAGACTTTAAGGGAGCACAGGTTGTATGCCAAATTCTCAAAGTGCGAGTTCTGGTTGTATCAAGTGGCATTTCTAGGCCACGTGGTTTCTAGAGATGGCATACAGGTGGACCCTAAGAAGATAGAGGCTATTACAGAGTGGTCAAGGCCGACTACAGTTAAGGAAGTACGGAGTTTCCTGGGTCTAGCAGGCTATTACAGAAGATTTGTGAAGGACTTCTCTAGAATTGTTGCACCTTTGACAAGGTTGACCCAGAAGAATGCTAAGTTTGTATGGACGGACAAATGCGAAGAGCATTTTCAGTTATTGAAGGACTTGTTGACGTCGGCCCCAATTCTAACTTTACCCTCTGGGAATGAAGGTTATACAGTGTATTGTGATGCTTCCAGAGTAGGGTTGGGCTGTGTGTTGATGCAAAATGGCCAAGTGATTGCTTATGCTTCGTGGCAGTTGAAGAAGCATGAGTAGAACTATCCTACTCACGACTTAGAGATGGCAGCCGTGGTGTTTGCTTTGAAAATATGGAGACATTATTTATACGGAGTGACGTGTGAAATATACACAGATCACAAGAGCTTGAGATATATTTTCCAACAGAGGGACTTGAATTTGAGGCAGAGGAGATGGATGGAACTCCTTAAGGATTATGATTGCTCCATTTTATACCATCCAGGCAAGGCGAATGTAGTCGCGGATGCCTTGAGTAGAAAATCAGCAGGCAGCCTTGCCCATATTAGCACAGAGAGAAGGTCCATTATCAAGGAGTTGCATGGATTGATTGATCAGGGGTTGCAGATGAAAGTTACCCGAAAGTGCCTTTTAGCTCAATTCAGTGTACGATCAGTATACTTGGATCGGGTTAAGGTAGCTCAAACTAGAGACCCCTAGTTACAGACGATTATGTATGAAGTACAACAAGGGCAGTCATGGGACTTTGTGATTGACAGAGAAGGTATATTGCGGTTGGGCACTAGGATTTGTGTGTCAGATGTTGATGACTTGAGAAAGGAGATTATGGAAGAAGCATATTTTTCTGCATATAGTGTTCATCCGGGTTCTACCAAGATGTATCATAACTTGAAGGATACATACTGGTGGAATGGAATAAAGAAGGATATTGCAGAGTTTGTATCTAGGTGCTTAACTTGCCAGCAAGTAAAGCTTCAACATCAGAGACCCTCGGGACTGTTACAACCCATGCCAATTCCTGAATGGAAATGGGATATGATAGCCATGGATTTCGTGACTGGGCTACCTCGAACTACTGGAGGTTATGACGCTATTTGGGTGATTATTGACAAGTTAACTAAATCAGCACACTTTCTGCCTATAAAGAAGACGTACTCTACTGATAGATTGGCAAGACTTTATGTCAATAGGATTATTTATCTACATGGAGTACCTGTGAGCATAGTGTCGGATAGAGGAGCCACCTTTACCTCAGTCTTTTGGCAAGAATTACACAAGGCCTTGGGTACCAGATTGGATTTCAGTACGACCTTCCACCCTCAGATAGATGGTCAGTCAGAGAGGACCATCCAGACGTTAGAAGATATGCTGAGGATGTGTGTAATGGATTTTGGAGGACAATGGGATTCACACTTGCCACTGATTGAGTTTGCTTATAATAACAGCTATCATGCTAGCATCTCTGTATAAAGCACTATATGGTAGGAAGTGTAGATCACCTTTGTGTTGGGAGATTGGTGAGAGGCAGTTAACGGGACCCAGAGTTGGTGCAGATCACTTCAGAGAAAGTCCCTATTATACAGCAGCGATTGAAGACAGCCTTCAGCAGATAGAAGAGCTATGCTGACCCTAGGAGGAAGGATGTATCCTTCATGGTTGGAGACATGGTGTTCCTGAAGGTGTCTCCAATGAAAGGAGTTATAAGATTTGGCAAGAAGGGTAAGCTAGCTCCCAGATACATTGGATCGTTTGAGATTCGATCCAGAGTGGGTGAAGTGGCATATAGGTTGGTGTTACCACCAGAGCTATCGAGAATCCATCCTGTATTTCATGTTTCCATGTTGAGAAAATACGTCCCTGATCCATCTCACATGTTGCAACCTCAAGCCGTAGAGCTTAGCGACGATTTGACTTATGAGGAGTACCCAGTGGCGATTGTGGATCGCCAAATCCGACAGCTGCGAACTAAGGAGATACTGATGGTGAAGGTGTTATGGAGTAACCATTCTGCAGAGGATTGTACCTGGGAAACTGAAGCTGAGATGCGAGTTTCGTTCCCGTATCTCTTTCCTTCTTAGCCTTGTAATTCCTCTTTTCTTTCTTTTCTTGAATTCGAGGACGAATTCGTATAAGGAGGGGAGACTGTAATACCCTATATATATATATATATATATATAATTATTTGAATAAAAAGGGATATATTTTTCTCAAATAGTACTACTAATAGTTATTTTTGCATTATATTATATTATAATTGTGTTAACATTATATTTAGGGTTAAATATTGATTTAAATGTGTATATTAAAGTAATTTGTGTGTGTATATATATATATATACATACGTACTAATATTTATCTATATACATACATGCATAAATATATATCAATATATAGTTATATATATTATTATGTTAATGGTAATTAATATGTATATATATAATATAATATGTATATATATAATTAGTGTATATATTTCATGTAGTGTATGTTTATGTATGTATATATATATATATATATATATATATATATATATATATATATATATATATATATATATATATATATATATATATATATATATATATATATATATATATATATATATATATACATATAGTATATATTGAAGAAAGGAAGAAGGAACCGAAGCTCATCTCCCTCTCCCCATCGCGCGACGCCCTCGACTGCCACCATCACTGCGCCTCCCCCACCTCCGGCCACCATCTGCTGCTTCCTCCTCCTTCTCCCTCACCACCTGTTGACTGCAGAGCCGCCGGAAATCGCTGGAAGGGAAAAAGCCGAGAGTTGCTCCAAAACTCGCCCAAGCTTCGTCCGGCCACCATTTCCCTCCACTCCGGTGCCAATCTCCTCCCCTTGCACCGGTGAGACACATTCCAAGCTTAGTTTAAGCTTTAATCTCGTTTTTGGTTGAGTTTTAAGGATTTTTAGTTTTTAAACTCTAGGGTTTTGAATTTTTTTTAACTTGCTCTAGCTTGATTCATGCAAATTTCCTTTTCAAATGTGATTCCTAGTAGCTCAATCTACCTCTAGGAATTTTTGTATAATTTTTGGAATTTATTTTGATTTTTGGTGAATTTTTGAATATTTTAATATTATTTTAGGAATTTTTGGGAATTAATTATAAAAATAATAAATAATAATAATATTTGGTATTTTGGTGTTATTATGAGTTGATATAAATTTTAGGGTAAAGAAGATAATTTTTTTTAGAATATTATACAATTTTTAGGAATTTCTATACTTTATGTCAAAATTTAATTATTAGGCTAATTATATTTTTTAGAAGAAATAAAAAGCCATTAATATGTTTTAATTATATTAAGAATTTAACATTTAGAAAATAAGTTTTGGATGATTAAATAATTTTAAAAAAATTTTTTTAGTATATATAGCACATTATGTAATTTATATATATGCTAGGGGTAAAAAATGTAATTTTTCACTAAATATGGTAATATATATATTTTTATTAGTTTTATTAATATTTAAAGGGTTTAGACAATTTTTATAAATTAATTGATATAATTTCCTAAGTAGTGTAAAATTTTAAATGTCAAATTCCCAATATATATATATATATATATATTCATATAATACATTACCAAGGTTTTAATTTGGATAATAATTATATTTATATTGTTGGTGACAGAATACAAATTTAATTGTTTAATTTTGTATAATTGAGATTTTATATAATTTTATTTATTTTAGCATACATGTATGTGATATATGTGTTTTTAGAAAAATGTTAATACTTCTCGATATTCTATTGAGTTGTGATCTCGATGAGACTGAGTGTAGTTTTGGGAGCCCGACTCGAGTGTGGATGATGTGAATATTAAAAGTGCATTTTCTATGCAGGTCTAGCTCTACCTTTGGTAGAGAGATGTCCGTTTTACAGCGGAGACTCTGTCGAAATTTCGATAGATTTTCTCGTAAAACGTGATACTCGTAAAATTTCTACCGTTAGTTAGGTTAAATCCTGTCTGTCGAGTCTCGTCCGGTTTTCCTCGAGTCAGTCTGGAATTTTATTATTTTTTTGATTTCTAATTTCGATTCCTTAGTCATGTTTTAAAAGTCGATTATTATTTTCTTTTAGCGCATTTCGGAGCAGAAGCCGTGAGGCCGAGGCAGACGCGTGGTCGTCAGCCTTCACATTCATCTTGTAAGTCAATAGAATGATCTGTGCGTGTGTTTATTTAAAGAATTCATGCGCTCATATTTCTATTATATTGATTATATGATTTATTTAATTTAATGCTATTATTTACGATTTAAATGCATTTTATTTATTTAAAATCGATTTGAGAAATTTTGGTAGAACGGGCTACCTGGTGGGCTTCACCAGGACTATGTGCATATGGTAGAGATTGAGAGATGGATCCGTAATATATATGATTGGTGAATGCTAAACTGGGATGGGTGCCTCGGTGGAAGCCTTTGCTCTCGGGGACCACCAGTGATTGTAAGGCTGATAATGGACTGGGATGGGTGCCTCGGTTGATGCCTTTGCTCTCGGGGACCGCCAGTGCCATATATTTGGATTAAGTGGATGACTACGACTTGGTGCCTCGGTTGATGCCTTTGCTCTCGGGGACCGACAGTCTAGTTGGAATAAGTGGGCCCAGTTGGCCATGTAGATTTTTGGGTTTAGGGTTCTACCGATATTTTTCAAAAGCTATACTTATATATTATAAATTATTTTCACTATAAACATATATAGTTTTCAAAAAGGCTTTCAAACCGTACAGCTCTTTTATTGACTTACTCAGTGAGGTTTGATTCCCCTCAATTTATTTTTTCAGGAGTTTGGGAGTTCGACCTCAGACTACCTCCACGCCGGGTTTCTTCTTCACCGGCTATTTTATGTAGGTCATTATAAGTTGTACTGTGTGTTAATCTAGGTTGTTGCAGTAGTATATGTACTAAGGATTTGTATGGTTTAGACATAATTATGTAGTTTATTTGTACGAAATACGCTTATGTATAAGATTTAAATTCGATTTATAATGTGAGACATTGAAGTACATTTTATTTAAGTAGTTGAATTTATGTATTCTGAGAAAAAAAAATCAGTTTGATAATGTGTTATGTTTTAAAATAAAGTTTAAAATATGAATGGTTTTATTTTCTTCTCCTTTAGGCTTACTACGGGTTTCGGGGGCCTTATGCCTACCCATTCCCTAGTGCCGGTCACGTGCCCTCGGGTTCGGGTCGTGACAATAATTCTTAGTACATATACTACTGCAGCAACCTAGATTAACACAGAGTAAAGCTTACAATGACCTACATAAAATAGCCGGTGAAGAAGAAACCTGATGTGGAGGTAGTCTGAGGTTGAACTCCCAAGCTACTGAAAAAATAAATTGAGGGGAATCAGACCTCACTGAGTAAGTCAATAAAAGAGCTGTACGATTTGAAAACCTTTTTGAAAACTATATATACTTATAGTGAAAATAATTTATAATGTATAAGTATAGCTTTTGAAAAATCTCGGTAGAACCCTAAACCCAAAAATCTAAATGGCCAACTGAGCCCACTTATTCCAACTAGACTACCGGTCCCTGAGAGCAAAGGCATCAACCGAGGCACCAAGTCGTAGTCATCAACTTAATCCAAACATATGGCACTCGCGGTCCCCGAGAGCAAAGGCATCGACCGAGGCACCCATCCCAATCCATTATTAACCTTACAATCACTGGCGGTCCTCGAGAGCAAAGGCTTCCACAGAGGCACTCGTCCCAGTTTAACATTCACCAATCATATATATATATCGGATCCATCTCTCAATCTCTACCATGTGCACATAGTCCTGGTGAAGCCCACCAGGTAGTCTGTTCTACCAAAATTTCTCAAAATCGATTTTAAATAAATAAAATGCGTTTAAATATTAAATAACAACATTATATTAAATAAACCATATAATCAATATTAAAATATGAGCGCACGCATTTGTTAATTAAAACACACACAGAGATCATTCTATCGACTTACAAGATGAATGCGAAGGCTGACGACCACGCGTGTACCTCGGTCTCACAGTTTCTGCTCCGATATACTCTATAAGAAAATAACAAATCGATTTTTAAAAATTGACTATGGAATTGAAATCATAAATCAACAAAATGGTAAAATGATAGGCTGACTCGAGGAAGATCGGACAAGACTCGATAGACATGATAGAACTTAACTAATGGTAGAAATTCACAACGAATATCATATTTTACGAGAAAATCTATTGAAATTTCGGTAGAGTCTCCTCTGTAAAACGGACATCTCTCTACCAAAGATAGAGTCAGACCTGCATAAAAATGCACTTCTAATAACCACAAATATACTTACTCGAGTCAGGCTCCCAAAACTACACTTAGCCCCAATCGAGATCACAACTCAACAAAATATCAAGAATTAATAACATTTATTCCTCAAAATACATGTTTCACACACACATATACTAAAAATAAGTAAAATTATATAAAATCTCAATTATTCAAAAATTAAACAACTAAATTTGTATTTCATTATCAAGATATAATTAAAGCCTAAATTAAAACCATTATATTCAACTTTATTACCAAAATAATGTATTATAAATATATCTATAACATTTGAAATTAATATTTAAATTAACACTGCTTAAGTAAAAATACCAATTAATTTATAAAAATTCTCTAAACCTCTTAAATATTAATAAAACTAACTAAAATATATGTTTAACTATAATTAGCGTAAAATTACATTTTTACCCCCTAAAATACATAAATTACATAATGTATTATTAATACAAAAAATAATTCCTTAAAATTATTTAATCATCCCAAAAATTTATTTTCTCAAAATTAATCTTCCTAATATAATTAAAACATAAAATCAACCAATAATTTCTTCTAAAAATATAATTTAACCTAAAAATCACATTTGGCATAAACTCAAAAATATTTATAAAAATAGTATAAAAACCTCAAAAATTATAATTTGAGTTCTAAAATTAATAACATTCAATAATAACTTCAATTATTAAAATTTCATAATTTTTCATAATAATTTCCGAAATTTAACATAAATACCAATTAAATACCTAAAATTTATATAAACCTCTAATTAACACCAAAATTCTAAAACCTTAAATAAAATTAATATACCAAGAACCATTAACTATGATTACTCTAATTTTTACTAATTAAACCGAATAAATATTCAATAAATCCAAATAAAAATTAAATAAAATTATGCAAAAATTCTGTACATTAAGAAAAATTAAGAAAAATGCTTAAAAATTCAAATTGAAGCAATTTATTGGCATAATCCAACATATACTCAAGAACAACCTAAAATCAACATCTATATTCAATCAACAACCATAAAACAACCTGACAGCAACCTAAAAACAACACTAAGCAATTCACCTTCAACCTCCAATTCCGGCGTCGGAGGTGAGTTGCAGCGGCGGCTCTTGGCTTGGACGGACACCTAAGAGGATGAGGGAAGTTGGGGAAGCTTGGGTGGCGCTAGATCAGCTTAGGTTCGAGCTGACAGAGGAAGAAAACGGGAGGCAGTGACAATAGCACCTCCTGAAGCTCCTTCCCGCGGCGGCAATGGCATCTCTGATGGTGGCAGTGAGAACGACGCAGTGAGAAAGAAAGGAGAGATAATGAGGGATGGAGAGGGAGAGGCTGCCGGGGCTGGGTCGGGAAGCTTCTTCCCTGCTTTCGTTTTTTTTTCTTCTGTTTTCTTTTGTTTTTTTTCTTTTGTTACTTTTGTCTTCGGTTTTGGTCCTTTTTCTTCACATATACATATATATATGTATACACTTATATCATATTATATATATATATATATATATATATATATATATATATATATATATATATATAAATATATATATATATATATATATATATATAAGTTATTTTAATATACACACATCTAAAATAATATTTAACCCTAAATATACATATAAGTATGAATATATATATATATATATATATATATATAACCATAAAATAATATTAACATAAATATAATATAATGCAAAAGTAATTATTAATAACACTATTTGAAAATTTCTTTATTTAAATAAAAAATATAGGGTATTACACCTGCACTTTCTCTCTTTCTCTCGTGCGACAAGACTAAAAGCGGCTAAAAGATTAAAATTGAAAAGAAGAAACAAAGAAGACAAAATGAAAATTGAAAAAAAAAAAAAAAAAAGGGTCAAGGCACAAATGAAATTAAAATGGTCAAACATAACATGGGGTGCAATTTCCTTTTTTCTTTTTTTTTTTTAATGAAGTGGGCTATATAATATAAATAATGTCCACTTTATCACTATTATTTTTTTACAAGTGAGAACATGAATCAAACCATCCATAATTGAATTATTTGGATAATTTAGTTTAATAAATTTAAAAATAGTAGCCATAAATTATTTATAAAATTATTGGACCTTCTTTAGCAATTTTAATGTTTGAATTTAATTTGAGTTGAAGGATCAAGTCATTGTTATCAATTTTTTTTCACTTAAACAAAATTCAAATATTCTTTTTCTTCATTACATTATCACTTGCATGTGTTTTGTCTCAAAATCGGAAAATTTTAGGGATAGTCACACATAAGTTCTCCAGCTTTTTTGAAAATTAAAATTAGATTCTAGAATAGATTTTTTTAATCAGGTCCTATTAATTTTTAAATATTTACTCTTTAGTTATTTTTCACTAAATTAGATAGAATATGTTTATACATCATTTAAACCCACCAATTTGAGATGCTTTACAGCCAACTCATACCTCCTTTTCCATTAAATAAACCACTTATACAAATAATTTCATTTCAACTTTCCACTAACAAAATAAAAAAATAAAAAAAAAATTAACATCATCTTCTTCTTCCTTTTTTTCAACTTTCATTTCAACTTTCAACTTTTTTTCCATTTCCACCATCTCTCTCAAAACCACCAAAAATTTCAACAAAGAGAAAAACTAAGTTTGAGATATCATTATTCATAGCTAAAGACAATCAAAACCACTCTTCTTTAATAAGCTATTAATACAAAGAGAAAATAACATTTTCAATCATATAACTTCTATAGTTAAATCCTATAAAAAAAAAAAATTTCTTTACATTCAAATTTTATAAAATTTAAAAAGTTTTTCCGTTGTTAGTTAACCTTTAAAATTGAACTTTTCCATTTCGTTTTAATTCTAAAATTTTAAAAAATGTTATATTTTAAATAAAGAATTTTGAATATTTAAATTTCATAATAACTATATATCTCATTAAATAATATCAAAAATTAAAAATTAAGAATAATATTTTTCTTAAATTATTAATTTAATTAAAAATGATTGATTAAATTAATTAAATATTTTTAATTATTTACAAATATAAAATTTAATTTAATATATCGTAGATGAATAAATATTTTGACATGGATAAAAATTAATTAATTTTATCCATATTATAATTTGTATTAGAATTTAAATAAATTTTACACTCAATTGGATTTAAAATAAATAGTGTTTTAAAATTATTTCTTTAAATTAGGCTATTTTATAGTAAATATTGGATCAATTATATAAGTGAACATATTTTTAGTTAATAATACTTTTTTAGTAAAAAAATGTATTTAATTTAAGATATAAATAGTTTCTATTTTCTCTTAAATTAATTATATTTTGCAATAAGAAATAAAATTATTAATTACAAAATCTGTTCACTTATTTTAATTGTCCAAATATTTATTGTAAAATAAATAAATATATTTAAAAGATATGTTAATTAAAAGTATATATTTTAAAAATAATAAAATATTTTTTGTCATTGTTAATAAAATTAATAATTTTAGAAAAAATATTATTTTAATTTTTTAAAATTTGATATTATTTTTAGTGATTCATATAGTTACTATGAAATTTAAATAATAAAGAAAGCTATATACAAAAAAAAAATTAAAATATAAAAAATAAAATTTTTAAATTTTTATTATTGAAATGTAGAAAAAAGTTTAATTTTGAGAGTTGACAAAAGGATAGGATTAATAAAAAAAAAAAACCTTTTAAAATGTATTGAACTTAATTATAAGGAATATCTCTTATAGGACCTAATTAAAAAAAGTTATATAAGTTATAGGAATACAATTGCTATTATATATATATATATATATATATATATATATATATATATATATATATATATATATTTGGGTTTCTGTGATGCAAAATGCAACAGAAATTAAAATTTAATTCACAAAAACCCTAAACCTGAATCCATATAATTCGAATAAATCAATTAAAGAGGGATTCCAAAAACCCACATAGACAATCTTATGGCAAGATGATTGGAAGGAAGAAAGGGGGTTTACTTCGGTGACATGCTACCTGGAGTTTTTCATATAGGTCTTATTGAATCAAGATGCCGCCAATACAGCCACGCTCTCTACCGGTATCCACACGAATAAGGAATCCAAAGCAAAGAAGGTGTGCTAGCACCTTTTCTAAGACAACTCTTTATTTTGTTTTTTCTTTGTGTTTTTTCTTTTCACAAAAGAAGTGGTAGAAGGAGGAGAGTTGGAGAGACATATGAAACCCTAGAGAATATATTGTTGGGTTTCAGTGATGCAAAACGTAGTGAAAATTAAAATTTAATTCACAAAAACCCTAACCCTGGATCCATGTAATTCGAATAAATAGATTAAAGAGGGATTCCAAACATCCACCCAGATGATCTTATGGCAAGATGATTAGAAGGAAGAGAGAGAGTTCACTTTGGTGACACCTTACCTTGAGCTTTTTGTGTAGCTCTTGTCAAATCAAGATGTCACCAATAAAGCCATGCCCTTTACCAATATCCATATGAACAAGGAATCCAAAGCAAAGACGGTATGCTAGCACCTTTTCTAAGGCAACTCTTTATTTTGTTTTCTCTTTTTGTGTTTTCTTTTCACAAAAGATGTGGTAAAAGGAGGAGAGTTAGAGAGACATATTAAACCCTATATATATATATTCACTTATTTATTTAATTACTCCTTTAGAGAGATTATTATTATTAGGTTAATTAACCCAATACTACTTTGGATTTGTTTTAAGTGTACGACCCTGTAGGTTCACACAAGGTTGGCAGTGGGCCTAAAATTCCTATTTTAGCCCATAAGTCATAATTGGAATCTAACAAGACAATATGATTACCTAAGTTGTGTGAAGGTTTATAATCCAACATAACCTAATCCACAACGTGTATTATAGTCTTTTTGTCACACAATATCTTGATTGAATATAAAGCATGAAATATGTCATCCTTATATTGTTCAATCATATTATTTCTTAATTCCAAGTAGACTAATATTGATAACTCTTTATCTGATATTGATAACTCTTTATCAACTCATTCTAGCATACCCATGCATTTTCTCAGTCTTACTCATCAAGGGGCCCACATTTTTCTTCTCATAATTAATGAGGGACAAATTCTATTTTAATCACTCACATCCCTCACATAACTGATTCTATATCCGATCATAACTTTTTTTAACATTTGGTTAAAGATGACGTAGGGATGTGTCATAATACAGAACTTATCATACAGGAAACCATGGTGATTTCAGGTCAGAGGACTCAAATAATACTATTGTGATGAGAATTATTTATGACAATTATCCATATGGTATTCTCATGGTGGGTCAATCCAGTACATCATTTCACTAAATATGTACCTATGAGTTTGACTTAATATTTCATATACATTATCAGTAAAATATAATCATCAGTCAAACTCATACTAGTATTTATTCATTATTGTTCCTACAACTATAATCGACTATGGATATTTATAATAGAATTCAAGTATCACTTAAGAGTTTTACTATTAAGTCACATACTTAATGACCTTAGGTAGAATTAACTAATCAAGGATAATATTAAAATTAGCCAATAATAATAAAAAAAAATAATATGGCCATTACATAATTGGCTTAGGGCATAACACTAATGTATATACAAATATATACTCTTCTTCTTTTCACTATTTTTACTGTTTCTGGGATAAGGATCAATTATAAAATAGTTTTTATATGATATAAATTAGTTGTCACGGCTATTGTTAAACCCTTTATGCTTATTTATTGTAAACCATTGTTGTATAAATACATGTATAATGCAATACATTCTTTAAGTCTTTCTTGCTAAATTCTTCATGTTCTTTTATGGTATCAGAGCATAAAGAGGTCTAACCACCGATTTCAGAGTCCTCCTTTTCTTTTTCCTTCACCACGGCTACACCTACAAGCACCACTATCACTACCACCAAAAATATAACCAACTATGTCTTTCTTATCAAATGTGGCACATTATTTACCTATTCGGCTGCATTCTTTAAATATTTACTTTAGTAGGCACATTTAATACTCTTGTTACATAACTATGATTTGACAAATCTTATTAATGGCAGTTGCATTCCTCCGCCAAAAACCATTAATGATCAACCTAATCCTACCTATCAAACATGGTTTTAATGATATCAATTAGTGCTTAGTTAGATCATTAGATCCATGAAAAAAAAGCTATATTTTATAAATTTTTGGTGCTACAACAACTAAAAATACTTAGAAAAAATTGGTAACTACCTATGCTTTTAATTAAAAATCACATGTTCATACCATTAAATACAATCTTTATCAACTTCAAAAGGAGAATAATGATTCAATTAGCTAATCATACAATGTATAATTTGATCAGTTATCTGCATTATGTAGTCCAATTTACAAAAGATGATTTTGTTCATATAATTACCAATGGACTTGGTTTAGTATATCATCCTTTTATAAAGTCCTTAGAGTACCGAACAACTTACGTAATTTTTGATGATCTTTATGGTTTACTGTTAAACGACGAAACTAATCTTGCAATTGAACCATCTCCTAAAAGTCCACTTCTATTAAAGGCTCTCTAGTAAATAATTATAAACTAAGGTAGCAAGGAAATTACATAGGTCGTTGACCAATGGGAAGAGGATGTGGTTTCCCTACCTTTGTCCGATTAAATCAGTAGTTTAACTCATCACCTGGAAATTCCAATGCATTACCAAATTCATATGTTGGTTATTCTACTATTATATGTCATAACTACAAAGTTAATAGACATATATCATAGCAATGCTCATCACCTTATTCTATATAAAAAGAACAATGACCTATTCTTCCAAGTGGTTAACCAATTTAGCCATTATATAACAATTAAACACTCCTCAATAATGGATTATGGACACTAGTGCCACTCATTATCTTATACCTAAACTAGAAAATCTCATTGTTCATTTTGCTTACCAAGGTCCTGATGATCTCAAAATTGGCAATAGTAAAACATTCTTAATTTCTCATGTTGGTTCCTCTAAGTGTATGGTAAATAATAGTTCTTTTTCTTTAAATAATATTCTTCTTGTTCATGACACTTGTAGTAATTTTCTATTTGTTTCATCTTTCACTTAAGCTAATAATGTTTCTTTGGAATTTTTCCCAATTATTTTATTATAAAAAATATCCACATGAAGGACATGCTACTTATAAGACTGATTAACAATGGTTTTTTCTCAATTTTCCTTGCTCTAATGTACTCTTATTTCAAGCCTAAAGTAGCATTGTCATGCACTCTTGATACCTAGTATGCTCAACTTGCATATGCCTCTCTACTAGTTATGTACCGAGCCATTTATCAATCTAATATTTTGGCTTCATCCTTTAGGAATTCTTCTCTTTTTCATGCTTTTAGTGTTAGCAAAAGTCATAAGGTACCCTTTTCTCCTTTTTAATTTCGTGCTAAAGGGCCTTTAAATTTAGTTTGTTATGATTTATGTGGCCTAACTCTAGTTCTTTTTATTTATGGTCATGGATATTATGTTCCTTTTTATGATCATTTTAGCAAGTACTGTTGGATTTATTTTATTAAATTGAAATATAAAGAGCTTAATGTTTTCATCAAGTTTTGCCATATGGTTGAGAAATATTTTAATTGTTTTATTAAAATTTTTCAATCTAATTGGGGTAGGGAATATCGAGCTCTTACATATTATTTGTTTGAAAATTGTATTATAAAAGAGTTGCATGCCCTAAAACACCTAAACAAAATGGATGTGCTAAAAAAAATATAGAAATATTGTTGAAACTAGGAGATCCTTAATCCACTATTCTTATGTACCCCCTGAATATTGGCATTATGCTTTTGACATTGCAGTCTATACTATTAATCAATTGCCAAGAATCCTCTTGCAAAATTCCATACCTTATATTGTGTTGATAAATTCTTCACCAAATTATGATGATATGCAATTTTTTTTATTGTATTTGTTATCCATGGTTAAAACCCTATTATAGTCATAAACTAGCACTGCAAAGTACAAAGTATGTTTTTCTTGGATACAACAAAATTCATAAAATATTTTTCATCTTGCTTTTGCATATAAAAAAGTACTAATCTCTAAACATATTGTTTTATGAATAGGTTTTTCCTTTTTCCCAACCTAATGATACCACTATTAATGTTTCGAATCCAACTCCACCTACAATATTTTTATTGTCATTTTTACTATCAAGACCTAAACCCTAAGGGTACTTAACCAACATTGAGGAATGGGAAAGAGTAAAGCTTTCGAAATTCATAGTTATCCTTAAGAAATTTTAACCTAAATTTAAACAATATCCAAAATCTTTAACAAAAATCTGATAGAGTTTCTCCTATACCGGTACAAATCCAAAAACCTATGCAATGCAAATAAAAACTCCCGAATATAAATGTGATCATTATTACTTAAAACACAACACTATAGTCATTATCATCTCAAACTCAATATATATCATAATAGATACCCACCCATAAGTTCTAAAGCAACATATTACAATAAAAATACTACAATAACATAACCTCTAAACCACTACAATGTTTAGGTTAACTATAATCATTCCACATACAATAGTAACATTAAAGTGACCTATATAATACAACCAATAAAGAATGAGTCTAGCATGGAGGAAAATAATAAACAATAGACTCCCAAGATTTTAGAAACATAGTTGAGGGGAGTCAGACCTCACTAAGTAAGCTAATGCTAAAAAATGTATGCTAATTAAAAAACCTCCTTTATTAAATTATTTTATGCAAATATGGTATTTGTAATTTATATTTAAAATGATTAGTTTATCAATAATTATATTTAGAAATTTAAATGAATTTTATAAAATCTCATAAATATACATAAAACTCATTACCTTTTTTACTTGAAAACATGCTTTCTAAAAATATTCATTAATTAAATAAATACATATTGGAATAAAATAATCATTTAAAAATAAAATGACTTTAAGTAAGAGATCATGGTAGTACTCTAAAGCATAATTCTAATAGCCATTTAACTCACTTAACCTAATGACTGACGGTTCCCGAGAGCTAAGCATCTACCGAGCTACCAGCTGCAATTAGTTACTTATTCCAATATTTACCGATGGTTCCTAAGAGCTAAGCACTAATCAAGCCAACAATCCAAGTAATAACTGAACCATAAACCATAGTATAGTTGAGAGCAATACATCAACCGAGCTTCATAAAATAATTATTCAAACAATGCCTAACTCAAAGATCAATACTAGTGTGCACACAGTCTTGATGACACCCATCAGGTAGCTCGTTCTACCATTTTTTCAAAATCTTTTTATATATAATTTCACAAATAATTTTAATGAATACTATAGTTGAAAATAAAAATACTATAATTTTATCATCCACAACAATAATAACATTAATAATCATATTAATAAGAAAAATGGCATGATAGCATAAATAATTATTAAAACATAAATGGCATGTGCAAATCTCAAAATCAACATTATAGAGGTTTCAAATATTAAAAAACATGTAAATTCTTTAATTAAATAAGATTTTCGAATATAATCAATTAATTTATTCTTTCATGCATAAATTTAACATTCACTTCAAAATATTAACTTATAAGTGAAGCGAGATGGCTAACATGTCTTCATCCATCTAGTCTCTGATATTCCTGCTTCGGAATTCTATATAACGGATAATATTTATTTAATGAATAAATAAAAAATAAATTTCTATAATTCCCTAAAATTTCAAAAAAATTAATGAAATTAATAAATTATTAAAATTGACTTGCGAACACTCTATATAGAATAATTTTTATCGAAACTCTTTTAGAATTTTTATCTTACAATTTGTAAGGAAATAGACCTAAATCTAGTTATTGAAATCAATCTCTATAGTTTATACTATTTCTTGAAAACAAAATCTTAGTTTTCGGGTCTGTCAATATTTTCTCACTATTAGCAAGTGGGGACCTACCGAAAAATGTCATCAATATAATATAAACATACCAACATATTAAAAACATTATGGGGAAGCCAAAAAGATATTCAAACACATAAACTATTGATCATATTATTAGGTTGCATTAGAATTAGAAATTACCAATTAAAACTTTAAAGAGGCTTAAACGATAATACCTAGACGTATAGTCAGTGTTAATGAATTTTTGATAGCTAGAGGAACTTATTAGTGGTTATGGCTACCTCTGTCTATTGCTAAAAATAGAGATCAAACAACAGAAGTAAGTAATTGAAACTTTAAAGGCTTATCGGTAAAATGTATCAAAACAAAAACCATTAGTGTGTAGAGGATGCCGATGAGAAACTATGGTTAAAATTTGATAAGGTTTGGTGATCGTTTAGCTGATGAATAGAGTTGAAGAAGATGACAAGTACTAAAGTGGATATTTCTCCCAAAAACTTCAAATCCCCTGCTGCAACCCTTCTCCTCCCTCTACAATAACTTCTCTTTTATTATTTAATTCTTTTTAATCTTTATCCTTTTTTTCTTCTTCTCGAATAATAATAATAATAATAATAATAATAATAATAATAAATAAATAAATAAACTCAGGTTATTACATTCTTCCCTCCTTAAGAAAATTCATTCTTGAATTTTGCATCAATATTGAAACAAGTAGGGGTATCGACTTTGCATATTAGTTTCCATCTCCTAAGTGCAATCATCTACTGTATGGTTGCTCCACAACACCTTTGCCATAGAAATCTCTTTGGTACATAGCTAGCAAACTTAACGATCCATAATAGCCACTAGATACTCCTCATACGTCAAATCTTCAATAAACTCCAAAGTTTGAGGTTTAAGAATATAAGAAGGATCAAAGATGTATTTCCTTAATATTGAAATATGGAACAGTAAGTGAATTTGAGACAACTCAAGTGGTAACACCAATCTATAAGCCACCTCTCCAACTCTAGAGTGAATCTTAAAAGGTCCAATATACCTTGGGGGTAGGTTGTCCTACTTATTAAATCTCATTACTCTTTTCATTGGTGACACCTTCTAAAATACCATGTCACTAATAGAAAATGATACATCTTTCCTCTTAAGATCTCAATAACTCTTCTGTCGAATAAAAGTTATCCTCAATCTTTGTTGAATAATAGGAATCTTCTCTGAGGTAACTTGCACCAATTTTTAGCCTGTTATTTGCCTCTCAAGAACTTTCTATGTCATGATCCAACCCCAAGGGGCACATGACTGACATTAGGGAATGGAAAAAAGTGTAGCTTCTAAAACTCATAGTAAGCCTAATAAATTTTTCACATAAAAACATTGAAAGGAATCAATTATGTGACTTCAACATCAAATGTTAAATGCCAAGTGAGAAAATTTTCAAAATTTTCCTCAACATAACCTTTGATCTCATAAAAAATTCCAACCCTAAGATCCAATTTGCAATTTAACACATAGCTAATATACATTAACATGTATAAATACAAAATTTAGGAAATTTAAGTTATAGAATACTTATAATCTCCCAAGTGTTTGGTGTATACCATAATTAATCTACTACAATGGTTGGCTCCTTGATTCAACTCTTAAATCAACTCTTTAAGTCTCCCAAGTGTGAGACCTCTAGCTTGAAACACCAAGCTTCACAATATCTCCATTCTTGTTTTGATCAAGTAATGGCAAGCATCCCTCTCAATTGACCTCACAAGCTTGCACCAACTTGATCCCCTTTTGCAAGAACTCTAAGTTTTATGTATATGTTATGTTTTTTTTTGTTTTTCCTTTCCTTGTCTTTCTTTTCTCTCTCCTAAGTTTTTCTTCTCTGTAATTTACTTTTCTTCTTCTTATTAATTAATATCAACTAACTCTTAGAGATATATATAATAAGAAATGATTGTAGAGATTGATGACATCACCATCCATCATTATCCTTAGAACACTTATAAGGATATTTATTTGTGTAGAGAAAAGGAGGCTCCTTGTCACATGACCCATTATATCATATACATCCACTTGGCACACATATATACACTAATATAGGATGATGACAAATTGCATTAATAATTATGTAGAAAATATATCCTATACAATTCTCTATCATTCTCACAATGTCTATGTGATCTCATCTTTAATGTAGTCAAAGTTAACAATGTCAAATAAGATAAATTTGACTACATCTATATAATAGACTTAGGATTGGTGATTCACCCAACTCTGGGTCCTAGCCTAATACATTAATCAAATGGGTATTGACAAGATGCTTGGGCTTTGGATTAATCTTTGGTCCATAACTCTTTTAGGCCTAGGTCCATACAACATGGGTCATTAATCCAAATCTAATAGAAACAACATATACTTATTATTAATTTAATACCTTAACTAATAATTAAACCCTTCTTTGAAATTAGATTTCATGATATATTAGAATCATTACTTTAAGCATAAATCAAATTTCACTAAACTTAATTAATTGATTAAACTCTTTAATCAATAATTAGATTAATATATAGATGGAGATTTGGTAAAACCTTATAGGTGTGACTTACTAAGTTCATGTCTAATTGGCAATAAGAAGATAATATTAAGACTTGATATTATTTGAAAATCTCAATTATTCACACTTAGTTCTCATAAGTTGTGAGTGACCCCTAGCATCGATATCATAACTACCCAATTAAAAATGAATATATATATTAATTCACGTGAACCCTTTGGTTATAATTACAGTGCACTAAAATCCTTTCATTAGAAGATCCTGATATAGCCTAGATTTATGGTATAGTCAAACTCTAATAGTTTTATCACTTAAGCTCATCTCAAGTTCTATTCTTGATAAAACATAACAAATAACTATAAACACTTTCTAGCACTGAAACTCTTTCAGCTTGTGTTATATTTATCCTGGCCTAGAACATATTCATCAAGAATAAACTTAGATAGCTCAAGGTCTCATCTTAGTTCACTCTAGGCAATGAATCCCATCTTAGTCAAACACTCATCCCTACATTTAACTGACTAGAGCCACCGCACACAATATACCCATGTGTGATTAACACAAGTACATAAGTGGTAACAAACTCTAATCACTCAAATGTGAATGACCATGTCACCTTAGGTCAAAGGACTATATGCACCATTATGACCTAGACAATGATCATTGACTATAAGTGAATATCCATGTGATCATAAATCTAACGTCACTGTTTGATCCACCCATCACATAAGTATCCACATGTCTATTTTGATATCTTATATCAAGTAGCATGAGACTCACTACCTCCCACTATTTGTATCATATACTAATCAAGAAAAATAGACAGAGGTGATAGTCTAATTAATATTACCCAAATATTAATTATTTGACTATGAACAATTTATAGCATATGTACTAAATCAATTTGAAACTCACATTATTAACTCTTGATAATAAATTTATTTAACATAATGCTAAAGGGTAAATACTCAAATAAACAAACTCTTTATTTAAATGAATATTATATTGCCATAGGGATATTTAACAATGTCATTATTAAATACAATAATGGCTCTAGGGCACATCTATGCTAAAAAAAATTTCCCAACTTAAAAATTTAATAAAAATCTAGTAGAGTTTCCTCTGCACAGGAAACAAAACCAAAAACTGCATAAAGCAAAAGACACTCCCAATATAATTTTGATCAACAATACTCTACAATATTCCAATAATCCACCAATAATTTATTGACCATTTGCATGATTACCCCTAATTTTAGACTTTGATAAATAATTTTGATACTAATAATTTCAACTAAGTGTGTAGGGAATTATATACCAAATATATACACTTTTGGTGCATAGTGGTATTTTAGGCTAATTCAACCTCTAAGATTCAAGAAGGCTTTTGATATCTTTAGAGCTCTATAATGAGAAAATTATCTTCTTCACTATTAAAGTAGACATCTTAAGCCTTCTAAATTGAGCTTACTTATTAAAATCCAAACTCATTTGGGTATGCAAATCTTGAGTCAAAGTCAGCATATGCAGCTTTCATTTCAAGTTGCATAAGTCTGAGTATTTTAGCAATATCTTGAACTATAGATGTTTAATTAAGGTTATTAAAAATGATATGGAAAGATAAGATAATTATCTACAACTTTCGTGAAAAAATTTTAGGCTAATTCGATCATCTTCAGTTTCGTTCATAAGCATCTCATTAGCTATCTCCTTTTTGTGTTCATTTAGAGCAAAGGGGCAGTGCTACTCATGAACAAGAGTCACAAGCACTTTTTCTCATGAGCTGCTCATGAGGCTAGTACTGTCAACTCCAAACGGATATATTTAAATGCAATAACTATTATTTTTGCTCCTTACAATCACTGTTCACTCATGAACGACATTCTGATAAAATAAAGTCCAAGATTGATTCAAAATCAATTATAGATGTTGAAACTTTTTTAATACATCCAACAGCCATATTTTTAAGTGTTTGTTTATATAAACACTCCTTAGAGTTCAATTGAAAGGTTAAGAAACTTGTTTATCATTCATTCTCTCTTAAGCATTCAATTGAGCTCTTAAAATTCTCTTAAATAATTCTTTGTTTGTATAACTCTTATGAGAGTTGGTTTTGTATTAGAAATAGAATTTCTCTTCATCTTAAATATTGGGATAGATTAAAAGGGAAGTGAGATTTATTTCTAAAGGAATTTTTTTAAGTGTTTTCCATTGAAACACTTGGGATTTGTTTTTTGAGTGAGCCTTGAAAAATCAAGTTGTAAGGTTGTAAGAGTGAGCCATAAAACTCTTATGTAATTTCTCAATTTTATGAATAAGATTGTGGGTGATTGAAAATCCTAACTTGGAGATAATTTAGGTGGAGACATAGGATTGTTGTTGAATCCGAACTCTTTAAATCTTTGTGTTCTTCATTCTTCCTTCTCAACTTCCATTCAATTCTTGCAAAGAATTCTTTTAATTTCTCATTTTTATTTGATAGTCCTATTCACCCTCCCTCCCTTTAGGATTGTTTTCAATTTGTATTAAAGCTTGAATTCTAGGTACTTTATTGTTAGAATACAAGATCATGGGGAGTGAATAATAAAAAATTTCTTCTCTCAAGCCATTTTTTGTTAGTAGTGACTATCCTCATTGGAAACTCAAGATGGAGTTATACCTTGATTGTGATTCTATCAAACTTTGGGACATTGTCCTAAGAGGTTGGGAACCACCTACAATTATTATTAATGGTGTGGTAACTACTCTTATAAGAAGCTAATGGAGTATTGATCAAAAGGAAGAAAATCATAAAAATAAAAAGCTATGATTACTCTAGTCTCCTCCATGACAAGAGAAGAAGGAGGCAAGCTTCAACATTGCATTTTCACTAAAGAAATGTGGGAGACCTTAGAAAACCACTATGAAGACAACATTCAAGTAAAAAGTAAGAAGGTTTAACTTCATATGTATGAATATGAACTCTTTAAAATAAAGCCTCAAGAATCAATTATAGAAATGACAAATTGTCTTAATGCTCTCCTTATAACCCTCAAGAAACTTGGAAAATATTTCTCCAAAGAAGAGGTAAATAATAAGATTCTAAGAATCCTACCTAAGAAGGATTAGGAATCTCATGTTACTTCAATTGAGGAAGCTCAAGACCTCTCAACTCTATCAATTTATGTGCTCATTGGTAAGCTCTTAACACATGAGCTCACTATCAAGCAAGGAGGTGAAGAACAAAAAGAGAAAGAAGAAATGAAAAAGAGCATTGCTCTAAAACCTCTTCATGAAGATAGTGAGAGGAAAGCATCAAAGATTCTAGTGATGAAGATGATGACATTGTCATGCTCATTAGGAACTTTAAGAAGTTTTTTAGAAAGAAAAACTTCTTAAGAGTAAGGAACTTCAACAAGTTCAAAGGAGATAGGAAGAAGAAAACTAAAGAGGTTACTTGCTATGAATGCAAGAAACTGAGACATATTAGAAGTGAGTGTCCTAAACTCAAATTCAAGTACAAGGGAGCAAAAGATAAGAAGAAGGCATTTAAAGCTACTTAGGATAATTCCTTCGAATTCGAAGAGGAAAAGGAATAACAAGAAGTGACCAATCTTTGCTTCATGGCTCTTGAAAATGAAAATGAGGTACCATCTACTTCTTATTCTTCCTTTGATGATTGTGATAATTATTGTGGTGATGATGATGATGATGATGAGAGCTCTATTGTGAGCAAATTACTTATTAAATGAAAAAGTTTATTATCTAAGAATAAACATTATAAGTATGAGTTAGGTAACTTAAATAGAGAATTAGAAAATTTAAAAATTAATTTTGCTAAACTTATTGAATCAAATGAAAAACTTATTAGTGATGCAAAATCTTCTAATTCTTTGGAAGATCAACTTAAGAAAGTAAATGATGAAAATTATAAGCTTTCTAAGGAGGTCTTAAAATTAAAGAATTCCATTGCTAAATTTAAGAGAGGAAAAGAAACTTTAGATAGTCTTTTTGACTCTCAAAAATTCCATGGAGATATCTATAGAATTGGATATAAGAATGGAATGACTTCATCATCTTCATCACATATTAATTTAATAAAAGCTTCACATGATTCCACTCCTTTAACCTCTAAATTAAATGAGTCTTAAGCTTTCAAAGCTGAAAGATCTCATGTGTTAAATAGCAAGGGAAAGTCTCATAAGACTCACCCTTCATTAACATAAAGAGGTAAGGCTCAAACTAGAGCACCTCAACCCAAGCATGCTTATATGTACACTTGACACAATTATAATAGGCATGCTATATAACACAATGCACATAAACTTATTGAAATACACATCACCATTGCCAATGCATGTCTCACTCAATGACACAAAATAATAAGAGATACACACAACACCAAAGACATATTGCATATACTAGGAAAGCACATCATCCTGGAAGAAATAAATTTAAAAATATTATATGTTCATATTGCATGATCAAAGGAATACTAACAATGTTTATTTCTATAAAAGACTACACATGAATTTGCTTCCTACGGATTATCTTGAAACTAACTAACTTAGTCCAAGTAAGGTTTAGGTTCAAAAGAACACTTAAATTGCTTTATGTAGGTGTGCTTGAAATCCACAAGAACAAAAAGCAAGTGGTATCTTAATAGTGGATATTTAATGCACATGACGGGAGAGAAAGAGCAATTCAACAAACTTGATGCTAAGGATAGAGGACACATTACTTTCAAAGATAATGTAAAAGGAAAAATTATTGGCATTAGAGAAATAGGTAATCCTCAATCCTTATCTATACATCATGCATTTTTTGTTGATGGTCTTAAATATAATTTGCTTAGTATAAGTCAATTATGTGACATGGGAAATAAAGTAACTTTTTATCCTAAAAATTGCTTTGTTAGTAGTCTTGATGAAAATAAAGTTATTTTTAGTGGTGAATGAGTAGACAATGTTTATGTCATTTTGAATAAAATTAATAACAAAGACATAAAATGCTTCATGTCTATCTCTCATGACACATTGACATGGCATAGAAGGTTAGGACATGCAAATTTTGAGCTTTTGAATGATCTTTGTAAATATGAACTTATGATTGGTTTACCTAAGCTTGAATTCACTAAGGATTAACCTTGTGATGCTTGCCAAAAAGGAAAACAATCCAAGTCTTCATTTAAGCTAAAAAACATAGTGTCCACTTTTAGGCCACTTGAACTTATACATATGGATTTATTTAAACCAACTAGAGTTGCCAGTCTCGATGGAATGCACTATGCATATGTATTGGTTAATGATTACTCTATATTTACTTGGGTATATTTTCTTGCTTATAAGAATGATGCATATAAAGCTTTTAAAAATTATGTTAAAAGAGTTAAAAAAGAAAAAGGATTTTGTATTTCATCAATTAGAAGTGATCCGGGAACTGAATTTGAAAATGAATTTTTCAAAA
This sequence comes from Mallotus nudiflorus, assembly GCA_947683625.1. Lineage (NCBI taxonomy): Eukaryota > Viridiplantae > Streptophyta > Magnoliopsida > Malpighiales > Euphorbiaceae > Mallotus > Mallotus nudiflorus. The sequence continues at coordinate 166,050 of CANTUR010000256.1, read as the reverse complement.
CCTTTTGTAATAAATATGGTATTTCATAAATGTTTTCATCTCCTAGAACTCCTCGACAAAATGGGGTAGTTGAAAGGAAAATTAGAACTCTTATAGAAATGGCTAAAATAATGTTTCATGAGTATAATTTACCTCTATACTTTTGGGCGTAAGCCATTAACATATCTTGTTATATTTTAAATTGAGTTTTCAAAAGACTAATTTTAAATAAAACATCTTATGAGCTATAGAACAATAGAAAACCCAAAATCTCATATCTAAGAGTATTTGGATGCAAGTGCTTTATATTGAACACTAAGGATAATCTTGGAAAATTTAATTCCAAAGCCGATGAAGGAATTTTCCTACGCTATTCCATCTCTAGTAAAGCATATAAGGTCTTTAATAAGAGAACTCTAGTAGTTGAAAAGTCAATGCATGTTGTATTTGATGAATCAAACTCACTTAATCCTAGAAAGGATGTTTTTAGTGTTGATGATCTTATAGGTGAAAATGAAATTGTGGAAGCACAAGAAGAGAATACTAGTAAAACTTTGGAACTTGAAGGTCCAAGCAAGGAGGAAAATGAGGAGACATCTTAACCTACCTTGAAGGATGAACTTCCAAAGGATTGGTAATTCAAGAAAGCTCATCCTCAAGATCTCATCATAGGTGACAATATAAAAGGGGTAACTACTATATCAAAATTTAAATCTATTATTAATCTAGCTTTCATTTCTCAAATTGAACACAAAAATGTTGATGATGCTTTGTATAATGAATTTTGGGTCCTTGCTATGTAAGAAGAGTTAAATCAATTTAAGAGAAACAAGGTTTAGACCTTAGTTCCTAGACCTAAACATCATCCTATTATAGGCACCAAATGGGTGTTTAGAAATAAGATGAATGAATATGGTGTCATAACTAGGAACAAAGCTAAACTAGTAGCTAAAGGTTATAATTAAGAGGAAGGCATTGATTATGATGAAAACTTCATCCCCGTTGCAAGGTTAGAAGCTATTAGGATGCTACTTGCATTTGCATCATTCATGGATTTTAAAATTTATCAAATGGATGTTAAAAGTGCATTTTTAAATGGTTTTATTGAAGAGGTGTATGTTGAACAACCTTCGGATTTTGAAAATTTTGATTCTCCAAATCATGTGTTTAACTTTCAAAAGCATTGTATGGATTAAAACAAGCTCTAAGAGCTTGGTGTGAAAGGTTGAGTAACTTTTTACTAGAGAAAGGTTTCTCTAAAGGAAAGGTTGACACAACTCTTTTCATAAAGAAATCTAAGCACAATTTATTAATTATTCAAATATATATTGTTGATATTATTTTCAGTGCTACTAACCATTACTTGTGTGAGGAATTCTTAAAATTAATGCAAGGAGAATTTGAGATGAGTATGATAGGAGAACTCAAATTCTTTCTTAGACTTCAAAACAAGTAATGCAAAGATAGGATTTTCATTAATCAAACCAAATATGCAAGGGACATTCTTAAGAAGTTTAGGATGGATGGAGCTAAGATAAGCAAAACTCCAATGAGCACAATAAGCAAAACTCTAATGAGCACCACAACCAAACTCAATAAGGATGAGAATGGCAAACCGGTTGATGAAAAGCTATTTAGAGGTATGATCGGATCCCTTCTTTATTTAACTGCTAGTAGACCTGATATTATTTTTACTACTTGCTTATGTGCTAGATTTCAATCAAGTCCTAGAGAATCTTATTTTAATGCTATCAAAAGAATTTTCAAATATTTTGTGGTATAATGCATTTAGGACTTTAGAATCCTAGGAGTTCTTCATTTGACTTAATTAGTTAGTTGGATGCAAACTTTGCCGATAGTTTACTAGATAGAAAAAGCACTTCTGGAACTTGTCAATTTTTAGGACAATGTTTAGTTTCTTGGTTTAGCAAGAAACAAGTTTTGATTGCCTTGTCCACTGAAGAAGCTGAATATATTGCAGCAAGTCTTTATTATTCACAAGTTTAATGGCAAAAAGAACAATTGTTAGACTATGGTATAAAACTTAAACACATTCCAATCAAATGTAACTTAGCATATTCCAATCAAATGTAACTTACAAGTGCTATTAAACTTAGCAAGAATCTGATTTAGCATTCTAGAACTAGGCATATTGACATTAGACATCATTTCTTGTGTGATCATGTGCAAAATGGTGATATCTCACTTAACATTGTTGATATAAATAATCAACTTGCAAATATCTTTACCAAACCTCTTAATGAAGAGAGATTAAATTTCATTAAGCATGAACTTAGCATGATTAATGGTTCTAGTTTGTCTTGATTTTATGCTTAATTGATGGTTGGACTATTTTCATATGAAATCATGTTGTGCTTATTGAAAACATGAACTTAGCATGTTTTATTTTGTTTGTTTTTTGCATGTTTCTATTTGGTTTATTTTCAGTATACTTTCTATATCTAAGTTTTGAGCTATTAGTTTGTTTTATGATTATTTTGTGTTAGTTTCTATTTGGTTTATTTTCTGAATATTTTCTAGATATAAGCCATGAGTTGTTAGTTTAATTTATGATTATTTTGTGTCAATTTCAATTTGGTTTATCTTCTAGATATTTTTCAGATATAAGTCATGAGCTATTAGTTTTATATCTTGTCTATAATTGATATCATAATATCATTGTAACTCTATCCTTTTTTTATGCAAAAGGGAGAAATATTTGAATTTGTTTAATTTATTATTTATTGTGTTTATGCATGATTTTTAATTGTGTTTATTCATGCAAAACACATATTTAATTTATTCATGTATAAATTCTTCTCAGGAATTGTTTTGATCTTTGTTAATCCATGGATATTTTTAAGATTTGGACTATCTTTGCTTTTGACAAAGGGGAAGGAATAATTTCATTTGCATGTATACTTAGTTAATTTCCTCTTAGAAATGAATTATTTTCAAATGTGTATTTGTGTTAGTGATATAACTCTTTGAAATAGGGGTAGAAATTTTTTTTTATCTTGTTTATGCATGTATAGTAACAATCTAAGTATGACTAGTTTTGTCCTTATGATAAAAAGCCTTGTTTTTTTACTTTGTTTATGTATGACATGAATTTTATAAAGATTTTGAGTATCTTTGTTTTCATTGTTTTGGTTCTTGATCTTTTATTCCCTCTAAATTTTTTTTGTCTCTTTAAAATCATTTCCCCTTTATATCTCTTTTTTTTTCTTTTTTTCTTTGACAAAGGAGGAGAAGAAGTTATGGGCACAGGCTATGCGGATAAATAATTGTGTTTGTATTAGTGATATGCTAAGTGCCATATGAATATTTATGATATGTTAAATGCCACATGATTATGTATGATTGATTGGTTAGCTAAACTCTACATGATCAAGTGATGTTTCAATATAGCATATGTACTATTTTATGATGCATTACATATATATTTGAAATTATTTCCTTCGTGTTGTCTAGCATGATTTTTTAATGATCATGTTATCATGTTTTGTTTTTAACACCTTTGCCTTGATAGACTTTGTCCCTCATATTAAATTTTTATGTTGTTTTTATTTTTTTAAAAGAGGGAATAAAGTATTAAACTCATATTTCTGATCATGTTCAAAAAGGAGGAGAAATAAAGAAATATATTTGTTAAAGGAAATAAATATTTTTATTTCAATTGGTATCTTTTCAAATATTATCTCCTTTATGATTATTTAATTTTTTTAATACATGTTATATTAACCCTTATACATGCTATGATAATTCATTTATTTATATGCTTTGATACATGATAAATATTGAATTTATGCATATGTTAAGGGGGAGAAAATTATTTTCTCATTTTTCATCTATTTATTTTGAAAGGGGGAGCTATTATAATTAACATGCTTATACATGTTATTTATTTTTGACACACACATTATTTATTATCTTTTCAAATTGGTTATCAAAACCAAAAAGAGGGAGATTGTTGACCATTTGCATGATCAAACTCCTAATTTTGGATTTTGATAAAAAATTTTGATACTAATAATTTCAACTAAGTGTGTAGGGAATTACATACCAAACATATACAGTTTTGGTATATAATGGTATTTCGGGCTAATTCAACATCTGAGATTCAAAAAGGCTTTTGACATCTTTAGAGGTCTATAATGAGAAAATGATCTTCTTCACTATTAAATTAGATATCTTAAGCTTTCTGAATTGAGCTTACTTTTCAAAATCCAAGCTCATTTGGGTATGAAAATCTTGAGTTGAAGTCAGCATATGTAGCTTTCATTTCAAGTTGCATAGGTCTTAGTATTTTAGTAATATCTTGAGCTACATATGTTAAATTGAGCTGATTAAAAGTGATATGGAAAGATAAGATAATTATATACAACTTTTATGAAGAAATTTTAGGCTGATTTGATCTTCTTCAATCCTTTTCATGAGCATCTCATGAGCCGGTCATGAGCTATTTCCTTTTTGTGTTCATTTGGAGCAAAAGGGCAGTGTTACTCACGAGCAAGAGTCATGAGCACTTTCAATCATGAGCTTCTTATAGGGGAAGTACTATCAACTCCAAATGGATATATTTAAATGCAACAGCTATTATTTTTGCTCCTCATAGGCCAAAGCTTTCTCCTCACGAGCACTGTTCACTCATGAGCGATGTTCTGACAGAATAAAGTCTAAGATTGATTCAAAATCAATTATAGACATTGGAGTCTTTTTTTACAAATCCAATAGCCATATTTTTGAGTGTTTTTCTATATAAACATTCCTTAGAGTTCAATTGAAAGGTTAAGAAACTTGTTTATCATTCATTCTCTCTTAAGCATTCAATTGAGCTCTCAAAATTCTCTTAAAAAAATTCTTTGTTTTTATAACTCTTGTGAGAGTCGGTTGTGTGTTAGAAATAGAATTTCTCTTCATCTTAAATCTTAGGATAGATTAGAAGGGAAGTGAGATTTATTTCTAAAGGAATTGGTTTAAGTGTTGTCCATTGAAACACTTGGGATTTAGTTTTTAAGTGAGCCTTAAAAACTCAAGTTGTAAGGTTGTAAGAGTAAGCCATAATATCAATCTTGTGAAAAATATTATGGGTGATTGAAAATCCTAACTTAGGGATAAATGAGGTGGAGATGTAGGATTGTTGTTGACTCTAAACTCCTTAAATCTTTATGTTCCTCATTCTTCCTTCTCAACTTCCATTCAATTCTTGCAAAGAATTCTTTTAAGTTCACATTTTTATTTGATAGTCCTATTCACCCCCCACCCCCCCTCTAGGACTCTTTTCATAATCCATCATGACCAAATAAAATACATAGATCTCCAATGCAATAAAATCCATAACACAAATCACATAAAATGGTTTACTACTACAGTGTATAGAATTTAAAAACACACTACATATGTCAATTAAACCTATATAGAGTGGCCAGAGAAGAAGAAACTTCGCACAAATGACAACCACTATCTAATTGATTGCAAGGTCTTGTAAAAATAAGTTGAGGGGAATTATACCTCACTGAGTGAATCAATTTTATAAAATGCATGTTGGTTTAAAACATTTTAGGATAAAATAAAATAAATATAAATATTTAAATCCTTTACTTTACTCAAATTATTTTTATATAAAATCCTTTTTAAAATTCATAAACAACCATAATAGCATTCTCATATGAAATCATATAAATTAAAATCTTTAGTTGAAATCTTGGTAGAACCCTAAACCTCAATTCTATTAGCCTTTTGGCTCTCTTTAATCTAAGTGACTATCGGTCCTAGAGAGTAACTCAACCAAGGTCTAGTCACAGTCGATCTCTTATACCAAATATTTATTAGTGCCTAGAGAGCAAACTCAACTAGGGTCCAGTTAGTAACATATACTTGTCGAGAGAGACTTACTCAACCAGGGCTCAAAATCAATAACCTTGCCCAAAGAGACTTACTCAACCAGGGCTTAAAATCAATAACCTTCCCTAGAGAGACTTACTCAACCAGGGCTCACAATTCATATTCTTACCTAGAGAAACTTACTCAATCAGGGCTCACAATCCATATTCTTACCCAGAGAAACTTACTCAATCAGGGCTCACAATTAACAAATCAATGGTCATTTGACAATCAATACTAGTGTGCACATAATCTTGATGACACCCATCAGGTAGATGCTCTACTATTTTTCTAAATCAATTTATATCATAATGATTAAAATAAATAAAACAGATAAAATAAATTTCACTAAAGCATCTTTTCCAAATATTATTCATGGTAATAAAATAATAATCATGCATGTGGAAAAACATATATTCATAAAACAAATTAAATATTATATTAACCATATGAAACTTCTAATTTAAATATTTTCAACACACATGTCATAAAATCAACTCACAGGTTGAGCATGTTGGTCAATCTATCCTCAAATGTCTTTGCTCTACACCTCTTATTCTCGAATGCTCTGAAGATATATATTATTTAATAAATAACTTTAAATAAATTCCTAAAAATCTTGGAAAATTTATAAAATTCAAAACACAATAAAAATAGCTTTAAAAACACCAAAATGGTTAATTTTCATGCTCAAATGATTTTTAAAATGAATTAAACTAAAATATATAGAAATATGTAATTTCCCTATAATCAATCCATAATTTTTATAGCGAAATCCATAAGGAATTGGACTTTGGTCCAGTTATAAGAAATGCTTACCATAATATACTCTATTTAATAAAAATAACTTGGAATTTTTTTAAGCTAGTTACTATTCATCACCAAAATTCAGGTGATACCTGCTAGATTCTCACAGGAAAACACAACATCAAACCCAACAATAAATATCAACATGTTCCCCCATAATCTATAGAACACATATGAACCCTCAAACACATCAAAATGCTTATAGAATAAAGAGATCTAAAAATCAAACGGAAAATACCTAAAATTTCACTAATATTCCACCGATGAAGATTAGATGCAAGATCATTATCAAAATACTCCTGAGATAATGGGTAATGAATTAAACATACTGGTCTTGACTAATTAGCAAGAACATAAACGTTCAACTTCACATACCTTAAGCAGAAAATTAATATTAAAATCTAGAAATTTATGGACTGAATATGCTCAAAAAGATACCACCAACACATTGAGGACATTGAAAAATAGTTGGGTACCAAATTTCAAGTCAATCGGAGGTCGTTTGATTGGTGAATAGAAATGGGAAAGATTTAGGTGCTATAGTGACAATACGAGGAGTGCATGGGCTTTTCTACAACTTTTGCATTATAAAATTACCACTTTAGTCCTTATATTTTTTAAATTTATATTTAATCCTTCCACTTTGAGGCTTGAGATAAATGCATTTAATGAATTAACATCGTACAACAATCTCACAATAATACTATAACAACTCGACAGCAACCTAACAACAATATCCCAACAAATATACAACAGTCCAACATCAACTAAGGAACAATAATTCATCAACAACACATCAATGACTCAACAACTTAATAACCCAACATCAATGACAACAACTAAACATCAATATTAACTATTGAATAACCAAACAACAAGCACCTCCTCTACAAATCAATAGCCCATTAACAACATTATAATAAAACAACAACCCAACATCAATAGTACCATATATTATTTTTATAAATAAATTAAGGATTATTAAATTCTAACACACATGTGATCTAAACTTCCTATCATATAAGGCTTCATATGAGCCTATTCCAATACTAGCATGAAAACTACTGTTATATACAAAATCAATCAAAGGTAAGTGTAAATCCTATTAACCATCGAAGTCCATTGTACACATTCTTAACATATCTTTTAATGTCTAAATGGTCCTTTCTAATTGAACAACCATTTGAGGATGAAATACTATGCTGAAGTCAAGTCTTATACCCAATGTTTTATGCAACTCTTGCTAAAAGACTAAAGTAAAAGTAGCTCCTCTATCTGATATTATGCTCTATAGTACACCATGAAGGCATACAATTCAATCAATGTACAATCTTGCTAACCTATTAGTAGTGTACATCTTCTTGATCGGTAAAAAGTGAGCTGACTTGATCAAACTATCATCTATTACCCATATAACATCATAGCCTCCAATTGTACAAGGAAATCTAGTTATGAAATTTATAGCAATCATGTTCCACTTCCACTCTAGAATGGGTAATTATTGTTGTAATACCCTATATATTTACTTAAATAAAAAGGGGTATTTTTATCAAATCATATCATTAATAATTATTTTTTTCATCATATTATATTTTATTTATGTTTATATTATTTTAGGGTCATTAATATATGTGAGTATTATTTAATTATTATTTAAAATTTCATTGTTTATTATTATTATTATTATTATTATTATTATTATTATTATTATTATTATTATTATTATTATTATTATTATTGTTATTATCATTATTATTGCTATTTTAAATTATATTAAATTTTATGTCTATATGTGTGCCTATAAATAAATAAATAAATGAATATATATATATATATATATATATATCTGTGTGTGTGTGTGTGTGTATAGATATATTTAAGTAGGGTTTAAATTGTTATAAGTGTACGTATATTGGTAGGTTGTATAATATATATACATATGTATGTATATGTGTATATATTTATATATGTATATTTTTATATGTTATAGTATAAAGTATATATATATATATACCCATCAGAAGCCCCAAAAACCCAAAGAAAAACCCATCTCCTATCTCACAGCCCCCTCACTCACGATCATCACCAACACTCCCTTCACCGGCGCCACCTTCATCTCCACTAGAGGACCTGCGCTCGCCATCTTCTTCAAGCGGGTTGCTGCTGCTGCCTTCTTCTTCCTCGCACGATTGGATTTCCCTCTCCTCGCATAGCAGTCAGCTCTAGTCCTCTGAGCGCACGCGATAGCACCCTCTTGCCAGCTTGATTCTCCGCTTGCCATTGCTGTCCACATCGCCTGTGCTGCTCAATCTTCTCCATTTTTGCCCGGCGACAACAACTTTTTTTTTCCTCCTCTTCTCCCTCGTCCTGCTGACAGTGAGTAACACTCACTTGGTCCTTCCTTCCTTCGATTTCTTTGCTTGACTTTGGTAGATCCTAGGTTAGTTAGGGTTGTTTAGTATGTATTGAAGTTGGTTTTATTTTTTTTTGAAATTGTTGGTAAATTAGTTAAATTTCCAGAATTTATTTGATATTTATTTGGCTTTATTTCATAATTATTTGGGTATAAATAATAACTAGGGTGGTTGTTGATAATTATTTTTGAGTGAATCAAATTTTATTGAGATTTTTAGGAATTATTGTAAATTTGGTAGAATTTTTGAAAATGTTAGTAATATTTTGTTAATTTTCGGAAATTATGGTTAAAAAATTATGAAATTTTGATAAATGAGGTTATTAGTGAATGTTATTAATTTTAGAACTCAAATTATAATTTTTGAGATTTTTATACTATTTTTATAAATATTTTTGAGTTTATATCAAATGTGATTTTTAGGTTAAATAATATTTTTGGGAGAAAATTTTTTGGTTAATTAAATATTTTAATTATATTAGGAGGAATTATTTTGAGAAAAAATAATTTTAAGGAATTTTTTTTTTAGTACTAATAGCACATTATGTAATTTATGTATTTTAGGGGGGTAAAAATGTAATTTTACACTAAATATGGCAAAACATACATTTTAATTAGTTTTATTAATATTTAAAGGGTTTAGACAATTTTTATAAATTAATTGGTATTTTTACCTAAGTAGTGTAAATTTTAAATATCAAATTCCCAATATATATATATATATATACATATAATACATTACAATAGTTTTAATTTGGGTTATAATTATATTTTTGATGATGGAATGCAAATTTAATTGTTTAATTTTGAATAATTGAGATTTTATATAATTTTATTTATTTTTAGTATATGTGTATGTGAAATATGTATTTTTAAGAAATAAATGTTATTAATTCTCGATATTTTATTGAGTTGTGATCTCGGTCGGGGCAAAATGTGGTTTTGGGAGCCCGACTCGAGTGTGGGTGTTTGTGATTACTAGAAGTGCATTTTCTATGCAGGTCTGGCTCTACCTTTGGTAGAGAGATGTTCATTTTACAGAGGAGACTCTGCCAAAATTTCGATAGATTTTCTCGTAAAACGTGATACTCGTAAAATTTCTACCGTTAGTTAGGTTAAATCCTGTCTATCGAGTCTCATCCGGTTTTCCTCGAGTTAGTCTGGAATTTCATTGTTTTGTTAATTTTTGATTTTGATTCCTTAGTCATGTTTTAAAAGTCGATTGTTATTTTCTTTTAGAGCATTTCAGAGCAGAAGCTGTAAGGCCAAGGCAGACGCGTGGTCGTCAGCCTTTGCATTCATCCTGTAAGTCAATAGAATGATCTGTGTGTGTGTTTTAATTAACAAATGCGTGCGCTCATATTTTTATATTAATTATATGGTTTATTTAATTTAATGTTGCTATTTAAGATTTAAATGCATTTTATTTAAAATCGATTTTGAGAAATTTTGGTAGAACGGGCTACCTGGTGGGCTTCACTAGGACTATGTGCACATGGTAGAGATTGAGAGATGGATTCATGATATATAAATGATTGATGACTATTAAACTGGGACGGGTGCCTTGGTGGAAGCCTTTGCTCTCGGGGACCGCCAGTGATTATAAGGTTAAAATGGACTGGGATGGGTGCCTCGGTCGATGCCTTTGCTCTCGGGGACCACCAGTGCCATATATTTGGATTAAGTGAATGACTACGGCTTGGTGCCTCGGTTGATGCCTTTGCTCTCGGGGACCGGTAGTCTAGTTGAAATAAGTGGGCCCGGCTAGCCATTTAGATTTTGGGTTTAGGGTTCTACCGAGATTTTTCAAAAGCTATACTTATATATTATAAATTATTTTCACTACAAACATATGTAGTTTTCAAAAGGTTTTCGAACCGTACAGCTCTTTTATTGACTTACTCAGTGAGGTCTGATTCCCCTCAATTTATTTTTTTTCAGGAGCTTGGGAGGTCGACCTCAGACTACCTTTACGCTGGGTTTCTTCTTCACTGGCTATTTTATGTAAGTCATTGTAAGCTGTACTGTGTGTTAATCTAGGATGCTGCAGTAGTATATGTACTAAAGATTTGTATGGTTTAAACATAATTATGTAGTTTATTTGTACGAAACACGCTTATGTATAAGATTTAAATTCAATCTATAATACGAGATGTTGAAACACATTTTTATTAAGCAGTTGAATTTGTGTATTTTGAGAAAAAAATCAGTTTGATAATATGTTCTGTTATTAATTAAAGTTTAAAATATGAATGGTTTTATTTCCTTTTCCTTTAGGCTTACTACGGGTTTTGGGGGCCTTATGCCTACCCATTCCCTAGTGCCGATCACGTGCCCTCGGGTTCAGGTCGTGACAAAGTTGGTATCAGAGCCTAAGTTCGATTAATTATCTATGTCTATCTTTCTATGTAACTACTGCGGCTTTAGGATTGATAATTGTCTTTGAGATGTTCTTGTTTTAATTCCGCATTGCGTTAAATATTCTTACCCCATTTTGAATTCAATTTTTCTTGTCTTCTTTTCAGAATGAGGTGTGTGCGTACCGACCTCGATGTTGATCCGACCATTAGACTCGATGAGCAGTCTGTGCACAATGAGGCTCCGCTTCCTACTCCACGTCGTAGGGGCAGAGGTAGAGGTAGAGGTCGAGCCAGGATAGCTGCAGCTAAGATTCCTGATCAGCATCCAGTCGAGCCTGAAGCCCCAGCTGTTGATCCCACAGCCTTTGCAGCTGGACTGGCAGGGATTAATCAGGGTCTAGCAGCATTGAATCAGGCGATGCCCATTGTATAGCAGATGCTTCAACAGAGGAACCAGGGGATGTTCGACACTAAGGCAGCGCTTCTTTACTCTCAGATCGGTAGAGTTTCTTTCGACGGTACGGGTGATGCCTTAGACTTCATTAATGCGATTAAGGCATGCACCAGGATAGGACACACGGATTATCAGAGGATTATGATTATGGAGTTATCGGTTCAGGCGATCGCTCAGGACTGGTTTATGCAGTCGATTTAGCCATCGATGCACTAGCTGACTTGGCCAAAATTTAAGGATCGCTTTTTAAGATTTTTCTGTCCTCCAGCCACCAGAGATGCCTACAGGTGGCAACTACTCCACATCACTAGAGGCGATAGGTCAGTGGAGGACTATACTAGAGAGTTTAACAGGCTTTCCTGACATGCAGAAGATATCAGGAGGGACCCTTATAGAGCAATGGAGCTGTATGTTACTGGATTGGGACCCGCTTTTATTGGTATATGTACTGAGGATCGCACCCTAGAGAGTGTGATTGAGGAGGCCTGTTTGATAGAGAGGCGACATATCCGCCAGGGCACCATGGTAGATCCCTATATGGTCGGGGGTAGTGGATATGGTGTAACTCCTAGGTACCAGCAGCCAGCATTTCACATTGACAGTTTGAGTCAGCAGACTGCGGGTAGCTCTCAGCAGAGTGGTAGGAGGTCCAGGACTCATCGAGTTGGCCGACATGGGTATGCCTCAAACAAAAGGAGTGGTAGGGGTCACAGATTCGGTGCAAGAGTTAGTAGCAGCAGTAGTGGGCAGAGTTCAGGGCAGAGTAGTTCTAAGTCTGGAGCCAGTGCTTGCATGAGTTATGGACGATTTCATTAGGGCCGCATCATATGTTGACGGGTGCTTGCTTCAGATGTGGGCAGGTTGGACATCTTGCCAGAGCTTGTCCCTACTCCAGATACCAGCCACAGTACGTTCAGGGTTCGTCTTCCTCCGTGGCTCAGCCCTACTATCAGATGCCTCAGTAGTATCGAGCACCCATACAGCCACAGCAGAGACCACCTCATCCTATGAGTCAGCAGGGTCAAGGTTCAGTTGGTAGACCTAGCGGTCGTGGTTTTGCGCAGCCTTCCACTTCTCAGCAGGCAGGTCGTGGTCAGGCTCAAGTGTTCACTTTGACACCACAGGATGCTCAGACTTCGAATGCAGTGGTAGCAAGTATTCTCTCAGTCTGTGCATACGATGCTAGAGTGTTGTTTGATCCTGGTGCTTCTCATTCCTTCATTTCTCCTGTGTTCGCTTCGAGAATCGAGTGGCAGCCTTCTAGGTTGTCCTTTCCTCTATCTGTGTCGACTCCTCTTAGTGATAAGTTGGAGACAGATGTCTTCTTTCCTTCGTGTCCGGTGATAGTTGATGGTAGAGAACTATGGATGGACTTAGTATTGCTCAACGTACTGGAATTCGATGTCATTTTGGGCATGGATTGGTTGTCGAGGTATTATGCTTCAGTGAATTGTAGAGAGAAAGAAGTGGTGTTTAGAATTCCAGATGAAGAAGAATTTTGTTTCAAGGGTGAAAAGAGCTCTATGCCTCATAATCTCATTTCTGCCATTATAGCCCGGAAGATGCTTAGAAGGGGTTGTCAGGGTTACTTGGCAGTGGTAAGAGATATTGAGAAGGAGAATGTGGCAATTGAGCAGGTCCCAGTGGTGTGTGAATTTCTGGATGTCTTTCCTGAAGAATTACCAGGATTACCACTAGACAGAGAGATAGAGTTCTATATCGATGTCATACTTAGTACGGATCCTATTTCTATGCCACCCTACAGAATGGCACCAGCTGAACTGCAGGAGCTAAAAGAGCAGTTGCAGGAGTTTCTTGATAAGGGTTTCATCAGACCTAGTACATCGCCTTGGGGTGCTCCGATGTTATTTGTGAAGAAGAAAGATGGTAGCTTTCGACTTTGTATTGATTACAGGCAGTTGAATAAGGTCACCATCAAGAACAAGTACCCACTTTCGAGGATCGATGACCTATTTGATCAACTTCAAGGTGCTACATGCTTCTCTAAGATAGACCTGAGATCTGGGTATCACCAGTTGAGGATCAGAAGAGGTGATGAGCCCAAGACAGCCTTTCGAACAAGATATGGCCATTATGAGTTTTTAGTAACATCCTTTGGGTTGACTAATGCCCCAGCAGCCTTTATGGACTTGATGAATCGGGTGTTCAGGCCATACTTGGATCGGTTTGTGATAGTTTTCATTGATGATATCTTGGTTTATTCCAAGAGTGAGGCTGAGCATGTGTTGCATCTAAGAAGGGTACTTCAGACCTTAAGGGAGCACAAGTTGTATGCCAAATTCTCAAAGTGCGAGTTCTGGTTGCATCAAGTGGCATTTCTAGGCCACGTGGTTTCTCGAGATAGCATACAGGTGGACCCTAAAAAGATAGAGGCTATTACGGAGTGGCCGAGGCCAACTACAGTCAGAGAGGTATGGAGTTTCCTGGGTTTAGCAGGCTATTACAGAAGATTTGTGAAGGACTTCTCTAGAATTGCTGCACCTTTGACAAGGTTGGCCCAGAAGAATGCTAAGTTTGTATGGACGGACAAATGCGAAGAGCACTTTCAGTTATTGAAGGACTTGTTGACATCGGCTCCAATTCTAACTTTTCCCTCTGGAAATGAAGGTTATACAGTGTATTGTGATGCTTCCAGAGTAGGATTGGGCTGTGTGTTAATGCAAAATGGCTAAGTGATTGCTTATGCTTCGAGGCAATTGAAGAAGCACGAGCAGAACTATCCTACTCATGACTTAGAGATGGCAGCCGTGGTGTTTGCTTTGAAAATATAGAGGCATTACTTGTACGGAGTGACGTGTGAGATGCACACAGATCACAAGAGCTTGAAATATATTTTCCAGCAGAGGGACTTGAATCTGAGGCAGAGGAGATGGATGGAACTCCTTAAGGATTATGATTGCTCCATTTTATACCATCCAGGCAAGGCGAATGTTGTTACGGATGCCTTGAGTAGAAAATCAGCAGGCAGCCTTGCCCATATTAGCATAGAGAGAAGGCCCATTATCAAGGAGTTTCATGGGTTAATCGATCAGGGGTTGTAGATGAAGGTTACCCGAAAGTGCCTTTTAGCTCAATTCAGTGTACGATCAGTATACTTGGATCGGGTTAAGGCAGCTCAGAGCAGAGACCCTCAGTTACAGAGAATCATGTATGAAGTGCAACATGGGCAGTCACGGGACTTTGTGATTGACAAAGAAGGCGTATTGCGGTTGGGCACTAGGATTAGTATGCCAGATGTTGATGACTTGAGGAAGGAGATTATGGAAGAGGCACATTTTTCTGCATATAGTGTTCATCCAGGTTCTACCAAGATGTATCATAATCTGAAGGATACATACTAGTGGAATGGAATGAAGAGGGATATTACAGAATTTGTATCCAGGTGCCTGACTTGCCAGCAAGTAAAGCTTGAACATCAGAGACCCTCGGGACTGCTACAACCCATGCCAATTCCGATTGGAAATGGGATATGATAGCCATGGATTTCGTGACTGGGCTACCTCGGACTACTAGAGGTTATGGCGCTATTTGGGTGATTGTTGACAGGTTAACTAAGTCAGCACACTTTCTACCTATAAAGAAGACGTACTCTACTGATAGACTGGCGAGACTTTACGTCAATAGGATTGTTTGTCTACATGGAGTGCCTGTGAGTATAGTGTCGGATAGAGGAGCCACCTTTACCTCAGTCTTTTGGCAAGAATTACACAAGGCCTTGGGTACCAGATTGGATTTCAGTATGGCCTTCCACCCTTAGACAAATGGTCAGTCAGAGAGGACCATCCACATGTTAGAAGATATGTTGAGGATGTGTGTAATGGATTTTAGAGGATAATGGGATTCACACTTGCCATTGATTGAGTTTGCTTATAATAACAGCTACCAAGCTAGCATCGAGATGGCTCCATATGAGGCACTATATGGTAGGAAGTGTAGATCACCATTGTGTTAGGAGATTGGTGAAAGGCAGTTAACGGGACCAGAGTTGGTGCAGATCACTTCAGAGAAAGTCCCCATTATTCAGCAGCGATTGAAGACAGCCTTCAGTAGGCAGAAGAGCTATGCTGACCCTAGGAGGAAGGATGTATCCTTCATGGTTGGAGACATGGTGTTCCTGAAGGTGTCTCCAATGAAAGGAGTTATGAGATTTGGCAAGAAGGGTAAGCTAGCTCCCAGATACATTGGACCGTTTGAGATTCGGTCCAGAGTGGGTGAAGTGGCATATAGGCTAGTGTTACCACCAGAGTTGTCGAGATTCCATCCTGTATTTCATGTTTCCATGCTGAGAAAATACGTCCCTGATCCGTCTCATGTGTTGCAACCTCAAGCCATAGAGCTTAGCAACGATTTGACTTACGAGGAGTACCCGGTGGCGATTGTAGATCGCCAAATCTGACAGCTGCGGACTAAGGAGATACCGATGGTGAAAGTGCTATGGAGCAACCATTTCGTTGAGGATTGCACTTGGGAAACTGAGGCCGAGATGCGAGTTTCGTTCCCGTATATCTTTTCCTCTTAGCCCTGTAACTCTTCTTTTCTTCCTTTTCTTGAATTCGAGGACGAATTCAAATAAGGAGGGGAGACTGTAATACCCTATATATTTACTTAAATAAAAAGGGGTATTTTTATCAAATCATATTATTAATAATTATTTTTTTCATCATATTATATTTTATTTATGTTTATATTATTTTAGGGTCATTAATATATGTGACTATTATTTAATTATTGTTTAAAATTTCATTGTTTATTTTTATTATTGTTATTATTATTATTATTATTATTATTATTATTATTATTATTGCTATTTTAAATTATATTAAATTTTATGTCTATATGTGTGCCTATAAATAAATAAATAAATAAATATATATATATATATATATATATATATATATATATATATATATATATATATATATATATATATATATATTATACAACCTACCAATATACATACACTTATAACAATATATATTATACACATATATATATGTATATGTGTATATATATATAAATATATATGTATATATTTATATACGTACATTTTTATATGTTATAGTATAAGGTATATATATATATATATATATATATATACCCATCAGAAGCCCCAAAAACCCGAAGAAAAACCCATCTCCTATCTCACACCCCCTTACTCATGATCATCACCAATACTCCCTTCACCGGTGCCACCTTCATCCCCACCAGAGGACCTGCGCTCGCCATCTTCTTCAAGCGGGTTGCTGCTGCTGCCTTCTTCTTCCTCGCACGACTGGATTTCCCTCTCCTCACACAGCAGTCAGCTCTGGTCCTCCGCGCGCGCACGACAGCACCCTCCTGCCAGCTTGATTCTCCGCTTGCCATTGTTGTCCACCTCGCCTGTGCTGCTCAATCTTCTCCATTTTTGCCCGATGACAACAAGTTTTTTTTTCCTCCTCTTCTCCCTCGTCCTGCTGACAATGAGTAACACTCACTTGGTCCTTCCTTCCTTCGATTTCTTTGCTTGACTTTGGTAGATCCTAGGTTAGTTAGGGTTGTTTAGTATGTATTGAAGTTGGTTTTATTTTTTTTGAAATTTTTGGTAAATTAGTTAAATTTCCATAATTTATTTGATATTTATTTGGATTTATTTGATAATTATTTGGGTATAAATAATAACTAGGGTGGTTATTGATAATTATTTTTGAGTGAATCAAATTTTATTTAGATTTTTAGGAATTATTGTAAATTTGGTAGAATTTTTGAAAATGTTAGTAATATTTTGTTAATTTTCGGAAATTATGGTTAAAAAATTATGAAATTTTGATAAATGAGGTTATTAGTGAATGTTATTAATTTTAGAACTCAAATTATAATTTTTGAGATTTTTATACTATTTTTATAAATATTTTTGAGTTTATGTCAAATGTGATTTTTAGGTTAAATAATATTTTTGGGAGAAAATTTTTTGGTTAATTAAATATTTTAATTATATTAGGTGGAATTATTTTGAGAAAAAATAATTTTTGGGATGATTAAATAATTTTAAGGAATTTTTTTTTAGTACTAATAGCACATTATGTAATTTATGTATTTTAGGGGGGTAAAAATGTAATTTTACACTAAATATGGTAAAACATACATTTTAATTAGTTTTATTAATATTTAAAGGGTTTAGACAATTTTTATAAATTAATTGGTATTTTTACCTAAGTAGTGTAAATTTTAAATATCAAATTCCCAATATATATATATATACATATAATACATTACAATAGTTTTAATTTGGGTTATAATTATATTTTTGATGATGGAATGCAAATTTAATTGTTTAATTTTGAATAATTGAGATTTTATATAATTTTATTTATTTTTAGTATATGTGTATGTGAAATATGTATTTTTAAGAAATAAATGTTATTAATTCTCGATATTTTATTGAGTTGTGATCTCGGTCGGGGCAAAATGTGGTTTTGGGAGCCCGACTCGAGTGTGGGTGTTTGTGATTATTATTTAAGCAGTTGAATTTGTGTAATTTGAGAAAAATCAGTTTGATAATATGTTCTGCTATTAATTAAAGTTTAAAATATGAATGGTTTTATTTCCTTTTCCTTTAGGCTTACTACGGGTTTCGGGGGCCTTATGCTTACCCATTCCCTAGTGCCGGTCACGTGCCCTCGGGTTTGGGTCGTGACAATTGTACCAATCATGAGGGTCTTTGATGTTCTAATTTACCTATTGACAAAGGAGACACTTGGTTATAAATTACTAATAAGTATCTTTCAAATCATGATACATCTTGGTAGAACCTAGATGGACATTGTAAGTTGAAAAAAGAGCTTCCTCCATAATCTCCTTCCTCAAATCATAAAAAATCATCACATATAGTCTTGTGCCTAAGCATAGTATGCCATCACTGTCAATTATCAATTCTCTATATTAACCCTACTGAACCTCTATTATTATTCTTTACAATTGTGGGTTCATTCTTTGAGTTGCCTTAACTCTATCTAAGTACACTAACTGTACTTTAAATTGAGCCAATAGACATGACTTGGTTACCCTAATCAATTAATTCATGAAATTCTTTCATGATTGGTCTCCTCTCCGAGCTAATGTAAGCAAGGCTTCCTGCTGACTTTCTACTCAATGCATCAGCTACCACATTAGCTTTACCCGTATGGTATAGAATAAAGCAATCATAGTCTTTCAAGAATTCCATCCATCTACTCTACCTAAAGTTCAAATCTCTCTACTAGAAAATATAATATAAGCTTTTATTATCAATGTATGTTTCGTAGGTTACACCATTTAAGTAATACCTCCAAATCTTTAATGCAAACACCAATGCTACCATTTACAAGTTATGAGTATAATAATTTTGCTCATGCTTCTTTAATTGACATGAAGCATAATCAACTACTCTTCCATTATACATTAATACATACCCTAGTCCTACTTAGGAAGCATCATAATACACTATATGCCCTTCGTTCTCCAAGGGTAGAGTTCACACTAGAGCTAAAGTTAACATATCCTTAAGCAATTGAAAATGCTCTTTATATTTGTCTGTCCACATAAACTTAGCATTTTTCTAGGTCAACCTCATTAAAGTGGTATCAATTATGGAGAAATCTTTCGTAATTCTCTTATAATAACCAACTAAACTTAGAAAACTCCTTACTTATATGACTGTTATGGGTCTTTATCATTTTGTAATGGCCTCAATCTTTTTAGGATCCACTTGTATGTTATATTTGGATACCATAATGCCTAAGAATGCCACTTGATCTAACCAAAACTCACACTTTGAGAACTTGGCATACAATTGGTGCTCTCTCAAGGTCTGAAGCACCATCCTCAAATGTATAGCATGCTCCTTCTCACTTTTAGAATAAACCAAAATGTCATCAATAAATACTATAACAAATTAGTCTATGGACATATGTGCTTATTTTGATTCGAATTGGGGAGGTTCAATGGATGACCACAAATTCATGATTATTTTTTTTTTAATTTTTATTAGCATAAATTTGATCTCTTGGCAGTCTAAAAAGTAGAGAACAATAGGTTGATCCTTAATTGAAGTTGAGTATCGTGCTCTTACACATATAATAAATGAAGTTCAATGGGTTTAACCTTTAATGCCTTAGTTTGGATTTTGCAAATCGATGTCTCTAGTGATATGGTATGATAACTTGAGGGTGATGTGTCTTACCACCACCCTTAGTTTTCATTCTCATTTAAAGCATTTAGAGATAGATTTTTACTATGTTCATGATAAATTTTCCAAACAAAAGCTTCATGTTTGATATGTTTCTACAGATGACCAAATTACATATATTATGACTTAACCTTTGGCAAAGACTTATTTTCTTCTTCTTCATTAAAAGTTGACCTTTGGTTTCGCCCTTGCTCAACTTGCGGGAAGGGAATAAAGATCAGTTATAAAAAAGTTTTTATATGATATACACTAGTTGTCATATCTATTGTTAAACTCTTTATACTTATATATTGTAAACCATTGTTAATATAATCATTAAGTCTTTCTTGCCAAATTCTTTGTGCTTTTTTGTCTTATTCTATAAAATTTCACTTCTTTGCCACTACTATAAGGTTTTATTTTTATTTTTCTTGTCTTGCATGTTGAATTCCTTCATGGGCCTTAAGATTTTAGTGAAATAATTAAATTCTATTTTACAATAATTAATATGGAATAAAATATTCTCTTGAATATTTTGAGGTAGAAATAAATGAAATATTTGTTCTTTTCTTTTTCTTTTGTGCATTTTAAGTTGATAGATATAGATTAATGGATTTTGAGGAGCATTTTTGCTTGGAGAAATGAGGATTTTCATGCCCCTTTTTTTAGATGCTTCTTTAGGGCATTGATGCTATGTGGGCTAGAAATATTATCTTTGAGATTTTGTTCAATTTATATTAATTAGGTTTTTTCTTATACATGTTAAACTTGCTTTATCTTGTAGAAACTTTAATAAAAAAAATAAGGCCTTTTACTTGTATTAATCTATTTTTTAAGGAGTTATACTTATTATTTTTTATGTTGTGTTATCATTCCATAAGTATTATGAAACGAAATATGCTAGGGACTTTATTGGTGATGTCTTTACTAATGAAAAAAATGGTGTTTTAGGTTTTCTTGTTATAATTTTTCTTATGAATAACAATGAAGGTGGTTTTGAGAGAGGTGTAGGTGGAAGATGTGACACCTAATCTCATTAATAACTTTGTTATATGGCCACTCCTTGGATCCACCTAACCTGAGCACCATTGTGGTGGAATATCACTTCTTACCTAAGTGAACCCTTCAAACAACTAATGATCATTTTCTTTCATATTCGAATTTAGTATTCCCTTAAACTCATACATATTTCATTTTGATCATAATAGCTATCTAATAAGTCAACCTTAATAATTTGAAAGTTCAAATGCTAACCATAAATAGGGTGTGCATTTAGTAGGTTTGATTAGTTCAATCAGTTTTGGGCTATTTTTTACTAAATCAAATTAATTGAATTGGACTATATAAAAACTAAAACCGAACTAAACCAAACTACAAAATTAAACCAAATTAAAAAATTAAAATTTTTATGTTAAAATTGAATCGACTGATTCAAACTGAATTTTTAAAAATATTAATTGTTATAATATTTTTGTATTAAATTATTTTACTATTTTAAAACATTAAAAATAAAAAATAAAATTTTAGTTTGGTCAATCATTTCAATTAACCAAATTTTTTTAAATATAAAGTCAAACTGAACTGAAACAAATTATGTACATAAAAATTGAAAAGTAAAGATAATCAAACTGAACCAGGTCAGTTTGATTTTGTGTTTGGTTCAATTGAAAGTCTTGCTTAGCCCTAACCATAAACACAATACCACTAGAAAATAGTCATTTCTAGTCTATTTTCTTAATGATACATAAGATAAATTTTCAAATTGTTAAATATAGTTAGGTTAAACATAATATTTTTATCCACTTTGTGACAGTAAAATATCTTAGCAAAATATTCTAATTAAGCATTAACTCCCACAACTCTCCTTTGCTTAGATAACCTCCTAAATTGTAATATAACTTCCAGATAACTACTCACCATAGCCAATAGAGTGTTGAGTATTTCAAGAGAAAATACTTAATGAATGAAATAAAGTACAAATGGAGATTAATCCAAAAATTCCATAATAAGATCTTAATAAACAATTTGTAAAAGTAAAGATTTGAGTTCAATAATGTAGTCAAAAAGGATTTACATGAGTTATTATATTAATAATCCCTTTACCAAATGTCCAAGGTAAATGTTTAAATTAACTCGACCATCTAAAGTTAAAAATTAAATTCTCAACTATTTGAATGGTCTTTTGGTACCATAATCTTTAGTTGTAGGACTCACAATTTATATTCATAATAATGTTCATTTTATTACTATTCATGTTATGCAGCTTGTATTACTTTGGAACAATCTCATAGCAGAAGCTTAAAAATTGCTTTCTTAAAAACTATGTCTCCTCATCATATACCTCACAGTAATTTTTGCACGTCCTAATCGTACTTGCCATCTCTGCCTCTGGAGCTCATTATCATCTTATATACTATAATATATTATTTACTATACTTAACATCAATTTGTTTAGGACAAAAAAAATAGAAATGTTCACATTTACTTATGAAGCATTACACCATATGCACCTTTAAATATTAACGTGGCTAGTACTATCATCATATTAAAGGTTGTCACAATCATTCATTCATAATGTGTTGGTATGAGCCTAGAGGTTGTGCTTTCATGATTCCAAAAAATCATATCATAAATAAGGCCTTATCATATCATGTCACTCACTCGAAGCTAGAATCTCATTTTCATCATTTCCTCTTAAATATCTTACCTTAGCTATAGTCTTACATCTTATCATATACAGTGGAAGGGTGTGTCCCAAACACCTCATGCAAATTAATTGAACCCTGTCATTTCCACGATATGGACTTAATTACTATCTTTTCATGATATATGTGCTTATGCTCATATTACACCTCATTATGTACTTATTTATATTATGTTATTATCATTATCATTTATCTTTCTTAAAATGTACTTTCATCCACTACATTCTCGTATATCAATTTGTTTCTCATTCTTGAAGGGATCCATATTTCTTATTTATTTAATACAAGGTTATCTATAACCTCAAAACTTTCTATTTGATGCATTACTAGGAGTAGCTTTTATAACTTTATTTGATAGAAAGAGATTTTATGTATATATATATATATATACACACACCTATTTCTCTTTATATTTTGAACTTCACGAAATTATTTCTTATTATTATTATTATTATTATTATTATTATTATTATTATTGTTGTTGTTGTTATTGTTATTGTTGTTGTTTATAATAATAATATTAATTATTATTATTATAATCATTTACCTTTCAACTTTTGAATACATAAAGCTTTCCATTTTATTTGTCAATATCAAGTCCTTTCATAAACTGTGGTTTTGATTTTTGTTATTGTTTATCTTAATTACATGTTTTATTATTCTATTTATTTTGTTCCTTTAATTATTAGGAAATATCCTAACATTAGTTCACCTTTAACTTTGGATAACTACTCTACTTGCTTCCCTTTTTATTATATTGATAATTTAAGTGTATATAGTAACTAGTCAATCCTTAAGTTTGTGCTTATATAACCATAGATAATTGTTTAATTAATGATTAAGTTCTGAGAGGTTACATCTTTATTCATAAAATTATAAAGAATGTTTCAAAATATAGATATGCAAGTTTAACCAAAAGTCAAGTGTATAACCTTCAAACAAAGAATCATATCTTGTACAAGTAAAGAGGGGCATTCACCTCAGCTTACAAGTGTTGGCTCTTGTAAAAAGCCATTTGCCTCTACGTTTAAGCCATCAACTTTGTCCAGAGTCTATTGCATCCACATCCTCAGGAATGTTAAACCAAATTTCATTGTTATTTAAATAAATAATTAAATATTCAATTAAGCCCTACTTTGATTTAAAGAAGTAGTGTAAGGGGCTTAAGGTTTGAGAAAGGATAAATTAAAGGATTTAAAGAGAGTTTAAGTATGATGAGGTGGCATAGACATGAAAAACTCTTTTTTTTCCCTCTTAGATAACTATTGTAAAAAAAACTATGTTCTTAAGAACACAAATATAAGGAAGTAAAGGGCTTCATGCATTAAAAAAAAAATTTTGAAGAGAAAGAAGAAGGAGAAGGAACTGTTGTTTATAAAAGGTGAAGAGAGCTTGTGGAGTTAAAGAGTTATTGGCTTAGAGTTATGTCAGGTAGGTTCTCCATCCTTGCATGTATATCCTTACTAGAATTAGCCTTTGAAAAACCTTAAGTTTTCATTTAAATATTTTCTATTTGGATGGTGATTCCTTGGAGACTTGATTCAGATTTTATAGGAACACAATCAGTTGTGTCACGACCTGAATTGAAAGGCATGTGACCAACACTGAATAAGATAATAAAGAGAGTTGTATGGTTTTAAAAAAATTCATTAAATAAAATCATAATAATAAAATAAATTTTACTATTATTAAAATTAAAGTATTAAAAATTTATTCCCAAATCAATAACTCTCCAAATAATAAATATGAATAATTTACAATAAAACTTCTTCAAAATAAAATATTCTTTATTTAATAATTTATAAGTGAAAAATCTTAGTAGAACCTACCCCACAAAGTCTAATAGCCATATGGCTCACTTAACCATAAGACTGTCGATCCTCCAGAGCTAAGCATCAACCAATGCACTAACCACAGTCATTCACTTAATCCAATAATTTACTGGTGGTCCCCGAGAGCTAAGGCATCAACTGAGGCACTAATCCTAGTAACCAATCATAACATTTTCAATCATCATTGGCAGTCCCCGAGAGTTAAGGTATCCACCGAGGCACCCATCCCAATTAACTAATCATAAAATTTTGGATCAATCTATCAATCTCTATCAGTGTGAACATGGTCCTAATGAAACCCATCAGGTAGCCAGTTCTACCAGTATTTTTCAAAGCTAATATATAACAAAATGTAGCACAATTTAAGAAAGCTGTAATTTATAAATTAATAACAAAAAATAAAATAAAATAATTATAATGCTAAGCATAGCCTAAAATAACCTAACTTAAATTTCATGTAAGCATAATAATATCTTAAATTTTATAAAATCACTATGAGTAGAAAACACAAGCACACAGTTCAATTTATTAACTTACAGTTGGAGCGAGCCGACTAATGGTTTCACGTCTGCCTATTGTCGGTAGTTCCCGCTCCGGTATACTTTAAAATAAAATAATATTTATTCAAAACATGCTTAAGAATAATAATTAAAAATTCATAGAAACTTCCAAAAATTCTAAAATTAATAAAAATTAAGAAACTTATAACAGATTCAGAATTAATCCTAACGAAGACTCAATCTAAGGAACAACCCTAAAATGACTTAACAGTTAAACAGAAACGTACCAATGTCACATTTTACGAGAAATCTATCAAAATTCCGACAGAGTTTCCTCTTTAAAACAAACATCTCTCTACACAAAGTAGAATCATTCCTATAAGGAAAAATATTACTATTCACCACACAGTACTATACTCGAATCGGGCTCGCAAACTACACCCAAATTCCTGACTGAGATCAACAATAACACTATCACAAAATATATATAAATTATGAAAATATATAAATAAATATTTATAAAAATTAAACAGACTAATAAAACAATAAATTCTTTTTAATAATCAATATATACAAAACTTATTTAACATAAAAATATCTATACTTAAAAATTATTACTTATAAAATTCTGAAAAATTCATAAAAATACATTTTAACACTAAATATAATTAAATCAATCAAATAACTAAATACTATGATATTTATATACATTTATATTATTTCCAAAAATTAATTTAAAATCAACAAAATATACAAAAATACTAATTTAGCTAACAAAATTAATTTATACTTTCTAATAATTAAAATTATCACTATACATGTTAATTAACTATAAATTTACCAAAAATCAATGAAAGATCAAATTACACAATTTTCTCTAAAATTCTTGTTTTTCACATATAACTTCCAAAAATTATAATAAATTATCTATAACTAATTTTACAAAATTTCCTTCATAAACATTGCTCCAAATAATATATAGTATTTATTAAAAATATCCAAATTTTTGGGCTCGGAATAGTAACCCGAACCAAAAATTCAAAAAATTAAGAATGAATCCAAAAAATATATAAAAACTATCATAGCATAGCATAGCATTTAATCTCTACATAAACTTTCCTAAACAATATCAAGCCTAAATCTCACTTAATTAACCAAATACTAACAAATGAATTTACCTCGAATTAGGACGATCTGGGAGGAGATCGAAGAAACTAAAGCTAGATTATGGAAGCTCAGAAGATGAGAATTCCAATGACATCAAAATCATGACCATCCAATGTCAAAATCATCACTGGAGACTAATTGAAATTTGGCCAAAACAAGAGAAATGGGAAGAGGAAGGAGAATGGGGTGTTATTGGTGGCTAAGGGAGGAGCTGGGCTGTTGTCCGGTGTCTGCTTATGGCTTGGAGGTAACTGGACGGGCTCGAGGTGCAGTGCTGGCAGCGGGAGGTAGTGACGAAAAAAAGAAGAAAAAAAAGAAAAAGAAGAAAGAGAAAAGAAAAGAAAAAGTAGTTTTTTCCTTTTTTTATTATATATATATATATATATACACATATATATATCAACACACTCCAATAATATTTCTCTCCCAAAAATAATAATATTAAAATAAAAATACAAATAATACACTACTAATAATAAAATAATCATAATCAATCAAAAATAATTTAATTTAGTTAATAATAGAAATTCAAAATATTACAATCCCCCTCCTTTAAAAAAATTCATTCTCGAATTTTAATAAACAAAAAATACAAAGTTCTTCACTTAATAAAAAGATAAGGGTATGTCCCTTGCAACACTGCCTCGACCTCCCATATATAGTCTTTAACAATGTGATTGCTCCACAGCACCTTCACTATAGGAATCTCCATAGTGCAAAGCTGATGAACTCAATGATCCATAATTACCACAGGATACTCTTCATATGATAGATCTTCACTAAGCTCTATATCTAAGGCTGCAAAATATGGGAAGGATCAGAAATATACTTCCTTAACATAGATATATGGAACACCAGATGGATTCGAGATAATTCAGGTGGTAACACCAATCTATAAGCCACCTCTCCAACTCTTGAACGTATCTCAAATGGTCCAATATATCTTGGAGCTAGCTTACCCTTCTTACCAAATCTCAACACTCTTTTCATTGGAGACACTTTTAAGAACACCATATCTCCAACTAAAAAGGATACATCCTTTCTCTTTGGGTTTATATAACTCTTCTTTCTATTGAACGTTGTCTTTAACCTTTGTTAGATGATAAGGACTTTCTCTTAAGTCATTTGCACCAATTCTGGTCCAGTCAACTATCTTTCTTTTATTTCATAATATAAAGGCGATCTACACTTCCTACCATATAATGCTTCATATGGTGCCATCTCGATCATGATAACTATTGTTGTATACAAATTCAATTAATGGCAAGTGTAAATCCCATTGACCACCAAAGTCCATCACACACATCCTCAACATATCCTCCAATGTCTAAATGGTCCTCTCTAATTGATCATCTATTTGAGGATGAAATGTTGTGCTAAAGTTAAGTCTAGTACCTAGAGCCTTATGCAATTCATGCTAAAAAAATGAAGCGAAAGCGGCTCCTCTATCAGATACTATACTTACTGGTACCCCATGGAGATAGACAATTCTATTGACATATAATCTTGCTAATCTGTTACTGGAGTACATCTTCTTCATTGGAAAAAAGTGTGTCGAATTAGTTAGCCTATCAACTATCACTAAAATAGCATTATAACCTCCAGTTGTACGAGGTAATCCAGTCATAAAATCTACAGTAATCATATCCCACTTGCATTTCAGGATAGGTAATTGTTGCAATAATCCTGAAGGCCTCTGATGTTCTAACTTCACTTATTGACAAGTGAGACACTTAGATATAAATTCTACAACATCCTTCTTCATTCCATTCCACCAGTATGTATCTTTCAAGTCATGATACATCTTGGTAGAACCTAGATGAATATTGTAAATAGAAAATATGCCTTTTCCATAATTTCTTTCCTTAAATCCTCCACATCTGGCACATATATCTTAGTGCCCATGCATAACACACCCTTACTATCAAACACAAAGTCTCTAGATTGACCTTATTGTACTTTAAACATAATCTTCTGCAACTATGGATCTCTTCTCTAAGCTACTTTAACTTTATCCAAGCACACTGATTGTACTCTGAACTGAGCTAAAAGACACTTGTTAATTACTTTTAACTGCAACCCTTAATCAATCAGCTCATACAACTCTTAAATAATTGGCCTCCTTTTCATACAAATATGAGCAAGACTGCCCACTAACTTCCTACTCAAAGCATTAGCTATCATATTGGCTTTCCCTAGATGGTACATAATAAAACAATTATAGTCTTTCAAAAGTTCCATCCATCTTCTTTGCCTTAAGTTCAAGTCTCTCTGTTGAAAAATGTACTTTAAGCTCTTATAATTGGTTTATATTTCATAAGTTTCACCATACAAGTAATGCCTCCAAATCTTTAATACAAACACCACGGTTGCCATTTCCAAATCATGAGTAGGATAATTCTGCTCGTGCTTCTTCAACTATCTTGAAGCATAAGTAATTACTCTACCATCTTGCATTAACACATATCCCAATCCTACTCGGGAAGCATCACAATACACTGTATACCCTTCACTTCCAGAGGGTAAAGTCAACATTAGAGCTAAAGTCAACATATCCTTAAGTAATTGAAAGTGCTCTTCATATCTGTCTATCTATACAAACTTAGCACTCTTTTGGGTCAACCTTGTCAAAGGTGTGGCAATCTTGGAAAAATCTTTGACAAATCTCCTATAGTAGCCTGCTAAACCCCGAAAACTCCTTACTTCCTTAACTATTGTAGGTCTCAGCCACTTTGTAATGGCTTTTATCTTCTTAGGAAAAACTTCTATGCCATCTTTAAATACCATGTGGCCTATGAATGCCACTTGATCCAACCAAAATTCACATTTGGAGAACTTGGCATACAATTAGTGCTCTTTTAAAGTCTGCAACACCATTCTCAAGTGCATAACATGCTCCATTTCACTCTTAGAATACACCAAGATGTCATCATCAATGAAGATTATCATAAATCGATCCAGGAATGGCCTAAACACTCGATTCATCAAATCCATAAAGGTTGTCAGTGCATTAGTCAGTCCAAAGGACATCATTAAGAATTCATAATGGTCATATCTCATCCAAAATATTGTCTTAGGTACATCTCCACTTCTTCTCCTCAATTGATAATACCTAGACCTTAAGTCAACCTTGGAGAAACACTGAGCTCCTTGAAGCTAATTCAATAAGTCATCAATCCTCAGGAGTGGATATTTGTTCTTAATGGTGACTTTGTTTAACTGTCTGTAGTTGATACAAAGTTAAAGACTACCATCTTTCTTCTTCATGAACAATACTAGAGCACCCCAAGGTGATGTACTAGGTCTAATGAAACCCTTATCAAGTAACTCTTGCAACCGCTTTTTAAGTTCTTGCAATTCAATTGGTGTCATTTTATAAGGTGGCATAGAAATAGGATCTATACTAGGTACAACATCGATACAAAATTCTATTTGCCTATCTATTGGCAATCTTAGTAGCTAAAATATCTAGATATTCACACACCATTGGCACATTCTCAACTACCCTCTTATCCACTTCTACATCTCTTAGTATAGCTATTGGCATCCTCTTCTAAGCATTTTCCTAGTTGTAATAGTAAAAATGAGATTTCAAGGCACTAAACTCTTGTCACCTCTGAAATGAAATTCTACATCATCCAAAATTCTGAAGATCACTTCCTTTTCTTGACAATCCACTGAGGCATAGTATTGCGCTAACCAATCCATTCCCAAAATCACATCAAACTTTATCACATCTAGCAAAATTAGATTTACTAGCAATTCTCTACATTCCACTAACACTGGATAAGATGTAAAGAATACATCTATCTCTAACTTATTGTGAAGGGGAGTCACTACAAATAATGGAATCAACAACCTGGATGGTTGTCATTCCACTTTAAAAGCAAACATAGGAGACACAAAAGAGTGTGATGCACTAGGATCAAATAAGACTCTAGTATCATAATTGCAAACTAGAAGAATACCTACCACAACTGTATTGGATGCTTACGCATCCTGGGGAGTCAAAGTGAAAACTCGAGTTTGCCCGTGGCCTACCTACTTAGCAGTGGACAACTGCATAAAGCCTCGACCATTAGGTCTCCCTACTGAACCTCAGCCCTACTGGCCCATAAACTAAGTCTGCCTCTACTGTGGATGCATAGGAGCTCTATATTGTTATGGAATCTACTGAAAATTAAGCCATTAATGATGAAGATCCCTAGGTGTGATATGTCTAAAAACCAACACTATGATAAGCTTTAGCAAGATGTCCTATCTGCCTGCATCTAAAACAAACCCCAATCAATAAATAACATAGTCCCTGATGCACTCAGCCACGACTGGGATAAGCACTAGTCCCAAACCTTGAACTTCCATGTCTGGAGCTCTGTCTACTACTACTGCTACTAACCCAGAACTAATTCTAGAACCTCTTCCACTCCTACGGTTAGTAGCATAACCATATTAGCTAACTATGTGGTTCATGGACCTCCTACCCTATTGGGAAGTATCCTCGACCTGCATGCTCATACTGCCAATATTAAAAGTAGGCTGATGGAATCCCTGAGCTACCCCATATCCGTTGTTACCAATCATATAAGGATTGACCATAGTGTTTTGCTTAATATGTCTCCTCTCTATCAGTTTGGCCTCCTCAATCATACTCTCCAAAGAGCAGTCCTTAGTCTGCATGCCTACATAGGTTGACCCCAAACCAGTGATATATAACTCAACAACTCTATAAGGATATCTCCTAATATCTTCTGCATGTCGAGATAGCCTGTTAAATTATCTAGTATAATCTTCCACAGACCTATCCCCTCTATTAATGTGTAGTAGCTACAATTTTTATGCATCTATAGTCATAGGTGGTTAAAAGAACATCAAGAATTGATCTTCAAAATGCAAGCCAAGTCAACTCATTCATGAAAGGCTGGATGGACTGCATAAACCAGTCTTGTGTTGCTGCTTGAACTGACTGGATGGACTGCATAACTCTATAATTATAATCCTTTGATAATTAATGTGGCCTGTTCTTGTCCAAGTCTCAATGGTATCAATAAAGTCTAGAGCATCTCTCGTACCATCAAAAGAAACTCTACTGATTCTGGAGTATAGGAATGCAGCATTAGAATCAGACATCTACCAATTCCTCTGTTGTAACATCTACTGTACTAAAGACATACCTTGATTCAGAGCTGCTAAGCCTTGGTTAATCCCTGCCATGCCAACTACAAAAGCTGCAGGATCTACCTTAAGAACTTCTGGTTGTATAGGTTGTTGTTGCTCTAGGCCTACCTCTACATCTGCCTCTTCCTCTACGTTTAGGAGCATGAGGAAGAACTTCATTCTGAAAAGACTGCTCATCGTCATTATCATAATATGCTGCTTCCACAGTAGGAGCATTTTGATTACACCTTATTCTGAAAAGATAAAGAAACCAAATTCAAGACAAGACAATAATGCTAACTCATAAGAAATAATAATAATAACAAGTGACAATTATCAACCTAATCAATGTAGTAGTTTCAAAAAAAGACAAAATTGACAATCAAATGAACTTAAGCTTTGATACCAACTTTGTCATGACCCAAACAGAAAGGCACGTAACCAGTACTAAGGAATAGGAATACATAAAGTAACCGAAACCTATAGTAAGCCTTAAAAAATTTTCGCGAAAAAGAAATAATACACTTAATAATAAAACCATTACTTGATAACAAAATCATAATAAATGCACTAAACCAAATACATAAATCAAATATTCTTTAGTACAATATCTCAAGTCAGATAAAATTCAGAATACAAATAATACAAGTTCTTTGATTAACTACTACGATATCCAGAATTTAGTTGTACAATACATATCAAATAGACCTACACAATAAAGCCGGAGAAGAAGAAACCCGATGTAGAGAAGAAGGATGAATCTCAAACTCCTAAAAAAAAATATTAAGGGGAGTCAGACCTCACTGAGTAAGATAATAAAGAGAACTGTATAGTTTTAAAAAAATTCATTAAATAAAATAATAATAATAAAATAAATTTTACTATTATTAAAATTAAAGTATTAAAAATTTATTTCCAAATCATCAACTCTCTAAATAATAAATATAAAGAATTTACAATAAAACTTCTTAAAAATAAAATATTCTTTATTTAATAATTTAAAAGTGAAAAATCTTGGTAGAATCCTACTCCACAAAATCTAATAGTCGCTTGGCTCACTTAACCATAAGACTAACAATCCCCAAGAGCTAAGTATTAACTGAGGCACTGATCACAGTCATTCACTCAATCCAATATTTTACTGGCAGTCAACGGGAGCTAAGCCATCAATCGAGGCACCCATACTAATAACCAACCATAACATTTCCAATCATCATTAGTGGTCCCCAAGAGCTAAGGCATCCACCGAGGCACCCGTCTTAGTTAACTAATTATAAAATTTTAGATCCATCTCTCAATCTCTACCAGTGTGCACACGGTCCTGATGAAACCCATCAGGTAACCCGTTCTACTAGTATTTTTCAAAGCTAATATATAACAAAATGTAGCACAATTTATGAAAGCTATAATTTATAAATTAAATAACATAAAATAAAATAAAATAATCATAATGCTAAGCATAGTCTAAAATAACCTAACTTAAATTTCATGTAAGCATAATACTATCTTAAATTTTATAAAATCGCTGTGTGTAGAAAAAATTCACTCAAAGTTCAATTTATTAACTTACATTTGGAGCAAGGCAGTTAATAGTTCTGCGTCTGCCTATTATCGCTAGTTCCTGCTCCTGTATACTCTAAAATAAAATAATAGTTATTCAAAACATGCTTAAGAAAAATAATTAAAAATTTATTGGAACTTCCAAAAATTCTGAAATTAAGAAACTTGTAACAGATTCAGAATTAATCCTAATGAAGACTCGATTTAAGGAACGACCCTAAAACAACTTAACGGTTTAATAGAAACTTACCGATGTCACGTCTTACAAAAAATCTATCAAAATTTTGGCAGAGTCTCCTTTGTAAAATGGACATCTCTGTACACGAAGTAGAGTCATTCCAGCAAGGAAAAATACTGCTATTTACCACACAATATTATACTCGGATCGGGCTCCCAAACTATACACAAATTCCCGACCGAGATCAACAACAACACTACCACAAAATATATATAAATTATGAAAATATATAAACAAATATTTGTAAAAATTAATCTGACTAATAAAATAATAAATTCTTTTTAATAATCAATATATACAAAACTTATTTAACATAATAATATCTATACTTAAAAATTATTACTTATAAAATTCCGGAAAACTCATAAAAATATATTTTAACACTAAATATAATTAAATCAATCAAATAACTAAATACAATGATATTTATATACATTTATATTATTTCCAGAAATTAATCTAAAATCAACAAAATATACAAAACTACTAATTTAGCTAACAAAATTAATTTATACTTTCTAATAATTAAAATTATCATTATAGATGTCAATTAACTATAAATTTACCAAAAATTAATTAAAAATCAAATTACACAATTTTCTCTAAAATTCTTATTTTTCATATATAACTTCCAAAAATTATAATAAATTATCTATAAGTAATTTTACAAAATTTTCTTCATAAACATTACTCCAAATAATATATATGTAAACGGCAGAGTTTAGCACGTGTCCAAGATTTTAACAATCACAACACTCTTTGAGCTCAAGGCTCTAGAAAGCACACTACTAAGACATAGTGTGAAAATGAGGTGTCACCACCCAGAATAACTGGGACAATTTGAAGGTGATGTAAATCGATTCTCTAAAAGAGAGTTAGCAGCACAACTAGGAGATTCTAGATGCAGAATACCAACTTCTTTCAGTCTTGTGTTCATTTAGAATTACTTTATTAATTAATTTATTCTCTAATTACATACAATTTCATACAAACCCTAATATGTCATTCATCTAACTCCAAGACAATTGATAATGAAAAGTACATATAAAAACTGCATTCATAAAGCGCAATGCCCCTAAATTAGTTTAATCTACATTAATTTTAATTAAATGAGCTAAATTTACATGTTTTTTATTTATAAGTGAAATAAAGCTAGATGTGGGCCTACATTTTAAGTTAATTAATGAGCCTAAGTTTACTTGCTTTAATTCTAAAAAGCGGGCTTAAGTCTATTAATTTTAAAAAATAAAATAGAAATAAATTAGTGTGTCTAATTCTACTTAATTTTAAATTTAGTGATGTGATCCTAAATCTATTTATTTTAAAAAGAAAATGCTTTAATGGGATGAGCTAAGTCTAAATTAATTTTAATTAAACTAAAAAATGGGCCTACGACTAAATTAACCTAATGGGTTTAAATTAATTTTAAAGTTAATTTAACCTAAAATCCAATTTTAAAGGCCTATTAATTAAATGAGTTAATCTTAAACATGGGTTTAGGGTCCAAAATGCATAAAAATAAACAAGCCCAAAAACATAAAAAAAATATATATATATATACATAAAACAATCAAATAAAATATCAAACCAACAATTAAAATTATATTTTCTAAAAAAAATAATAATTTGATTTCATGCAACCTAAAAATTAAACTATAGCCACCATTGATTTTTTTAAGATTTACCAAATAAACCCTAATTATTAATTAATTTTAAAGTGCAGAAAAATAAAAATATTATTATTATTCTCATTATTTGGGCTATTACAATTCCTACATGCATAAATTAAAACTAATCAATTACATACCCAAATAAACCAAATAAATAATAAAAAGAACGTAAAACACAAAATATTAAAAAAAAAAACCTAAAATCTAATAAAAAAATCACTACATAATTAAATCCATAGCATCCCATGGATCTTCTTCAAGTATTCACCCCTCAATTTTTTGTTATGCCCGTCACAATCAAAATCACAAAAAAAAAAAACCAAAATAGAATAAAAAATTAGTAGATGATTCATGTAATTAAACACAAAAAACAAAACCAAAGAAAAGAAGAATATAGAAGAAAGAGGAAAACAATATGATGATGTTGTGCAGTTAGAGTGCTCATCAGAATAGGAATCACCGTTGAAAATTGATATAAATTAATTTTGAATCTCAAAAGTACTGTGTGTTTTAAAAAAAACCAACGTACGTTCAAAGCTTTTTAGCAGTCTTTTTTTTTTATTTTTACTGTCTCCTTTTTTATTTCTCTCCCTGAAACCCTTTTTGAAAGCTCCTCCTTTTTTATTCCAAGACTCCCTTTTCTTATCGGGTTGAAAAAACTAGATAAAACACGCTAATCAACATTTATCTAATTTATTTATTTTCTTTAAAAAAATATTTATCTAATATATGAGCAAAAAACATGTACATTTATCTTTTTTATTTTTTTATTTTCTAAACCAATCACAAATTAGATAAATGAATTTTTCAAAAATAAAATAAAAAACACCGTCGATCGGAATTATAGAAATCCGATCAGATTTCTGTAAAATCAATCCCCTTTTTTTAACATTTAATTATAAAAAGGTCTCTAAAAAAATTCAAATTTACAATTAAACCCCAAAAAGAAACTTTGCAATTTAGTCCTTAAAATTCACAATTTTAGTCCTAAAAATCCAAAATCAATATCTAGAAATCAATTTTGATCAAACTTTCATCATAGGAGCTCTCGTCGCATCTATGCATCAATACATCCCGAAATTGGATGCTTACAATATAGTATTTATTAAAAATATCCAAATTTTCGAGTTTGGAATAGTAAATTGAACAAAAAATTTCAAAAATTAAAAATAAATCCGAAAATATATAAAAAGTATCATAGCATAGCATTTAATCTCTACATCAACTTTCCTAAACAATATCAAGCTTAAATCTCACTTAATTAACCAAAAACTAAAAAATGAATTTACCTCGATTTAGGACGATCTGGGAAGAAATCTAAGAAACAGAAGGTAGATTATGAAAGCTTGGAAGATCAAGATTCCAATATCACTGAAATCACGACCATCCAACATCAGAATCGTCACCGGAGACCAAATGAAATCCAGCCAAAACAAGAGAAACGAAAAGAGGAAGGAGAAGGGGGTGCTGCCGATGGCTAGGGGAGGAGCTGAGCTGTTGTCCGGTGTTTGCTGGTGGCTTGGACATGACCGGATGGGCTGGAGGCACAATGCTGGCAGCTGGAGGTAGTGATGGGAAGAAGAAAAAAAAAATAGTTTTATCTTTTTATTTTATTTTATATTTATATATCAACATATTCCAATAATCTTTTCTCTCTCAAAAATAATAATATTAAAGTAAAAATAAAAATAATACACTACTAATAATAAAATAATCATAATCAATTAAAAATAATTTAATTTATTTAATAATAAAAATTCAAAATATTACAAGTTGCTAGAGGAGACTGATTGTGAGTGGCTCCCTACATAATTCTTATCTTAAATCTCTGAAATTTGTTCTTGGATTTTGCCCTGTTTAAGCTCAGAAATTTTCTTAACTGATTTACTTAAGTTTTGGCCATGCATGTATAAGTTTGAGCTAGTGATTTTTGTGTGTAGTCCGCAAGTACAAAGAAATTATTAAAAAACAGTACATAAATTTAATTTGTAAATTCAAACAACCATTTTAGTGTTATTGGAAAAGTTTTACTGATTCAAGTTATTATACCACACGTAACTTTTTTAGTTGCCTATATGTTACAAATTCAACCATTCGGTATTATATCCTTTTTCATACTTTAATTTAGCATTTGTTTGTCTTATTGATATTGAGAGAATCTGCCAGGAAAGTTCCTCATTTACGCGTAAAAGTGATGAGATATTTCCAATCTCTTGCTTTATATAAAGGAGCATTTGCTAGCTAAGTGGATCATACAGATAAGAAAAAATTTTGAGTGAGCAAAGAAGAGGGGAAGAAAAAGTCTATATATATAGTTTCTAGTCAAGAAAAGAAATGGAGATTGAAGAAGTGAGCAGCTTTGAATCACTGCCTCTCCTCTCATTGAATCATGTCTCTTTGTTGTGCAGATCAGTCTGGGCTTCTATCAGGTTTTATGAAGATGTTCTGGGCTTTGTTATGATCAAGCGCCCCTCTTCCTTTAATTTCAATGGAGCCTGGTTAGTTTTTTCTTAAATAACTTGTGCTCGTTTCGTTGGAGACCAAACTTGGACTTTTTTCCAGTGACTTTTTTTTTATCATGGGCAGGTTATACAATTATGGCATTGGCATACATTTGATCGAGAATCCAGCAATCGATGAGTTCGACCCCATTATTGAACCTCGTCCTATTAATCCCAAGGATAATCACATCTCCTTCCAGGTAAAACTCAATCCAAAGCCTATTCTCAAATCGTAGCATAAATTACTTTCCTGGCGTTACAAGACAAATAGTCGACTGAACTACGTACAACAATATAAGTAACAAAAATTGCTCCAAAATTTTTTTTCTACAGTGCACTGACGTTGGACTAGTCAAGAGGAGGCTGCAAGAAAAGGGGATGAGGTGTGTAACAGCAGTGGTGGAAGATGATGGGAACAAGGTTGATCAGATTTTCTTCCATGACCCAGATGGGTACATGGTTGAAATATGCAACTGTGAAAACATCCCAATTGTTCCACTTTCGTCGTGCACTTTCAGGCCAAGAATGGGAAGCTTCAAAAGAGCAGCATCCAACGCATGTGGGTTCATGGAGAATGCGATGATGGAAAGCTTGAGCATGGACATGATGAACATTGGATTCTGATTCATCAACTTGAATTAAAAATAAGCAATCAGGATTTTAATTAATTTCTTTCGTCCGGCGAGCAAATTTCAATTGCAAATATATGCAAGTTTTGAGTGGGGTGATGAAGAGTTCGTAATTTGGTCTTTTGAGTCAAAATGTGAAAATCGTTTGTCATCATACAGTTTATTCAATGAAAATCCTTGCAATTCGTCTTGTGTTATCCTTTGCAGATGTATAAACCTTTGATCCTATGCATAAACACAAATGCAATGATAGGAACATCCATCAACATTTTATTTAGGTAATTTAATTTAATAAAATTTAAATGGCAATAACCAAAATTTATCTATAAAATTATTGAATTTTTTTTAGTAATTTTTTTACAAAAAGAATTTCATGAACTGTGCGGATTTGAGAAAATAGGGTATCAAGTAGCTAAATTTTTTGTTGGTGAACTGGATGTACACAAATGACTAAATTTATATTTAATTTGAGTTGAAGGAAAATGCTATTTATAATGTGTTAACTCGAAAAAAAGGGATAAATGTTAAATTTAACTCTCAACTTTACTCCTCTATATAATTTTTAATATTTCTAATAGGATTTTTTTCTTTTAAAACTATACCATATTGGATCGTATATTAAAAATTTTTAAAATTAAGTTCTATAAGTTAAATAAATTAATTTTAAAAGTTGATTAATGAAAATTTACTTCAACCAGTGAATAAAATGTAATTTACGTCACAACTACCATTAATTAACATGATAATTATTAAGTAAATATTATTTACTTCTTATATTTGAATATATTATATTATTTACCCCATCTATTCAATATATTATATTATTTGCCTCTACAATGTACAAAACATATTTTTATTATTAAACTAATTGTTTAACAAAATACATGTTAAATTGAATTATCATTAATTGACTATAAAAATGATAATTTTAATAAAAAAATAAATAGTAATTTTATTTTCAATCTAATAAAAAGTTAATCCAATAACAATTAATTACATCCAATCTTAAAATATCTTCACTTAAATATGAAAAAATTAACCAAGTAAATTCTCCTTTTAACTATAAAATTTGATTTTTATTTGAATTGTTAGTTTAGATTATTGAATAAATAACTTATATTTGTGAACAAAATTAGTAATTTTAAATGATTGGATTTGTATACCCAATAATTGAAATTGACAATTAAAATAAAGAATCAAAATTAAAAAGAGAGTTGATTTGATTAAATTTGTTAATGCAAAATAAATATTTTAAGTTATTATTTAAGTGGAAATATTTTAAAATTAATACTAATTAATTGTTATTGAATTAAAATTTAATTATATGAAATTAAAATTAAGCATTTTATATTTTTATATAAATGATATAATTATCATTTTGCAATTTAATTCTAAGAAAATTACTTTAATAATAAAAACTATAAGTTCTAAATATCATGGGCAAATAATATAATATATTCAAATAGAGGGCAAATAGTATAACATATTCAAGTAGATAGGGCAAATAGTATTTACTAAATAATTGTCACATCAATTAATAATAATTGTGATGAAAAATTTGACGGAATTAGTAAATAATATAATTTTATAAAATAGGAAGAAAAATAATATAAATTTTAAATGTCAAAAATCAAATAGTATAATATAAAGATTCAGAGGAAGCAAATAGTAATTTGCCTTTATTTTAATATAAGCTCTCCCATTTTTTATGGTTTCAAAAAAAAAACTATTTAGGACCTCATCCAGTCAGTAATTATTTGAATGATGATGTATAAATAGTAAATTTTGTACAAAAAAAATAGTCATTTGAAATGGCTAACTTACTAAATGACAAAATCTTTTTTTCTACATTTCACCATTCTATTTTTTTTTTTTTTTTAAATCACAATTATAGCCTCAGGACCCTTAATTGTTAAGCTTTTTTAAGAAAAAATTACAAAAATGTATATGTTTTGGACTTCAATTTTCATTAAAATGTCTCTTTTTTGTCATTAATTACATAAGTGTTTACTTTATTTTCAAAAGTTTTTTTTTTTTTTCATTTTTACCCACTTTTGTTTTTCATTATATTTTATTTTCTTTCTTTTTTTTTTTATTTTATTCTTTTTTATTCCTTTTTTTGTGATCCATATTTTTAAATTTTTTCATTTTCATTTTTATTTTTTTATTTTATCCTTTTTTTTATTTTTTTATTTTTTTATTTTTCTTTGTTATCCTTCTTTTTTCAATTTTTAAATTTTTCTTTATTTTTTATTTCTTTATTTTATTTTATCTATTTATTTTTTTCCTTATTCTCTATTTTCCTTATTTTTTTCATTTTTTATCCTTATATTTATTTTTTAATTTTTTCTCTTTTTTATTTATTTTCTTATTTTTTCTTAATTTATGTTACCCTTATCTTTTAAAATTGTTTTATTTTTCCTTTTTTTTATTCTTAGTTTTTTTATTTCCGTTTTGAATATATATATATATATATATATATATATAGGCATTGTGCTCTATTTCAAAGATTATAATTAAGATAAATAAATTATATAACTCATGTTGGTTTTAATAAATAATGAAAGTTTTAAATATCCTAGAAAAATATTTTGAAATATATATATATATATATATATATATATATATATATATTAAGCTGATATTATTTTATTCATTTTATATCCAAAAAATAAACTAAAACATATAAATAATAAAATAGAAATAAATGAAACATATTTTTCAAGTTTCATGCATTTAAAAAAAGATGGGCCTTGTTTTTGCATAAGGTGGAATTGCTATAATTCATATGAAGACTGAAAGAGAAGAAATTCTTAAACATGACAGAACCAGAAAGCTCTTCTGTTCCCTCTTCTACTCCCTCTGTAATATGTGATTATAAGTATGTGCCAACTAAGTCTATTGATGTTACCCTATCACCCCCCATCAACCAAACCACCTAGAAAAAGACCGATTACTTGTATAAATTTACTTACCTTCCTGAAGATCAAAAGATTGAAGAATCAAAATTTCCCCTGTTGAACCCTTATGATGCCTTTTCAAAATCCAACATAAACTGGAAATAATCTTTTAAAGCTTTTGTAAACCGACCCACTTCCTCTATAAAAGAATATGTTCAAGCCTCCAGCTTTGATCAACACCATTTACCAGCCTCTCAGATAAAACAATTCGTGACCTTAGAAATTCCTCCAGAATTTCTAAGAACTTGGCTTAACCAGGGATACACTCATATCCACTTTGGAGCTATAAGGTTAGGACTCTCCTACCATGGCAGAGCAGGGCAACCTGTTTTCTCTAGGATCACTCTTTTGGATTCTAGATATAAATAGTATCAACATGCTGTAATTGGGACCGTAGAGACATCCTTAAATGTTGGCTCAGTATTCTTTACATTTTTCCCAAATTATACTCTGGCCCTTTCTGATCCCCATGCCTTGACAGCTTTAAAAGTCCAACTCCAGATCCTTGGTGCTGAACAAATCTCCACAGCCAAAGTAGCCACCCTTCACTACCAAATTGTCTATCGTCTCCAAAACCATGCTATCAACTTGTCACTACCCTATGTCCAAAATGATGCTTTGTTCATAAAAGCAGACTCTCATAATACTCCCACGTGCATTCGCACACCTAAATAACTTTCTAGGAATGATTTGTTAAAATTATTCCCAGAAAAGTGGATCACCAATTATGAGAAGTTGCATGAGACAGTGGAGCCAATTCAAGGTACAGACCCTGTGCATATTAAAAGATCTGATGGATCAGTTGATACGATCTTTAGGAGAAAATAATAGACTCCTACAGTTTTTAATACACAATTCATGATCAATCCTTGGGATCAAGAAGATAACATCCTTGTAGCCTCTTTTGATAATTCTGGAAGACCAGTCTATGCTTTTAAGTGTGATGGTCACTATTATTTTGATTATTATGATTATGATGATTGTTATGCTGCATCCTACTTTGATGATGATGAGAAGAAAAAGAAAAAGAAGAAATCTTCAGGAAAATATAGTGAAAAGGAATTCATAAGAAGATGGAGATTCAAGCATCTGCACTCTGGGACAACCTTCAGGAAAATATGATTATCTTGTATCATATTCTCCTCCTGCTTGGTACAAACTACTAGCTACTCAAAATATTCCTCTTGAACCTTGCAAGCCTCAAATACCTCCTTCCCAGCCAAAACCTAAGGTAGCTCCTCTCCCATGTTACAAAAAAGCTTTAAAATGGGTAAGAAAAGAAAACTCAGTTGAGATTCAAAAGCCAAAGTCTTTACCCCAAATCTGTATGTTCCAACCCACAAACTTTCCTCCTTTAACCAAAGAAACAAAAAACCAAATTACCATGCAACCTTTTATCCTAGAATCAAACATTGTTGATGCAGATGGCAGACCTAAACAAATAACTCCGGCTGAAGCAGTAGTCAACTGGCAGACACAGAATGCTTGTGCTCAAAATCAAAAACTAAAGCTTATTGAAGAAAAGATTGATGGAGTTGCTGAACATATGAATTTGGCAGAGAAAAAGTTCCAGACTTTTGAAAAATGAATGACAGCAGTTCATGTAGAATTACAAAGGCAGATAGAGATGAAGCACCAGGAACTTATGCGAATCATCAGCAACAAAGGCACATTGAATAGCATTCAAATGAAAGAAACAGAATTTTAAACTTGAAAGCCCAGGTTGACCAACTTGAAAAAGATCTTAAAAGAAAGAAAAAAGAGTTGTCCTCACAAACCTCTTCAAAATCT
Organism: Mallotus nudiflorus; assembly: GCA_947683625.1. Lineage (NCBI taxonomy): Eukaryota > Viridiplantae > Streptophyta > Magnoliopsida > Malpighiales > Euphorbiaceae > Mallotus > Mallotus nudiflorus. Next base: position 123,241 of record CANTUR010000256.1, on the reverse strand, counting down.
TTCTCTCCAGATCCTTTGGGTCTTTTGTACAGCCCTTATTCAATTCCCAGTTCACCATACACAGCCTCTTCCACCCAATCTTTATTTTCTGCACCAACAGCTCCCTTGAATATTCCTCTAAATTTTTAAGGATTTAAATCCTCATCAAAAACCCCCTCTCAAACACAGTCCTCTGATGAAACAATAGCAAAAAAAAGGAAAAACAGTCCATTTCTCTCAAACTGAGAAACCTAAAACAACACCTTCTGAATCATTACCCAAAAATACCTCACCAACCTCATCACCAAAAGAGCCAGAACACCCTCTAATGATGGTGAATCCTATCTCTTCCTTTTTGGAAAAATGTGCTGAAAATGTCATGCCCAGCTTTTCAATTGGATCTGATTCAAAGGAAAGTTCATCTTCTGAATCTTTAGAAAGTGACTCTGATTCGGATTATGAAATACCCTACCAATTGATGGCTGATGATGCTACATCTTCTAGAGGACCTCAAGTTAAAGAAGTTGACGATCCAGAAGAAGAATTTGAACAGCCCAGAACACCACAACCAAATCCGCAGAAAAATTTCCAAAAAAATACTGGAAATTACTTTACCCTGGATGATGTTCCTCCTTCACAATACAGGAATAGATTTTTAGAATTTAGAGCATGGATAGCTGGACAAATGCTTATTCCTAGAGTAGAAATCAGGGTTATTATTGAAATATTTCTTGCAAAAATGGTGGGAAAGCTAGCAAACTAGTATGCTTCTCTGAATACTTATGCTAGAACCCAATTAATGGATGCCACATCACCAGAAGATTTTCTAGGACTCTTACATTATAAGTTCTTAGGAAAATGGGATGATGATCTTGAAGTTGCACGAAAGGAGTATTACCAGATGAAATGTTGTTCACTACAAAGAAAAGATCTAGAAAGACATTTCCAAAATATGTCTACTAGATTTTACCTGTTAGGAGGCACTGCTAATCCTGATTTAAAACAAGCCTTTTTGGCTTCTATTCCCGAGATTCTTGCCTCTCGAATGTTTTCAATCCTTCAACAATCAAATTACAAACTTGGAGATGTGCCAATGGGACATTTGTATCAAATCATGATTCAGGCTCATACCCAGTTATGTGATCAAAGGAAGATGATTAAACTGTATATAGGCAGTAGGAAGAATCCTTTGGGAAAACTTTCATGTGACAGGCCTGATTTACAGATCAAATGCAAAGATGCTGATGTTTGTGTTTGTCCATCAAAGAAGAAGAAACATTTCTTCAAACTGAAGAAGAAAGGGAAAAGATCCAAGTTGAAGAAGTGGAAGTATTATAAAAAGAAAAAGTTTTATGGCAAGAAAAAAACTGACAGATGCTACATCTGTGGGAAAAAGGGTCATTTTGCAAAAAATTGCCCTTCAAAAACAAAGAAGACTAAGCAAATGATTCAACAAATTCAGCATATCACTAAAGTAGATTTGAATGATGCTGATCTTGAGTCTCTCTTTTTAGAAGAAGAAGAAGCTTCACCAGAATGTGTTTTTGCTGTAGGCCAAGAGACAGACTCAGAAATTTCCAGCTCTAAAACAGAGTCCTGGAATGACCAGTTCTTAATTGGTGGTGATAACAGAGACATGATAGCCCTAACTCATGAAAAACATCCAATACCTTTGTTCCTTATCCAAATTTATCCAACCAGTTATTCCAAACCCATAAAACTTGTAGCCTTGATCGACACTGGAGCCAAAACTACCATTCTCAACCCAAAAGCCTTACCTAAAGAATGTTGGAAACATCATTCTGAGTATTTCTCTACAGCTAATGGAGAATTACTTGAAATTGGCCTTAAAACCAAACACCCAATAAAGATCTAATTCTTTCTAAATTGTTACACCTGGACACATGTTCTTGGATCTTCTTTACCTAGAAAAGATATTGTCATTGGCTTTTATGTCTATTGGAAGATGAAAGACTTGAGAATTCTTCCCAATGGACTCAAGTTCAAGAAATACTTTCAACCATTCACCAATATTTCATCTATCCTTTTTGTTGACCAAACCATTTCTCAACCAAACCTTCAAACTATTCATGAGTTCTTATTAAAAGAATGCAGTGCTCAGTCTCATACAGAGTTTCTTCAGAAATGCTCATCACCATTGTGGAAAAATAAGGAGTTCTTCATCTCTTTACCTTTCAAACAAAATGAAGATGTCAACCCAACAAATGCAACTTATCCAGGAATGACTCCCTCTGTTCTTAAATTGGCAATTGAAGAATGCAACCAATTGCAAGACCAAGGCCTAGTTACTCCCACAAAATCAGAATGGGCATGCCAAGCTTTTTATATAAACAAAAGATCAGAACAAGTTCGTGGAAAGAAAAGATTGGTGATCGACTATCAGCCTTTGAATTTCTTCCTCAGGGATGACAAATTCCCTTTGCCAAAAATTTCCTCATTATTTGCATTTTTGGCGGGAGCTAAAATCTTTTTAAAATTTAATTTTAAGGCTGGATTTTGGCAACTTGGAATCAAAGAGGAAGACAGCTTTTGTATTCCAAACAGACACTATCAATGGAATGTGCTGCCTTTTAGACTCAAAGTAGCCACTCACTGTTCCAATGGGCTATGATCAAAATCTTTGAGCCCATCCTCTCCAGCGCTCTTGTTTATATTGATGATATTCTTTTATTTTCTGCAGATATAAAAGCCCATGAGAAACTGCTCCAATAGTTTGCTAATCTTGTACGACATTATGGTGTTATGCTTTCACCCACCAAAATGTTCATTGGCCAAATAGAAATAGATTTTCTTGAAATGAAATTCAAAGAAGGGAAGTATCTTCCAGGTCCTCATGTTGTAACATAACTGGATAAATTTCCAAAAGAAAATCTTTCTATCAAACAAATCAGACAAGTTCTTGGCATTATCAATTATCTTAGGGATTTTATTCCTCTTGACAAAGAAGACAACCCCTCTCAGAGCTCTTCTAAGAAAGAATCCTCCACCATGGTCCTCAAAACAAACAGAAGCTTTTGAACAACTCAGAATTTGCACAAAAAATCTTCCTGATCTCCAGATTCCCTCCATAGGAAAAAGAATCCTTTAAACATATGCAAGCGATCAATTTTAGGGAGCTATTCTTTTAGAAGAGGATGACAATAAGAAAAAATGGATTTGTGCTCATGCTAGTGGAAAGTTCACAAATGCATAATGCCATTATCACTCAACCTTTAAAGAGGTCTTAGCAATTAAATATGCATAAAAAAGTTTAAATTCCATCTAATTGGTCATCATTTCAAAGTTGTGATGGACTGCTCATCATTTCCAAAAATGCTTGAATTCAAAGGAAAGACTCTGCCCCATCCTCAACTTCTCAGAGTGAAAGAATGGTTCAGTAAGTATGACTTTGAAGTAGAACACATCAAAGGAGAGGATAACCTATTACCAGATCTTTTAAGTAGACCACCTGTCTCTTGTGAAAAACCCTTTCAGCTAAAAGTTCTTCCCATGTTATACATGTATCAAACTATTAATGCCAACTTTCTTAAAAAGGTATTCCTCCATCCTTACCATCACACATTCCATGACCATCCTTAATTAAAAGGCAAGAACTCAAATTTTGAACTTTAATCCAGACTAATCAGAAAATATGGGTTAGATTTCTTTCATAAATTAGGCTTTCATCCTATCTATCCTTTCACCTATATTTTCAGCTTCCTAAACCAAAGTCTGGAAAACCAATTTTATTGGCCTCCTGAATTGTTAATCTTGTTTTGGTATCTTTGTCATATATACTGGATCTTATTTGATCTTCAACCATTAAAGCTTGCAAGGTATATCAACCTGCTTGAGAAGAATGAAGGTCTGAATCCACATTTGTCAATATTCTCAAATGGTTCTAGAATTGTGTCAAGATGGAAATCCTATTTGACAAATGAAGCTTATACTCAACAGGTGGCACCTCTCTCGAATGTCATACTATCATCACCCTCAAAAGAACTTTCTTCAAAGCTAAAGGTGTTTTTACTAATGTACCATGCTTTAATATCTATGGACTTATAGACGCTCAAGATGCACTATATTACCATAGATACCACGATCCTTCACCATGGAGAGAGTTTCAAAGACACATGTTCGAGAAAATGGTATTATTCCAAAGGAGATATGCCAAAGATATCTGATGATGGCCCCATGGGAAATATTTCCTTCTGATTATGGGAAACAGATGTTAGCAGACAAAGAATATTGGGAAAAGACACAAAGGACTACATCAATCCCATCTCACATGCAAATGATGATCCTTATCAAGCAGCTCATCTGATCCTTATCAAACCAGCTCATCTGATCCTTATCAAGTCAGCTCATCTGATCCTTATCAAGCCAGCTCATCTGCAAAATAGATATGGTTAAACTCTTTCAAATTAAATAATTAGAAGACCCACGTATGCCAATAGCAGGACACTCACAGGGATCCTGATGAAGACTTTTACCGTAGTGAAGACAGTGCTGAAGATAAGAATCTATCTCCAAGTCACAAGCCAATTGTCACAAATGGTTGTAATTTAAAGTTTTTACTTTTATCAGTGGATGTCTATCCACATTTGTCTGTTTATCTATGGTTGTTTGTTTGCTTATAGGCCTTCTTGTATCTCAGCTCCTTTTCTATATAAGGAGCTTTCTATCTCAGTTGAAAGGCAGAACCCCTCTTGTAAAAATTTTCAGAAGCTAAATAAACCATGGCCTTTTAAAAGTCTTTCTTCTTCTCTAGCAGTTAGATTATGAATTATAATTATTCACCTATCTAAATTAAGGAGTATGCTCTGTACTTGCCTCTATGAAGGATCTGGTACATCAGAAACTTAATTAAGAAGATGATCCAGTAACCAACTCTATTAAGATTATAATTTATAGTTGTATAGATTATAAAAAGGGGACAAGCTGTCTGGCGTGAAATTGGTTGTGTGATGCTATAAGTACGGCTTTGGCTAGTCCATGATATAATCTGTATAGCTATGAATATAATTTTAATGGAGCTCTGAAAAATTGGCATATCAATTATTTTTATTTATTTTTTATTTTAATTAATTGAACACAATTATATTTGAAATTTATTACTCAAGACCAACTATTCTTTGATAATTTTCTAACAATATATACTTATTGAAATTGTCATATTCAAATATTATTTTTATAAGTTTGAGATATTGGTTTTCAATTTCAGATAATATTCTTACTTTTAGATACTCATGTTGAGTTTTAAATACTTATTATATTCATATCATATATTTTTTCTATATCATATATAAATAAGATTTCAAAGATATACGGATAATATTAAAAAATATATATAAATGAATAAACATGTTTTACATTTTCAACACATACAAATAAGATTGTGAAAATATATGGATACTATTAAAAAATGTATATAACTGAACAATGAATATGACAATTGTTTTACACTTTCAACATAAATAAATAAGATTTTGAAAATATACAGATAATATTAAAAAATGTTGAATAATGAATATGATACCTATTTGCATATTCACATGTTCAATATATATGAATAAAATTCAAAAAATATTCGAATAATATTAAAAAATATTGTATAATGATATAACACGTTTTGTACTTTTAGCATATATAAATAATATTCAAAAAAATATTCAGATAATATTAAAAAATGTAATCAACTGGATATTAAATACGCCACTTTTTTTACACTTTCATATACTATTTTGTGTTTTTTTATGTTATCCTTGCTTTTTTTATTTTTTTCCTTATTTTTTATTTTTTATTTTTTATCTTCGTTTTTTCTTTTTAGTTTTGGTTATATATATAGTATATATATATATATATATATATATATATGTAATACCCTACGTTTATTTAAATAGAAATAATCATTTAGTTTGCATTATTAGTAATAATTTTAAATTATATTAAATAGTTGTTAATTAGCTAGCTATATTATTATGTTAGGGTTATGTAATTATACCTTAATGAATTATATTCCTATAGTACTAACTATTATTTGACTATTTTGTAAGTGTAAAATTATTTTATATTAATCTTGTTATTTTAGGCCTAATATATATATATTATATATATATATATTATATATATTATATATATATATATATAATATATATATACATATACATGGATATACATGTGTGTATACATATAAAGTATATTCCATTAGAGTAATATACATTTACATACACCTATATATATAACAAAAAAAAAAGAAGGAAGAAGAGCTTCCTCCCCAAAACCGAAGACCAAGCTGTTGCCCACCTCCCTATCTCCGCCTGTCACTGCCTTTGTCTTCCCTCTCACCGTGTCGCCCCAACATCGCACAGAGACTCCATTACCACCGCGCCAGAGCTCCCAGGAGTGGTGTCACTGTTGTTGCTCCTCTTCTTTTTCTTCTGTCACTCTCGATTGGAGCTGGATCCAACGCCACCGAAGCTTCCTCAGCCTCCCTCACCTTCTCAGGCGTCAGTTCAAGTCAGAACCCGCCGCTGCAACTCACCTCCGGCGTCGGAATTGAAGGTTGAAGGTGAGTTGTTCTGGGTCGTTCTTAGGTTGTTCTAGGGTCGTTTTCTGGTTGCTTGAGTAGGTTTAGGTGTTAATCTTTAGATAAATTAAGCTAAATGATGAGTTATACCATTTGGTTGTTCAAATTCAAATTTTTGTGCATTATTCTGATTTTTTCTTGATTTACAGAATTTTTGTATGATTTTATTTAATTTTATTTGACTTTATTGGATTTTTTCTTTAGTTTAATTAGTATAATTAGAGTAATTAAGGTTAAATATTTTTAATGTTTTGATTGTTTTTAAGGTTTTAGAAATTTTGGGTGTTAATTATAAGTTTTTGTAAATTTTGGGTATTTAACTAATATTTTTATTAATTTCAAAAATTATTGTGAAAATTATAAAATTTTGATAATTGAGGTTATTATTAAATGTTATTAATTATAGAACTTAAATTATAGGTTTTTGTGATTTTTATACTATTTTTATAAATATTTTGAGTTTATGTCAAATGTGATTATTAGGTTAAATTATATTTTTTTTAGAAGAAGTTATTAGTTGATTTTATGTTTTAATTATATTAGGAAGTTTAATTTGAGAAATAATTTTTAGATGATTAAATAATTTTAAGGAATTTTTTAGTACTAATATACATTATGTAATTTATGTATTTTGGGGTAAAAATATAATTTTACGCTATTATAGTTAAACATATATTTTAGTTAGTTTTACTAATATTTAAGAGGTTTAGAGGATTTTTATAAATTAATTGATATTTTTAATTAAGTAATGTTAATTTTGAATATTAATTCCAAATATTATATATATTTATAATACATTATTTGGTAACAAAAATTAAATATAAGTTTGTATTTAGCATGTTTGGTATAATGGTTTTAATTTAGGTTATAATTATACTTTGATAATGAAATGCAAATGAGTTGTTTAATTTTTGAATAATTGAGATTTTATATATTTTTAGTATATATGTATGTGTAATATGTATTTTTGGGAAAATAAATGATATCATTTCTTGGTGTTTCGTTGAGTTGTGATCTCGGTCGGGACTAAGTGTAGTTTTGGAAGTCTGACTCGAGTGTATATGTTTGTGGTTATTAGAAGTGCGTTTTCTATGCAGGTTTGGCTCTACCTTTGGTAGAGAGATGTCCGTTTTACAGAGGAGACTCTACCGAAATTTTGATAGATTTTTCTCATAAAACGTGATATTCGTAATAATTTCTACCGTTAGTTAGGTTTTATCTTGTCTATCGAGTCTTGTTTAGTCTTCCTCGAGTCAACCTGGAATTTCACTGTTTTGTTAATTTTTGATTTTTATTTCATAGTCATGTTTTAAAATCGATATGTTAATTTCTTTTCTAGAGCATATCGGAGCAGAAGCCGTGAGATCGAGACAGAGCCGCGATCGTCAGCCTTCGCATTCATCTTGTAAGTCAATAGAATGATCTGTGCGGTGCGTTTACTTAAAGAATGCATGCGCTCATATTTTTATATTTAACATATGATTTATTTAATTTAATGTTGTTATTTAAGATTTAAAACGCATTTTTTTTTATTTAAGATAGATTTTGAGAAATTTTGGTAGAACGGGCTACCTGGTGGGCCTCACCATGACCGTGTGCACATGGTAGAGATTGAGAGGTGGATCCGAAATATTTATGACGGGTGAATGTTAAACTGGGATGGGTGCCTTGGTGGAAGTCTATGCTCTCGGGGACCGCTAGTGATTGCAAGGTTAATAATGGACTGGGATGGGTGCCTCGGTTGATGCCCTAGCTCTCGGGGATCGCCAGTGCCATATATTTGGATTAAGTGAACGACTACGACTTGGTGCCTCGGTTGATGCCTTTGCTCTCGAGTATCGGCAGTCTAGTTGGAACAAGTGAGCTGATTGGCCATTTAGGATTTTGGATTTAGAGTTCTACCGAGTTTTTTCAAAAGTTATATCTATATATTATAAATTATTTTTTACTATAACTTTAAGGTTTTCAAAAGGGTTTTCAAACCGTATAGTTCTTATTATTGACTTACTCAGTGAGGTCTGATTCCCCTCAATTTATTTTTTTTCAGGAGCTTGGGAGTTCGACCTCAGATTGCCTCCACGCCGGATTTCTTCATCACCGGCCATTTTATGTAGGTCATTGTAAGTTGTACTGTTGTAGTGTTCTAGGAAGCTACAGTAGTAAATGTACTATGAATTGTATGACTTAAGTGTATTTGTGTATTTTATTTATATGCACCACGTTTATATATAACGATTTAAGTTTGATTTATATATGTGACGTTGGAAATATGTTAATTATGTATTCAATTATGTTTAAATTTTAGAAAAATCAATTTGATAATATGTTATATTTTAAAATAAAGTTTTAAATTGTAAGGTTTTATTTATCTTTTCTTTTCTTTAAAGCTTACTACGGATTTCGGGGGCTTTATGTCTTCCCATTCCCTAATGCCGGTCACGTGCCCTCGGATTCGGGTCGTGACAATATATATATATATATATATATATATATATATATATAACTCATATTAGTTTAATATTCTGGTTATCATAATCAGATTATAAGGCTTCTCTATGTTTCCTCATGAATTCTCCGGCACTTCCTTGGCCCATGGAGGCAAGTTGACATCACCAACCTAAAACAAAAAAGCAAAAACTTCTTAAGTACAAAATTTTGGAGGTCCACAAGGAAGTGATAAGTTGCACAGCAAACCATTAAAGAAAAGCAGCACTTATCAAATAATTCCACTCTAAAGAAAACAAACCTTCTCTCTCGATTGTTTCTCTCCCAAATCAAGGTTGAACCTATTCTGAAGAAATTCTGGCATGTAAAAAAAGTATAGAATCAATTCCTTAACATCAGAGGTGTTGCCTTTCCCTGCCGAACTTAACCAAGTGTCCCTAACACTATTGAAAAGACGATTAGCATGATCAAATTGCCCACCCTGAACCTTCTGATTCTCTGCACTAAATGGTGGCAACCGCAGAAGATAGAAGAGGAGAATGCCAGCATTAGAATAATGAGGACAATAATATTAGTGAGTAACATCTTACTCGAATGTAAAATCATTCAGTGAACTAATGAAGATCTGATGCAACCAACCTAGGTAAAGAATCTAACCTACATGACCAAATGCATAAAAATTTTGCACTAGCAGTAGAAGATGCAGATCATTCTAAGCGGGTGTTACAAGCAATACAAAACCAACCCAATGTCAATGCAAAAAAAAAAAAAAAAAATCAGATCCAGATTCTTCAAGTATAAAAGAGATCTACAAGTGAAAAAGGGTACAAAAGAATTTAGTTACCCACCATCATAAGGGAGTAGACGAGGGGGTCATTATTCTGGAAAGAATTGAAAGCTACAGAAGTGTAGATTCGATCTGTGGTGTCTTGCTGAGCTCAAGTGCCGCCACTACTGCTCCTAATCCTCTAAATACCAAATAGTAAAACACCTCCATTTCTGTTTTTTTTTTTTCAGCACTTCCTCTTTGTTTCTGCTATATACGTAGACGCGTAGAGTTTTTTATTTTGAGACAAGAACTCAAAGGAAACAAGTAAATGCTACATGGCCATAAACAACGATACGATAAAGAACGAGGGAGAAGATGATGAGTATCTTTGTTTTTTATTTTGATTTAAAAAATAGGTATTTTATAAAAAAAAAATTCTTGTTAATTGAAAATCTAATATAAATTTAAACAAGTTACGTATTTAGAATTTAAATTAAGTAAAAAAAATTTTAAACCAACTCTGTACTTTTTTTTTTTTTAAATTTTCGCGCGTAGTTTTCATCAATTACGTTCTCCCTCCTTCACATCCCTAGATTTTTCCCCTTCCATTTTTCAGCTCCCTCACTTAAAAAAAAAAAAAAAGAAATTGTTGTTTTGAACATTAGTTAAACTGGAACTTCGTGAAGCGGTAAGATTTTATCTTTGCAATCTTAAAAAAACATTGTTTGTTTGTGCTTTTGTTCATTTACATGTCTGTTTGTTCTTCTTCTCCTTATATGCCTCTGTCTCTATTTAAGTGCCTTTTATGGCATATATATATATATATATATATATATTTTTTTTTTTTTTTTTTTTTTTTTGGTTTGGTCACACTTGATGAGAAGATCTTTGTCACGGGTCAGTTTTTTTCTATTCTGGCTTTTCTTTCTTTGCTTTTTTTTACTAGTTCTAATTTACCTCCAAAGTTGGATCTTTTTTACTACTTGTTGATTGATCTGCTTATGTTAATTAATGGGTCTTTGTTTCTTTACTTTCTTCACTGTCTGAATAGCAAATCTGAGCCTTTGGATCTTTGTTTTGGCTATTGATTTTTATTTTTTTTTGGATTTTTTCTTTCATGGGTATTTGATATTACTTTTCTCGGTTTGGTTGATGGGAAAAATTGATGGAAATGAAGATGATGTATGAATAGATCGCCTTTTTGCTCTCATAACGTCCTTGAGTAAGCTGGTTCATGTTGTTTTCAAGTGTTTTGATGATTTATGAGCACTGTTTTTTTTTTTTCGAAGTTTTAATTTTTGCCGGTAATATTTGTTTTTATTGATAAAATTAGGATCGAGAGTTTAGTCATATGATGGTTTATACTCTATATTTGGTTTTTAAAATTTATAGGACAAGTGAAATACTTCGGGTAAATTGTTTGAATAGTTATCAAATTTTATTTGTAATTTTAAGTTTGGTTATAAAATTTTGATATATAATATTTTGGTAATCATATTTTAAAGGTATTCATTTTTAAAAATTTTAATCCTTAAAGTTATATAATATTTTCATTTTCGTTTAAAAAATTATTTTCTTATAATAAATTTATAAGTTCTGAAGATAAAAATAATATAAAATATATTTTTTTATTTTTTTTATGTCTTTCATTGTAAATAGTCTTATTTATTATTTGTGTTCATTTTATATTAGCAGTTTGAGAATTTTAAGACAATGATTATTCATCGCAAGATAGGAAATGATTAATATTTACTAAAAATATCATAATTAATATACTGTGACTTTATAAGATAAATGGAAAATCGAACAAAAAGTTCAGATTTTAATAATCCATCAAAATTACAATAATTGAACATTTTTTAAAAAAATTTAATACTAACTGTACAGTAACTTTTTTTAAACAGTCATTTAAAATTCAAATTATAAACTAAACTTATGACAAATTATAAATATTTAATTTTTTTTTTATAAAATACAGGGATAAATGCTCTGACCCTATGCAACATCTGAGGTCTAGTATTGCCTTTCTTATGGTTGCATTTACCATTTGTTTTAACAGTGGGCATCAGTTGGAAATAATTCGTCTTTTAAAATTTGTAATATGTTGAACCAAAATGTTTTTTAGTCTTATAGTTGTTATACGTTTGGTGTTTTTTAGTCTTATAGTTGTTATACGTTTGGTGTTTTTTAGTTTTTTGAAAATAGTGTGTTTTAGTTTTTCACGTTCTGACAATAGCATAATAGTGTATGCTTCTGCAAGTTGATTACTGGGTTCGGCTTCCAATTCCGGTTGTACTTTAAACAAATGAAAGGATGTATGGTGGATTGGAGCGGCTAATATATATAATACAAGTTTCTATCATGTAATTTTTACTTATAACATTTTTTTTTTATGACACTTATATATATATATATATATATATATATATATATATAATAAACTTTCTATAATTTTTTTAATAAAAAAATGTTGGGTACATATTATCCAATTGTGTTAAAAATTAACAAAAATTATTAATTAAAATTTTTGTTACACAACAAGTTGAAAAAATAATAAGAATGATATTTAAAAATAATATATTATTCATATATAATACAATTAAAATAATAAATTATTTAAATATTATAAGTATTTGAAACTAAAAATAATATATTTTCTGAATATTATTCGTATATGAAACTTAAAACAATATTTAAAATTCAAACAGTATTTGAAAATTAAAAATAGTATCTCAAACTTATATATACAATATATTATCTAAATATTATATGTATGTGAAACTTTAAAATCATATCCGATACTAAAGCAGTGTATTATTTGAATATTATTCAAATATTTTCCTCCAACCAAAATTATATTTTTTAAGTATTATTTATATCTAAAACTCAAAACAGTATTTGAATCTCAAAACAGTATATGAAACTCAAAATAATATCTGAAACTCAAAATAATATCTAATATGATAATTTTAGTAAGTATTTATTGTTAGAAAAATAAGAATAGTATCTCAAACTTATATATACAATATATTATCTAAATATTATATGTATGTAAAACTTTAAAATCATATCCGATACTAAAGCAGTGTATTATTTGAATATTATTCAAATATTTTCCTCCAACCAAAATTATATTTTTTTAAGTATTATTTATATCTAAAACTCAAAATAGTATTTGAATCTCAAAACAGTATATGAAACTCAAAATAATATCTGAAACTCAAAATAATATCTAATATGATAATTTTAGTAAGTATTTATTGTTAGAAAAATAAGTAAAGATATAGTTGGTCTTGAGTAAAAATTTTCAAATATAATTGTATTCAATTAATTAAAATAAAAAATAAATAAAGAAATTGATATATGCATACCAATTAATTTCAATTCAAGTACCAATTTTTTTTCAAATGCATGAAACTTAAAAAAAAAATCATTTATTTCTATTTTATTATTTGTATATTTTAGTTTATTTTCTATGAATAAAATGAATAAAATAATCATCCTAATATATATATAAATTTATATTTCAAAATATTTTTCTAGAATATATGAAACTTTAATTATTTATTAAAACTAATAAGGGTTGTATAATTTAAATATGTAATTATAATCTTTGAAATAGAGTATATCACCTATATGTATATATATTCTGAAAACCAAAACTAAAAAAACTAACAATAACAAAATAAAAAAAGGAAAAATAAAAATTGAAAAAAAAAAGGATAGAAGAAAATAGGAAAAATTAAAGATAAATAAAAAGGAGAGAAAATTTTAAAAAATATAAGGATAAAATAAAAATGAAACAAAAAGGAATAATAGATAATAAGAAAAAAATAAGGAAAAAATTAAAATAAATAAAAAAGAAAGAAAATTAAAATTAAAAAAATAAGAATAATAAGAAATAAGAAAATAAATAAATAATAAAAATAAGAAAAAGAAAGGAAAAAAGAAAATAAAATGAGAAATAAAAAATAAAAAAACCAATAAAAAGAAAGAAGAAGACAAAAGGGCATAATTGAAAACAAAATAGAAAAAAGAGCATGCATGAAAAGGGAAATAAGCACTCATGTTATTAATCCAAAACATGGGATAAATCAATGGAAACAAGTTAGAAAATAGGCCTAAATCTGTAAAATTTTCTTTAATTTTAAAACAATTTTATAAAAAATATAAGAAAAAATTATCAAATTTATCCTGAGATTTATTTTCAATTATTATCAATTATATAATATTTTCAAAATTATATCAATTTAGCTATTCAACTTTGTAAATTGTACAAATACTATCATATTTTAATTTAAGAGTCTAAATGTATTTTAAAAATAACTTTTAGATCCTTATAAAATAAATTTATTTATTGAAATCCTTTTTTTAATCTTTTAACAAAAATAAAATGCAAAAGAATATTTTTAAATATTAATTTTACTACTTTCAAAATAACCTCAAAAATTAATTTTCAAATATTTTCATCAAATTAATTTTTACGTTATTTTGTATATGAAAGTCTTTATATTTTGATTTTTCTAAAACTTATTTCTTGACTTTCAATCATATTATTTAAAAAAATTTTAATAAAGATTGAACACAAATACAAAAATTTATTTCTTAATAATAAAAAGGGTTAAGTACAGAAAAGTACTTTGCGGTTTTGTGTTTTTAGCTTTGAGGGTCTGTGATTTTTTTTGCACTTAGGTGGCTTGTGGTATCTTGCTATTAGCACTTTAGTGACAAATTTTGTAACACCATTAAGTAATCCTACATGGCAGTTGAAGTATTGCCACGTGACTACTGACGTATGCGAAGGGATGACGTGGCATAGACCTATGGTAGATGACGTGGGGCCACGTCATCTACCACATAGTATTATTTAATAACATCACTAATTTGTCATTGACGTGCAAATAACGGTGTACCACATGTTACCTAAGTGTAAAATGAAAAAACCATATGATACTTTTTTGTACATATATTAATAGAATATAATTAGTCAAAATTCAATTGATTTTGTATAGTAATGATCTAAACCAAAGTCATAATTTGTTGCACTTTTTAATAATCTTACTTTTTAAATTTTAATAAAAATAATAAAATATAACAAAAATAAATTCAATTCATGTCATTGGTTATCATTAATATTAATCATTACAATATTTTTCATATTAATATTGAGTATAATTACATCCACCTCTATTGATTAAAAGAAGTAGTGATTGTCAATGAGATTTAGATCAAATAGTGTCAACTAAAGCTTTAAAACCTTTCAAAAAATTTTAGTTAATTAGTTCAATTATTGAAATTTCAACGAACTCTGTCGAAACCTTATTCAAATCCATTTATATTGTTGGCAAGTCGTTTATTAGAGTTTATGTGCCAACTATTGCAGCTAAAATCATCAAAGGTACTGTACATGTATATACCATTCATTTGCCTTACGAATAAGGTTTAGACGGAGGTCCTTGAAACATCAATAATTGAACTAATTAAGTAAAAATTTCCAAAAGATTTTAAGACTTTAGTTTATGCTATTTGATTTAAATCTCATTAGCAGTCACTATTACTTTTTACTTTTCTTAATCAACAAAGATGGATGCAACTATACTCAATATTAATATGAAAGATATTATAATGATTAATATTAATGATAACTAATGACATGAATTAAATTTATTTTTATTATATTTTATTATTTTTATTAAAATTTACAAAGTAAGATTATTAAAAAAATGCAACAAATTATTACTTTGGTTTAGATCATTATTATACAAAATCAATTGAATTTTAGCTAATTAAGTTTGATTAATATATGTACAAAAAAGTACTCTATGGTTTTTCCATTTTACACTTAGGTGACATGTGGTACACTATCATTTGCACTTCAATGATAAATTAGTGACGTCATTAAGTAATCCTATGTGGCATGTTATCTACCACATGTCTATGTCATGTCCTCCCTTCACACACGTTAGCAGCCATGTGGCGATACGTCAGTCGCCACATAGAATTACTTAACGACATTACAGAATTTGTCACTAAAGTGTTAATGACAATATACCATAAGTGACCTAAGTGCAAAAAAAACAAAAAAAAAAACCACAGGCCCTCAAACCTAAAAGCGTGAAACCACATGATATTTTTCTGTACTTAACTCTAATAAAAAATTATTGTTTGAATTATTTTCTAATGATTAAAAAATGATTTTCTAATAATAAAATATTATTTTTTTGAAAAATTGATTAGTTTTTTTAAAATTTCGCAATACAAAAAACATAATTTATAAATCAATTATTATATACTCTAATATTAATAAGAAAAAAAATATAAAGGAAGTTTTTTTTTAACTATCACTATAAAAAACAATGGAAATTTTAAGAAGTTTTTTTATTTTATTTTTCAAAAAGATACTGTAATACCCTATATTTTTTATTTATTTAAATAAAGGGATTTTTAAATAGTGTTATTAATAATTTACCTTTGCATTATATTATACAATTGTTAATAATATTTTTAGGGTTATCAATACATGTGAGTGTTATTTATTTAATGTCTAGAATTCCATTGTCTATTATTATCATTATTATTATTATTGCTATTTTAAACTATATTAAATTTTATGGTTAATTATGTGCTACTATAAGCATGCATATATACATATATATATGTGTGTGTGTGTGTGTATATATATATATATATATATATAGGGTTAAATATTTTTTTTAGATGTGTGTATATTAAAATGACTTGTGTATATATATGTGCATGTAGTGTATGTATATATATATATATATATATATATATATATATATATATATATACTAATATTTACCTATGCACACATACATGTATAATTATATATTAATATATATTAATAGTTTATAACATTATATATATATGTTTATTTAAAGGTTATAATATAAAGTATATTATATATATATATATATATATATACATATATATGTAGATATATATATGCATTGGCCTAAGAAACCCTCACCAACACCCTCCTTCTCCGTCTGCCACCCACGCCAGCTCTTCTCCTCACTGTGCCGCCTTCCCCTTTGCCTGAGAACTCCATCACCGTCGTGCACTGAGCTTCCATGAGTGTTGCTGCTGCTGTCTTCTTCTTCCTCGTATAACAGCATCTTCTTCTCCTCGCGTAGCAGCCCAGCTCTGGTCCTTTGCGCGCGCGATAGCCCCTCCTGCCAGCTTCGTCCCTCTGCCTATCAGTTGCTTTTTGCTTTGCCTGAGCTACTCCATCCTCCCCATTTTCGGTGGCAGCAGGTCTCCTTCCCCAACCCTTCAAGCTCGACAGTAAGCCATGCTCACCGATCTCTTTCTTCCTTCCTTGATATTGATAATTTTAGTAGATTAATTTAGTTAATTGATGTTTTTAATGTTTAAGGAGGTTGATTCTGATTTTTGGAAATTTTTGGTAAATTAATTGATTTTTCCAGAATTTTATTTGATTCTTGTCATTTTAATTATTTGATTCTATTCTATTTTTAGGTGTAATTAGTGATTAGAGTAAGTATAGTTAATTGTTTTTGTGTATATTAATTTTATTTAAGGTTTTAAAATTTTTTTTTTGTGTTAATTAGAGGATAATATAAATTTTAGGTATTTAATTAGTATTTATGTTAATTTTCTGGAATTAGTGTGAAAAATTATGAAATTTTAATAATTGAAGTTATTAGTGAATGTTATTAATTTTAGAACTCAAATTATAATTTTTGTGATTTTTATACTATTTTTATAAATATTTTTGAGTTTATGTCAAATGTGATTTTTTTAGGTTAAACTACATTTTTAAAAGAAAATTTTTGGTTGATTTCATGTTTGAATTATATTAGGAAGATTTATTTTGAGAAAATAAATTTTTGGCATGATTAAATAATTTTAAGGAAATTTTTTTAGCATTAATAATACATTATGTAATTTATGTATTTAGGCGTAAAAATGTAATTTTATGCTAATTATAGTTAAACATATATTTTAGTTAGTTTTATTAATATTTAAGAGGTTTAGAGGATTTTTATAAATTAATTGATATTTTTAATTAAGTAATGTTAATTTTGAATATTAATTCCAAATGTTATATATATTTATAATACATTATAATGGTTTTAATCTAGGCTTTAATTATATTTTAATAATGAAATACAAATTTAGTCGTTTAATTTTTGAATAATTGAGGTTTTATATATTTTATTTATTTTAGTATATGTGTATGTGAAATATGTATTTTGAGAAATAAATGCTATTAATTCTTGATATTTTGTTGAGTTGTGATCTCAGTCGGGGCTAAATGTAGTTTTGGGAGCCCAACTCGAGTGTGGATATTAGAAGTGCATTTTTATGCAGGTCTGACTCTACCTTTGATAGAGAGATATCCGTTTTACAGAGGAGACTCTGCCAAAATTTTGATAGATTTTCTCGTAAAACGTGATATTTATAAAAATTTCTGCCGTTAGTTAGGTTATATCATGTCTATCGAGTCTTATCCGGTTTTCCTCGAGTTAGCCTAGAATTTCATTGTTTTGTTGATTATTGATTTTGATTCCATAGTCATGTTTTAAAAGTCGATTTGTTATTTTTCTTTTAAAGCATATCGGAGCAGAAGTCGTGAGACCAAGGCAAACGCGTGGTCATCAGCCTTCGCATTCATCTTGTAAGTCAATAGAACGATTTGTGCGTGTGTTTACTTAAAGAATGCATGCGCTCATATTTTTATATTTATTATATGATTTATTTAATTTAATGCTATTATTTAAGATTTAAATGCATTTTATTTATTTAAAATTGATTTTGAGAAATTTTAGTAGAACGGGCTACCTGGTGGGCCTCACCAGGACCGTGTGCACATGGTAGCGATTGAAAAGTGGATCCAAATTATATATGACTGGTGAATGTTAAACTGGGACGGGTGCCTCGGTGGAAGCCTGTGCTCTCGGGGACCGCCAGTGATTATAAGGTTAATAATGGACTGGGATGGGTGCCTCGGTTGATGCCCTAGCTCTCGAGGACCGCCAGTATCATATATTTGGATTAAATGAACGATGGTGACTTGGTGCCTCGGTTGATGCCTTTGCTCTCGGGGACCGGCAGTCTGATTGGAATAAGTGGGCCCGGTTGGCCATTTAGATTTTTGGGTTTAGGGTTCTACCGAGATTTTTCAAAAGCTACACCTATACACTATAAATTATTTTCACTATAAATATATAGTTTTCAAAAAGGTTTTCAAATCGTACAACTCTTTTTATTGACTTACTCAGTAAGGTCTGATTCCCCTCAATTTATTTTTTTTTCAGGAGCTTGAGAGTTCGACCTCAGACTACCTCCACGCTGGGTTTCTTCTTCACCGACTATTTTATGTAGGTCATTGTAAGTTGTACTGTGTGTTAGTCTAGGTTGCTGTAGTAGTATATGTACTAAGGATTGTATGGTTTAAATATATTTGTGTAATTTAATTGTGTGAACCACGCTTATGTATAAAGATTTAAGTTTAATTTATAATATGTGACGTTGAAGCACGTTTTATTTAGCACTTGAATTTATTTATTTTTTTTTAGAAAAATCAGTTTGATAATGTGTTCTATTTTAAAATAAAGTTTTAAATTGTAAGGTGTTGTTTATCTTTTCTTTAAGGCTTAGTACGGGTTTCGGGGGCCTTATGCCTTCCCATTCCCTAATGCAGGTCACGTGCCCTCGGGTTCCGATCATGACAAAGTTGGTATCAGAGCATAAGTTTGATTAATTATCCATGTCTGTCTTTCTATGTAACTACTATAGCTCTAGGATTGATAATTGTCTTTGAGATGTTCTTGTTTCTAATTCTGCATTGCGTTAAATATTCTTACCCCGTTTTGAATTTAATTTTCCTTGTCTTCTTTTTAGAATGAGACGTGTGCGTACTGACCACGATGTTGATCCAACTCTTAGACTTGATGAGCAGTCTGTGCATGATGAGGCTCCCCTTCCTACTCCACGTCGTAGGGGCAGAGGTAGAGGTAGAGGTCGAGCCAAGGTAGCTGCAACTGAGATTCCTTATCAGCAGTTAATCGAGCCTGAAGCCTCAGCCGTAGGTCCCACAGCCTTTGTAGCTGGACTGGCAGGAATTAATCAGGCTCTAGCAGCATTGAATCAGGTGATGCCCCTTGTACAACAGATGCTTCAGCAGAGGAACCAGGGGATGTCAGACACTGAAGCAGCTCTTTTTTACTCTCGGATCAGTAGAGTTTCTTTCGATGGTACAAGTGATGCCTTAGACTTCATTAATGCAATTGAGGCATGTACCAAGACGGGACACACGGATTATCAGAGGATTATGATTGTGGAATTGTCAGTTCAGGCAGCAACTCAGGATTGGTTAATGCAGTCGATTCAGCCATCTATGCACGAGTTGACTTAGCCAGAGTTTAAGGACCGCTTTTTAAGATTCTTTTGCCCTCCAGCCACCAGAGATGCCTACAGGTGGCAGTTACTCCACATCACTAGAGGCGATAGGTCAGTGGAGGACTATTCTAGAGAGTTTAATAGGCTATCTCGACATGCAAAGGATATCAGGAGGGACCCTTATAGAGCAGTGGAGTTGTATGTTATTGGATTGGGACCCGCTTTTATTGGTATACGTACCGAGGACTGCATCCTAGAAAGTGTGATGAAGGAGGCCCATTTGATTGAGAGGCGATATATCCACCAGGGCACCATGATAGATCCTTATATGGTTGGGGGCAGTGGATATGGAGTAGCTCCTGGGTACTAGCAGCCAAAATTTCACATTGGTAGTTCGAGTCAGTAGGCTGTGGGTAGTTCACAGCAGAGTGGTAGGAGGTCCAGGACCCACCGAGTTGGTCGCCATGGTTATGCCACGAACAGGAGGAGTGGTAGAGGTCATAGATTCAGTACTGGAGTCAGCAGTAGTAGTAGTGGGCAAAGCTCCAAACAGAGCAGTTCTGGGTCTGAAGTCAGTGCATGTGCGAGTTATGGATGATTTCATCAAGGCCCGTGTCATCTGTTGTCGGGTGCTTGCTTCAGATGTGGGCAAATTGGACATCTTGCCAAAGCTTGTCCTCATTCCGGATACCAGCCACAGTACGTGCAGGGTTCATCTTCATCAGTGGCTCAGCCCTATTATCCGATGCCTTAGCAGTATCGCGCACCAATACAGCCACAACAGAGACCGCCTCAGCCTATGAGTCAGTAGGGTCGAGGTTCAGTTGGTAGACCTAGCGGTCATGGATTTGCGCAGCCTTCAACTTCTCAGCAGGCAGGTCGTGGTTAGGCTCGAGTGTTCACTTTGACACCACAGGATGCTCAGACTTCGAATGTAGTAGTAGCATGTATTCTCTCAGTTTGTGCATGTGATGCTAGAGTGTTGTTTGATCCCGGTGCTTCACATTCTTTCATTTCTCTTGTGTTCGCTTTGAGAATTGAGTGGCAGCCTTCTAGGTTGTCCTTTCCTCTATCTGTGTCAACTCCTCTTAGTGACGAGTTGGAGACAGATGTCTTCTTTCCTTCGTGTCCAGTGATAGTTGATGGTAGAGAACTATTGGCGGACTTAGTATTGCTTGATGTGCTGGAATTTGACGTCATTTTGGGTATGGATTGGTTGTCGAGGTACTATGCTTCGATGAATTATAGAGAGAAAGAAGTGGTGTTTAGAATTCCAAATGAAGAAGAATTTTATTCCAAAGGTGAAAAGAGCTCCATGCCTCGTAATCTCGTTTCTGCCATTACAGCCCGAAAGATGCTTAGAAGGGGTTGTCAGGGTTACTTGGCAGTGGTAAGAGATGTTGATCAAGAGAATGTGGCAATTGAGTAGGTGCCAGTGGTGTGTGAATTTTTGGATGTTTTTCCTGAAGAATTACTAGGATTACCACCAGACAGAGAGATAGAGTTTTGTATCGATATCATACCTGGTACGGATCCTATTTCTATGCCACCCTACAGAATGGCACCAGCTGAACTATAGGAGTTGAAAGAGCAATTACAGGAGTTACTTGATAAGGGTTTCATCAGACCCAGTACATTGCCTTGGGGTGCTCCGGTGTTATTTGTGAAGAAGAAGGATGGTAGCCTTTAACTCTATATCGATTATAGGCAGTTGAATAAGGTCACCATAAAAAACAAGTACCCACTTCCGAGGATCGATGACCTGTTTGATCAACTTCAAGGTGCTACATGCTTCTCTAAAATAGATATGAGATCTGGGTATCACCAATTGAGGATCAGAAGAGGTGATGAGCCCAAGATAGCCTTTTGAACAATATATGGCCATTATGAGTTTTTAGTAATGTCCTTTGGGCTGACTAATGCTCCAGCAGCCTTTATGGACTTGATGAATCGAGTGTTTAGGCCATACTTGGACCAGTATGTAATAGTTTTCGTTGATAATATCTTAGTTTATTCCAAGAGCGAGGCTAAGCATGTTATGCATCTGAGAAGGGTGCTTCAAACTTTAAGGGAGCACAGATTGTAGCCAAATTTTTAAAATGTGAGTTTTGGTTGCATCAAGTAGCATTTCTAGGCCACGTGGTTTCTCGAGATGGCATACAGGTGGACCTTAAGAAGATAGAGGCTATTACAGAGTGGCCGAGGCCGACTTCAGTTAGAGAAGTACGGAGTTTCCTAGGTCTAGCAGGCTATTATAGAAGATTTGTGAAAAACTTCTCTAAAATTGCTGCACCTTTGACAAGGTTGACCCAAAAGAGTGCTAAGTTTGTGTGGACAGACAGATGCAAAGAGCACTTTCAGTTATTGAAGGATTTGTTGACGACGGCTCCAATTCTAACTTTGTCCTCTGGAAATGAAGGGTATACAATGTATTGTGATGCTTCCAAAGTAGGATTGGGCTGTGTATTTATGCAAAATGACCGAGTGATTGCTTATGCTTCGAGGCAGTTGAAGAAGCACGAGCAAAACTATCCTACTCATGTTTATTAGAAAATTTTTAAATAATATAATTGAAAGTCGAGATATAAGTTTTAGAAAAATTATAATTCAATTATAATTTTACGAGTTGTTCATGAGTTTGAATGTGCCTAAAAAAATTTTAAAAAATAAAACTATAAATTAAAATTATACATTAAAAAATAAAAAATAAATTACTTTCTAAATAAATTACAATATCTTTAAAAAATATTATAATTTTATTCTGATAATATATTTTCCCAATAATTTTTTACAATTTGAATTTGTATATTATATATTTAAATTCAAATTATTAAACATTAAAATTACGAGCTGACTTGCAAGCTATTATTCAATCTTGTTCGTGAGATTCACAAACCAAGTTTTATATAATTTGAGCTTGGTTTATTTATTAAACAAGATTTAATATACGAGTTCAAATGAGTTTTTATCGAGGTGAATACCAATGCTCACCAGCAGCTCAACCCATTTATAGCCCTACTTACATCCATCATCTCACCATTGAGGCTTTTTTTTTTCCTTAATTAATAAAAAGTTATCTATTTTGATTTAATTATTTATTTAATCCCTTGAAAAAAATTTACCATATCAATCTTTAACTTAATTTTTAATTTTATTTTATTTTTTACAAGAAAATAAGTTATTATCTATTTCAAATAGTATATTTCAATTATTATATTTATTATATTTTTTTTAAATATATGAATAAAATAACAATAATATAATAATAGTAACAATAATAATAAAATTTATAATTCTTTATTATTTCTAGATACTTATTAATCGTCTAAAATATATAATTAAGGAAAAACATTCAAAAATATTTATGTATTACTTTAACAATAAAACTTTTTATATGTTTAAACTAATTTGTAATTGGACTATAATGAGTCACACTTATAAATTTATTTTATTTGTGCGAAATTTATATTCTTATAACAATTCACTCAAGGCCCAGCAAACCATGGATATAGTGATTCGAGTCGATTAACCTTAAATTCAATGCAAATGTATAGGTGAATCAGAAAAATATAAGAATTGATAGTGAATCATAAGAATCTATACTAATTGAATCGATGATTCTCACCAATTTTTTTCTATTAAATAAAATGAATCTTATTTAATAAACTATACAATTAAGAGATAGAAAAAGTCATGGTCTTTTAATTAAAAGCACTTAAAGGTTATAACTTCAAAATAAAAAAATACAAGCCTACCTTTATTCTTCCTTTTCGCATTCTACTAATTTGTTTCACGAATTTAACAAAATTGACAAATACAAAGAACTTCATAAATCCTTTTATAATTCTTCTTTTAGTTTTTTCTTTTAATTTGGAAGATTAGCAATATTGATTTAGATTTTTATTCTTCCTTTCATTGATTTGTTTCTTTTATAGTAACTATTTGTTTCAACTTTCATATGGTTAAAAGAACCAATAATATTCATAGTATTAGCTTTATATTTAACTCTTTTCTTTAGCTATAAGTACACATGATGACCACTGTAAATTCTATTATTTATATTATATTTAATGTATTATATTATTAAATTTTTTTTAGTAATGAGTAGTATCAAGTAATATATATTAAAATTAAGCAATACCTTATATGTAATATATTATTAATATGAATTGAATCTTATGATTTGATTTGATTCTTGATTCTCAATTCACAAATTGAAGATTTCGAATCTTAATTTGACAACTATGGATTACACTATAAGGGTTGGTCATGCCCTTGTTCCCCAACTTTTTTCATATTATGGTAGAGCATTAATTAATTTTACTAATTTTTGATAATTTCTTAAAAATTTATAATTTATAGATGTTTATAAAAAAAAAAAAAGAATTTCGTAAAGGTTATTTAAATTTTTTTTTAGATAAGAATTTTTTTTTTTTTTTGAAAACTTTCTATATTTAAATGTCTTTGATTTTTTTTTAAGGGCAATTTTATTCCTCATTATAAAAGTTAGGGGTAAAGATGTACCTTGATCTAATATCATTTTTTTTATGCATATCAAGATTAGTGGACCTCATTAATAATGAGAAATAAACACCATTTATAAGAGTTTAAATATATGATTTTCAAAATGATAAGGGTGTATTTGCATATTGAAAAACATTAATGGAGAATGTGACATTAGGAAAAACCTTAGAGGTGTTTTTGTACCTTGTTCCTATATAAAATTTTATTATAGGCCTAATTCATCTACACTTATTTCTTATTTTACCACAAATACTCCTCTCTATTATATTTATATTACTTTATTTTAGGCTCTTGCTACAGTGTAAATGTTTGCATCAATGCAAATAGAGATTTTACCTTCTACAGTAGGTTAATGTGGCATATGTTACTTATAAACGTTGTAAAAATTTGTGTTTTCAATGTTTGATTTTCTTTCTTTCTTCCTTCACCAACACAACACCTCATTTTCTTCTTCCTTGATTTCTTTCGTTCTAAATTTCCTTGAAACCTCCAAAAAAAAAATTAAAAGTAAGCTAAGTTATGGTAAATCATTCTGCATAAATAAAAAGATGCAAAAGAGAATTAAGGGTGGTCGAGAAGATAGCAGATGGGTATGCCTTAGAGAAAGTTTCTGGCCAAGGAAGAGTTGCTGCAAAAGCAAGCTCTCTCCATGGCTCTTCATCACCATCAATTGTCTCAGAGATTCGAAGGAACCATATCCCGAAGGGTTGGCTCCACCAATTCTCTCATGCCAAATCTTTATGATCCTTTTTTTAAAGGAAGACAATATTTCATTCTACCATAAAACACTCATTTCTACTTTCCATCCAATGTAAAAAGTAGGTTTAACTCATATTTGAACCTTGAACTTTTTTTATTTACCCCTACACCTTAATTTTTATAGATTGACACCCTACAATTTTACTTTTCTATATATTAAGTCCTTTTGTAAATGTGAGCAAGAATGCAAATCTTTCTCACCGTTAAATACGAGTAAGACTTACTTGACGAATAAATATAGGTTTTAAAATTTGTACTTTAAGCCCTTGTACTTTTTATTTTTGTAAACATTATGTCCTTGCACTTTATTTTTATATATATTAAATCCCTAATTAATATGAATTTGTAACATTTTGTCAACTATATGCATAATTTAATTATTCATACTTATTTTTTAATATAAAAGTAGTATTAAATGATAATCACTCTTTAGAAAAATTAAATCTAAACAATATAATAGTAATTTAGTCTTTAAATTTTTTATTTTAGTTTTGTACAACAATTCCAGCAACAATTTCAATAGATTTTTTCAAAACTAAATATTAAAAAAGAGAAAGTTCGAGTGTATTTGAAATTTTTAAAGTAACAATAAGTGCATCCTTTAATAATTTATTACTTAAAACTAAATTAATGGTAAAATGTATAAAGGAATATAAAATCCATTAGTATTAGATTATCGTTAATAAAAGGACAAACAATTTAAAAATGTTTATGTTAATAATAAAACATTAAACTAGAAGTTTAAATTAGTTAAATTATAAATTTATTAAAAATTATATAAATGTTAATAATTAACTAAAATATTTATTGAAAGAAAAAAAATTAAAAATATCAAGGATTAATTTATTAAAAATTTAAAATATACAAATTTATTGAAAGTTGTAAAAATTATAAGGACTAAATAAGATATTTTACTATATATCTATAATGTTGTTTCTACCCATTTTTAATAGGACTCAATATGCAAACAAATAAAAAGTATATGTATAGAAAAATAAAAGCGTAAGATGTCAATTTATAGAAATTAAATTGCATGAGAAAAATTAAGAAAAAATGAAAATGCAAGAGGTTAAATATGGATAAAATCTAAAAAGAATTTGGTGAAATACTTATGATTTTTGAAAGTGCCTTAGAGAAGAGGGAGAGGGAGGGGGGTGAATAAGGCTAATGAAGGATTTAAAAAAATTAAAACGAATTTGAAGAATGAACAAGGGGGGGGGGGGGGGGGGGGGGGAAGGGGGCAATGACTAAGGCTAATGAAGGATTTAAAAAAATTAAAATGAATTCAAGGAATGAACAAGGGGGGGCAGTGAATAAGGCTAATGAAGGATTTAAAAAAATTAAAATGAATTTAAGGAATGAATAAGAATTGAATAAGAATATAGTAGGAAGAACAATGAAGACAAGAATTTAAGAAGTTC
This sequence comes from Mallotus nudiflorus, assembly GCA_947683625.1. Taxonomy (NCBI): domain Eukaryota; kingdom Viridiplantae; phylum Streptophyta; class Magnoliopsida; order Malpighiales; family Euphorbiaceae; genus Mallotus; species Mallotus nudiflorus. The sequence goes on along the minus strand of CANTUR010000256.1, from coordinate 96,366 downwards.
GGATTCTTAAAAATCTTACATCTTCATCTAACTTATCCCCAAGTTAGGATTTTTAAATACCATAATCTTATTCACAAGATTGAGATTATGCAAGATTTTGAGACTCACTCTTCAACCTTACAACCAAAAGTTTTTTAGGCTAACTCTTCAACTTAACAACCAAGAGTTTCTAGGCTCACTCTTAAACTAATTCCCAAGTGTTTTAATTGCTAAACACTTAAACTAATTTTACTATAAATGTACCTCACTTATTTTCTAATCTCTTTATAGATGAATATGAAGTTATATTTTTATCACATAGCCAACTCTTATAAGATTTAATCAATACAATGAATATTGATAGAAAGAAAATTAAAGCTTAATGAATGCTTGGTGAGTTTTTGATAATCAAAGAGTAATGTAATGTGTTGTTCTTCTTATCATAACTCTCGAGTGCACACACACACACATATATTAAGCTTCAAAAATAACCATTAATTATGTCTCTAACACCTCTTTCCTTTAATTAATTCAAAATTTAACTTTTGCAGGATTTCAGATGCTTAGGGTCCTAAGCATTTAAAAAATATGTTTGTTATTTGCAATGATGTCCATTGTAGATGCTCAAGGTCTAGTTAGGGTCCTGAGCATGGCAACCTTCTTTCTCTCATTCTAGGCATGAAGCGTAGACAATGAGGGTAGGCTAGACCCTAAGCATAGACTGGCCCAATGAAAACTTGCCCATTTTGCATCCGAACACGCTCATGTGCACTTGGTTCATTTCCCATGCATAAAGGAACATGTTTAGAGTCTTTGAAGAATTCAAATGTGATTCCAATGTCTTTAAACATGTTCCAAAGGTCAGTCAATTGGCTTATCTTTCATTGAATGTAATTTTCTACCTATGCTTTATAATCACATAAATAAAGAACATTAGTGATCCAAAAATATTTGTTAAAGTCAAAATAGGAAAAGATTAACACTTGATCATGCAAATGTTCAACAATTTTTTTATGGATTTTAATTGATTCTTCGGTTCTTAAATTTTCCAAGTAACATTCAAAAATTAACCAAAAATCAGTCCATGATTAGGTGGTTCATAACTTTTTCATCTACTTTGACTATTATGATATTGAGCAACAATTTTGATTGGGTGATTAATGAGTAAAGTAACTGTTTTCAATAAAAAATTTAATGGATTTTATTTTCTATTTGTTTATAATTTTATGAGGATTTGATAAAAAGAAAAATTGTTAAACAAGTTCATGGTTTTAGCATCAACAACATATAATATTCATATATCAATTAAGAACAATGAATCCTTCTGAAGAACAAATTCAAGCCCTTAAATATTTTATTAATTCCAAACAACGTCCATGCCCTTGATTTTCCTTTTTTCAATCTTTTGCCCAATATATTAAGCTAATGCATTTGTATTGGATCCAATTGACTTACAATGACAAAATAGTTATTGTGTTTTATTGACATCTTTTGCTTGCAACATTTATAACTCCAATCTAGCAAGCATAAATTATATAAGTGTTTTCCAAGACTCAATACTAATTTTTACAATCAAAATAATAGTTTTAACCTACCTCACTCTTTAATCTATAAGCTTAAGTGTTTTAAGACTCACACTTAAACATTCATTGACTCAAATTCTCACTACCCCTTTACCTAACCTAAAGGATGTGTAGAAGATGAATTCCTTTCAACTATAACACTCCATAATTTTCACAAGAATTACATACATAAATTTTGAAAATGAAAATTACAAAGCTCTAAAAAGTATAATAAGTTCTCTCAATAACACATCCAACCTCTTAAATTTGATATCAAGAGGTATTACTAATATGAAAGTGAAAACTAGCTATTAGGAACAATAACTTTGAACTCCATTTTTTGTATTCTTCATTAAATGCAATTTTAGCTTTTTATAGCTTAAAAGAGTGCTCACAGTCATGAGGATGTATTCACGATTGTAATCTTTGAAAAAAAAATTTATAGCTTAACCTAATGATTACAAAGGGTCTCTAAGCACTTATGGAGATGCTCATAGTTATGAGGTGTTCATGAAAGTCAACTTTGAAAAACAAATTATTGAAGCTTGATCTAGATTGTGATAAGCCTATTCACGATCGTGAGCATATCCTCATGATTATAAGCAGGACTTGTCAGGAGTTCTCCTTTAAATTACTTAAAATTAATCCCCTTTTGCTCATGAGTGCTCCTCATGATTGGTCACAATTGAGGTGTGTCCAATTGCCTTAATTTAGCTTTATTTTTACTTCTACCATTACACAATGAGTACAACTTTGAACCTAGCTTAAATACACACTCAAACATATAATTTATAAGTTTAACATTGATTTTTGAAGTCAATACCATATTTAATTAGAAATTGATCATGCAAATGGTTAATTCTACTTTTTTTTAGCTAAAGAGACTGCTAACACCTTATTGACCAGTGCCTATCTAATTGTTCTTTTACCAAATTACTTCAAGCTCCACTTCTCCCTTGAGTAAAGCAATAACCAATATAATCAACATCCAAAAAAGTCCATATTAAAGAATTATCTCTTGAAAGTCATATAACATTTAAAGGTCATGTTCATGACCACCTTGCCTTTAACTAGAATCCAATTTATTATAAAATTTAGCCAAAAAACAGCATGGTCCAAAATAAAAATTAGCTAAGTATTTAATAAGACTCTATGACTCTTTTCTCTTATATGATTTTGGAAAACCATAATAAGACGTATGGCTCCAAGGATAGTAATTAGGAAAGTGCATTAATTTAATTGTGAAAATTTTATGAGGAAGATCAAAGGAAATTTTATGAAGCAACGTTCCATAATGAAGCAAGCCCTCTAAAAAGACCATGACAACCAGTAATGTAGATACAGTCAAAACCCAACTTTCATCTAATACCGTCCATATTACTATAATCATATAAAGTTTTCATAAGAAAAATTATAGTTGTATGTAAACATTTCACCAAGAAATATATGTAAAAATGTTGCTCAAGGATTACCCTAACCTTGGCAGTTTCATCTTAAAGTACTCATAATGCTTAAGCTAGCCGTTAAATTTTGAGAGAATATCGAGGTAAAAAGAAATAATTTTTTTTATAACTGATAAAATAAGATATCCAACATTTTTTTAGATCAAGTTATGTGTTTGTTGTTTGGAAAATTAATTATAAGAGACAAGGGTAGATTATTCCAAAAGTGTAAAATCATCAACATGGACCTTAAGTGCCACTTTTATTTGGCATTAATATATAGTGACCTATATGAGCATTTAGTGCCGTATTTTGAGAACTGAATTGCACATATATTGGCGAAATTACTAGAGTGGTGATAGGGACACCCAATATTTAACAAAGTCTTATAAATATCAATTCCACTTTAAGACACATAAAATTATGCCCTAGCTCTTCGAAGGTAGGAATACCAAAATCAATAAATGTTTTAATAGCTTTACCAATTTTCTTTACAATTGTTAGAGTATGTAAGTTTAAAGAAATATGAAAATAATAGTATTGGAAGGTTGATGCTCATATTTAGATATTCAAATTTCACTTTTATTCTATTTTTAATTAATAATTTGTCATAATTAAGTTGATATAAATTTTATTTATTAATTTCACCTTTTTATGTATCAACTACAAAATAAATATATAGCTTTTACTTTTATTTTCAATTTTATCATAAACTTCTACTCTTAACTATTAGTATATTGATTATACAAAATTTTATTATAAATAATTGTAATATTTATATAATTAGTTATATTCCCTAATTTTATGATAGCTTCCTATTTTAGTGTTTGGGTGCCCTACTGTAGTGCCTAGTATATGTGTGTGTGTGTATATGTATTCATTCTTAATTAAATAAAGCGTGCAACCATTGTTTTTTAATATCCTTTATATTTCTATATGGTATCAAGAGCCTGATCTTTTGGGCTATTTTTTTTTTATGGAAATACCATAATCATCCAGCTCTCTTCAATGGCTTTCGATGCAACCTCTTCTTCCATCGACTCTATCACCATCCAAAACTCCTAGGATCCTAAACATCCTCTCCTTACTATCAACCTTTCTAATATCACCAAATTGTCATCAATTAACTATGTCACATAGAGTCTCCAAATCCAATCTCTTTTTGAAGGTTATGATCTTCATCACTTTATTGATGGTACTCACCCTCCAACACCACCCACCATCACTACTAATAATGGTACATCCCTAAATCCAGTATACACAACCTGGAAATATCAGGATCATCTTATCTTTAGTGCTCCCCTTAGTGCTATCTCTATTTCTATACAATTGCTTATTGCTCACACCACCACTACTTTTGATGCATGGAAAACCTTAGCCAATACCTAGGCCAAACCATCTTATGGTCATATTAAACAATTGATAGAACAATTAAAGTAATGTAGTAAGGGCTCAAAATCAATTACTGAATATATACATGAGATAAAGACTCGTGCTGATGCGCTTGCACTTCTCAAGAAGTCACTTAATGATGAGGATCTTATTTATCTGGTTCTTGATGAACTCAATACTGAGTATAAATCCATCATTAATGCAGTTAATGCTCAAGATATGCTAATTTCTTTTGCTGACCTCCATGAGAAACTTCTCAATAAAGAAGCTTCTCTTCATACCATTAAATCATTTTCTCTATCATTGTGAGTAACTGCCCATCCCATAACCTTTTATAATCATCCACCACCTAACCATCAACCACACCCATAGCCTACCACTACACTTCTTCCTCATGATCAACACCAATCTAAACCTTATTTTTTTCATTGTCAAGCCTGCAATACTCAAGGACACATTACCAAACAATGCTCGATGTTTTAGCTTGTCACTAATTAATAAACTCAAACACCTCAACCTTAAGGCTCTTAAGGATATCACCCCTCCACACCTTAGCAATCACGAGCCAATCATGCTACTCTCAATAATAATAAGACTCCTACCTAGCTACTGGATAATAGATCATCTCACCATGTTACATCTAACTTGAGCAACCTCTCTCTTTATAGCCCGTATCCAGGATCTAATGATGTTATTATTAGTGATATATCAGCCCTTCACATCACCCATACCAGTTTTACCATTATACCTATGACCTCTTACACTTTTACTTTACAAAATGTCCTTTGTGTTCCCTCTATAAAAAAGAACTTAATTTTAGTTTATTAATTTTTCGCTAATAACCATGTTTTTATTGAATTCTCACCTTCTTCTTTTCAGGTGAAGGATTTAAACATGAGGGCAAGCCTTTTGATGCGTGAACCAAAGGATGGCATATATGAGTGGCCAATATCATCTCCTTCAGTTACCTTTTCTCCATTGCTTGCACTTTTTAGTGTCAATACCAATTCATTTGAATGGCACTCTTGACTAAGTCATCCATCATTTATTATTATAAAAAATATTATTTTCAAGTTTTCTTTACCATTGTTTAGTTCATTATCATCTCCCACCCATTATAATGCCTGTTCATGTAATAAAAGTCATAAAATTCCATTTTCCTTTTCTACTTTAACTTCCTCCTATCCTTTTAAAATTCTCTTTTTTTGATGTATGGACCTTTCCTATTCATTCTATTGATGGTTTTTATTACTATGTTGTTTTTATTGATCATCATTATACATTGTATATTTAATATTATCCACTTAAATGAAAATCCCTTATGTATAATGTCTTTGTATGCTTCAAGGCATTAGTCAAAAACCAATTTAAACACTAAATTGTTACCCACTATTCGAATAATGGTGGTGAATATCAGGGTCTTGATAGTTTTCTCTTCACCAATGGTATATCCCATCTTATTACACCATAACATAATGGTCTTTCTAAACATTGTCATCATCATATTGTTGAAACCGATCTATCTCTTCTCACTCATGCATCGATGCCTCTAATTTACTAAACTTACACCTTTGCCATTACTATATATCTTATTAACCTATGCCCATACCCATACTATAACTTTTATCTCCTTTTGAAAAACTCTTTGCATCTCTACCTAACTACACTAAACTTTAGGTGTTTGGTTGCTTATATTATTCATGGCTTCCTTTTTACTCTCAATATAAGCTTGACTCTTGTTCTACTCTTTAGGTCTTTTTTAGTTACACATCAACCTAAAGTGCCTATATCTATCTTGATCAATCCACTACTAAAACATATATTTCTTATCATGTTAAATTTCTTAAAAACTCTTTTCCCTTTATCATTCACCAATCCCATCTTTCTTGTCCTACACCAAAAATCATTTCCACATGGCTTCCCCCAGTCCACATTATACCCACTTCTAGTGGCTCAATTAATATGTAGACTAACATCCATCATAAAATGACCAAATGGTCAATCGTTTATCACCAGACTCACACAATCTTAAGATATCTTCTTTACCAGTCTAACCATAGCTTAACCCACTCATCAAAATATCCATCTCATGATCACTAGAGCCAAAAATAACATCTATAAACCATTAACCAAATTGAATCTCACTGTTATTCTTTCTTAGCCATTTGACATCTAACCTCATACTATTAACCAAGCCCTTAAAGATCCTAAATGGAGACAGTCTATGAATGATGAGTTTGATACTCTTATTTGGAATAGAACCTGGGAGCTTGTTCCATCCACTTCCTTGTAAAATCTTATTTGTTGTAAGTGGGTTTTTTCATATTAAAAGACTTCATAATGGTTCTATTAATAAGTATAAAGCCAAATTTGTTGCCAAAGGTTTTCATCAGTAACCTAGAGTGGATTATCATGACACATTTAGTTCGATTGTCAAGCCTACCACCATCCACCTTGTTCTAAGTCTAGCACTCAGTAAAGGTTGGCAGTTGAGACGACTGGAATGCCTTTTTTTAAGGCTATCTTTCTAAAGACATCTATATAGCCTAAGCTCTAGGATTTATTGATAGAGACAATCTAACACATGTATGCAAAATAAATAAGGCTATCTATGGACTCAAGCATGCTCCACGAGCTTAGTACCTTGAACTTTTCTAGTTCCTCATTGAATTTAGATTCATATACTCTCTTATAGACACTTCCCTATTCATTCTCCACTCAGGTGACATTACTATATATCTACTTGTTTATGTGGATGACATTATTATCTCAGGTACCAACTTCAATGTTATTCAGCACTACATTGATCTTCTGGCACAAAGGTTTTTAATTAAGGATCTTAGTGCCTTGTCTTATTTTATCGGCACTGAGGTTCTTAGCACTCCATCTAGTTTGTTTCTTACTTAAAGATGCTACATCATTAATCTTCTTACTCTAATAAAAATGTCAAGTGCAAAACTTGTTGCTACACCACTTGTCACTAATGGAAATCTGTTATAACCTGAGTTTTTAAATGTTTTTATATTAAATTGGGATATATAGTGTTAATAAATTTAAAAAATATATATTTGATTATTTAATTATTTTGTGAATAATTAACATTATTTTATGTTTATTTATAGTTTTCTACATAAAAATTATCTCGAAACTTATTATTTTGGAAAATAATATTTAAGTAATATTTTATTATTTAATGTTATTGTATCTTATTAAATTATATTGTTTCATGCATTATTATTATTTTATGTATTAATATATATACATACATGCATTTATATTATTTAGGGTTTATTTTTATGCATGTGTTATTTGTTAGTATATATATATATATATATGTGTGTGTGTATATATATAAATATGTATATAATATATTTGTGTGGTGTGTGTTTAATGTGTATATATATTATTAATTTATATTATTATAATTTAAAGTTATATATATATATATATATAAAAGAGAAGAAAGCATCTTCTTCCCGAAACCATTCCCCTCCCCTCCCTTACTGCTGCAACTCTGTTCCCCTCCGTTCAAAGTGCCTCTCGGAGCGCCGCCTCATCCTCCAGCTGCTCCACCACCTCCTATCGTCTTCTTCAGCGTCGTCTGTACCTATGGAAGTCAAAAATGGCCAAAACCACCCTCTCCTCTGTTCACTGACTTTTCAGCCACCAAATCCAGTGATTCCAGTGCCGTTGAACTCCATAGAAGCTATTTCCAAGCTTCTTGTAGCTTGAAAACTTGATTTGGTAAGGTTTTGAGCTTGATTTCATTTTCGGCCATTTATGTTTCTCAATTTTTTTGAACTTCATTCTTTGAGATTCAATCTTAATTCCTTCACAAAATAGGCTTCCCTTAGCTTAATCTACACTCTAGAATTTTTGTGAAATTTTTGGAATTTATTTTGATTTTTGTGAATTTTTAATTATTTTATTATTATTTTCTAATTTTAGTAAATTAATTAAATAAATTGTGATATTGTGATTTTTAGTGTTTATGGTGGTTGAAATTAATTTTAGAGTTTAATTTATAATTTTTGTGTAATTATTATAATTTTATTTAGTTTATGTAAATTTTGGAAATATAGGTTATATGTCTATTTTGTTAAAATTAATTGGTTAATTGGGTATAATTGTTGATTTTATTGAATTATATATAAATAAAATAATTTTAGAGTAATTATATAATTTTTATTGAATTTTTGAGTAATTATAGTATATTATGTGAATTTTATATACTAGGGGTATTTTGGTAATTTGGTAGTCATTTTAGTTAAATACTAAGTTAATTGGTTTTAATAATTATTTGAGGTATAAAAATGATTTTTATGAATTATTTACTATTTTTAACTAATTAAAACTATTTTTCGAAAATTATTTTCAAATTATATATAATATACTATTTTTGTAAATAAATGGGTTTTTAGTAATTTTTAATATGTTTTTGGATTAATTAAATAATTTGGATTTATAAAATTAATTTTCATTAATATTGGTGTATTTATCGAGAATTATCAATTTTTAATAATATTATATTATATTAGCGTTCTTAAGTAAATATTGGTGAAATAATTATTTTTAGTGTTTAAATATTTAATTTGCTATATTTTGGTATCAAAAGGGCATTTTTGGTATTTATGAAATTTTAATATATTGTGTGTATATTTTGTGACTTGTAGACCTCGGTCAGTGAAATTTGCAGTTTGGGATTCCGATCGAGGGTTGTGAGCATATTTTGTATTCGAAGTGTTTTTCTTGCAGGACAAGCTCTACTTTTTAAGTAGAGAGATGTCTATTTTACAGAGGAAGTTCTGTCGAATTTTGGTAGAATTCTCGTAAAATGTGACATTCGATCAATTTTCTATTCTCCATCTGTGTCTAGAATTCTAGATCGAGTTTCTAGAAATTAAGTTAGATTTATTCTAATTTTGTGTTATTTATTTATTTATTAGTTACGCCGAGACCGAGGCCTATTGGACTACACCCGTCGGACCCGTCTCATGGAGTGCACAATTGTGAGTTATTATAATGTATATGCATTGCTCAAGTTGCATGATTTAGACTTCTATATTTTAAATATAAATTTTTGCATAATTGCCTATTTGAATATTTAAGTATATTTAGGTATACTTTTAGTATATTTTTACTATATTACGAAATAAATGCATGTTTTCCTTTTCAATTAAATATGGCTTGTTTTTAAATATATTATTGGTTTAATTTAAAATGTTTCGTGATTTATTTGAGTTGATTATAAGTATATATACCTGAAATATACTTAGTTTATTTTAGGTATAATTCTGGTATATATATGGTATATTTGTTCATTTTAAATACCATTATGCATCCTTATTTTCTTGAATGTCTGTTTTATATAAATGAAGGATATCGATAGAACGTGCTTCCTAGTGGGCAGCACTAGGACCGAGTACGTACCGGTACGACATTAGATTTTAGGTTAAATTACTAACCTATTGGTCGATTATGACGTATTGATTGGTTTGATTGATATGAGATGTGATTAAGAGAATGATTGCTGGAGCTCGATTGACCTAGTGTCTCGGGGCCAATCACATTGACAGTCAGACTGCTGGAGCTCGATTGACTTAATGTCTCAGGGCCAGTCTATTGTCCAGTTGGACTAAGTGAATTATTTGGAACTAAGTGGGCCTGCATGGCTTAAGTGAGTTCTATTGATATTTAAGGTTGTAAAAATATAGGGTTCCATTTGATCCTTCATAAATCGATGGTTTTCATTATAAAATGATTTTTGTTGCATCTGTGTGTATTTGCATGTATATATATTTATAATATATACTATTGAGTGTCTGCATTTGACATTTAGTTATGCACATATATATACTATAATAATTCACTCAGTGAGGTCTAACTCCCCTCTGTTGATATTTTTCAGGAGAGTCTTCATCTTCAGACCTCAGTAGTAGACCTGTTCGCTGGATTTCTTCTGCTTCGGCCTTATTATGTAAATTACTTACTTAAGTTTATTTTGTACTTTAGACACTGCAGTAGTGGTTGTATTTAAATCTGTTGTGGGTTGTATTTATTATTATACTTGTATGAGATTTTAAACTTAAAGTGTTACTTTGGAAAATTTATACTTAAAGATTTTATTATATATGAGATGTGACTTTATACTATTAAAGGAAGTGGAGAAATTATTATATTATTTGAGATTTAATTTCCACTGCATAAATATTTATTTTATTTTATTGCATGTTTTCTTTTTAAGGCTTGTTATGGGTTCCAGATTCGAAAGAATTCCCGTTCCCTAGCGCCGGTCATGGCCCCCTGTTTTGGGTCATGACAAAATCTCACACTTCATTCAAGTATAACTCTGACTAACTACATTAAGTATAGAACAATTATTAGCAGTTTACAATATCTTTGCCTTACTCACCCAGACACATCATATGTTGTTAACAAGCTTTTATAATTCATGCATCACCCAATTTCTGAACATTGGAATGTTGCAAAATGACTACTTCGATATTTGTGTGGTACATTGACTCTTGGCTTATTTCCTTATGAGGACAATCCATTTTCTCTTCATGCCTTCTTTTACGCAAATTATTCTAGCAATAAAGATGACTACACCTTTACAAGTGCATATATTATGTATTTGGATCATCATCCTATTTCTTGGTCATTCAAAAAAATCATCCATAGAAGTTGAGTATCGATTCGTTGTTGCTACTACTTCTATCACACCTATACCCTAATTCTTAGTACATTTAAATTTATTTTGCATTGTTATATATATATATATATATATATATATATATATATATATATATAAAGAGAGATAGTGAGAGAGAGAGAGAGAGAGGAAAGGACTCATTTATAGCAAATAATTGTCCTTGATTGAATAATTAAAAACTTGAGGATTTATAAATAATTTAAGCATTTTATTAAGGACCAAAAGGGGTATTTTACATATTATTTAATATTTTTGGGTATATCATGAGGAGCTGCCATAGAAAGAAAGAAAGAAAGAAAAAGTGAAAAGAGGGTTGATTCATTTCCTCTTTTAGAAGTTGATTTCCCAAGCAAAATTAAAGATCTAAAGTATAATTAAGGCTATAATCTTCATACTAGAAGACTTTGGTGATTGATTTGGTAAGTAATTTTAGTGTTTTGGTTAATTTAATTTAGGATTTTTAAGTTGTAGATTTTGGGTTCTTAAAGTTTGGTTTATCAGTCTCTATAATTCAATTATATAATGAGTTAGAAAGCTTTAAATTAAATTTTATTTGATGATATGGAAACTTTGAAGAATTATCTAAAATTTTTCCTCTTTGAACTTGATATGATTTAGTCTTTATGTTAGGGTAATGAGAGAAAATATTTTATTACTTAGTTTGTCAATTTCTTTGAGTTGGTTATAATTTATTATATATAACTCTATTTGTAGTTTTGTAATTGGTATGAAATTTTTATAGTATTTTCTAGACATATAGACCTAAGATTAAAATTTCAGCTCAAAATTCATTTTCTATAAGTTCGAACAATTTTTCAAAGTCAACTCTGAAAGCAGCCATCTTGATTACATGAACTATGTTTATAGAGTTTATGAATTAAAACTAGTCTAGATACTTTTAGTATATCTTAAGCTAGGAAACTCTAAATTGAGTTAGTTTGATTCTAAAAAATTTGAAAGAGTTCTCTAAAACTTTATAGTTTTAATAAATATCTAATTATATTTTAATAGTGGTCTAACATATCTGTACTTTTTATTGCTCAATCTATTTTTATAATTGAGCTACTTGTAATATGAACTTTATAATTATATTTATGGTTATCGAATGGAAATGAAATTTATATTAATAGTACTAGACACGAAGACTTAGATCTGGTTAAAATTTTAGGTTAAAATTCATTTTTAAATGTAAAAGAGATTAATTTAAATCCTTTTTTCCAAATGTAACGATATTTATAATATATTTAGACTTAATTAAATAGTTTGCTAATTTTTGGTTTTAAATGTCCATCTCGGGCTATGTGAGACGAGGTGTGACAATTTTGGTATCAGAGCTTTGTTAAATGGTCCTTAAAACTATGCTTTTGTTGTAGTTTGATGAAATATTAAATTTTTTTTGTAATATTTGTACGATGCCATTGAGAAGGAACTATGATAGGCCACCTAAACAAGGAAGAGTTGGTCAATAGGCTAGTGATAGGGTAGAGTCTAAGGGAAGTGCTAATCTTAAGATAAAGTTTGAGTCTAGGATCCCTATTGTTAAGCAACCTCCACCTCCCCCACCCCATGTTGTACCTATATTATAGCTTGATCCCAGAGTACTTACAGAGACTATTATTGCTACTTTAGCAGCCCAAGAATAGAGGAGAAGGCTTGGTGATATAATTGAACATGCTAAGAAATGTAGGGCATTTGAATTTCATGGCTTTTTTTATTCTCAAGAGGCAGACAAATGGTTAAGAGCTATAGAGAAAGCATTTAATATTCTTACATTAACTGAGGCACAAAAAATTAATAATGTGTATGGCCTTCTACATGATATGGTAGATGTTTGGTTTGCTTGAATTAGATTATTGCATAAAGGTTAGTTAACTTAGGATGTATTCAAGATTGAGTTTTGTAAAGAATATTTAACAGATGCATTTAAGGCAAAAAGGTAGAATGAGTTTATTACTTTGAAACAAGGGGCAATGTCAGTACGAGAATTTATGGATAAATTTGAAGAGTTATATAGGTATACTTCAAATATTTTCCTAAATTAAGCTTAGAAATGTTAGATTTAAAGAGGTCATATAGACTGTGTTGAAGAATGAATTGTTATTATATGAAGGTTAGAATTTTAGGGGCTAGGTTGAGAAGGCAATCAAGAAAGAGAAGCTAAAGGATAAGATAGAGCAAGAGGGCAAGTTCAAGGCTCCAATTTGGGTAGGAAAGCAAAAGGGATTCAGTAAGGGAGTTAGTACATCTCAGCACATATCAGAGATAGGAGGATTCAGAGGCAAAATAGGGCCTTAGACTTGGTCAAACACTTATAAACCATAGTCCTCTTAGTTCAGTTAGAGCTCTATAAGACAACCTATGGCTAGTGCAGGAAGTTCATTCATAAGGACCACACCCTGTACCACTTGTGGCCACGTTCATGAGGTAGGAGACTGTAGGAAGAGGACTATTTAGTGTTTCAAATATGGTGGATTTGGACCCATTAGGAGGGATTGTCCTAATCTTGCATAGTTTGGCACCAATACTGGTAAAAGAGCCTAGAACATAGCTGGTAGAAGAGGTAGAACTTCTGGATTTGGTAAAGGTACAGGAACCAGTGTTAGTAGAGAGGGTGGTGCATCTACATCAATACAATTTATTTGCCCTATACATATAAAGAGACCTTCAGTATAGCCTAGGGTATTTATAATGACACAACAAGAGATATCATCATCATATAATGTCATTTCTGGTAGATTAACCATCTTTGGTGAAAATTCTTATACTTTAATTGATTTAGGTGCAACTCATATATTCATTACATTGTCTTTCACATTATGCATACCAAAAGAAAAGAGTGTGATGGACTAAGGTTTGGTTATAGATATGCTAGTGTGTGAATTAGTGGTTTGTAGACATGTTTATCGGGGTTATGAGCTAGAATTTAGGGGTCAAAAATTAAAAGCAAACTTAGTGCCATTACCATTAAGATGTTTGATATGATTCTTGGTATGGATATTCAAATCAAATATCAAGTACTAATTGATTGTTATAAGAAGAAAGTAGAGTTCTAGATGCCTACTAGTGGTAAAATTATGTTCAAAGGTGAAAGGGGTTAAGAGCATTATAGCATGGTTTCAACACTTACAGTTAGAAGAATGATGAGAACAAGGTGTGAAGCATTCTTTGCATATATCATTGAAATTGAAAAAGAAAGGCAAAAGCTTGATAGTCTTCTTGTGGTAAATGAGTTTTTAGATTTGTATATGTATTTTTAAAAGATCTTCGAGGTTTGCCACCTGATAGAGAGATTGAGTTTAGTATTGATTTACAACTAGGGATAACTCTTATTTCTCAAACTCTATATAGAATGGCTCTATTGAAATTGAAAGAATTAAAGGTGCAGTTGCAAGAATTACTTAATAAAGGTTACATTATACCTAGTATATCACCTTGGGGAGGACTAATTTTATTTGTGAAAAAGAAGAATGGTACCATGAGTTATGCATTGATTATAACTAGTTAAACAAAGTGACAATTTGCAATTAGTATCCATTACCACATATTAATGACTTTTTTGATCAACTGCAAGGAGCTAAAGTATTTTTAAAGATTGACTTAAGGTCTAGGTATTACCAACTAAAGATTAAGGCAGTGGATGTGCCTTAAACAACATTTAAACTCAATATGGGCATTATGAATTCCTAGTGATGCCATTCAGGTTAACTAATGCTCTTGCTGCATTTATGGATTTGATAAACTAAGTATTCAAGGCATATTAGATAACTTTGTCACTGTGTTCATTGATGATATTTTAGTGTATTCATGGTCAAAGGAAGAGCACGTTGAGCATTTGAGGATTGTATTATAGATATTGAGGGATAAATAATTGTATGCCAAGTTTAGCAAATGTGAATTATGGCTATAAAAAGTGGTATTTTTGGGGCATATCATCTCAGTAAAAGGAGTGTATATTAATCCTAAGAAGATTGAAGCAATTCTCAGTTGGAAACCACCTACTAGTGTGCATGAGGTACGTAGCTGTCTGGGGTTAGTAGGTTACTATAGAAGATTTGTATAGAACTTTTCCATCATTGCTTCACTTTTAACCAAACTACTATGAAAGAATATGAAGTTTGTTTGGGATGAAGAATGTTAAGATAGTTTTGACACATTAAAGGCATGTTTAACTTCAATACTAGTGTTGGCACTCCTAGTGATAGGGCTAGAATATGTTGTATATAGTGATGCATCAAGAAGTGGATTAGTTTATGAATTAATACAATAAGGTAAAGTGGTAGCATATAATTCTTGCTAGTTGAGGCCACATGAGTTAAACTATCCTACACATGACTTAGAGTTAGTAGTAATCATTTTTGCTTTGAAGATTTGGAGACATTACTTATATGGTGAGAAATGTTAAATTTTCACAGTTCACAAGTGCTTGAAGTACATATGAAGTCAGAAAGAGTTAAACTTACGACAAAGAAAATGGATTAAGCTTCTAAAAGATTATGATTTTACTATTTAATATCACTAAAGGAAAGCTAATATGGTAGCAGATGCACTTAGTAGGAAGTCCTCACGTAACTTATCTTACATTCAGACTATATGAATTCCATTATTACTTGAGTTGAGGGCATTGAATGCAGAGTTAGCTCAAGGTGAGAAAGAAGCATTGCTTACTACTTTAAAAGTTCGACTAGTGTTGATTGATAGAGTTAGGGAAGCACAGGGTCAAGATGAACAAATAGTGAAGATCAAAAAGTAAGTCCAGTATGGTAACAAAGCAGACTTTACAATTTTAAAGGATGGTACTTTATTATATAGGGGTAAATTATGTGCACTTAATGTTGAAGTTTTTAAAAAGGAGATAATGTAGGAAGCACACAACTTTGCATATGCTATGCATCTTGGAAGTACCAAAATGTACTTTACTTTGAAAGATAACTATTGGTAGTCAGGGATGAAGAAAGACATTATAGAGTTATGGCTAGATGTTTGGTTTGCCAACAAGTTAAAGCAGAATATCAACACCTAGTGAGAACATTGCAACCTCTTCCTATTCTTGAATTAAAGTGGGAACATATTACGATGGATTTTATAATTGGATTGCCTAGAACTCAGTAGGGATATGATGTAGTTTAAGTGATTGTCGATCGACTCACTAAATTAGCTCACTTTTTACTTGTAAAAGTGAGTTACTCACTAATTAAACTTACTGAAATCTATATCAGAGCAATGGTTATATTGCATTGTGTTCCATTTTCTATTATATCATATCAGGATCCAAGATTTACATCCAGATTTTTGCCAAGTTTGCAGCATGCTTTGGGTACTAGTTGAGGTTTAGTACAGCTTTTCATCCCCAAATAGATAGTCAGTTAGAGAAGACAATCCAGACATTAGAAGATATGCATTGAACTTATATGATAGAATTACAAGGTAGTTAGGATAAACATCTACCTTTAATGGAATTTGCCTACAATAATACCTTTCATTCTTGTTTGGGAATGCACCCTATAAAGCACTATATAGTAGGAAGTGCAGAACTCCAGTTTGTTAGGATAAAGTTGGGGAAAAATAATTAGCTGCTCTAGAAATTATGCAAATGACAACAGAGAAGATTCAGTTAATTTGAGATCGACTAAAAGAAGCTCAGGATAAACAAAAGAGTTATGCAGACTTAAAAAGGGAATTAATTGAATACGTTATGGTTGACAAGCTCTTCCTAAAGATTTCATTGGAAAGGAGTCTTACTATTTGGTAAAAGGGGAAAACTAAGCCCTATGTATATAGTCCATATAACATGATTGAGAGGGTTAGTCAAGTAGCCTATAGGTTGGCCTTACCTCTAGAATTGTCTCAAATTCATGATGTTTTCCATGTATCATTGTTGAGGAGGTATAAGAGTGATCCTAGTCACCTTTTACAAGCCCAACCCATAGAATTAAAGAAAACTTATCTTATAAAGAAGAATTAGTTACAATTACTACTAGGGAAACCAAAGTGTTGAGAAATAAAATCATACCTTTGGTGAAAGTATTATGAAAACACCATGGGAGCGAGGAAGCTACTTAGGAGCAAGAGGAAGAGATGAGAAACCAATATCCTAATTTGTTTTAACTTAATTTTGGGGACAAAATTTTCTAAGGTGGGGAGAATTGTCACACTTGTACCCTAATTCTCAGTAAAGGAAAAGACTCAATTATAGTAAATAATTGTCCTTGATTGAACAATTGAAAACTTGAGGATTTATAAGTAACTTAAGTATTTCATTAAGGACTAAAAAGAGTATTTTACATATTATTTAATTATTTTTTTGGGTATATTGTGAGGAGCTGCCATAGAAAGAAAGAAAGAAAAAAGAAAAAAAAGAAAAGAGGGCTGATTCATTTCCTCTTTATAGAAGTTAATTTTTCAAGCAAAATTGAAGATTTAAAGTGCAATTAAAGCTATAATCTTCATCCTAGAAGACTTTGATGATTGATTTGGTAAGTAATTTTAATATTTTAGTTGATTTAATTTAGGGTTCTTAAGTTGTAGATTTCATGTTCTTAAAGTCTAGTTTATTAATCTCTATAATTTGATTATATACTATGCTAGAAAGCTCTAAATTAAGCGTTATTTGATGATCTAGAAACTTTGAAGAATTATCTAAAATTTTTCCTCTTTGAGCTTGATGTGATTCAGTCTCTATATTAGGGTAATAAGAGAAAATATTTTATTGCTCAGTCTATCAGTTTCTTTGAGCTAGTTATAATTTGTTATATATAACTCTATTTGTAGGTGCCCAATTGGTGTGAAATTTTTATAGCATCTTTTAGACATATAGATTTAAGATTGATTAAAATCTTAACATAAAATTCCCTTTCTATAAGTCCTAGAAATTTTTTAAAGTCAGCTCTAAAAGCAGCCATTTTGATTATATGAACCAAGTTTATAGAGTTTATGAGTTAAAACTAGTCTAGATACTTTTGGTATATCTTGAGTTAGGAAACTTGAAAGAGTTTTCTAAAATCTATAGTTTTAATGAAGTCTAATTATGTTTTAAAAGTGGTCTAATAAACCTGTAATTTTTATTACTCAATCTGTCTAAGTAATTGAGCTGTTTGTAATACAACCTTTATAATTCTATTTGTGGTTATCAAATGGAAATTAATTTTTTATTGAAAGTACTAGACACAAAGATCTAGGTCTAGATAAAATTTAAGGTTAAAATTCATTTTCTACAGGTCAAAATAAATTTTCTAACTTATGCCTAAAAATAACTATTTTAGAGTCCATGAAGCTAATTTGTAAAATTGAACTTAATTGCATTTTATGTATATCATTTGGGGGTTGCATGGTTAGAGTAGCATGTCAGATTATTATATTGACTATTTATAAATGAAATTGTATCTGTTAGGTGCTGGAAAAGGAAAGGGAAGTGCAGGTGCAAGTTAAGCAAATTCGGTGAACCAGATTTATATGTTTATAGGCTGTTTTGGTGAGTAGATGTTCAAACTTTTAAAATATTTTTATAACATCAAGTAAATGAGTTTTTAATGATGTTTTTGAATTTGAAATGATGTGTAATAAATGTTCAATTCAGTTTGGTTATTACTTGAATTACATGAAGTATTTAAGCTTAGAAACAATAATGGTTTCAAGTGTGCAAGTTAAATGTATTATTAATACATGCTTTGTTTTGTAACATGATTTGAAGTCATTTTATTTACTTAGTGATTTAAATAAATTTATGTTATACATTGTTTCTCTCTTTTTTGAAATTTGATTAAGATTGTTTGATTTTTAATGCTTATTAAACCATAAATGCAATAGTATTGTTTTGATTGATTATTTTATGAAAATGGCATTTGGATTTGAGTATTACCATCCTATATGAGTTTTGTAAATGTACTGAAGTGATATATGCATATTTAAGATTGTGTAAGTTGTTATTGCGCAATAAACAATATGGCACTTAATTGCAAAAGGGTAAAAGGAGAATGATCGTTCCGTGCTAATGTAAGGGTTAGCCTTCAAGTGTTCCTAGAGAGTGAGTTTGTGATGTAATGTATGTTATGATAGGGTTGTGATGCTTATTATAAGAATGGTTAATATATGTGAAATATTGTATTGATGTTTAAAAAAAAGGCATGTGTTTTGTTTAGCTATACTTTGCACATATTTGAAAGTGAGAAAGGATTTAATGTTGTAAGTGGATTATAATATAATTTCAAATACTCTATTATTATCATTTGAAAAGTTAAATGTTTTTGGCTTAACGAAATTATTTTTTGCTTGATATATCTATTCATTAAGTATTTTTGTACTCATTTTACTTTGTTTTATAAATATTTTCATATAGCAAGGCTTGATAGTTGGTGGATAGAGTTAAATGAATTTGAATAAAAATTTCAAAATAAGGTTGGCCAACATCCTTATTAGAGAAGCCTTGTTTCTTTGTTTATTAAGATTGTTATAAAAGTATTGTAAAAGAGTACATTTTTAAGTTTAAATAATGGTGATTAAGTTATATGTAATATAACTATTTGAAAATGTATTTTATATTATCTTAATAATGTTTTTCACTATTATGTTTTTAGTTTACAAAGATTATTATCAATCTATATATATTTTACTATTCATAAATATGAATTTTACTATTCATAAATACGTATTTTTCTATTCATAAATACATATTATTTTAAAAAGTTCTTATTCTTTAAATGTAATATATGAATAAGATTAAACTTTTAAAAGAGATTAATTTAAATCCTTTTTCCAAACGTAACGATATTTATAATATATTTAGAATAAATTAAATAGTTTACTAATGGTTGGTTTTGAATGTCCGTCTCGAGTTATGTGATATGAGGTGTGACAAAATCTGAGATCAATTGGATTTGTTCCCTTCTTCCTGAGCTTGGTGTCACTCTTCCTATATCACTTATCATCTATTATGACAATGTTGGAGCCACCTATCTCTATTTTAATTTAGTCTTTCATGCATGCATGAAACATGTGGCAATTGACTATCACTTTATTCAGAATCAAGTTCAATTTTGTGCTCTCCGAGTTAATCATGTTTCTTCAGCAAATCAACTTACAAATGCCTTTACTAAACTACTTCCACACTATCGCTTCCAAGATTTACGAGTCAAGATTGGAGTCTCCTCCTGAACTCCATCTTAAGGGGGCATATTAGTGTATAATTATACAAGTTTTTCTTGTAAGTAATTGTAATATCCGTATAATTAGTTGCATTCTCTGATTTTATGATATCTTCCTATTTTAGTGTTTGGGTGTCCCACTACAGTGCCCAATCTGTGTGTGTATATACATATATGTATATTCATTCCTAATCAAATAAAGTGTGCAGCCATTATTTTTCAATATTTTTTTCCATTTCTACTTCATTGAAGAACTTTTAAATTGGTACAAGCTCTAATTTTAATTTATTATTTATTGTTATAATTTAAAAATTATTAATAAATTAAAATTATTAGATTTTGAATAATTTAATAGAAGATATATTAGTTTCACACAAGTTAATACTAACTAGGAGATTAATAAATAATTATTCAATCAAATGATTATGAATATTAAAATATTAAACGTTTTTTGAGATATTAATTGTTAGTTTGAATAAAATATTTATTAATGAAGAATTATACAAATTAACCAAATTAATTATTTACTATTACTTTTTTTCGATTATTAACCAAATTAAAAAAGAAATTACTTTTAAACTGTTAATATAACTTTCTTATATTCACTTATTTAAATTTAAATTTAAATTTAAAAATATTTTATTTATATGTAGTTTTTAATAATGTCCACTTAAAATTAGAATAAAATTTATATTTGTATAATTATTTTTTGTTTGTTATTAATTATTAATTTAAATTTTTGTGGTTATATCTCATATTAAAATATTCATAATCTAATAATTTTAATTTATTAATACTTTTTAAATTATAACTATTATTAATAAAATAAAATAAATAAAATTTTTTTAACAACAAAATTAATAATATTTGAAGACAACGTTATATGTATAAAATATTACAAATTTTATAATTTAAATGATAAAATGTTAATAGTAAACTAACTAATTAATAAAGATTATTAATATAAGCCGGTCTAAGATTGGATGATTTTTCACCTCATTAGGGGACATGACACTTGTAAGAGATTAGGGCTCAAAACCTCTCTTCCCCTCTACCTCCATTCTAAAAAAAAAAAATATTTATAAAAAAAATATATATATATATATATTTTGACATATATTATTTAAATCTATGCATGTAAATTAAATATTTTTAATTTTAATTCAACTATGTGAAAATAAAAAATATACTTATCATTTCAGTTTAAAATAATTAAAAAGTGTAAATAAATTAATAAATATTAAAAAATTATGACTGATGATAATAAAAGAAAAATAAAAATGAAAAGATTAAAATGATAATTTACACAAATTTTGAGAAACCATAAAGGAATACAAAAATGTTTAAAAGATATAAATATTATAAATTGAGATATTTTTAAGCTCAAACTTCAAGTATACAAAGGAGTTAAAATTTTCGATGCAAGTATATATATATATATATATTTATTTATTTATTTATTTGTGGGAACTTAAAATGAACGAGATAAATCTGATATAATTTAAATATTTATAGCTTGTAATTAATTTTTTTATATTATTATTATTATTATAATAATAAAAAAAAAAAGAGGGGGTAAAACACCAAAATAACACCATAGGCGACGCACTGTTCAGGTCCATGATTGCCACACGTGACATTGGTCCTTTGTAAAATAGGAGGACTAAATTGAGAACAAAAATTAATTTGAAGATCCCATTGAAAATGAGACTTGAGCAGATCAGACGGCTGGTAATAGTTCACAGAGGCAACGAATATAACCAAACTTAGACAGAAGCAAATGCCAAACAAGATGAGAGTTGCTTGTGATACCGTGTTTCTAGCGTCGTTATTGCTTCTTGTCTCCAGTGTCACTCATGGCTTTGCTCCTCCTCGTTCATTTCTTCAGAACTTGTCTGGAAGTAGCAATTACTTGACTACTAAGGAGCTCTGGTTTAATCAGATTCTTGATCACTATTCTCCTTATGTACCCTTTTCTATCTCTCTTGCTTTTCTTTTTTTTAAAGTTGCGATAATATTGCTAACTAACAGTATACGCTGAGAAACTTGTAGTTTTTTTTTGCTGCTATCCCATATGATATAAGCTGTTTAATGTAGCTTGTTGATTGTTGAATTGATTATCCGAATACATCTAGCTGTTGAATTTCCATGAATCCGTTAAGGAGCCTTGTTGATTTTATGTTTCCTTTCTCTATGTGGTTTTTTGTGGTATGCAAGAATTCAATTTGGTCAATTCTCATGTTTTGGAAATCCGCGGCAGATGCTGAAATTCAATCCTTTCAACTTAAAGAAAAAAGGGTATTTCGATAGAAATGAAATCATATCAAAATTGAGATGAGAATTGAATTTGGGTTTGAATTCCTGCATGTCATCTATTATTCCAGACAAGGCAAAGTATCAAATGGATGGGCAAGAGCTGTTCTCAGTTTTTTGTTCATTTGGAAATCTGCAGGATCACCGAAGATTTCAGCAGCGTTACTATGAATTCCTTGATAATTTTAGAGTTCCAGATGGACCTATCTTTTTGAAAATATGTGGTGAATCTTCATGCAATGGCATAGCTAATGACTATATCAGTGTAAGTTTTATGAGTTTCAAAATTTATGCACTCGATGTATCAATTAACAAACCCACGAGTTATTTATTGGTTTCAATTAACATCAACAATTGTGAAAAATGAAATCTTTTCTCTTGTGAAGTTAGTATGCTAGGTAAAATAAATTCATTAAACCTTGCAATGTTGCACAGGTTCTGGCTAAAAAGTTTGGAGCTGCTGTTATTTCCCTTGAGCACCGTTACTATGGTAAAAGCACACCCTTCAAATCATCAGAGACAAAGAATTTAAGATATCTTTCATCTAAACAAGCGCTTTTTGACTTGGCTGTTTTTCGTCAGCATTATCAGGCAAGTAATGTCCAAGATCATTATTAAGCATAATTGTAATAACTGCTTCTTGTTATGGATCTTGATTGCAATGAATTACTTTCCTTTTCATTTTCTTTATTTATCTCAACAAAAATTTAGTTTCACTGTTGCAGGTGCACAAACATTCACATGTATAAAATGTCAATGTCTATGTATCACTATATATTTTCATACTGTTATGCCTATGGTTTGCTAAGATGTGTTGCAGAAGCACAAAATTTGGAGCATCAAAGTTTGCATTCTTTGGGATGCCAACAGATTGTGTATATAATGAGGCATCAATTACCATTTTCTCCCAAATTTTTTCATCAATAGTCATAATAGCTTCCCAATCCTGGTTGAAAATAAATTTGTTAATTTACAGGTCCTTTTTGAGGAGCTTAGCTATAATTAAGATCCATTAATGCAAGCCAACTTTCACTTTAGTGCTATTCAATTTTCATTTTCTTTTCCTATGTAGGAAGCCTTAAACCTGAAGCTCAATAGAACAAATGTTGAAAATCCCTGGATTGTTTTTGGGATATCGTACTCTGGAGCTCTTAGTGCATGGTTTCGTCTTAAGTTTCCACATTTAGCATGTGGAAGTGTTGCAAGTTCTGCAGTTGTTCTTGCTGTTTACAATTTCACTGAATTTGATCAGCAGGTAAACAAGACATTGATTATCTACTCTAGCACAAACATCAATGTCCTTTTGGATGCTTGATTGAACTTTTTTCTATGTCATAAGGATTTTTTTTTTTTGGCTTTGTATTTTTTTTATAAGCTTTATCTGTCCTTATACATGTGTTGCCAGATTGGCGAATCAGCTGGTGCTGAATGCAAAGCTGCACTACAAGAAACTACTAAACTTGTTGAAGAAAGGCTGGCATCAAACAAAATGGCAGTAAAAACGTTATTTGGTGCTGCTGAGGTAGTTCATCTGCTCTCATAATAATTCATTGTTTTAGAACCTAGACAAAGAGATGAACTGCACACTTGAAGAGGTAGTTTTCCTTTGTGCTTCACATCTCATATTTTTACATGTCATCTCATTTGCAGCTTGAGATTGATGGTGATTTCTTTTATTTCCTGGCAGATGCAGCCGTTACAGCGGTATTTGTCATAACCTTATTTTGATTTTGTTGCTTACTGTCAGATTTTGAAATTTATTTCATTATTTTCCTAATTTTGCAGTTCCAGTATGGGAATCCTGATACATTATGCTCTCCTCTTGTTGAAGCTAAGAAGGCTGGAGAGGATTTAGTGGTATGCCTTCATATGTTGCTGCTATTGTTTAGGGTGACTTGAAAGAAAAAGATCCCCAACACTTGACAGAATACACACACTAGAATTCTTTTTTTCTTTTTCTCTGCTTAGGTACATATTTTTGTCCTTGAACTTTCAGTGGAATTCTTTTTTTCTTTTTCTCTGCTTAGGTGCATATTGTTGTCCTTGAACTTTCAGGTTTACTAAATTTTAGCCCTTTAGTTACCCTCTTAATTCTCTCGCTTTCAAAAAAATAATTTGCTAACCATCTAGATTTTCATGCATCATGCACAGGATTAGTCCAGAGTGAACTGGACTAATTTGTATGATATATGAAAGCATAGGATTGAAGTACTGCTTCAATTAAATGTATAGAGACTGGTTGTTCCCCATTTAAAACATTACAAAAAAAAAAAAAAATGATGTATGATATTTTAGTGGTAGGGTTATAGTATAAGGAATTTAAGGAGCTAAGGAACACAAATGACTCTGAGAATGAGTACCTGAATTTGTATTTTGCCTTCATGTCAATTGCTGTTTTGGCAATTTGCCCTATTATTTAAATTGTGATTAGGAATGTGCCTTGATATCACCTTCAGTGATATTTGTTTCTTTGTAGTCATTGAACCATCTAGGATTTGGTTCTGATGTTCTTGTACATTTCTTCTGAGGTGAAAGTTGAGAAAAATTATGAACTTTGCTACCATAAAGAAAGAGCTTACTCCCAACTAGTGTTGGGTTAGGGAGAGGACAGGCACATATGCATGCAACTTTCCCCTTTCTTTTTACAAAGAGGCCATTTCCACTCATCAAACCTATGAGCAAGAAGTCATTAAAGGAGCAAATTTACCAACTATGACAATACTTTCTACAATGGCTTGGAAAAATAGAACTGTGAGTTGAAGTGAGAGTAGGCACACAATGTGCTCTATCCCAGAACTAAATGATAGACTAAACCGTTCATTCTTCTTTGCATTTAAGTAGGTGGTTCTTGCTGGACTTCATGCCTGGTGTATCTTGTATCCTTCTTCACATTGTGCCCTTGCATCTTTACATGCCATAGAACTCATGGTTTCTGACTGATTTCTAGCTTTGCATCAGACATTTCCAGTCATGTTGATTCCAAGGCCAGAAATATATAAATTAGGACAACCATCATCTGAGAAAGTCATTTAACAAAATGTTCGCTAAGATAAATTGTATTTGTTGTTGGCCAAGTAATGAAGGACCAAAGTGGGATTTGAATAGGTCAAGATTTATAAATTACTAGTTTATTTAGATGCTGCTTATTTATATATTTCATATTTCATATGTTAAAGTATACTCATTGGCAAATCATGACATATCTGTACAATATGTGCTTCTAATGGGATATCAAATAATTATAATGCAGGAAGCTTATGCCAAATATGTTAAAGAGTACTATGTTGGAAGTTTTGGCGTCAGTGTTGAAACATATAATCAGAAACATTTGAGAAATACTGCTGTTACTGAAAATAGTTCTGATAGGTTATGGTGGTTCCAAGTTTGCACTGAAGTTGCATATTTTCAAGTGGCACCCTCAAATGATAGTATTCGCTCCTCAATAGTTGACACAAGGCATGTTTTTAATCATGACATTTTACATGTCCTGATTTCATTTATACTTTCTGTACTTTTAGCAATTGTGTACTTTATTTATATAGTTGTACTTTGCATGTCACAGATACCATCTGGACCTATGCAAGAACGTCTTTGGGGAGGGCATCTATCCTGAGGTTGATGTCACAAATATATACTATGGGGGCACAAAAATTGCAGGTCCAGACATTAATCCATTCATTGTATTTGTTTGCCTTTTTCTTTCCCCCTTCTTGGGTGTTTACTGTTACAAATGTGCACCATGTTGGATTGCTTATCATGCAACAATAAGCAACTTCCTTTCCCCTTTCACAGTTTTCTTGTCAGCTTATTAGTCAAGTGAAAGCAAAATTACTCGCTCACAAAAAAAAAAAAAAAAAAAAGGTACACATGGAAAACAGCACGTGTGAACCATAAAATTTACAAAAGAAAATATGCATGCAAAGCAGAATGTGTGAACCAGAGACATGAAAACAGCATGTGGTGTGTCAGTATATTGTTTGGTTGTTGCTGCCCTTGAACTGATTTTATCAAATGGAGATGGAGTTCATACTAAATCTCTAAGTATTTGATCCAGTTATGTTTGCTGTACAAATAAAGCCACAATATGATGGAGTAAACTAGTAAACGCTTTGGATAGAACCAGAGGATTTCTGTGTGAAACATAGTTGATAATATTAATAATTGCATATAATTTGTGGAACAAAATGTTTTTTTATAAATATGGTGTGCTTCTTCTCTAAATTGTTACCTTTTCAAAATCGCAGATCAAATATTCATTAGCATTTCTTTGCAGGGTCCAGAATTGTTTTTACTAATGGTTCCCAAGATCCCTGGCGTCACGCATCTAAACAAATCTCATCTGCTGATAGTAAGTTTCTGATAACTTATTTGGGTCAGAGATCTGGGTAAACAAAAAGTGGGGGAGGATTGAGAATGAAGCATATTGAGAGAATAATTAGCAATCATTTTTCTCAATTTGATAACATATATGGAAAGGGGTACCCATTTAAATGTCAATGATGCCTTTATTTAGATTAATTTGTTGTGCACCTTGTCATTGTGTAAATTTTTCCGTTATTGGGCTCCTGATTTGAACTTCGTGAGTAGTGTTGGTGTCCACTGCTGTCTGAAACATGAACTTGGTTCAGATACTATGTAGTTGAAGTGCCTGAGCTTTTATAAAGCATCACCTAGATGTGATTGTTCTATAATTATCTTTGCCAGTACCTGCTTATCAAGTGTTCTCTACCGAGAATTAGATATTTTGACTTTTAGATTAAGTTTTATATCAATTATCTAAAGTCCATGGTATGCATAACGAAAATGATGAAAAGCATGTGAGATAATAATTTGGAATATCTGTTTATGTTTATGCAGTGCCTTCCTACATAATCACATGTCATAATTGTGGTCACGGTACTGATATGCGAGGATGTCCTCAATCTCCTTTAAGTCCTGAAGGTATGTATAGCTCATGTTCTTTTTAATAAATAAAGCTTTATGCATATTAAATTGAAAATTTGGCAGGGACCTGGCTTATTGCCATCCCAAAGTTTATATTGTAGTTTTGGTGGTTGCTTAAAGCTATGTCTTTCAAATGGCTGCTAAAAGATTTGGACCATAATTCAGCCATATGTTATATATATATGGGGTTAATTACTATTTGCCCCCTCTATTTTACCTATTACACTACTTGCTCCTTAACAAAATTATATTTCTCCATCCTTACTTTTTGCAATATTATACTATTGACCTCTTTTGTCAATGTTTCTATTAAAACTATCATTAATTGGCTATGAAGTGATAATTTATACCCTTCAATGAAATATATAGAATAATTACTTTTTGTCTTCTCCGCTTTACCATATTATACCCACTTATCCCTAACATTTAAAAATTATATTTTTATTCTTTTCTTACACTACTACATTTTTTTTTACTCTTTTTATCAGATTTCGTTTTATTAGAATTATTGTTGAATAACTATAAATAACCAAAATAATCTTTAATTTAAAGTTGGTTCCACTATGAATAAAAAATAATGATTTAAGTAATTTAATATATATAATCAACAATTTATACTAACATTTCAAATGAAAAAAAAAATTGATTTTGTTGTTACAAAGAAAATTTTCAAGATTAAATTTTTGTGCAACATAATATTTAAGATTAAGAGTAAATAATTAGCATTTAATTAATATTCTGATGAGATTAAAGTAAAATTAGATTTTTTTCATTTTTATTTTTATTAAAGAGTATAATTATTATTTTATATTCAATTAATGGTAATTTTAATAGAAAGTTTGAAGAAAAAGTTAGTATAACAATGAAAAACATAATTTTTAAGTATTGGAGGTAAATAGTATAATATAGTCAAATAGACTTACTTCATATATTAAAGGTTATTTTGATAGTTAATTATTAGTTAATAAAAATTTTAATAGAAAATTTGACAGAATGGATAAATTGTATAATATTACAAAAATGATGGATGAAAAAATATAAGCTTAAGGCTCTTGCTATCGTACACGCATGTGTACCTGTAATATGTATGAACGGCTACAATTAAATAAGGATTGATCTAAGGTTTTAGTTTCATTTGCATAAATATACATATATGTATTGAAGAAGAACTATAATTTTAAATGCAATGCGCAAGGAGTATAACACAATAAAATAGAGAGGGCAAATAGCAATTTTCCTGTATCTGGGGCGCCATTTTGTTACCGTTCTTTTAGGATGCAAGAGCATATATAATATATATATATATATATATATATATATTTAGCTCTTTTTTCCAACTTTGTCAGTGATTATTTGATCTTTAGTGTTCTTAAATACTTATTGTCCATTCCAGGTAATGCCGAGAATTGCAGTTCCCCAGATGCAGTTCATAAAGTAAGGCAGCAGGTCATTGAACACGTAGACTTATGGCTGTCAGAGTGCCAGGCTAGCGGTAGGAGTTACATATGATCCTATTCAGAGTATGTAAATAAGCGGATTGATTACTTAACTAACTGGAATCCAATGTATTAACTTCTGAACAGATGCTAAGTAGCTCATCTATGAAAACGAGAGTGCAAATATTAGTCATCTTGTGCAAGCTGGAACCATGTGTATTTGTTGTATATGGCAATCATTGCTTGAAGTTAATAATTTGTGTTTTTATTAGTTGTCTCTGTACCTTCCAAAGAAAAATTGTACTAAAATATCTTATTCTTTTTCTAAGATCTCCAAAATCTCTGGAAGAGGATCTCATAATTTCCACTAAGATGTCCTCCAAGTATTTTTACTTGTATGCTCGCCTTTTTCAGGTTTAATGTTTTCTTTCTGATTAGAAGGAATTATTTATTTTGGTATCCAGTACAAAAAAGAAATGGTTTGATTGAACCAGCCAAATATTCTATATTTTAATAGTTTATTTTATATGCATATTCTATAATATATTAATTTAGAGAATTTTGTATAAAAATCATAAATATTCAAAAAATATTTTTGTGTTATATTATTAATGAAATATATTTTAAATAACGTCAAATGAATAAATAAAAATTTAAAAATGATTTAAATCAACTAAAATATTTCGTTAACTTCAAAATGGATTGTGCACAGTATAAAGATCATTGAAAAGCAATAAAAATGGTGGAAGTGGAATACTCTACGGTTGATTCTTATTCTGGCTAGAGATTGTTCATGCATTTGAACGTGCAACTCTCTACTTTGTCTTCTATGAACTCTCAAGTCTGCTATAGGCATCTACTTCGGTTTTCTGCGAGTTCAGTTCGTATTTTCAAGTTTCACCAAGCAAGTTTCTGTCATTGATTACATTCTAACAAGGACATGGTGGCCTACATTTTCCACATCTGCATACTCTAATCCCTTGTCCCAAAAAATCCTGAAAGTCCTATCTCCTTCGTTAACGTCAACTGCACAGCTCAAGCTTAGATTTTTCAAGTACCCAGATGAAATTCGAGTTGCCAACTGCATTAAAGAGAAAAAATATACACAGAGAGACCAAAGCATGAATGATATGGTTGCTACAAGAACATAATATTAACAAATGAAGCCTTCACGGGCTACAACGGCAAACGTAGGACTTCCTTTCTGATGATAATTTTCTTCACCAGCATCCTTTTTTCTGTAGCAGTGCTTCTAATAGCCTAGTAGACATACCCCTTGACAAACATTCCTTGCTTGGATTCCTCAGACTCTCCCTCGCCTGTGTATTTGCCAAGCTGAGCTAGAGAGTTGGCCTTTGCACGAACAAGCAGAACCTCCTGAGCCTCCTTCACATTCTCAGGTCTGCCTCCCCACTTCTTCAGGCAAGTGTTTTGAAGAGCTCTCGCGTATGAGAGAGATACATGCCATGGGTTGGGAGACTGATTCGTTGCATTCAAATTCAAGGTTGCCTCCACTTCAGATTGCCCACCTGACAAGAACTGCTCAAGCAGATAACCAATTGAACAATTTAGCAGCTAAAATTTAGTGAATGTATATCAGTACATGTCTAAGTCCAGTCATTTTAAATGGTTTCGGTCACTTACCATGATTCCAGGAACAGCTGGGGGAATTCTTCGGCTGAGGAGCTTGAGAATGTAGTCAGCGACCTGCTCAGGTGTGACCTTTTCCTTGCACTCTGCACCACGAGTAACCATGCTGGGCTTGAGGAGGATACCTTCAAACATGACATTGTTCTCCGCAAGATAGAAGAACACCTCAGCCCAGACTTTCTGAGCCACTTCAAAGGTTCTGTCAATGCCATGGTCACCATCAAGCAGGATCTCAGGCTCCACAATTGGGACCAAACCACTGTCCTACAAATATAAAATGACATAAACACTAAAATAAACAATACTCAGAAGCCAAAATAGAAACAATGCACGGTTGATTTTGTGTTATGATCACCTGAGAAATGGCAGCATAGCGAGCTAGACCCCAGGCTGCTTCCTTCACTGCAAGGGCAGATGGGCCATTGGGAATGCTCACCACAGTACGCCTTTTACACAAAATTACAACATTTCAGTTAGCGGCAATTATTGAAACTATTGTTTAGTTGTTTTTGAAATTTTCGCCGCAGTACTTGTTAAATATATCTTAAAATTTTTCTCAATGTATTCAAGATAGTAGTACTTTTCTCAACCGGATGCACACCATTTTGCAAAACGTGCACCCTGTTGGTAGTAAGCAGCAGTGCGGGAAGCAAGGCCATCAAGACCTTGGCACCAAGATTCATCATTCGAGCCAGCCAAAGGAACAAGACCCTGTAACATGCAACACCCATACTTTAGTTTCTTCTTTCTGGAGTAGACAAATATCCAATTGAATGAAACTGTTACTCACCTTGTCAACCTTAATACCAGGGACAATGTTTTGCTCAACAAGCACATCAACCATCTTCTTGCCATCAGTTGTAGATTGGTAAAGGGTCTCCTCAAAGAGAATAGCACCAGAAATATATTGGCCAAGGCCAGGAGCAGTAACAAGGAGTGTTCTATATGCCTGGCGGTTAGCCTCAGTGTTCTCTAGCCCCATGGAGGCTAGACGCTTTCCACAAGTGGCATTTGACTCATCCATGGCTAAGATTCCACGCCCTGGAGATGCAATAGTTTTCTACAACACATTCAACATGTTCATTTCATTTCAGTAATGCCTGTTTTTGAAATGGAGCTAGCTGGTTCAGACTTCAGCAAGTATCTAAACCATTTCTTTGCAATAATATACAGTTTTAGCTAGAATTTTTTTTTTTCCTCATGTTCATTAATAGAAGACTTAAATACATCTGCAACCTCTTGAACTCAAGATGTTTTCTTAGTTTAACCGTTCAACTTATAAACTAATCATTTTAACATTTTAAGTTGCTAAAAAATGACTTGCAAACACTTTGTGCAAGCTAGTAAATGAAGACAAGTGTAAATGAAGTAAAGAGACACATTCTGCAGTCTTGACAAGCTCATCTGCATAAGAGCTTGCACAGATTGAGAGTGCAGAGGGTGCAACAGTGTGGCACCTAACAACAGAGGCAGAAGGTTGGCGAATAGCCTGACCCTTAACCCAATCTGACTTGTCTACAACTGGTGAGGTCTTGAGAAGAGAGGCAGAGGCCATTTCTGTTAATGAGGTTGTTGAGGTATAGTCTCCTGTCTCACTCGAGAGCTCTTTTGTTGGGGCTCTTATTTAATGCAGAATTTGCTATAATTCTCAGCAATTTATAAGTCTAGTTGATTGCTGTAGTGATATCCCATTTGAGGCTGTAATGCAAGGACCAACCAAAGGTTGCCAAGTAGTATGATAATTGTTCACTTCTCAAAAATTAGTGGTTGAATTTTGTTTCTGCTTCTATTTGTTTACAGCAGAAATATCGGAATTTCCTTATTGTTAAGCTCTTGAAACTTTTTTTTTTTTATCAATAAGAGATTATATGATCTAGGCATTGCTAGATTACACAATAGGGGATACACCTTTTAAATTATTGATAATAGAATTTAAATTCTACATCTCATAATGCTATTAGATATGAGTTATCATTTGTCTATTCTCTTATCAGCTACTGATAAAATTTTTTTGAGAGTTGGTCAGTACTTTTTTTGTGAATAAAATTTTTTATGGCAGGGAACAATTTGCATGTAGACTACTATCGTTTCGTTGTTTAAAGCAGCTATAGACTCCATGAGGGTGTTCGGTTTAGCAAATGGTGGGACCTGATAGTAATTTTAATTTTTATTAGAGCTGATTTGAGTTATATTACTACAATTTTTTTTTTTTAAATTAGATGTATGTAATTAATTTTTATAATTTAAAAAATTATTATAGTGTTTCTATCTATAATAAATTTTTAGAAAGAAACAATAGTATTAAAATTTATATTTCAAAATTCACTCTCATATAGTTTCTATTAATATTTTAATTATAATAATTAATAAATTATTTTAAATAATTTATACAGCTAAAAAAATATTTTAACCATATAAAATTGCATTTAACTATTGCATGGACTATTTATGTTTATTTGTAGGAATAAAATTAAATAAAAATTTCTACATTGTTTAAATATTTTACATTCAATAATAAATTATATCCCTAATTATCATTTGATATACCAACAGTAAAAGCTAATAAAGTTAAATCAAACTGTTACATTACATAAAAACTTTAGACTAAACCTTTTAAACACAAATGCAGAATCTTCAGTCATGTTCAAAAACCGAGAGAGCTTCCAGAGCAGAAGCTTGGCCACTAAGAGTAGTCTCTGATGACCACAACTCTTAACATCCAACATTTATGCATCCTATGGAAAAAAGGAAATTCAGCAAGAATAGAGCGTTTTACCCAAGAATTCCACAATGCCGTGCATGCATTCACAACCTGTGGTTATCTTGCTTAAAATTAATGGGGTCCTTCAGGGACAAATGATCACACAATTCTGTGATTCTATACACATGATAAATTGTGGCAGAAAAACAGGGCAAACAGCAAATCACACAATAAGACATAGAAGAAGCCCTCATCAATGAATCCAACATCATAAGATCTTCAAGGCAGGAGTTCAAGGTCTACAAAAACCAAATTAGACCAACCACTAATTGCTAGGAAACTTTGCAGGTCTAATGAACCAGAGGGTAGACAAAAGTTCTTACCTTGTTAGCATACATGATTCACTCAGTAATTAGACAAATGATTTAAATAACAAGCCATGAATCTAACTAAATCATCTACAGTACACCATTTGACCTGATGAACGCATCTCCATTGAAAAAATAAATAAATAAAATAAGTAAACTCATCTTTAGTTGCACTTGATTTTACATTCTTTCTCAAAAAGTCATTTCCACCAAGCTTTTCTTCCTAAATTGGTGGCTCAGGGACCAAAAGAAACTACCACACCATAAGCATCAATTCTACAGTTAGGAACATAGCACATATGGTGAAAAGATGAGATTGACGAACCACTGACCACTCAGCAAAATTGAGGTCTGTGAAGGAAACATATACTAGGAGAGAAAATGGCTCTATTTCAAATAGGTAGATGAAACCCACAGCAGCACATAAGTTATCAATGATGTAGTAACTTCGAAACTCCTTAATCCTTTAATAAATGGCAATGGTGGAATCACAGATACCATCAAGAATGTTCCCAACAGCCATGAGAAAATAAAAGCTCCAGCACTGCACCACAGAACAAACTTATAATTCATAACAGTTTAGCACATAAATCAGGTTGAACAGGAATGCATTTAAGACAACAATAAGAGGCTAATTCTAAAATATTTAGCAGACTTGCAGATAAGATTGTTACATTAGGGATTGCAATGTTGAAGCAACTTTCTCCTTTATAATACACAAGTTCAAGGAATCAAAAGAAAAGTTAGCTGTGATGAGGCAATTTTTCTAGATTAAAAAGTATCAAAGTAGAGCTTAAAGCCAACATTCATAACACTTGAAAGATTCTGTACGTAGGAAGTATAAATTTAACAATAGCCAAAAAAAACCAAAGAAAACAGATACCATCAACATACCTATAAAGCAGGGCTCGGATTTTACTCTTCAGCCGGTCATGCATAAAATATATGGTAGCCATTAAGGAAATGGCTACCTGGAGGGTTGGCCCTTCTTCTGTTGGAAAGAGAACAGTGAGAACTCCAAGTACTATAAAAACAATTGATGTTTTATAGATGAAAAGCGTGGATGGAGTTCGGAATCTGCTTGTAACAGCCTGCACAACACGAGACTGCTTTACTTCCCTAACCTTTTTCCCAATGTCAATTTTTGGGTTCCTTCTTTCACAGAACTTCTGCATGATTATTTTGTCGTGGGCAGACTCAATTGCATCCACACTTGGTTTGTGCCCAGCATATTTATTCACAAGGTAGTTTCTTGCACCTAGAATTTCATCTTCAGAAGCCTCCCTGCTAATCCCAAGCCGTTTGTATGGGTCCCTTACATGAATTCTAGGAAAGATAACTGAACAGCAAAGATAGTTATGGAGAAAGATTCAGAGGATGAATGATACTAAAGATTCAGAGGATGAATGATACTACTACTTAAAAAGCATCTACAGAACACATATCTATAATCAGTTTGGTAAACGAAATTATAAAGGCATAGGTATTTGACAATAATTAGTAATACATACATTATACTGCCGGCAGTTATTAGAAGCATGAAAATAGAAGTAACAGTAATATCATGTTAAATACTTCAGCACTTTGTACATTTTGGCAAACAAAAGAGTAATGATCCCTTAAAAAAAAAAAAAAAAAAAAAAAGAAGACTAATGGCTCAAAGAAACCTTGCTAGAGGTGAAGTTTACAAACTCTCCAAACATTCTATATGTTTTATATCACAGTTATTCCCTTCTCACTACTCACCGTTAAGAACAACATGATTTCATGGATGTAATCTAGAGGAATGCCTCATTGGTTTTCCTTAGCCTGAGGAGATCAAGGTTACATGTGAACAAGGCAAATATCAATGTTCCACCACCATATTCACCATCTCCTCAGGATAGAACAAAATTAGGATGGTGAGTACATTTCAAATTTTATTATAAATCAAAAAATTCCCCAATCAACAAGGAAACAGATTCACATTTAAAAAACCACCCTTTCAACACCATATTCATCATCTTTCTAGGACAGAACCAAATTAGGATGGTCAGTGATGCATTTATAATTTCATTATTAATGAAAAGGTTCTCTGATCAACAAGAAACCACATTAATATTTAGAAAACCATCCTTTCCAGTTAAAAAATTACACTAACACAATCACAGATGCAAACAATCAGCTAAGCAAGAAAGTAAGCATTACCAGGTTGATTATTTGACATATCACCACCACAGGAAGCATCCATGGCACACTTGATTAGGTGAGTTTTCATTACATTACATCTTCACAGCAAAACAACACAATGAAATCAGTTTAATTCCAGTAAGGCAAAGAAAACAAAGTAAATTAAGCTCATTTCCTGATGCAGAATTTAAATATTAAAAACACCGATTGTAATAAGTACCTATTTATACGAAGAAAGTTTATCCTTTCTTTAGGTTCCCCAGAACAAGGAAAAGCTGAAACTCGCTTCCAAAATGACACTGGGCTATTTACAGGTATTCGCAGACAGCACCTTGAAGGACTACCTGTGAGTCCAGATACAGACATCCTCACGACTGCAACGAGAATAACAGTTTTTACAATAAAATGAACAGAAAAGTCCAATGTCAGCAATCAATTAAGAGAAACTCTTCAATCGAAATCAACTGCAACAAAAAATTATGAATTGGAATTAGAATAACTAATCATTCATACTATTGAAAATTTCTACTTTCCCCTCTTAGATGACAACAGAACTATCACTAAAGGAAAAAAAAAAAAAAGGAACAAACAAAAGCAACCATCTCTTAAGCACAAATCAATAAAACAATTAAAACCCATAAATACCCAGAATTCAAAAATGACAGAGAATCATAAATCTATAAGAAAATTCTAAAAATTGGACAACTTAAAGGAAGAAAAATTAAGTAATGGAATATCCAGCACTGAGAATGTGAAGTTAATTGGAGTTGGGAAAATTATTTAGAAAAAGAAAAGAAAGCTACCTGATGAAAATAACGTGGAGGCACTGGGAAACTACAAATGATTAGAGCTGTAGAGAGTGATTGGCGTTGCAGTAGATGAGGAGAGCAAGAGAAAGGGCTTTGAAAAGAGAAGAACACTAAACCCTGTCGCTACTTGTTTTTTGTTATCAGCAGAATACGGTACCGTTTTAGTTTAGCCGGAACAGCTCAAAAAATTCCGTTGCCGGGAATCGAACCGGGGTCTTTCGGGTGAGAGCCGAATATCCTAACCGACTAGACTACAACGGATTCCGAGTTGCAAGGGTAAATGTTTTTATTAAAGGTAACTTCTCAAACTACGATATCTAAAATTATCATAAATTTTTATTAAAAGATTCTAATTTTATTTTATCATTTTAAACCTCTTAAGTGTTCGCTTGAGAACCTACAAAAGTGTACCCTCAAACAAAATGGATTTGCACATGAAATATGTATTTTGACATTGTAAAATGCAGATGAAGCAGATTTTTTTTTTTATTTAGTCAGTTTTGCATACTATTTTATAGATTCAATTAGAATACATTTTGTGTGAAGATGCACTTTTGTAAGATCTAAGCGAATACTTAGAAGGTTTTAAGTGATAAAATAAATTTTGAATCTTTTAATGAAAATTTGAAATAATTTTGAGTAATGTCGATATAATTAACCTAATCAAACTAGAAGACATCATGTCAGTTACATGTTACATGCAGCTACCTCAATTCTCTTCTCAAACCATTAAATTTACCTTTACATTGACCCATAAAATGATTATTAGATGACCCATTAGCAATAATATTAACCTTCTCTACAATATATTTTAAAAAGCATTTTCTAACACTAGTGATCAAACATTAAATTTCATGCATTATTTTAAAATAGTCTATTATTATTGAGCTTAAATTTTATGAATAAAAATATTATATAGTATCAAATATGTGCATTTTTTGTAAGAATCTCGAGGAAATTGCTAAATCACTATATGGATTGACTTTTAGGTGAAAGACTTATACTTCCACGATGAGATACCTCTATCATGTCTCCCTATTCAAGGGTTTATGCGATGTGAAATTAGTACACGCTATAAGTGACAATAGTCATATACTCCACCACCATGTTTAAATGAAACACAAACAATAAAGTAATGACTATAATTGGGTTATTCAGAATTGAGTGCACAGTATGTGATAAGTGTTTTCAAATGCAAAAGAAATAACAAAATAATTAAAAATAAGAAAACACAAAACATTGAAACCAATTTCTAGATCTGTTCCAAATAGAGTCATTATTATAGGTAGTGAGGTTCAGTGCATACCCAAATGTTTTGTGACTACGACACTATAGAGCTTAGGGCCATGAACTATGTTGTAAAACCTAGATAAAAAATGGGAATCACCACCTGAATGAAACCCGAAACACACTTTACAATTGGATCTCATGGAAGGACTCAACGGCCATCCTCATAGATTGAGTTTAAAATCTGGGTATGGGTTTTTTTGAATGTTCACTCGTTGGTCTCCATTTTTATTTTGTATTTTATTATTTTTAATTATTTAATTATTTCCTTATTAACATGTAAAATTGTAATTTTTCCAAATCAATTTTTAATTTTATAATTAAATCCAAGTTTGCAATTACTTTCATTTTCGTGCAATTTTGATATGATTTACAACATCAATCACAAATTATATCCATTAATAATAACAAATAAATAAATAAAAATAAATGCATGCAAAAAGAATGGAGAGAGGAGTAAAGATACAACTTTTTAAACACATTAAAATAAATAAATAAAATGAAAATAATAAAGCTAAAATAATAGTAGCTACAAGCCACCATCATATTCATATCTTGAAATCATATTTCAAAATTACTCCTCCAAAATATATGAAAATAAATAGCCTACAAAATATGGTGTTAGTTCAAAATATAACATAAAATAATAATAGTAACCATAATAATTTAAAAAAAAACTAATTAAATTAGATACATATTATAAAAAATCAAAATTAGAATACCCGAAATGTTTTTTAAAAAAAAAAGGTTTATCTAAACCATCTTATTTAATCAAAAAATAAATTCAATTCAATTTTGAATTAAAATTAAATTGCTATAAAAATGAATAACAATCACGAAAATAAAACTCATCTACATAAAGAAACAAAAAAAAATGACTTGTAGATGAAGATTAAAATAAGATTTTCTAAAATAGATTAATAAAATAGAAATGAAATAAAAGTTGAATTTAAGAAAAGCAATAAATTTAGAAAACAAAATCAAAATGAAACAGAAGTGAGTGTAACGTCCACTTAATGCATTGCATTTATTTACATAACATATAGACATGAGAAATGCATGAGATATGTGTGATAATAATTCTAATGGTAAATAGGAGAAGAATATAAATGTTACAATTAATTTAATAACAAGAATTAGGAAGTTAAAGGTTTAAATTGATTATTGGCATATATATATGACTTAAATTGGTTAAGTTGATTAAAAAATAAAACAAAAAATATATACATACATTTATATATATATATATATATATATATACACACACACACACAAAGATTTTCCTATAATTTGATTATGTGGCAAAGGAAAAAAAAATAAATGTAAATAAATAAACAAATATGTGATAAGAAACAAAAGGTGCTAGAATTGCGTTAGGTGGCAGCCATCAAATAAAAAAAAATAGAAAATTTACACATAACAAAGAAGTGGGAAGAAAGGAGGAAAAAAAAAGGAGGAGAGTAGTTTGAAGTTCGAATCAGGTATGAACAATAATATTATTTAATTTATATCTTGAGTTTTGTAATTCCAAATTGGGTGTTGTTTGCGCCTAAAGAAAATTTGAGATGTCTACTACAAAACTTACATAAATAGTGGAAATCTATGGTTATATTTGGCTAAACATTTTATTACTCAGTTTCCATCGTTAGTTTGAGTATGGTAGATTATTTTTTAGCGTTCTTCCTTTATACACTTCCAATTGAAACAAAATCTTACTTTAGACACATAGTTCTAGTGATCGAAAAATTTTTATTTTAAGATTCATTGTATAGAATTTTTAGAAAAATTTTAAATTCAGCCTATTAAATTTGTTATAGTTAGTAGTTTTACATGCTTAAGTAATTTAATGATGTTATAATGCTGGATGAGTTCTATTATTATTCAGTGTTTAAGAAAAGTAAGGAAAATTTTTCAACTAAACAAATTGAAAAAAAGGCTATCACATAAGAAAATTCAAGCAAAAGCAAAGAAATAATAAAGGTAAGTGAATAACTTAACGTTTTATGTGAATATAACACTTAAAATAAATAATTATTAATTTATTTGTTAAGATGATTGGATAATAGAAATATATGTGTTCTAATTGATAAATGCTAATTTTTTATTATTGTGTTGATGATTGATTGTACTTGAAATTAGACTCTACATATGAATGAGATTATATATATGAATAATGGTTGCTGAATTCGGGTGTCTTATTTTAGTGAGAACATAATACTTGTTGAAGCCATATATGGAGTTTTATTGTAATAACCTGAATTTTTAAATTATTATTATTATTATTATTATTATTATTATTATTATTATTATATTAGTATAAAAAAAAAACTCACCAACCATCCGGTCAAACTTTTTTTTTTACTCTACCTATTCCCTTCTTTTCTTTCCCATGTTGTTTCCTTGTCCCCTTCCTCACGTAGCCATCAACCAGCAACATCCTCATCACCTCACTTCATCTTCATCACCATCTGTTTCTTTTTCTTCTTATTGTCTCAACTACAACAGCATCAACGACAGTAACGACGACAACAACAACAGCAAGAACAACATCAACAACAACAAGGACAACAACATCAAAGACAACAACAGCCCTCTTTATCTTAGATTTCTGTTGTAAGTGAGTTTTAGGTTAGTTAGTTAGAATTATTGTAAATGATTTCTGGTTGATTTTAGTTAGTTTCTAGTTGATTTTAGTTAGTTGTCAGGTTAATTTTTAGTTGTTTAGGGTTGTTGTTAGTTGATTTTGTGTTGATTTAATATTTTTGTTGATTTTTATTATATTTACTAATTACCCAGAATTTTATTTTCATTATGTGGTTAATTTTTGAGTTGATCTATATTTATATTAGTGGATCTAAATTAATTGGGGTTAATTTTGGTTAAGAGTATATCAAAATTAATTTAGATTAATTAAATTGATTTTTATGGAATTTTTGTATATTTATTTAGGTATTTTAAGTTTTATGTATATTTTGTTAATGTGGTTAATTAATTATTTTTGGTTGAATATTTGAGTTAATTAGTGTTAGTATATTATGTTAGTAATTTTAGTAGTGATAAAATAATTTAATATTTTTTTTAGAAATTATTATTATTATGTAAATTTTGAAATAATAGGTAAATGGTGTGTTTTTGTTGATATTATAATTAAATACTATGTTTTAGTTAATTTTGAGATAAAATGTGGTATTAAAATAATTTTTATAAATTATTTATTATTTTTAGTTAATTAATACTAACTATTTTTGAAAATTTATTCAAAATTAAATTATTTATTGTTTTATGGTTTGAATGAGTTTTTAATTAATATTATAGTATATTTAAACTATTTGGGCAATTATAGTTTGAATTTGACTATATTATGTTGAATATTTAGAAAGTTGGATTGTTATTAATATTATATTATTATTTGAAATTTTATTAAATTATGGTGGAAAATAATTTTATTTAGTGTTTTAAAAATTAAATAAATTATATTATGATTTATTATTATTTTTTATAGTTTTTGGTGATTTACTATATTAATATTTAATATTTGCTTAATTGTATTTTTGGTGAACCTTGGTTGGAAATTGTGTAGTTTGGGATCCCAACCCGAGGTGTTGTGTCACTGTGAAATTTTGAAGTGTATTTATTTGCAGGATTGACTCTACTTCAGTACAGGGATGTCCGTTTTATAGAAAAAACTCTGTCGAATTTTTGGTAGATTTCTCATAAAACGTGACACCAGGTCAATCCTAAAATTGTTATTCTGAGTTCGAATCGAGTCTTCCTTAGAAAACTCTAGAAGTTAGGTTTCTATTTTCTAATTGTCATTTCTTTTTCTATCTTTTAGCCGCCCCTCCAGTCGCGTCTACCAATCGAGGTTGAACACGACGTGCCAGAGGAGCGCCTTTATCCTGTAAGTTAATATTTGATCTGAGTGTCGGATTTTTAAATTAAAAACATATT
This sequence comes from Mallotus nudiflorus, assembly GCA_947683625.1. Taxonomy (NCBI): domain Eukaryota; kingdom Viridiplantae; phylum Streptophyta; class Magnoliopsida; order Malpighiales; family Euphorbiaceae; genus Mallotus; species Mallotus nudiflorus. The sequence goes on along the minus strand of CANTUR010000256.1, from coordinate 54,514 downwards.
AAATTCTGATGAATTTAATTTTATGAGATTCTAGACTGCATTCTTCATATGATATTGCATGATTTAATTTATAGTTGATTTATTTTATTGTTATTTGTTGCAATTTTTCCTATTTTATTTATTTAGAATTATTTTAAATAAACCACGATAGAACGAGCTACCTGATGGGTTTCACAGGATCGTGTGCGCACCGATAAAATATGTGATTATTAATTATATTACTTGGACCGATGGTCTGGTGATGCTTTGCTCTCGGACACCGCTAGTAGTATAATATTTGTTTATTTAATGAATACTGGGGCCGAAAGTCTGGTGATGCTTTGCTCTCAGACACCGCTAGTATAATTTTGATTAATATTTATTAAATCACTGGGGCCGATGGTCTGGTGATGCTTTGCTCTCGAACATTGTCAGTGATATTGGATTAAGTGATATGACTGCGGCTATGTATCCTGGTGATACCTTGCTCTTGGGATCCGGCAATCTTGGATATAAGTGAGTCATATGACTGTTAAAAATTTATAAATTGGGTTCAACCAAATTTTTATACTGAAAATTTTTAAAAAGACATTTAAATATTTATTTATTTTATTTTAAAAATAGATTTATTATATGTATATCAAATGGTTTGAATAAAATTATATTATATTATGTTTCCATAAAAATTTATTTTTAATGAAGTTTTCAAATCACATTCATTTCTTTATTAACTTACTCAGTGAGTTCTGACTCCCCTCAATTTAATTTTTTCAGGAGTTTGAGAGTTTTCTGTTAGGCCTACTTCTTTTCACTGTGTAGCTTCGTCACCGGCTATTCTATGTAGGTCTACTTATTTGTGTTGTATTTACTTTCGTGTACTACAGTAAAGAAAATTTTATAACTGCATACTTTATTTGGGATTTCATGTATTTATAATTTATGTACTGAGATACAATTTGTATAACTAATGTTTATTTATTTTATGCACTGATATTATGGTTTAAATTATATTGAGAAAAATTAGTTTGATAATGTGCATTGTGATTTTATTATTTATTGTAAGGTTTCAAAGTTTAAATATTTCACGATTTTTCTTTTAAGGCTTACTATGGGTTTCGACAGCTTTATGCTTTCTCATTCCCTAGTGCTGGTCACGTGCCCCTGGGTTCGGGTCATGACATTTATAACTGCAAATGGGGTGTCATTTGTTCTTCTGAAAACTTTGAGATGTTATCTACAAAATTTATAGAAATAGAGGAAGCTTAATTTTTCTATTTTGATTGCCAATTTTTGGCAATATTTTATATAGCTTAGTCTTTGATGATAGATTGATCATGGTGGAATGTTTTTTATGTTTCTCCTTCTATATTTATCCAATTGCTGTGAAATTAGTTTTAAATTAATCTAGATTTATAATACTATTAATCTAAAGAATATGGCTTTGATATTCATAACATGGAATTTTTGGAATTTTTTTTGAATTTGCACTGTCAATTCTGCCATGTTAAAATATGGTATATTTCGATATATTTGTGGTATATTATTATTTTCTTATATATTATGGGGGAGATATTAATTGACTTTTTGCAGTGATATGTGATATATTTAATCAATGATGAGTTAATTAAAATGCTATGACAATATGGTGAACTCTTGATGTATATGTAAACATAAGAAATATGAACAAATGAATATGAGGATGCAGTGCTACTTGTGAATGAGGTAGGGATGTATGCGATATGGAATCCTCTTTATATGCCATAAAATAACTAATAAAAAAATATACAATTGGCAAAAGATTATGGCAGGGTTGTGTGAGTATAGGGATCCAAGAATAAAAAAAATTAAATTACACATAATTCACAAGTACATGGCTATCCAAAAGAAAATATTATGCTATTATGATTTTTGTATATACTATGAGTTCATTGTTGTCCAAAAGAAAACACAATGATGATGACAATGTTATGTGCATTATGAAATCCCTTTAATAAGCCGTATAAAAACTAAAGAAATGTTGTACATACTATGCTACTATGACTATGTACATACTATTAAATTATAGTTAAACATTGAATGTATTGATAATTGATAATACTACATGTTTGAATGTGTTGTTTTTCATAGAATATTATGTTATTCATTTGCTGAGTTGCAGGCTCACTCTTATGCATTATTTTTCAGGACTAGAAGAACTGTAGTCTGTCTTAAATGAACATTTGCATCAATTGTACTAGCATTGTGTTAGCTGGGTCAGTATGAGGTCATCTTCAGTTTTATAGAATATAATATGCTTAGTAAATTTTCATATTTTGTATTGAGGCCAGTATATTGTATATAACTAACATAAGGAAATATGTAAACTATTTGACATTGTGAGCCTTTGTGGTATGTGTTATGTGCTAATTATATAAATAGTCTTATATATATATTGACTCATAAACTAAAATTTAATTTTAATGGATATATTATTTATTAGTCACATGTATACAATGTATGTTTGACATCCTTAACAGGTGTCACATTTAGTGGTATCAGAGCATTGTTTAGAATCTCTTTGGATAAAAATGTGAATGCATGTACATGTTAGGAATACATATTAATCTTAAGAATTAAGTCTAAGTGTTTGTATTTTGAATAGGATGAGTAGGGAAGGTCCGACCGAAGATTCTGCTGACCCAAGTGAGTCAGAGGTTATGCATGGGTTGAACATACAAATGCACCACCACAATCAGCTAAGGAATTATCACCAATAATAGATATAATTCACTTAAACATATGCATCTTGAATCATTCCATTTAACTATGTGAATTCCACATCCTTTCATTTGTTTTGTATTTTCCAAAGTGTATTTCAATGGTATATTTGAGTATGTGTAATATAGGATGTATTTGGGGGTATTATAAAATTGAACGTTTAGTCCATAAATAAATATGTAGGGAATTAAATCTAGTTGACTTGATTATATGGATTGATTTGAACTTTTGGGTTGATAGTTATATGATAGTGGATATTTATGGGATTGTCTTTGTCCTGTAGGAAACTAGAAAGCTCTACTCTTTCTCAACCATAAGCCATAATTCTTTTGCCATAAAGAAAAAAACTAATTCCTTTCTTTTTCTCTCAAACTTCTAAACTTGAATCTTGATAATTTTAACTCCTAATTTGATAAGTAATTATTTTTCTTCTAAATTATATTTGAAATTATGTGGTGATAGTGTGAAAATGATTTTATAGCTTTTGAATTCTATTTTAGAGCAGAATTTTTACACTCTTGCTTTTATAGCCATAGAAGAAGGATTAGGAGAAATACAAAACATAAAACTTGTAAATTTATGTCTTATCTACATGCTTATAAAGTTGTATTATGAGGTTTTGGTGTGTGTGACAAGAAATTCTTCTTTTGATTGGGACTGGCTTAGATTGTATTTGTTGCATGTAGTTTTCTTTTACCTAATAAATATGAGACCCTTAGAGGCTGAATTAGAAAAATTATTAAACATGAGTTTTGTTCCTTTATATGTTATCTAATACCCTATGATTTAGTTTAATGAATTAATATGTGAGTAATGAGAAATCATCCTTGGAGTGGGTTTGATTCTGCTTGTTCTATCTGTAGGCAATCTGATCTTTCTTAGATAATATGAGGGCCTTAAAGGCTAGATTAAATAAAGCATAAAATATGAAAGTTGTTTCGTTATGTGTTAGTGAAGTTTTAGAAATAAGGTTTGCAATTGGGTTTGTATAACTTAAGAAATTCTAAAATGAAAGTGACATGCTCAAGCTATTTTTGTACAAAACACATGTTTGGATTCAAAATTTCACTATTAATTATACAGAGCCTATACTATGCTAATTTTTGGATATGTTATAGCCTTACATATCTAGTTTTATAGAAAAAAATCAAGTAATTTAAAATTATATGGTAAGAGTTATTCACTCTCAGGTCTAGCAAGGCCAAGCTGTTAAAAATATATATATAAATGTTAGGCTTACATATATATAGAACATATCCTAGTTACATACTAAGCATAAACACTCATTATAGGTATATTCTTAATCAAATATATGTCATATTTTAGGATCTCAAAACATTAGTAAAGCTTAAGAAGGTAATACAAGTTGTCCACAGAGTGATTAACAACTAAAGTTAAGTATAAGTACCGATTAAATTCTTGGGTGAAATTGTGTGATTGAGATGGGTGTAAACATGTGATGGATGTGATATAGTTTGATTTGCAATGTATATATTCTATGAGATTTTGAGGTGAATTTCTTTTTGATTTCAATTACTGCCACTTTCCATTTGATTAAAAAAGGGTGTGAATCTTATTTGGCTAATGTGGTGGATGTATCTAAATTCAGTCTAAAAGTAATAGGTGTTTCAATAATGAAGGAATTTGCAAATGTATTTCTAGAAGATCTACTAGGTTTACCTCTATAATGAGAGACTAATTTTAAGATAGAAACTATACCAGGGATGGCACCAATGTCAATTGCACCATATCAAATGACACCCTTATATCAAAGCTTAGGTTTGATTGATTGTAAGGTATTTATAAAATGAGGATGAAAGAATGCTAAAAAGATTGGTTATCTTAGAAAATTTGGTAATAAGGATATGAGATCTTAATAGAATTATGGTTTAAAATCTGGGATTAATAATGAGTCTATGGAGTAGTGTGCATGTTAGGAACAAAATTTGTATTTAATAGAGTTGAATTTGACTTATTCCATCTCGCATACATGGATGGTTTACTGTGAAGGTTGAAATGTCAGTAGGAATAATTTATAGAAATATAATTTATGAAATAAGAAAAAAATATATTTAGAAATAGAATAATATTAGAGAAATTGATGATTTAAGGATTTGAAGTCAAAATATGGTTATAGTTGATAAATTTTATGAGTGGTAATGGAAATATAAGAACTTCCTTCTTGTGGTGAGTTGAATTTTTATTTAATAAAGCAACATATTAATTTATGTCATCTAAGGATATAAGAGTTAAGCTATGATAAAGAATGTTGTCAAACTAGAAGTTATTTATCCAAATTTCATTTATAGGAATTATATATATATATTAAGAGAGTGTATTTTATCAAGAGAAAAATGAATGTATGAAAGGTTGGATAGGAAATGAAGCACACTAGAAAGCTTGAACTTATCACATGGTGTAATCAAATGTAAAAAATAAAAAAATAGAAAAAATTAATGTTACTTGTTGGTACCAAAGAGTAAAAAGATCTGTTATGTAGTAGTAAGTATAAAATTTATAGATTATACGAGATATATGCATAGTAAAATGATATATGCACAGACAAGCATGTCGAATAAGAAACAAAGTTTGAGATTCAAATCTATAGTTGGAGTTGTTTAGGTTAAGTAAACTAAATGTATAGTCTTAAAAAGTTAAATGGAGAATTTAACTTATTGATCTTATGGAACGATAACATAGTTTAAAAAGATGCTAGTCATACTAAGGGTAGAATTATTATTAAGAAAAAAATTATTGTGAAAGAAGTATATAAGAAAATTTGATGAATTTCATAGAAAGATAAAATTTCAGGAAAGCAAAAGAGAAATGAGTGAAATTTTTATTTAATGGTGTAATATTTGATTTATTACATTATAAAATATATAAATGAATTGTGATGAAAGATAAAGTGTTAGTATAAATGATTTTATAAAAATATAACTTATGAGAATATAAGTAATATTTAAATATTGATTATTCTTAGAGACATTATGATTGAGATTTTAAGGCTAGTTAAGAATATAGTTGAAAGATATTGAAGACAATACTGAGTCTACTTGAAACTCCATATATATTGTGGATGAAATTATATATATTTAATGGTATAGTAAAATTTTCTTTTATAGTATAGGACTTCAAACATGATAACAAAAAAAAAAAGAGAGAGATCTAGCTAAAAGTGATATTCTAAAATGTCATTTTCAAAGTCTATATAATATTTCAAGGGTATTCCACTTTGAAGGAAATAGAAATTTTATGAACAATAGTTGATATTTAATATTCTATGGGCTGAAAATATTGATGTATTACATATTTAATGTTCTTGGATTTATCATCGCATGGTTTAGAGTTAAAAATTTGACTTATTTTGAGGTAGGGATCAACAAAAATAAGATTACTTTATTGGTAAAGTTCGTGGTGACAACCATGGTGAAGACTTCAGAATCATAAATGTTGTCAAACCTCATAAGGAATAATTTTTGGAAGTTATTCTTATAAATGCAGTAATAATTGTTTATATTACTTTATGGAGTTTTATAGAATGTAGCATGTAAGAAAGTGTATAAGGACTACATAGTTAAACATTAGAATGTATTGTGTAACAAAATGATTTTCATAATTAAAGTGGCTTAAAAGAATTGGCATAAAAAAAAGAAAAATATGAGATGACAATATTTAACATTGATGATTTTCATTATAGACTAAATGTGGTGAGACTCCACATAATTTCCATATTTCAATGTTAAAAAGATATGTATATGATCCTAGCCATGTAGTATAAGAGTCAGAAATACAGTTGATAAAAGATTTAAATTATAAGGAAGAACTAGTTGAAAATCTTGATAGGTAGATAAAAAAAAATTACGCAAAAAAAAAATTCCAATAGTAAATGTAAATTGGAGTCGGCATTCACCAAAAGAAGATATATAGGAGGTAGAAAAGGGACATGAGAGTTCAATACTCTTATTTATTTCCCGAGTTTGGTGAGTCACATTTATTTTTGGGGACAAAATTTCCTAAGGTAGGGAGAAATGTAATGCTCACCTAATGCATTGCATTTATTTGCATAACATATAGACATGAGAAATATATGAGATATGTGTGATAATAATTTCAATGTTAAATAGGAGAAGAATATAAATGTTACAATTAAGTCCATAACAAGAATTAGGAAGTTAAGGGTTTAAATTGATTATATATATATATATATATATATATATATATATATATATATATATATATATATATATATATGAGTTAAATTGGTTATGTTTATTAAAAAAAATTAAATAAAAAATATATACATATATGTATATATATACAAAGATTTTCCTAGATTTTGATTATGTGGCAAAGGAAAAAAAATAAAAACAAAATAGAAATAAAAAAAAAATATGTGATAGGAAATAGAAGGTGCTAAAATTGGGCTAAGTGGCAGCCATCAAATTAAAAAAATAGAAATTTTACACATAAAAAAGAAGTGGGAAGAAAGAAGGAAAAAAAAAAGGAGGAGGAGAAGAGTTTGAAGTTCGAATTAGGTATGAACAATAATATTATTTAATCTATATCTTAAGAAGATATATATATATATATATATATATATATATATATATATATATATATATATGATACTAGCCATGTAGTATAAGAGTGAGAAATACAGTTGACAAAAGATTTAAATTATAAAGAAGAACTAGTTAAAAATCTTGATATGTAGATAAAAAAAAATTGCGCAAAAAAAAAATCCAATAGTAAATGTAAATTGGAGTCGGCATTCACCAAAAGAAGATACATAGGAGGTAGAAAAAGGACATAAGAGTTCAATACTGTTATTTATTTCCTGAGTTTGGTGAGTCACATTTATTTTTGGGGACGAAATTTCCTAAGTTGTGGAGAAATGTAATGCTCACCTAATGCATTGCATTTATTTGCATAACATGTATAACATAGACATGAGAAATGCATGAGACATGTGTGATAATAATTCCAATGTTAAATAGGAGAAGAATATAAATGTTACAATTAAGTTCATAACAAGAATTATGAAGGGTTTAAATTGATTATTGGAAAATATATATATATATATATATATATTAAATTGATTATGTTGATTAAAAAAATTAAATAAAATATATATACATATATGTATATATATACAAAGATTTTCCTAGAATTTGATTATTTGGCAAAGGAAAAAAATAATAAATAGAAATAAAATAGAAATAAATAAACAAATATGTGATAAGAAATAGAAGGTGCTAGAATTGGGCTAGGTGGCAGCCATCAAATAAAAGAAAATAGAAAACGTATACATAAAAAAAAGTGGGAAGAAAGGAGGAGAGGAGTTTGAAGTTCGAATCAGGTATGAACAATAATATTATTTAATCTATATTTTGAGTTTTGTAATTCCAAATTGGGTGTCGTTTGCTCCTAAAGAAAATTTAAGATGTTTACTAGAAAATTTACAGAAAATAATGGAAATATTTCTGTTGTTTCTATAGTTATTTTTGGCTGAATATTTTATTACTCAGTTTTTGTTGCTGATTTGAGAATGGTAGATTATTTCTTAGGGTTCTTCTTATATACACCTCTAATTGAAACAAAATCAATTTTAAATTACTTTAGACACATAGGTCTAGTGATATGAAAAGTTTTATTTTAAGATTCATTGTATAGAATTTTTGGGAAATTTTTAAATTCAGCCTATTAACTCTGTTATAGTTGGTAGTCTTACATGCTTAAGTAATTTAATGATGTTATAATGCTAGATGAAGTTCTATTATTATTAAGTGTTTAAGAAAATTAAATTATGATCTATTTTAGCTAAATAAATTGGAAAAGAGGCTATCACATAAGAAAATTCAAGCAAAAGTAAGGAAATAATAAATGTAGGTGAATAACTTAATGTTCTATGTGAATATAACACTTAAAATAAATAATTATAAATTTATTTATTAAGATGATTGGATAAGAGAAATATATGTGTTCTAATTGATAAATGCTATTTTTTTATTATTGTGTTGATGATTGATTTTACTTAAGATTAAACTTTATATATGAATGAGATTGTATATATGAATAATGGTTGCTGAATTTAGGCGTCCTGTATGGGCGAGAACATAATACTTGTTGAAGTCATATCTAGAGTTTAATAACTCCAAATAGGGTGTTGTTTGTTCTTATGAAAACATTGAGATGTTATTTACAAAATTTATAGAAATAAAGGAAGCTTAATTTTTCTGTTTTGATTACCAATTTTTTGCAATACTTTATGTAGCTTAGTCTTTGATGACAGATTGACCATGGTGAAAAGTTTTTTATGTTCCCCTTCTATATATATCCAATTGATGTGAAATCAGTTGCAAATTAATCTAGACTTATAATAATACTGATTTTTTTAATTTTCATTGTCAATTCTGCAATGTTAAAATATAGTATATTTTAGTACATTTATGGTATATTATTATTTTTTTATATATTATGGGGGAGAAATTAATTGCTTTATGGAGTGATATATGATGTATTTAATTAATGATGAGTTAAATAAAGTGTTGTGACAATGTGGTGAACTCTTGATGTGTATATAAATATAAGAAATATGAACGGATGAATATGAGGACGCAATGCTACTTGTGAATGAGGCAGGGTTGTGTGCGATATAGAATCCATTTTATATGCTGTAAAATGGCTAATAAAATTGGCAAAAGATTATGGCAGGGCTGTGTGCGTATAGGGATCTATAAATAAAAAAATTGAATTATATATAATTCACAAGTACATTGCTATCCAGAACAAAATACTATGCTATTACAATTTTTGTACATATAATAAGTTCATTGTTGTCCAAAAGAAAACACTATGATTATGGCAATATTGTGTGCGTTATGGAATCCCTTTGATAATCTGTATAAAGACTAAAGAAATATGTTATACATACTATACTACTATGACTGTATACATACTATTAAATTATAGTTAAACATTGAATGGATTGATAATTGATAATACTATATGTTTGAATGTGTTATTTTTCATAGAATATTATGTTATTCATTTGCTGAGTTGCAAGCTCACTCATGTGCATTATTTTTTAGGACTAGAAGAATTGTAGTCTGTCTTAAAGAAACATTTGCATCAATTACACTAGCATTATGTCAGGTAGGTCAGTAGGAGGTCGTCTTAAGTTTTATAGAATATAACATGCTTAGTAAATTTTCATATTTTGTATTAAGGCCAATGTATTATATATAAATAACATAAGGAAAGATGTGAACTGTTTGACGTTGTGAGCCTTTATGGTATGTGTTATGTGCTATTTATATAAATAGTCTTGTATATATATTAACTCATGAACTAAAATTTAATTTTAATGGATATATTATTTATTAGTCACATGCATACAATGTATGTCTGACATCTTTAACAAGTGTCACAACAAACATCCAAGTACTGACTCAATCACCACAATAAAATAAATAACAACATATTACAAAGTGAAACATAACTACTATAAAAAGAAAATGTGATTCTGCTACAAAAAATGCTAACCATATAAAAATGACACCTTAACGCTAAAGCGTTGCCTGAACTCATTAATATGAATTAATGATAGGCTGTTGAGAGACTATCGATTGAGCTTAGTCCTGCAAGGTAAGAAAGGAAGCGTTAGGTGGTCGTCGACAGGGCCACTCCGACTCTCAAGTCAATAGGAGTCCGACTTTGTAAAGAAAGAAGTTACAAAGTATGTGATAGTAAAGTATTCATGATGTCTTACCTCTCTCTACTTGTTCCTTTTATATGGTAGGTTAGCTTGCTCACTAAGTTCCATTCCTCAGGTGGAATGCCTGGTAGATCAATGATAGTAGCTGTTGTTAGAGGTAAAATGTCAACTAATGCATGACTTCTAGATCATTTACTGTAGGTGAGGTCATTCTCGAGGATTGTGTTTGGCTTTCTCACTTAATTGAAGATTGGGTAATTTCAGTCAACCCGGTTGGGCCTAATTTAATTTTCTTTATGGATTTATTATGGGTTGTTGGTCACTTGGTTAATCATCCACTCGAGTCTACCGGTTATCCTAGATCTCTTTATCATCATAGTTCCCCCTTGAAAAAGTTTGGACATTTATGTCTAATAAAAGTGTATCTCAAGGTTTTATCATCGCGCATTTCTAGAGAATGGGTGACTTTTTAAAATTTAAATAGCATCTCACAGAGATTGTATTGGCAATAATAATGGGATGAGTGCATGCCTTCTAGATCATTTACTGTAGGTGAGGTCATTCTTGAGGACTGTGTTTGGCTTTCCCACTTAATTAAAGATTGGGTCATTTCAGTTGACTCGATTAGGCCTAATTCAATCTTCTTTGTGGATTTATTATGGGTTGTTGGTTGCTTGGTTAATCATCCACTCGAGTATACTAGTTATCCTAGGTCTCTCTATCATTATAGTTTCCCCCTGAAAAAGTTTGGACATTTATGTCCAATAAAAGTGTATCTCAAGGTTTTGTCATCGTACATTTCTATAGAATTGGTGACTTTTTAAAATTTAAATAGCATCTCATAGAGATTGTATTGGCAATAATAATGGGATTAGTATACTTGTTTTACTTTCAGGGTGTTGATTGTTGGGTGGTCTTCGGTTTACAAGCTTTATAGTTTATGACCCCTTAATCTTTATTTTAACATTGTTGTTGACCTGCTTTGTCACTATTGTTCATTCTCTTTTGAAGTTAAGGAAGATGAGATACTATTTAAATTTCAAAAAGCCACTCATGCCCTATAAATGAACGATGACAAAACCTTAAGATACACTTCTTTTGGACATATATGTCTAAAATTTTTTAGGGGGAGCTATGATAGTAGAGACCCAATGACTAGTACACCACACTAGTTAGTTAGCACTATAACTAGAAGACCGAGGATAAATCTAAGATTGAAGACTAACTCGATCTTCACCCGGTCTATTGTGATAACCTGATCTCCCATTAGGCGGGAAAGCCAGACACAGCCCTCGAGAATGACCTCACCTACAGTAAATGGCCCAAAAGGCGTGCATTAGCTAACATCTTACCTCTAATAAAAGCTGCAGGTGTTGACCTGCCAGGCATTCCACCTAAGGAATGGTCTCCTAAACAGAACTTGGTGAGTAAGCTAAACTACTATATAAAAGGAATAGGTAAAGAGAGGTAAAGGATCATGAATACTCTACTGCCATATATTATGTAACTTCATTCTCTGCAAAGTCAAACTCCTATTGACTTGAGTGTTAGAGTGGCCTTGTCACTGACCACCACCAACAACCACCTAACACTTCCTCTCTTACCTTGCAAGACCAAACTCAATCGACGGTCTCTAAGTAGCTTGTTATTATGAACACCTTTGCTTTAAGGCACTGCTTATTATTGATAAGGTATCACCTTAGTACACTCTAATTCCTTAATAAACACAAAATGTAAAAAAGAGCCAGATGACAAAAATCAATATTTAATAAAGCATAAATGAGCATGTTCAAGTAGGAACCATATTACATAACGAACATAAATAATGATTTCATACTTCAAAAGGATTATTATATTGAAAATGTTAAAGAAAAAGAAAATCCACCAAAATGATAACAAAATTTAAAACTGAAAACTTTACTATTTAAATGTAGTGTTTGGCTCTCTGTTTTGTCTTTTAAGATTGATCAAGAATTGAGTACAACAAAGTCCCAGCAAGTGAAAGAGATAGCCCCCTCTTTCTCCTTTTGACCAACAATTTTTAGTCAGCAACTCCACCTAAACAAAGTTTGATCCTTCTTAAACGAACTACTCTTCCCCTTTCTTTTTATTTTTTTTAGTTCTAAATCATTATCTCGGTTGATATTGTTTTTTCCTCTCTTTTAGTATCTTTTTTTACTCATTTTTCTCTCATTGTTTCTTTTTGAATTTTTTTTATTAGTATTGCTAACTCCTCCTTTCTTGATTTTCTCCTTTTTAAACCAAACACTAACCACTCCCTTCTAATCCTCTAAGTAGGGTTGTAGACAAATTGAGACACTCACGAGTGGCTAAGTGTTCAACTCGATAAAAATTTGTTCGAGCTCGTATATTTAAGTTCTTTTAATAAATGAGTCGAGTTTAAACTATACAAAACTTGACTTGTAAAACTTGCGAACAAGCTCGAATATAAGCTTTTAAGGTAGCTCGTAATTTTAATGTTTAATAATTTTATTGTAAATATATAATATATAAATTTTTATTATAAAAAATATTTAAAAAATATATTATTAGAATAAAATCATAATTTTTATTAAATATATTATAATTTATTTAGTAAATAATTTATTTTTAATGTAAAATTTTAATTTATAGTTTGTATTTTTAAAAATTTCTTTAGACTCATGAACACCAAGTAGTATAGTCAGCTTGACTTGATTATAAACAAACCATAATGAACCAAGTTCGAGCTAGCCAAAACTCGGCTTGATTACACCCCTACATCCAGATAGTTTACCTTTTCTTCTCCTTTTGATGGTAATAACTTTTGTTATTTTCAGAAGCCAAAAGTTCAGCTCAATTATACCCCTACATTTAGGTAGTTTCTCTTTTCTTCTCTCTTTGATGGCAACAACTTTTGTTATTTTCAGAAGTTAAAAGTTATACTCGATTACACCCCTGCATCTAGGTAGTTTCCCTTTTCTTCTCCCTTTGATTTCAACAACTTTTGATATTTTCAGAAGCCATATCAACTGTTGCAATATACAGGCAACATACATATTTTTTGAAACAGATTCATACCACTACAGCGACGCCAAAGAGTGGCTGTCAAAACTTTAATGAGAATTTGACCCAACAGAGAAAGAAAAGCTGGGCTTTTGTGCTCCCTAGGCCTTGTTTGTTTGGTCTTTTTGTCATTGAGACTCTGCTCGTGGACTCGGCTAAACTATGTGCTAACAATAAAATAATTTTCTAAAATGATTTTTATTTTTGAAAATAAAAAATAATGTTTCAACGGAAGTAAACTTTCATAATTTGTGAATTGAAAACTGGGTAGGAGCTAACATTATGTTTAGTTGAATTTCATTTTCAAATAAATTTCAAATAAAATTTAATCTCGAATGAATTTTTATTAATAAAATGTGTTTGATTTAAATGAATAGTTTGTATATTTTATTTCAAATGAATTTCATATTTTATTATATTATGTTTAATATAAATCTTAAATTTAAGTTAATTTTTAATTTTGGTCAAAAAATTAAAAAAATATTTTTAAAAATAAAAATAATAAAAGTGTATTTTAGTTATTTCAAAATATAGAATTAATTTTTATGATGAATGATAAAAGGAATGACTCTCATTCCATCAAAACTTTATTTTCCCAAAAGTTTGCTCTTGTAAATCTCTCTATTTTGAGAAAATTTTCTGCGAGGAAAGTCTATCATGCCATCTTGTTTGTTATGGTATGGGATAATAGTATTTTTACTCCTATAACTTATATAGTTTTTTTAATTAAGTTTTATAATAATTTTTTTTTTTACAATTAAGTTCTAATAAGTTTTAAAAAATCTTTCTGTTAATCTTATCATTAGTCAAACCAATTTTTCATTGATCAACCATTAAAATTAAACTTATTTTTTATATTTTAGTCCTAAAATTTGAAAATTTTATATATTAAATAAATTATTTTTATTTTTATTTATAATTTATGATATTATTTAATTTTCATAATAACTATATTAACTCATTAAAAATAATATCAAAAAATTAAAATTAAAATTTAAAATATTTCTTTCTTAAATTATTAGTTGCATTAACAATGACCAATAAAATTAATCAAGTATTATTTTAATTAATAATTTTATATTGAGATGAAGGGAAAATGTCCAATTTTCACTTTGAGTTTTTGACCTAGGAGCATATTGGAGTCTTTTTTTTCTTTTTGCCTAATCAGAACTCATATTTTGGAAATCTAGACATATTAAAATTTTATTAATTACAATCAAATCCTTTAACTCTTTTTTAGTACAATTAAGTCATATAAAACTAATAAAAAATTAATTTTAACGGATACTAACAAATAAAATTGATAATATATATATAACCTATTTATTAATTTTTAAAATTTTTAAAATCAAGTGTTATAAATTTCAAAACAAATTTCCAAATTTATTCATTAATATAAATAATGAATTGATAATTGACCTAAAATTTAATTTAATAGCTGAATAAAAAAAATTATTCATCAATTATTGTGTAGGTTTAAAAATTATTGTGTAGATTTAAAAATTTAAACTAATGAATAAATTTTAAAAAATTTTATTTAATCATTAAATTTTGTTGACCATTTACATGATCAAACTCCAAATTTTGGACTTTAACAAATAATTTTTGTACTAATAATTTCAATTAAGTGTGTAGGGAATTTATACCAAATATATACACTTTTGGATAAATAGTGACTTTTCGAGCAAATTGAACCTCTGAGATTTAAGAAGGATTTTGACATCTTTAGAGCTCTTAAATGAGAAAATGAGCTTCTTCACATTTGAAGTAGATATCTTGAGCTTTCTAAATTGAGCTTATTTGTCAAAATTCAAGTTCATTTGGTTATGCAAATTTTGAGTCGAAATCTATGTATACATCTGCCATCTCAAACTGCACATCTCTTAATATTCTGGACATATCCTGAGCTACAGAAGTCCAATTAAGGTGATTCAAAATGATATAAAAAGATAAGTCAAATATCTACAACTTTTATTAGAAAGTATGGGCAAATTCAAATTTCTTTAGGAGCAAATCACGGCTTTAACTTGTGTATAACTGTCTAACAGTATTCTACATTTTAAATTGCATAGCTCTTAGTATTTTACACATATCCTGAGCTAAAAAAGTCCAATTTAGGTGATTCAAAATGATATGGAAAAATAATTCAAATATCGACATCTTTCATGAAGAAATTATGGGCAAATTCAAATTTCTTCAGGAGCAAATCATGGATTTAATTTGGGTATAACTGTTTGACCGTAGTCTGCATTATAGATTGCACAACCTTTAGTATTTTGGACATATCGTGATCTACAGAAGTCAAATTTAGGTGATTCAAATTGATATGGAAAGCTAATTCAAATATCTACAGCTTGTATGAAAAAAGTGTGGGAAAATTCAAACGTCTTAAGGAGCCAATCACGGTTTCAATCCATTAATAGCTGTTTGACAACATCACTCTCAATGATTCAAAATATAGACGTTGGACACATCATTTGCACCTCCAATAGCTATATTTTTTAGTATAAATACCTCTAGAGCTAAATGAAAGTTAAGAAATTTGTTTATCATTTATTATTTCTTAAGCATTCATTTAGCTCTCAAATTCTCTTCTTTATTTGTATAACTCTTGTGAGAGTTGGGTGTGTGTTAGAAGTAGAATTTCTTTTTATCTTAAATCTTAGGTTAGATTAAAAGGGAAGTGAGATTTATTTTTAAAGGAATTGGTTTAAGTGTTGTCCATTAAAACACTTAGGTTTTGATTTTTTGAGTAAGCCTTGAAAACTTATATTGTAAGGTTATAAGAGTGAGCCATAAAACTCTTGTATAATCTCAATCTTGTGAATAAGATTGTGAGTAATTGAAAATCCTAACTTGGGAATAAGTTAGGTGAAGACGTAGGATTGTTGTTGAATCCAAACTCCTTAATTCTTGGTGTTCTTCATTCTTCATTCTCAACTTCTATTTAATTCTTGCAAAGAATTCTTTTAATTTCTCATTTTTATTTGATAGTCTTGTTCACTCCCCTCTAGGACTCTTTTCAAATTTAAATTTTAGGTCAATTATCAATTTGCTATTTACATTTGAAATTTATATCACTTAATTTTAAAAATTTATGAAAATTTTTTAAAAAACTTTAAAACTTTAATAATTAGGTTATATATATTTCTAAAAAAAAGTATCAATTTTATTTGTTAGTATCCGTTAAAATTAATTTTTTATTAGTTTATTGAACTTAATTTTACTAAAAAAAAGTTATAAGATTTGATTGTAATCAGTTTAGTTCCAGTATATCTAGATTTCTAAAATAGAAGTTCCAATTGGGCATTAAAAAAAAAAGTGCTCTTAGGTAAAAAAACTTAGGATGCAAATTGGATCTTTTCCCTTGAGATAAATTCAATTAATTTTGTTAACATTATAATTTATGTTAGATTTCAAATATCTGTTGAATTCAATTATATTTGAATTAGATAATTTCAATATATATATATATATATATATATATACATTAAGCTATTTTATAAAAAAAGTATGTTCACTTATTTAATTGCTCAAATATTTATTTTAAAAGAGTCTATATTAAGGAAATATTTTTTTAAAAAAATTGTCTATTTTAAATTCAGTTTAGTTTAAAAATTATTTAAAATATAACATAAATTATAACATTGTCAAAATTGATTGAGTTTTATTCATATAAAAAATTTGTTCATTTATGATATATTAATTAAAATTATATATTTTAAAATTTTATTTTATGATATTATTTTAGTGAGTTATATAGTTATCATGGAAGTTAAATAATAAAATAAATTATAAATAAATAATATTTATTTAAAATATAAAAATGAAATCTTTTAAAAATTTTAGAATTGAAATGTAAAAGAAAAGTTTAATTTTAAAAGTTGAGTAACAAAAAATTATGTTAACTAACGGATAAAACTAATAGAAAAACTTTTTAAGACTTATAAAATTGACTGTAAAGAAAATTAGTTCCAAGATTTAATTGAAAAAACTATATAAATTATAGGAGTAAAAATGTTGTTATCTCTCATAGTATGGGTTATTTTCATGATGAGCACATGCACGTGATAAATGGGACGGATGCATATTTGAGTAGGTGATAAATGAAGAAGCAAAGCAATTCTGTAACACAGTAGGTAGTTAGCTTATTCTTGGAAATGCATTATTATCTTTATTATTATTTATGGATACCTTTTGGCTCCCAAAATAGGCTGAGAAGTGAGAAAGAGAGAATGTCTAAAAATGTGTGGAAATGCCTAAAAAACATACACTAAAGGGTGTTTTTTTCTTAATTTTATAGTGGATTCTTTTATTAGCACTTGGCTTAGTAGTAGTTGAGCATGTGTCAGAGATTAATTGGTCTTAAGAGAATTTAATTGAATGGAAAATTGTGCCTTTATAGTATAATGGGTTGATAATTTTTTTTTAAAAATTATAATATAAATTTTTTTTTCTCTCTTTTGCAGTGCTAGCTGCCTTTGATAATTTTTTTTGAAAAGTATATCTATGGTAATTTCTTTTGATTTTAAAAAGTATTTTTTACATTATAATGCTTTTTCATTAATTTTATTATATAAAGGGTGAAAATTTTATTCAAATTTAATAAATTTTTAATTTTAATTTCTATATGATTTTAATTTTTAAATAAATAAAGAGATCACACCTAATAAAAATTATCAAATTAATAAATATAATATATGAACATTTGTGTTTTATGAATTGAAATGAAAATGAAAATAAAAATAAAAAGTGAAATCAACTTTCTAAATATAAAAAGTCAAATTATTTTTTAAAAAATAAAATATTAGTTAAACTCTTATTTTTTAAATTAATTTTTTACAATAAAAAATGTGTGTGTATATATCAAAACAACTCAGATGCTGTACAAAAGAACAAAAGCAACTTTGGGCGGAGGCGTGGTACGTAGAAGATGTCAAATGGTGGTGTTGATAAATCATGATCATGATGTAGATGCAACATGTGCATATGTAAAAGAAACCTCTATTTCCCATTTAATTCTAGGAGTGTAATGGGAGTCAAGTTTTGTCATATTTATTAGCTGTTGGTGTATTTAAATAAATTTTAAAAAGTTTTTAAAAAATATAAACTATTAATTAAAATTATATATTTAAAAATTAAAATAAATTATTTATTAAATAAATTACAATATATTTATAAAAATTATAATTTTATTCTAATAATATATTTTTAAAATATTTTTTACAATATATATATATATATATATATATATATATATATAAAATTAAATTACTAAATATTAAAATTATGAATTAGACTTATAAATTTTTATAAATTTTACGAGTTAAATTTTATATAATTTGAATTCAATTAAATTATTTAATAAATTTTTATCGAGCTGAACAGTAATGGTTCGTTTGATTTATACAGCTGCTTACAAATACTTTTGGCTCCTTGAAATCAATTTCTCAAGTTACTAATTAATACTGTTGACAATGGAGAAGTCCACTACGAGTTTCTTGTGGGTTTATGCAAATTCTGCTAATATTATTTAGATTATAATTGGACATGGCTGGAGACAAAATTTATTATTAATCAAAATTGAATAAAGTTAATTAATACCTCAATTGATTTAAACTAAGTGTTAAATAGCTTAAAAATATAAAAAAAAATTAATAATTAATTTTAAAATAATATTAATTTGTTAATATTATACTTTGGTATCTTTTTTTTACTATTTAAATTTCAGCTGAGTTGACCCACCAACCACTACTCTTTACTTAGAGGCTAATGTTGTTGGTTCAACAATTATTGACCCATTCAGAGAAACATTATATTGTATCTGGCCTCAACATTAAAATAAAATAATAACAATCATAACAATAAAAATCAGTCAATTAGATCTAGTTTAATTATCTTTTATATTATAATTAAGGTAAATAGTAGAAAAGGACTCGAGTTTGATTCTCCTGATCCAATAATATTTAGTAAAACTTTATTAAGCACACATTGGCATCCGGGTGTAAAAATAAAATAAAAAATGACCATCAAGTGACCAACATGCATTTTAATTGAAAAAAGCAAGAACCACAAAACAAAATTGGAAATGTGCAAAAAGAAGAAAGAAACCTAATGGGTCATCTTACAAGAAATTGTTTTGTTACTGTTAATCTTGGAGTGCATATAGCTACATATGTACACTGCAAGCTGGTACTGCAACCTAGTACCCACCACTGGCGGAGTCAATGGAAAATAATTACAGATTCCATATTATTTTATGTCCAAAATTGTGGGACAGAAACACTAATGCAATTCTATTATATGTAATAACATTTTGTTATTGCAGTTTTCAGTTTCTTGACTTCCTGACAAACCAGTAATAGACAACAAGAAGCACCCAACTTGAATGGAAAGTCACTGCTAGGTCTAATGTGTAATTGGGCATGGTATTGACAAACAGACAATGCACATATAGCCATTCTATGTCAGATTCCCCTGTCATTTCTCTATTCTTCTTAGGTTTGAAAAAAAAAAAAAAAAATTCTTACTATAGTCACCTTATCTTCTTATAGTTGATAGTTTTCAGTATAATAATAGAATAAAAAAAAAAAAGGTCCTCAATTTCTTCTTTGCCAAAACATATAATGGTGTTACTGAAACTGTTGTTTTTTATGTTTTTGTTCTGGAAGAATGCAGCTTCTGGGTTTACACCAAATGGTTCTAGTTCTAATGGTTTTGTTGTAAATGAAGAAGCTTACTTGCAATGGCTGAAAGCTAAAGAAATGGGTTCTTACAAGCATGCTCTCTTTCAGAAAGCAAAGAACAAGTTCAGGCCTTGTTTAACTATAAAAGTTGATAAAAAATCAAAGTCAGGGGGTTTTGCTACACTGACAAAGGCCATCAATTCTATACCAGTTATCAACAACTGTAGGGCGGTTATCTCCATTAGTGCAGGGACTTACAGGTAAACACTTCAAGTTTGTCTTGGAATTTCTTGGATTTATACGCATTGTATTCTTTTGGCTCCAAGTTATTGAATTTAAGCCAACTTTAATGTTTAATGTTATTGTATGGACTGAAAATGCAGGGAGAAGATTGAGATTCCTGCAAGCATGGCTTACATTACATTAGAGGGTGCAGGTGCAGACAAGACCATCATTGAGTGGGATGACACAGCAGACAAACATGGCCAGGGAGGACATCTCTTGGGTACCTATGGCTCTGCAACATTTGCTATCAATTCTCCTTATTTCGTTGCCAAAAACATCACATTCAAGGTCACTTTCCGTACTATTTAGACTCATTGTAATACCTGCTGTTTCTTTTGTATGGTATTATTATTATCTCAAGGACTGACTTCTTTTTGTTTCAAGCATTGTAAGGATGGATAATCTAATACAAATTTCAAATTCTTCACTGCAGAACAAGGCCCCATCTCCACCTTCAGGAGCTCTGGGAAAGCAAGCAGTCGCACTCCGGACGTCAGCTGATACTGCAGCGTTTATAGGCTGTAAATTCATCGGCGCACAGGATACCCTTTATGATCATATTGGCAGACATTACTTCAAAGAATGCTATATTGAAGGTTCTGTGGACTTCATATTCGGAAATGGGCTCTCGCTTTATCAGGATTGCCATTTGCATGCCAATACAAATAGTTTTGGAGCACTCACAGCACAAAAAAGAGAAAGCATGCTCGAGGAAACAGGCTTCTCCTTTATCAATTGCAAGGTTACAGGGTCAGGTGCCCTCTACTTGGGTAGAGCATGGGGCACTTTCTCTAGGGTTGTCTTTGCTTACACTTACATGGACAAGATTATTACTCCTACAGGATGGTATGACTGGGGAGATAAAAATAGGGAAATGTAAGTCTGCCCCTTCTCTCTCTCTTTAATTGACTGATAAGGTACAAACAAGCTGAGTCCAGCCTAATTTTTAAAAACTCAAGCTCAGCTTGCAAAGTTAAGCGAGTTCGAGCTTGAAAAAAAAAATCAAACTTAGAGCTCAAGCAAAGCCAAGCTCTGCTCAGGCTTGAAAAATTATCAAAGTCGAAACTTGAGCTGAGTTTACATGAAATAAACTTTTACGAACTTTCTAAGTAGCTCAAGTTACTTTATTTACGTTAAATAAATAAATTACAAGCATGAGCTAATTTGGAAAATTTTATAAATGAGTTAGTTAAAGAACAAGAATGAGCCAAATCTCAACTCGTTTATTGAATGAGCTCCAACCTAGAGGTTGAGCTCAGCTTGTTTGACCAAATAGACTATCTCAAACAAATTCCTTTTGAATCAAGTTCCAAATAATTTATGAACCTCTCAACTCATTTACACCCGAAGTGAATGTCTTATGCAAGGATGAGCAAACTTACTTGTGATGAAAACATCTTGCAGGACTGTATTCTACGGGCAGTACAAATGCTCGGGGCCAGGGGCTCAGTTTGGAGGAAGGGTGTCATGGTCCAGGGAGCTCACCGACCAAGAAGCCCAGCCATTTATTTCAATCGATTTCATTGACGGCTATGACTGGCTTCCCAGGCCATGATTTCTCCAGTTGTGCTCCAACGCGCATCAATGTCAAAAGAAAATTATAGAAGTAATGCCATCTTATTTAATGACACCAATATTTATTACTCGAATTGTTAGAAATTCTGGCATGTAAGAAACATGATTTGAACAATTAGACCAGCGAACACCAATGAGAAGCAAGTACTTCAACTTGAATCAGAGTTGCTAAGCGCATAGCATTGCATCAGTTACTTAACAATTACAGAACACAGATGATATTACATGTACAAACTAACCATATAATTAATACACTTATTTACAATTCCAGCATTGCTTCTCTGCATTATGATATTATTTGAATTATTCATGATGCTTTCTACTAAATAGGCTGTACAATATCCACCCACTCCAAGCAAGCGGCAGCATCCAATCTAAGCAACAAAACCAATAAGAATCAAGACACAGACAAGTACTATTAAAGCAACAAAAACGAATTCTTGCACAAATACAGAACTTTAGCATTGTGACAAAGTGTTGGTAATCAGCAACAACTGTGAATAGGCATTGGACCAACACCAAAAAAGAAATGAGGAGAAATCAGATAACACCAGCACATACAAGATTATATAACCATAGGATAAAGAACTATCATCTCTAAATATGAAAATAACTCTGCAAATAGCATAGAAAACACAGGTAACCAATTGGAATCATTCATACAGTTGAATTTACATGAATTCTAGTTATAGGCGATGATTGAAATGTCAGACTTGAATTATGAATTCTAGTTATAGGCGATGATTGACATGACAGACTCAAATTTCACACTTGTTTTAGTGCTTCTGAGATGTAAACTTTATCTAGTTAAATAGAGTCAGTGAATGAATGATGCTGAAGTTGACAAATGTAGAAGAAAATATGTTCATAGAAAATTTTGAAGTGCCCATGAAAAAGAGGCGTAACTTTCAAATTCACTTCCATAACATCTACTAATTTTATTTTCTCTACTTGAACAATTTGAAGTGAATTATATTGAAATGCAACCTCTATAGGGTTAGGTCACACCACATAAAATTTGAAATACAAGAGTCTGAATTTGATGTTTAATTAAGATTATGAATATGGGTTTGCATAGGAGAAACAAAAAAATGCTTCAACCAAATTTTAGAATTTCCAACGTTCTAATAGGATTCTCATGCAGGTACATGAATTTCATCTTCAGTTTTGGATATGCACAACCAATATTCACCAACCTACCAAATAAAAGAAAATTTGGACTTTACAAGTCATTTAAATATAATGTCCTTCACATTAAATCAGAGACCTTTCAAAAAAACCTTTACGAGAATTCAATTCAATTGTTCTTGTAATTCAAAATATATTTCAAAATAACAATCAAAGGCATTTACTTTTTCAGAAAATATAAGAAACAAAATGAGCCATATATATCTAATTCATATAATAACTCTATTGATTACAAGATAAAAGGCAATTTGAAAGGCTCTTACAATATTTGACCATGTTCTCATCATTATTAAGACAAGTAAATCACATAATGCCACATCAACTAGTTATATTCAGATTTGCTATCCAAACAATACTCTCTTTTTCTTTCCTATGTAACTTTGAAATCTACAAGCTGAGGTTCAAACACAAAAATTAGGCGAAATACAGTTTGACTGAACTGAATTCCTTATTTTGGATGATTTTGAAGTGGACTAAATATCCAAACAAAAGCACATAACATTGCAAATAAAAAAGAAAAAAAGGAAATAGACACATACCAGAGAAGAAAATAATCATGATTGGAAGAGGGTTATAGTTGCAATATAACCATTTTTCATAACCTGTTAACATCAAAGAGTTATAGACTGAACTACACTGATATAAAATATGGAAAGTATGAACTTACAAAATTTGTGGGTCAGAAAAAAATAAAAACTAAAAAAAACAGCTCCACTTTGATCAAGAACTTAACATTAAATCACACACTTCTGTTGAGCTCACCTCAAAGGCAATATTTTGGTAGCCATATACAAATGTGGATCCAAAAGGATTACTAGTAGAACCCTGAGTTTGGATAGCTGCCCGGCCACAGTCCCCAAGGATTTCCTAAAACAAATAAATGATATCCCATTAACAAGAATCCTTTTCCAGTGCAGGAAAATGTAAGAAAAAATTTTCTAATGCCAAAAGTTCAGTATGAAAATGAGGCGTATAAAACTAAAACATATGCCAGGTTCTCAAAACTTTTTCGTTAAAAAGAGAAATAAAAATGAAACTTCAAAACCCCGCACCAAAAAAAAAAAAAAAATCAGACTACATAATCAATGATATGGTGTCAAGAAATTTTTATCGTTATACGTAAGTTGTTTTCTCAATGATTACCTAATGACAATTTACTTGAACGGAAAAAATTCAAATTAAAATCAAAACAAGTAGTGTTGAAAAACTTACCTTAACTTGGTCCCATTTTGTGCTTGGTGTAATATGTTTTGAGTTATTTACTTCAGCAAAGTCACAAATGCAAGCATGGAATGAAAAATAGTTTATCAGTTTTTAGTGTCAAAAAAATTGTTCTAAGAACACAAAAAGAACAGTCATCACCTTGAATAACAAAGTTGCATTTAATGTACGAATTAAAATCCGCATGACCAGGATAGTTTGTGTGCAAAACGAACTTCTTGATCTTATGAGTCTGCAAGACCAAAATAATTTAAGAGTATACTTCCGTCAACAAAAGTTACTAGTACTACACAATATCATGCTGCAATCCTTCCAAACAACCCCATGTTCCAAAAATTGCAAATATGAAGGAAGTGGAAGGTGGAAGGAAGGACAGATAGGGAGGAGTGGGGGAATGATTTAGAGAGAAAATAACACCTGTCCATCAAACAAGATGTCCAAACCACGAGTGAAATAGTTATAGAAGTAATCTCCACAAAGTGTTGTCCGTGGACGAGGGTCTGAGGCAGAGTGAATAACCATTTGGTCTACCTGTATTCATATACGCCAAAACATATTTGGGTGAATTTAAAGAAATAGGCTTCTGTGAATTTATATTATCTAGCAAATGAAAATTAATGATTTTGATAATTCAGATAAATTCATCAGTAGCCTTAATGATCAAACACCAATGCATAAAATTTTTCATAACTTTATAGCCATGTACGTGTTATACTTAAGTCAAACTGTCAAGTTCATTAATACTGTTTATTAGGTCAGTGAACTCCATTTTCTAATCAGCTATTTAGTACAAATTTCCCCATTAGAACTAATAGACAATAACAGAATAAATATTGCATGTGCAACAGTAGTGATAAGTTTTTACTACCTGCTTCTGATGAATTCCACAAGGACGACCTAATTCTGTCCAAACATCCTGCATTTAAAAGGAAAGGTCATAGGAAAGTGTAAGTAACATGTTGATAGCATTGTGATGTGATACCATATTTGATTGTATGTGCCTGCGCACCATGAAACTCGATTCTTTCATTGAAAGAGAATAAAATCTGAGAAAATAATAAAGTTTTCCCTGGGAGAACTCAATTCTTCACCAGCATAGATCAATACCAAATTAAGGCAGTACTAAAATAATCAAAATACCAAACCTGCATTTTCCACTGATCCACAAACAATTTATTTTTATCTGATATGTTAAGGGTCCACAAACTTCATAAGAAGAAACATCACAAATGGGCAGTGGATACTGAAATAACATTTTCCTGTATTGGAAATACAAATGAACCATATACACTACGAGATAATATTAGAGCTCAACCACTAAAAAAAAAAAAAAATACCTGCGGTGATGCACCAAAAGGGATATGCTGTCCACCTGTTGAAAAGTACAACTCCTCAGCAAGCTGCAGACATCAATATAGAATTAGAGAAACGTATCCAAGAGGGAAAAAATTAAGAAAATAAAGCTCTATCATCTTAAAAATAAGAACAATGACACCACATCACGATATTGCCATGCAAAATTGATGCTGATAGAAACAATATAGTCACTCACTCACTAGAGATCAGATAAATAATCGAATCATCAACTAGACAACTTGAGGAAAAAAAGGCCAGGGCTGATAAAGAAAGTGTCAAACCTTAACATACACCTCTTCCATGTACAGGCTGCCAGCAGGTAATGGCGGAGAAGAAGCCTTATCCATCAAAGATCCGACACCAACTTTCTTGTCAGTAGAACTGTCATATATAGAGACCCGACAAGTCACCGGTGTAGTGCCATCTGGAAACTCCAATGGAAGTTCCGCTACCAGAAAAGATAAAATTAATTAAAATATAAAAACTGCATAAACAAGTATGTAAAATTAATTAAAATATAAAAACTGCATAAACAAGTATGTAAAATTAATTAAAATATAAAAACTGCATAAACAAGTATGTATCAGTGAAATATATTGCATTACCTTCTCCGTCATGGCAGCACTCTGTGTATTGGCTAGGAATTGGAAATGCAAAGGATAGGCCCTGTACAAAATAAAAAAAAATAAATAAATAAACAACGTACTACAAAACTTACACCCGGCACAAGAAATAAAAGTATCGTAAATATAAAGTTCTCGATAAGCATACTGGGTAGAAAAGAGTGTAGACTCCTCTATCTTTGTCATAAATTCCAGGAAATGTTGGGCCAAAAAGAGCATATACAGCCACAAATGTAGCAAGAGTCGAGGGTCCCCTAATGATTAAAACAACAGCAGTCAGCAATCATATAACAAAAAGGAAAAAGCAAAAAGACAGGGCAATATCATACCCAATAAGCGAAGTAGCGTAGCGCATTTGAAGACGTTTGACATCATAAATTTCAATCAAGCGTAGTCTCTAACAAAATTCAATTCAATAATCTCAAAATTCAGAGCAAAAGAGCAACTAAAAAGAAAACATTGTTACTTTCTGATTAGAATTATATGAAACCAACAAAAAATCCCATAAAAAAAGAAGTGGAAATGAAATGTAATTACCTGAGACCAAGGATCAAAACGAAGGTGAAAACCATGATCAGGAAAGCTAATAACAATATCAAGTTTAAGCGGCTCCTGCGTATGATTAAATTTATAATAAAAATTAATAACTATGTGAATCCAAAATCTCATCAAAGTTGATAGAATTAGCAGACTAACCTCATCGTAGTACTTGATGTGTACGACGTCGTATATATTAGGTTGCTGCTCAATTTGGGCAAAAGCTTCACAAATTGGCATACCTGAAAACCGAACAAAATCGAAACACGAATTCAGAAAAAAATAAAAATGAATAAAAAAAGTAGCAATTGAAAGGAGAATTAGAACAGAGAATTAATTACCTAGAGAGAAAGGACCGATGCCCAGGCCAGGCCGGAGATCGAGGACGATGGCGCCCATCGCAGTGCCCTCGCATCGTCGACGAGGACGGTGAGGTTGGTGCTGTAACATTTGCTAACACTTTGTGAAGATCGAAACTATGTGAAATTGTTGAGGACACTGGCTCCGCTCTGCGGTGTTTTAGAGAGGAAAACTTTTGTTGGGTGGTTTGCGGTTTTGTGCTATGTTGGTTGCCAAACAATGCACGTAATGTCAATTTGTTTGGATCCCAGTTCTCAAGCTCAGACTCTACATCTTTGTAAAATAAATAATAACCAAGGACACTAAGTTTGCCATGTCATGCTTTTGATGCCTCGTGGCACTTTGAAAATTTCTGACTAAGATAACTTATATAGTACAATGACATGTGGCTGATTAGGCTTTTATATTTTTTTATTATATTTTTTTCTCTTTTTCGTGCTTCAGGCCTTTAACGGCTTTTGATTTTTTGTTTTCCCTTTTCATTTTGTCTTCTCTTCAGTTTCCCTTTCCTATGGCTCTTTATAATGTGTTGATTCCTTTCTTTAGCTGTTACTAAATTCATCTAGCAATTGATACTGAAAATCAGCATTTTCAAAAGTATCATTTCATCTAGCTTTCTCTATATTGGGAGCTCAATTGGTGTGATGGTGAAGCTATATTCAATTTTAGAGATTTTTGAAATCTGAGTTTTAGTACTGTGCTTTTTTCAGCTATTGAATGATGAGTTTGTAAATTTATCTTTGTAGATAGTATTTGGGAGATATGATAAAGACATGAGAGGGGAAAGAGATTTGTTTGAAGTGAGGAATGATGTTTATGGCATTGGGTATGTATTCTTACTGTCAATTCTTTTCCCCTTTTCATTTATTTATTTATTCATTTTGCTATTTCGAAGGGTTATTTTTTTCACCTCTGTTCTTGAAGAACTCTTTATTAAGATTTTGACCCGTGTTTTTGTGTCTGTGTGAAATTATTTTGAAAAAAATCCAAAAGCAATGAGGCCCTTAATTACCTCTCCTTTCTTTTTATCTTAGTTTTCTTTTTTTTTCCCCTTCTTTTGTATCTAGCAACTTTTGCCATAAAAAGGCAATCATATGTTTTTGCTTTTTTTTCTTTCTTTCTTTCCTGATCTGTTTTGATCATAGTGATGATTATCATCATTAATTCCCTTGTTTTCTTCACAATCTTGAAACAAATGTTGTTTCTAATTTTTTCTTTTTCTTTTTTTTTTTTTGCCAGAAATCTGATATGGGTTCTTCTCCATCATCTTGGAACAATGAATTGGTGAATATGTTAAGATTCTTTTTATGTAGATTTATATAATGTATTTGCAATCACATTCACATGGTGGAAAATCTATTGCTGTAGGTTGGACATATTGAAGGTGATATTCCTTCAGCAAAGTGATTGAAGAGGTCGTCTTCTGATGGTTTGCAAAATATGGTCAGTAGGGATGACCTTTCTTTGTATGGTTCAATAGCAAACAATACAAAATCAACATAGGTTGTTTAAGTTAATTTCCCCTTTATATTTTCAGATAGAATATTGTAAAATTAGGGAGGAATAAGATAACTTCTCTTCAAAGAGGGTTTATGCTTTGCTGGACTATACATCCTCAACTAAAATATTCAATCCATATCATATGATATGACAAAATTTTTATTTGATCAAAGCTTATTTTTTTATTTGGGTTTAGGATTAGAATATATTTATAGTAACAAATATGAACAAAATGTCTACAACTGTTGCAACTTAGTCATGTTTGGATGTATGATTTAGATAGTGACAAATTTGCTTTTTTTTTTCCACATTTTATATGGTTAATTATTCCATCCCAAGGAACTTTTAATCATCATTGGCAGAATGATTAGCCATTTGTTTTTTGCAAGGAATGAGAATTATAGTTAGACATCTAGTGATGGGTATCCCCCTTAAAATAAGGATACTAAAATGAAGCATCATTTATTGTCATATTCATTGGAAACAAAGTTTATGAAGATAACTTCTCCTATTATTCACTAATGAATGGCTTTAAGAAGAGCCATGATCTGGAAAAGAATATTTTTTTTGTATGGTTTAGTAAGATAAGGTTATGATTTCTCTTACTACCTTTTGGTTAGTTTTGAAGGAATAAAAGGGTAGGGCCTTTGAGTGAGCAATAACTTGTAGTTGTAGTTACTTAAGAACCTTTTATCTTTGGCATTTAGAGATTTTTAAAATTTTCTATAATGCTTTTGTTGCAAGTTTTTTTTATCCCTCTCCCATGCATAACCTCTTTTATTTTGTACTTAGATTATGCTTCCTTTTTACTATGTTTAGCACAATAACTTCTATTCTCTCTCATTTTCAGGATTAGTTGGATTCTCAATTATGTCTTTTGTTTGTAACACTTACCTTTTGTCTCCCTTTTTATTATTCTTAGATGTATAAGTCCTTCTCATTTATAGGAGTAATTATGATGCAAATGTAACTGAAATTGCTAAACAAAGTAATTATGACCTTGTTAGTTAGGCCTATTGGATTGCTATATTTTTAGCTCTATGTGTTAATTTTGTAAGATCATCATAAGTTTAGAAATGTGAAATGATGCTAAAAGATTGTAATTTTGACTTAAAAACATGTGTTGTTGGTCATTTGACAAGTCTGACTACTGCTACTCGCTCATGTTACTTAAGGATTTGTTTATTCTATGGAACATATTTCGTTTGAGGAAAATGTCTTACTATATTTTATTGCAACTTTCAATCAATTGGAATAGTTTTTTAACTGACTGAAATTGCAAATCTTGCAAATTTTACAAGAAGCATTTTTTGTTTGATTGAATGAGATTTTGGTCATTTATAACCTTACTGAAATGCTTTCCTAATTTTCTCCTTAAGAGAAAAACAATTTCCATGTCTGCACAACGCATCAAAAAATCTGGAAAACAGTTTCAAATTCAAAAAAACCAATTAATTCTTATTATACATAACTTTATTTCATATTTTACAATAAAATATTATTTTCAAAAATTACTCTTTCGCACATCGCATGGGCCACCAGCTAGTATATATATATATATTAGAAAATTAACCTGCAGTATGCAGCGGGGAAAAAATATATACAGAGAAAAAATAGTTCACATAATACTTTTCAAAAAAAGAAAAGATAAAACATATGCCTTTTTTTGAATAAACTAATTGACTATTAACTATTAAACCAAAAAACTGATACATCAGAGCTTAGGTGCATAATAAGATAGTAAGGAGGATTAACAATCCAAGCTTGGCAGTACAAAAAATAATCCCCACGTTTTGCTACATAGTGCACTACCCTATTGGCCTTATGAATAGTTGCATAAAGATCATTGTTCAATTAAGGAAACATTGTTCAACGACTATTCACCTAAATCTTCAATCATAAAAAATATGAAATAATATATTTTTTAGAACAAATAAAAATTTTTACATATTAGTTTTAACACAACGCATATGATAAAATTAAATAGGAAAAAGTCACCCGGTTTTCTTTAGAGGTGATTCTTTAGGGAACAAATCAACTTGGATTTGACCAATTGATATAGTTATTGCAGGAAGTTCAACAACTTATGGTTCATTAGGCTTAGAAACATCTTCAGCCACACTACATTCACCAAGATCAAAAGTCCTTTTAATAGTTCTTGATGTATTGTCAGACAGAGGCTTGTGAAGTAAAATGGAGCTAGATGAATTTAATTTGGTTTTTTTGTTGATTACTCAACTTAAAATATCATTATGTTTTAAAAATATGTAGAACTTTAAAAGACAAATTGTAGGGATCCTTAATTTGACTACTTATGATTACTTGAAAAATGCATTCCATCTCGTAAATTCTTGTCATAAGTGGTGGAATTATGAATTAATCTTTATAACTATTGGCCAAGGTGCTTGCTGGTAAGCCAATCAAATCAGCATCAAGTCTTCCAAATATAAGAAAAGAAGCAGATCCTGTTTCGACTTCAATAATTATATTTAATTTGTACCTAAAAGTAAAAACATAATTAGAAAAATTAGTTTCAATATTGAAAGTCGAAGATAGGCATATATTCGCTCAATTTTTCCTTAATGTTCAATGAAAATTAAGGAATTATGATTTTAAAGAAGAAATTTCATATGCATCACTAATGAATAGGAGGATCATTCAAGACTTCACAATTGTTACACCATGATTGCTCATTGTAAATTTGAATAATGCTTCTACAGTGTGAGCATGCTCTGTACCACTAACTAGTATTTGACTAAACATATTTGATAACTGCTCTACATGTGAATTTAACATCAGATTTGTTTCAATTTTTTTGAAAAAATTAGAATATTAAACCTTTTAAGGATATATATTTCTTAGAAATAAAAATTAGTAGACAGTTACCTTGTCACTATGAATATCAAGAGATTACAACTCAATAATTATTTTTTTGTTCACATCCTTATCATATTCAATATCTTGAGATGATTGGGATGATAATGTAATTTTGATAATTTTTTTGTGGGACTTGTGTAAACTGGAAAAAAAATGCTTAATATAGGATTTTTTTTATGGAAAAGTAAGTAAAGGGAAAAATACTTTGAGAACTACCTCTCTCTAAGGGAAATAAATTGAGGAATATCAAGATTCATGAAAAAGTTAGTTACTGACATATTATTAGCTGTAATTTTCTTTGTTAATTAAAAAAAGTCATGTTTTTTTTATAAAAAAGTTAGATCCTAGAACATTGATAAAGTAAACTATAAGTATTGATTTGAACAACAAAACGATCATAAAAAAATTGATGGCAAAATATATGCGAAATATATAACAAAATATGTTTAATAATATAAGCTACCATTGTATTTTTGAATTGATGCGGATAAGATAGCCATGATAACAGGACCATTAATATCTTTATCCAAAACCTCAAATTCAAGAAAAACATCAATAACTTTATCCTATAAAGTAATGTTAAGCATTTCACCCCTAGTGGAAAGTTTTTATAAAAAAAAATTAGATAAATTATACCTTTTGTGAGACTAACAAACAAATACACACACACACATATAGTAGATAAGAAACTACGTACTCTTCATTTTTTTTTATTGAAATGTTCTTTTTTTTTTTTTGCAATTCGACTAGCGATTCAAACATCTTCCTTGTTTTTCAAACTATCAATTTGTTTGAATTTGTTTATAAAAGGAAACAATTTTTAAAAGGATAATAATATTTGCAATTCTAAAAGTTATATACTTTTTATAATTAAGTCATGAATGCTTAATTTGTAACAATTAAGTTTTATGAGTATTTAAAAATTTAATCATTAGTCTTATCCTATTAATTCTAATAGATTGAGCATATGTGGCACTAATTTTGCCCATGTGGCATCCATGTAATCACCTTAGTAGCCACATCAACTGCCCATATCAACTGCATCTTCTTCTATCGTCTTCTTCTTCTTCTTTTTCTTCCCAATTTTACAAAAATGATAAACACATTCATTCTTTTATAATTTATGTAATTCATATTAGAGTAGGTTAGTATAGGTATATTGCAACAAAAATTATATCTATACACACATATGTTAAATTATACTTTCAAGATGTTATTGTGAGAGATGTGTGGATTGAAGCTTAAAGAGGGTGCATGTTAGATTATAGATTTTATTTGTTTGTAATCAATTGTCATTGTGATAAGATTTCAGGATGCTTTAAATTAAAGTTATGATAAAGTTAATAGAAAATGTACATTTAAGAGAGGTGAAACACTTATATTCTCATGAACATTAAAACCATTAAGAGAGGTGAAAATGGTCTTTAACCGTTTTTCTTCTGTTCACTTCCTTTCTAGCAGAAATCTCTTTATTTATCTTTTTAAAACCTTCACCACCATATACCAACACCCTAACTACTCCTTTTAATCCCAATAGCACTAGTAGGAGCTCCTGCACCATGTAGACACCCAATTTCGGGATGATATGTTATGGATGTAACAAAGGACTCCAGTGATGAAAATGTCTTCAAAACTTAATCCTTAAAAAATTCTAAGGGCTTTTAAAGGAAGCATTTAATGTTTTCAGGGACTAAATCGCAAAGTTCTTTTTAGGACTTAATTGCAAAATTTAAATTTTTTCGGGGGCTTTTTTATAATTAAATGTTAAAAAAATGCGTCGGAATTCCATAATTCCAACCGGAATTATGTAATTTCGATTGAAATTACAACAATTTTGATCGGGATTGTATAATTCCGATCGGAATTGCACAATCCCGGTCAGAATTGAATTCTTCCGTTTTCCTATTTCTAAATTGCTTCCAATTTAGTGTTCTAATTTGTTTAAACTTCCTAATTAATTCAATTTAAATTGGTTTAAACTTCCTAATTAATTCATTCCTAATTAGTTTAAAATTCTAGAACACACTTTAGGAATTAGAATCACAACAGGATTAGGGTTAGACCTCCTGTTCTACTATAAAAAGAAAGGAAGGAACAATAGAAAAAGTGGGAGAAAAGAACAGAAAAAAAAAAGAGGAGAGCATAGAAAGGAAAAGAAAGAAGGAGAAAAGAAGGAAGAAAAATGAGATTTTATTCTTCTTATTTGTTTTTTACAATATTCTTTTGATTCAACAATCAATTCAAGACTCGTGAAGAATTGTTAAGGAGAAAGATTCGAAGATTTGTCAAGAACAGTGAACTATAAATCTGATGAGCACCCTAAATCATCCATAAGCATATCATATTCTTCTATTATTCTTTTATTTATTTATTTTTTATTATTTTTTATTTATTATTCTTATTATTTTATCATACTTTATTCATTAATTATTATTTTATTTTATGTTTTGTGGTGATTATGAAGGAAAACGCATGGTGATCATGTGAGGGAGATGAATTTCATTAAAAGATTGCAAAAGATTATGATCCAAGCCCATAGAGACTTAGTTGCTAGGGTTTTATTTTTTTATTTTTATTGTCTTTATTTTTATTTTATTCTTTATGTTTTATTTTTATTAATTATTTTATGAATTAATGTAATAGTCCAAATAGTAGGAATAGTAATAAAATTATGTGTGTGGTTGCATGTTTATTTTTATTAAACTGGTTAGTAAAATTAGGTTTCTAATTGGCTAATTATTTAAAATCAATGAAGGAAGTAGATTAATTTAGGTTGCATGTTAATAAAAATTAGGATTTTAGTAAAGATTAATTTAATTATTTATTTGATCTTATTTAATTATTTTTTTATGTTTTTTATTTGTTTTTGAGCTTATTTATTATTTTTGTATGTTTTGGGCCTTAAGCCCATTTTAGATTTTGATTTGTTTATTTTTAGCCAATTTCAATTAATAATTAATTAGGTTTAATTAATTAAAATATATTTTTAGGTCCATAATTAATTAGATTTTAGGTTAGAAATACCTTTAGGCCCATTTAGTTAATTAGACATAGGCCCACTTAATTTAATTTAATTAATTTAGACTTAGCCCACTTAATTTAAGCCTTTTTCATAATTTGTAGATTTAAGATCATTATTTAATTAAAACATTTAAAATTAAGCTCATTAATTTAAATACCTTCATAACATATAGAATTAGGCCCAATTTTTAGAATTAAAATTAGTAGGCTTAGGTTCATTTAATTAAAATAAAAAGGAATTAGGTCTTTAGGTTCATTTATAATCTAAAACATGTAGACTTTAGCTCATTTATTTAAAATCCATATAGATTAGACTAACTTAGGGGTTATATGATTGAATGCATTATTTACTTATATATTTCATGACTAGTTTGCCTTGGAGTTTATTGTTTTTGGGTTTATATGAAATTGCATGTAAATAAAAGATAAGATAGTAATTCATAAGGTAATCCTAAACGAACACAAGACTGAAAGAAGTTGGTATTCCGTATCCAGAATCTCCTGATTGTGGTGCTAGCTTTCTTTTAGAGAATCGAGTACTACCTTTTCAAATTGTCCCAGTTATTACCATGGGTGGCGACTCCTCATCTCCACGCCATGTCTTTGTGATAGTGGTCAGTGTGTTCTTTAGAACCCTGAGTTCAAACAGTGTCGCGGTTGCTAAAATCTTGGACGCGCGCTAAACCCCGCCGTCTACACACCACCACTACCAGCAACAACATTAGTATCATTAACTACGTTTTATATTGCCACTTTTTCAAAATCCCTAACCAACTTCCTCACTGATTTCTTCTTCTTATTACTTCTCTTCATCTTCATCTTCTTCACAACCTCATGCTCCTCTCCATCATCTTCACTTTCCTCATAAAATAAATCCATATATCTCATTCTCTTTGACACCTTAAGAGTGAGAGGTAGGAAAATAGAGCTGGCCCTTTTCCCATCATCATTCTTTTTACCATCAAATCAACTTAAAGTAGATCCTTTATAATCTTTTGAACTATTTCTTACTTGCTATTTTGCTTCTTTCTGTAGGAGTTTATTAACACTGCCCTTGATTTGGTCTTGTAGATGGAGACATTAAAAGCTAAGACCACTCATTGATCAATAAATTTCTTATGCCCAAGAAAGCAATGGATATATCATTGGCACAAGTGGGTCGATGCAATTTGAGTTGAACTTAACATCTGTGTAGTTATGAGGACAGGAGAGGCTACTGCTATAAAACTTTCCAACACCTAATGGGACTACCATAATTCAATTTTTTTTCTTTGGAGAATTTTAAAAAATAAGTAAATGATAAATTAAAAAGGAAGAAGAAGGAATTGATATAGGCAGTTGATATGGCTAGTGTGGTGATTGCATGAATGCCACGTGGGTGAAATTTGTGCCATGTATGCTTAATCTATTATAATTAATGAGAACGATTAAATTTTTAAATACTTGCTGTACTTAATTATTACAAATTAAGTATTTAGGACTCAATTGTAAATAGTATATAACTTTTAGGATTACAAATGTTGTTATCCCATTTATAAAAAAGGAATAAAATGCATAAATAATTATCCACACACTTGCATAAATAAATACGTATTGTGAAAGAGAAAGATAACTTGTTAAAAATGTCTTATCTCTAACTCTTGCTTTAGTATCTTCGAAACTCAAGAATTCAAATCTGTCAAAAGGTATGGAATAATTTTTGTCATTGAAAGCTTTAATGAAAGTATTTTTCAACAATCGAATTCGAAAAGGATGGTTGCTAATTTTGTAATTAAACTGTGCGGGCACAACTATAAATCCAGACATGTGGTATACTTCCCCTTCAATTAACATTTTCTTAAAATGCTTAATTAACTATTTGGGAATTGTTCCCTACATGGAATCAACCTTTAAAATAATAAAAAAAACAACATATAAAATATTAAATTATAAAATATCTATTGAACCTTCTTAACAAGCATTAAAAACTCCAAATTGTATACATCATTCGGATTGCTGATATTAGCAAACTCCCAGATGCATACAACACGTA
This sequence comes from Mallotus nudiflorus, assembly GCA_947683625.1. Taxonomy (NCBI): domain Eukaryota; kingdom Viridiplantae; phylum Streptophyta; class Magnoliopsida; order Malpighiales; family Euphorbiaceae; genus Mallotus; species Mallotus nudiflorus. The sequence goes on along the minus strand of CANTUR010000256.1, from coordinate 17,752 downwards.
CTTTGGTTTGAATATTGTGACTTCCGTCATTGATATTTGAGAAAAACATATACAACATTGGTATAGCTGTAATTAATCAATAATGTTTAAAAAAATTAAAAAAATCATAAGCATTTCTAAATAAGCATATACATAAATAAGGTATATAAATTATTTTATGACAATTCATCCAATATTTCATAGTATACAATGGTTCTTGTGTAATTTCATATTCATGACTAACACTAGATTTCTTTCCTATCAAGATTTTAATACCCGTATAAGAAGTAACTTTTGATAATGCTACATATAATTGGCCATGAGAAAAAATATCATCTTGCAAATATAAGCCAATTTGTCTGAATGTTTGCCCTTGACTTTTATTTATCATCATAAAACAACAAATTCTAATAGGAAATTACCTTCTTTTCAAAATAAATGGCTACTTTTTTTTTTATCTTGATATATTAATACAATTCTAGGAATGAAAACTTTTTTGCTGTAATGAGAACCAATTATAATAATAGCTTCAATGACTTTTATGCCCAGTTGTAAAATTATAAGCCTTGTTCCATTGCATAGTCCCATAGTTGGATTTATATTTCCAAGCAATATTACTAGAATATTTTTCTTAAGTCACAATTCATGCTGCGGGAAACCATTAAAATTCAAAGAATTTAAAAATTCAATATGATATAAAACATCTAATTTTTCATATTCAGAGAATGCTTTGCACATTGAATCAAAACTATAATCAACTCTCTCTTCTTCACTAACAGATTTAAGAATTTCCATGTTTATAACATTGACGATTTCATTAATTAGAGTTATAATTGTCCTTTCCCTTATGTAATTACAATCATTATATTTCTTTAAAAAATTAGGATATGTTTCATCTATTGTTGCTTGTATTGGATGCTCATAATGCTTAATAAGCAATTTATAAGGAATTTGAATAAAATTATCTTTTTCGCTATAACCCTCTATTTTTTTATTTGATTTGTTCCATTACCAATTGACAATAACCATTCAAAAAAGTGGCCAACTCATATTTTTCACATACTGAATCACTAATTATTAATAATCACATGTTCATTATTAGTTTAGAAACCTTAAAGAACTTCCACAATTTAGATCATGTTATTGATGCATCTATAATGTTTTCCTTTCCAGCATTTAAAAAAATGAGCAAAATTTGTCTAAAATTACCTCCTTATAAAATTGTTTTAACCCCAAATGGATTACTTAGTGAATCACAATTTAAACAGGATAAAATATCTCTAAATGTCCTATCTAATGCCTCAAAGTAATATCTATGACACATGGGAGCTTCGTCCCATATAACTGAACATGTTTCTTCTATTAATTTAGCAAGTTGAGTTCCTTTTTTAATATCATATGTTGAATGTTCATTAATATTCAGATGTATTCTAAATCGAGAATGTGAGGTTCTTCTAGTCGACAATAATAATGATGCAATTCCAAATGAAACAACAACTAAAACAATTTTACCTTTAGACTGCAAATACGATATAATAGTTTTGTATAAATATGTTTTACCTGTACCTCCATATATATAAATAAAAAATAGTTGTCCTTTTCCATGGATGGCAGCACTAATCACATCATCATTAATTTTTCATTGTTTAATAATTAATGATTTTAATAAAGATGCATGTTTTTATTCTAATGCATGAATGTTATAATTTGATTCCTCAAACGATAACCTATTATTAATATCATCATCAAAGAAATTGTTTAGTTATGGAAGGTCAAAGTTTGCTAATGAAGAACAATTTTTTTTAAAAATCTTTTCTAATTCAATTAAAACTTTATTTTAAAAATAATGTTCATAAATAATTGCACTTGGGATTCCTAATGTACTTGTTAATTCATGCATGATGTCATCAATACAACTTTTCCAAAATATATAAAAAAGCTTTCATGGATTACCAACTTCACAAAAATGAATTAACGTAGTGGATAAATGACGTAATTAATAAGAAGTAGCATGCAAAGTGGCTTCTTTAAGTGCACTAATATATTATGTGTCATTGCCTAATAAACCATGAGCATTACATGTAGATTGAAATGTTTGATGCAAAACACCATTAACTCTTCTAATATCTTCATATGATCTGGGTCCTTTAACAATATTCAAAAGCATTCTTAAATAATAAAATTCACCAGAACTCATATGTATATATGTTATTCTCCTTATGCAATGACCATGTTTTCATTTAGTCCATATTTTTTATTTAGATTTCCATATCCATTTAGTTAGAAATTCAATAAAATTCAGTACTCTAACATCTTCATATATCCTATTCGCATTCATCCATTCAATAAACATAGTGCGTGTATAAGTGAAAACATTAGTGATGCATTTTGAGTTATTAGTGTTGAAATAGAATTTGATTCATAATTTTTAATTGCACAACTAACTTTTCAACAACAGGTTCTCTACAATGTATAGGAAATTTAAAAAGATGCCAAATTGCTTCACATGGGAAAATATATCGATAGTTTAAAGATTCTTTTATTTCATTAATACTATTTTTAGGATTATTATTAGATTCTGTCATATCTTTTTCATAATTATGAATGACAATATGAATTCTATCAATCCCTTTATTAATGTATTTAAATAAATATTTAATCATTGTTGTTTGACAACAATACTCAACACAAATATGAGCATCATATTTATAAATAAGTCCTTTGCTATGAGGTATAACAAAATGATTATTAATCTTTAAATTATTTTTTAATGTAAAATCATTGTTGTTTCTTCACCTATATACGACAAAACCATTTGAATTGATGTATGTTTTTGAAATATACTTTTTTGGATAATACTTGGAACATTTGTTATTTTTCATATAAGGAGACAGTAAGTTAATATGACCATATGGTCCATGAATTATAAATTTAGAAACTAAATAGTGAAGTTCATATTCATTTTAAAAAGATGGAAGCTCAGCATATATAATAGAATCAATATCTTATAGTACCTTGGTTTACTAATTTTGTGTAACTAAACTAAACAATGCACGTATGGTAATCCTCTCTTTTGAAACTCAATTATGTATATCAATGCTGTTGTTTTACCAAAATGTTCATTTTTTTTAACATCATCAATTAATTAAACCAACTTCACTCTAAAGACACGACTAATAATGTCACGTCAATCATCAGGTCTTTGGTCACTAATATAGTCGAGCATATGTTGAATTTTAGGCCATAATGGATTACATGTAAATGTTATAAATAAGTCAAGATGACCGTATGATCTACAAATTGTCATAGTATCATGATAATGTTCAATCATGTAACGTGGACTACCTGTATAGCTAGATGGTAGTATAATAACTAACTTACCAATATCATTAAAATTATGAATGCCTTTATGAACACCACTTTTATAATTCTCTTTTATTACATCTAATGAAGTCAAGTCGTTCCTCTTCAACACATGAAAATGCATTAATAAAATATTATTAAATAAACGACCACGTCTTAAAAGAGCAGAAGGGTCATGCAATCTTTATTGAATTCTATATGTGTAATGCTTTTGCATTGTGATAAATTTTCTTAAAAAACTATTTAAATAACTAAGAGATGCATATTCAATGTCAATTATATAACCATTTTCTCCATAAGAAAAGATAATAGGGTATTGTATTGCCACAAGACTTGAATGTAAAACACTAATTCATTTTAAACGGGATTGTCTTATACTCAACAATGATATAACGATTTTTATCATATACTCTAAAGTCACAAACCAACTATCTTAGAACATGAAATATCAGTATATTGTAAACTATCTTCATGCCTCTTCCCTAATAAATTTAATTTACTAGAAACAAAATTAGTTTCTTTAAATCTATCTCTAACTATTCTAAATGATTTTGCAATGACTCTAACATCATCGAACATTTTAATTAATCCATCTACTATTAATGTTTTCATATTATTAGAAGATATAGAATAAAAAGCAAAGAAAGCCGATTGTTTAGTTCATTTTCTGTGTCATAAATGTATAATTGGGCAAATTTAGGATTTTAACCATCAATAAGCAATAAAGAACCAATCATCTGGTGATTTTGCCCACATATTATAAAAATATATAGGCCTAGTTTTTTTTTATTAATTTCATAATCAATTTTACCTCCCATTGATGAAAAAGCAAACATGGAATTGTAAAGTCTAATATTTTCTTTAAAGTGCTTTGAAAATGGACTTTTATTATTTAATAACAAATATCAAGGAATGGTGGTGGAGATCGTAGCAACAAAAGCTTAACTTGACCTTTTTTGCAACAAAGCACATATTTATTTTTATTAGTTGATGAGCTTCTAACAGTCTCCACATCCTAATACAAAGCCACATAATGTGAGCATTTATTATTCGGTGATACTATATCAGATTTTTACATGTAAGGCCCTATAGAAAAAAAAAAAAAAGAAACATTGGCTTGTATAGTTAAAATAATTTAAAAACTTAAAATTAGTTATTTTTAAAAAAAGTTTGAGTTATATATGTTGTTTTTTGCGAAATTTATCAACAAAAGGAGTGGGTTATTGACCGCTTTCTAGATCTTTGTTTTGAGGGAAAGTAAGAGATCGCCTCCTTTTATTTGACAACAATCAACAATGTTTCTCTTCATTGAAGTGTAATTTTTTGTTCCATTTATTAATTAAGAATTTCAAAAGAAAAAAAACATAAATGAAAGAAGAAATGCTGAAAATTGTTGATGCATATACTTGTCACTTGAACATCTATTAAAATTTTAAAAGCCCTCGAAGAAGGTTCAGCCAAATTGGCATGCCGAACAGAAAAATCATTATGGATTGAGAAATTGCTCCTTATATGAACATTTGATTCTAAAAGAAAAGAAAGAAGTCTATGTTAAATTTTAAAAAAACCTACATGATTTATATTTGCATGAGTTTTTTTACATGTTCCTCAATATTCAGGAAAGTAAAATCTTAAATTTAACAATAGGTACCTTGGTTATGTTCTTCAACATCTCCAAATATATCAAATAATTTAGAAGCATTTAACAATAAATCATCAGAATCAGACATCACGTTCCATATAGCTATTAAGGCGGAGGGAAAGAAGAATCAATGCAAACATATAGAAAAGAATCTCTTACCTTCTACATCAATTTTTTTTTTTTTAATATTCACTAAAAATCAAGTTCTAATTCTGTTTACATCAATACTTTTGGAGAAAATCTAAGAAATTTGATAGCTAATCCTGGATCATCAAATTTGTATGTCTATGCATAGGATAAAAGAACTAGTAGACAATTAAAGTACAATGTTGTCTTTTTTCAGTAGGAAATAAAAAAAAATATTTTTTTCCAATTCCATAAGAAGACGTGCTTAGCTAATTTTTTTTAACTGAATAAGGAATAGAATTGGCATTTCATAATAACAAAATTATTTACATTCTCATTACAAAATAATAAAGGTGGTTATTCTTATAAAAACAATGTCTAGATAAGTTTTTTTTAATATAACAACTTATATTTAAAAATGTTGTTGATTGGAATTTATTATTTTTTTAAAAGGATAAACTAAAAATTTGTATGAAAAATGAAATATATTATTTCCTCATAAGAAGAGATTATTTGTTTTTTGAAATAAAATAACTTCATTAAAAGGGGCTAAATATAGGAAATCTAACAGTAACATGGAAGGATATTGGACATGTCTAAAAATGGGAAATACCAATATCCAAGTACATTCATGACAATAAAACTAGTTGTCAAATTTTTTTTTTCCTACGAATATCGTCCCATGTGATGTACAAAATTAGCATTATCGATTGATATAAGGTAATTTGTAAGTATAAGATTTTTATTCACATAATTTATTTATTTTAATTATTATAATTTAGAACTCATAATATAATTAAAAGGTTATATAGTAATTCTTCTATATATCAAAGTGAATTATACCACATTTTGGAAGAAAAAGGAATGAACTAAATTGAACATGCCAGATAAACTGCCTAATGATAGATAAACTATCAAAATTCACAATATAATTTTAAATTTCATATAACATAACTATGAATAATTAAATGATACAAGTATTCAAACCATAGATCAAAATATAAAAAGAGTGAGAGAACTTACAGAGAAATAACTTTCTACTTACAAATGTATTTAGAATTCATAAGATTTTTATTCATATATTTTTTCGTTGTTCTTTATTACAAACTTACATGGATATTTATAGAAAATTAGATTTGTGAGAACTGGATACTGGTTATTCAAGTCTTAAAATATCTAAAGTTTCTACATGCTTCTATCTTTATTTCATATTTATTTTATCTAGACTTTTTACACATTAGCACTAGTACTATCTTCACTTCCTTTAATTAAATATACAATTATAATTACAAATTTTTGAATTTGTTTCAACTATGAATTTTAATAATGATATCATTAAGAAATGAGAAAAATAAAAAAGTAGAAAAATATATAGTAATTCTATATTTATATAGTAATTCCAAAATGTGGTATTTCATAGTAATTATTTGCAAATTTTCTACTCATATCTCTCTAGTCTATATTTTATTAAATTTTTAAATATTGGTGGTACATCATAATTGATTAATATTTTATTATTATAAATTTCATGCTTAGTAATAAATGCGTATAAAATTTTTATTTTTATACTAATTAGCTTGCTTATCCATGAAATGATGCTTAATTCTTTAATATATTCTTATAGGTTGTAATTTAATCATGTCGTACAAAAAAAAACGTATTGTACAAAAAGAGAAAGTAGAAATGTAAGATAGTAAGTGATATTGTAATAGTACTAAGGAGTAAGAAAAGTCAAGATAGTAAGTACTAAGATGCAAAGGAAGTCAAGATAGTACTAGTACTAATGTGTAAAAAGTCTTGAAAAATAAATGTGAAATAAAGAAAGAAGTATGTAGAACTTTTATATATTTTAAGACTTAGAATAACCAGTATCCACTTATCATAAGTCTAGTTTTCTATAAATAACTATGTAAGTTTCTAATAAAGAACAACAAAAAAACATATGAATAAAAATCTTATGAGTTCTAAATATATTTGTGAGTAGAAAACTATTTCTTTGTAAGTTTTTTCACTCTTTCTATATTTTGATACTGTGTTATATACATAGCTAATTTATTAATTATGACAAGCATCACACCACACATTTAATAATCTTAATAATGATTGTAATTGTCTTTTTTCTATTATTTTTTAAGGAGATTCTAATAATTTGTTGGCTATGTGAGGTTGTAATTTAATTCTTTTATTATTAATTATGAGAATCTATTCCAAATTTATCTTATATTTTGACTAGTTTTAATAAAAAATTAAAAAAGAATGAGAAGTTAGATTGGATAGAAAAAGATGAATTATTAGTAAAAAAAAAAGATAAAAGAAATTTGTAAAAAGATTCCACCCTTATACTATCCAATATTTTTCTTGTTCTTCTAATTTATAATAATAAAATCTTGATTTTAAATCAAAAGTGGAAAAATAATTTTTATTTTCTAATTTTCTAAATAATACATGTTTATTTGGTATTGTGTAAGAATATTTATTACATATTAATAAGTGGTTTATAATTTATGACTAATCTAGTTTTTTTTTTTTTTTTTGTTTAGAGTGTTTATTTATTATAAAGGCACTGCAACTATATTGACTAGTATAGAGATTACAAAATCCTTTTTCTAACATTTCTTGATTGTGAATTTCATATTCTTTTAATGTTATTTGTGTTGCTTGTATTTGTTTTTCTTTTATAATTTTATTCTTTCTTTCTTCCTTAATTCTTATTGGTATAATTGTTATGTGTTTTTCCTATTTTTCTAAGGGGTTTTCTCCTTCTAAATTATTTATTTTTTACAAGTGAATATGCATGTAAATTTGATAGAAAAACTGCCCAATAATAAGTTTATCAATGTCACGACCCGAACCCGAGGGCACGTGACCGGCACTAGGGAATGGGTAAGCATAAGGCCCCCGAAACCCGTAGTAAGCCTAAAGGAAAAAGAAAATAAAACCATTCACATATTAAACTTTACTTTAAAACAAAACACATTATCAAACTGATTTTTCTCAGAATACACAAATTCAACTGCTTAAATAATAATGTATTTCAACATCTCATATTATAAATCAGATTGAATCTTATACGCAAGCGTGGTTTACACAAATAAATTACATAATTATGTTTAAACCATACAAATCTTTAATATATATACTACTGCAGCAACCTAGATTAGTACACAGTACAGCTTATAATGACCTACATAAAATAGCCGGTGAAAAAGAAATCCGGCGTAGAGGTAGTTTGAGGTCGAACTCCCAAGCTCCTGAAAAAAATAAATTGAGGGGAATCAGACCTCACTGAGTAAGTCAATAAAAGAGCTGTACGGTTTGAAAACCTTTTTGAAAACTATATATATTTATAGTGAAAATAATTAATAATATATAAGTATAGCTTTTGGAAAATCTAGGTAGAACCCTAAACCCAAGTCTAAACGGCCAACTGGGCCCACTTATTCCAACTAGACTACCGGTCCCCGAGAGCAAGGGCATCAATCGAGGCACCAAGCCGTAGTCATTCACTTAATCCAAATATATGGCACTGGCGGTTCCCGAGAGCAAAGGCATCAACCGAGGCACCCATCCCAGTCCATTATTGACTTTCCAATCACTGGCGGTCCCCGAGAGCAAAGGCTTCTACCGAGGCACCCGTCCCAGTTTAACATTCATCAATCATAAAGTTTTCGGATCCATCTCTCAATTTCTACCATGTGCACATAGTCCTGGTGAGGCCCACTAGGTAGCTCGTTCTACCAAAATTTCTCAAATCGATTTTAAATAAATAATTTGCATTTAAATCGTAAATGATAGCACTAAATTAAATAAATCATATAATCAATATAATAGAAATACGAGCGCATGCATTCTTTAAACAAACACACACACAGATCATTTTATCGACTTACAGGATGAATGTGAAGGCTGACGACCACGCGTCTGCCTCGGTCTCACAGCTTCTGCTCCGATATGCTCAAAAAGAAAACAATGAATCGACTCTTTAAAACATGACTAAGGAATCGAAATCAGGAATCAACAAAATAATAAAATTCCAGACTGACTCGATGAAAACCGGACGAGACTCGACAGACAGGATTTAACCTAACTAACGGTAGGAATTTTACGGATATCACGTTTTACGAGAAAATCTACCGAAATTTTGGCAGAGTCTCCTCTGTAAAAAGGACATCTCTCTACCAAAGGTAGAGCCAGACCTGCATAGAAAATGCACTTCCAAAATACACAACCATTCACACTCGAGTCGGGCTCCCAAGACTACAATTTGCCCCGACCGAGATCACAACTCAAAAGTATCAAAATTAATAATATTTATTTCTCCATTTACACACATACTAAAATAAATAAAATTGTGTAAAATCTCAATTATTCAAAATTAAACAATTAAATTTGTTTTCCATTACTAATAGTATAATTATAATTATTATCCAAATGAAAACCTTTGTAATATATTACATGAATATATATATATATTGAAAATTGGACATTTAAAATTTTACACTACTTAGGAAATTATATCAATTAATTTATAAAATTTATCTAAACCCTTTAAATACTAATAAAACTAATTAAAAAATATATTTATCATATTTAGTGTAAAATTACATTTTTACCCCTAGTATATATATAAATTACATAATGCTATATATATACACAAAATTTTCCTTAAAATTATCCAATCATCTAAAGCTAATTTTTTCTCAAGATAATTCCTCCCAATATCATAAAAATATTTAATCAACCAACAATATTTTTCCCAAAAGTATTATTTAACTAAAAATCAATTTTTGGCATAAACTCAAATATATTTATAAAAATAGTATAAAAATCTCAAAAATTATGATTTGAGTTCTAAAATTCATATTTTTCACTAATAACCTCATTTATCAAGTTTCATAACCTTTTTAACCAAAATTTCAAAAATTAGCCTAATTATTTAATTTTGACATAAGGTATAAAAATTCCTAAAAAATTGTATAATCTTCTTAAAATTATCTACCTTACCCTAAAATTAATTTCAACACTTAATATCACCAAAATGTCAATTATCATTATTATTTGCTATTTTTATAATTAATTCCCGAAAATTCCTAAAATATTATTTAAATATCCAAAATTCACCAAAAATCAAAATAAATTCCAAAAATTATACAAAAATTCCTAGAGGTAGATTGAGCTACTAGGAATCACATTTGTAAAGGGAGTTTGCATGAATCAAGCTAGATTAAGTTAAAAAAATTTTGAAACCCTAGAGTTCACAAACTGAAAATCAACCAAAACTCAATCAATTCATGATCAAAGCTTAAACAAAGCTTAGATTGAGCCTCACCGGTGCAAGGGGAGGAGATTGGCACCGGAATGGAGGATAATGGTGGCCGGACGAAGCTTGGGTGAGTTTAGAGCAAAACTCTCGGCTTCTCCTTTGTAGCAGCTTCCAGCGGCTCTGCAGGTGGCCGGAGGCGAGGGAGAAGGAAGAGGGAGTAGTAGATGGCGGCCGGAGGTGGGGGAGGCACAGTGATGGTAGTGGTCAAAGGTTTCGCGAAGGTGGGAAGGAGGGAGCTCGGTTCTGTCTTCTTCCTCTCCAAAATATACATATACTTATATATATATACATATATATACTATATTATAAACTAATGTATACATATATATACGTATATATATATTTATATACTATACTTATTATACTACATTATGACTATATACATATATACTATATATATATATATATATCATATATAAATATACATATATATATACACAATGTATATTCAAGTATAATAGTGTACCTATGTATATATATATATATATACTTATATATATATATATATTTATGTATATGTATGCAACCATATACTACATGAAAACGTATACATATATATACACATGTATATAATTATACCTTATACTATATTATATACACATGTGAATTAATATGCACATTTAAATTAATATTTAACCTAAAATATAATGTTTAAAAAAATTATACTTTAATATAATGCAAATTAACTATTACTAGTACTTCTCGAGAAAAATGTGTCCCTTTATATTAAAATAATTATATGTATGTAGGGTATTACAGTCTCTCCTCCTTATATGAATTCGTTCTCGAATTCAAGAAAAGAAAGAAAAGAGGAATTACAAAGCTAAGAAGAAAAGAGATACGGGAACAAAACTCGCATCTCAGCTTCAGTTTCCCAGGTACAATCCTCTGCAGAATGGTTACTCCATAACACCTTCACCATCGGTATCTCCTTAGTCCGCAGCTGTCGAATTTGGCGATCCACAATCGCCACTGGGTACTCCTCATAAGTTAAATCATCGCTAAGCTCTACGGCTTGAGGTCGCAACACGTGAGACGGATCAGGGACGTATTTCCTTAACATGGACACATGAAACACAGGATGGATTCTCGATAGCTCTGGTGGTAACACTAGCCTATATGCCACTTCACCCACTCTAGACCGAATCTCAAACGGTCCAATGTATCTAGGAGCTAGCTTACCCTTCTTGCCAAATCTCATAACTCCTTTCATTGGAGACACCTTCAGGAACACCATGTCTCCAACCATGAAGGATACATCCTTCCTCCTGGGGTCAGCATAGCTCTTCTGTCTACTAAAGGCTATCTTCAATCGCTGCTGTATAATGGGGACTTTCTCTGAAGTGATCTACACTAACTCTGGTCCCGATAATTGCCTCTCACCAATCTCCCAACACAAAGGTGATCTACACTTCCTACCATATAGTGCCTCATACGGAGCCATCTCAATGCTAGCATGATAGCTATTATTATAAGCAAACTCAATCAGTGGCAAGTGGAAATCCCATTGTCCTCCAAAATCCATTACACACATCCTCAGCATATCTTTTAACGTCTGGATGGTTCTCTCTGACTGACCATCTGTCTGAGGATGGAAGGCCGTACTGAAATCCAATCTGGTACCCAAGGCCTTGTGTAATTCTTGCCAAAAGACTGAGGTAAAGGTGGCTCCTCTATCCGACACTATGCTCACAGGTACTCCATATAGACAAACAATCCTATTGACATAAAGTCTTTCCAGTTTATCAGTAGAGTACGTCTTCTTTATAGGTAGAAAGTGTGTTGACTTAGTCAACCTGTCAACAATCACCCAAATAGCGTCATAACCTCCAGTAGTTCGAGGTAGTCCAGTCACGAAATCCATGACTATCATATCCCATTTCCATTCAGGAATTGGCATAGGTTGCAATAGTCCCAAGGGTCTCTGATGTTCAAGCTTTACTTGTTGGCAAGTCAAGCACCTGGATACAAAATCTGCAATATCCTTCTTCATTCCATTCCACTAGTATGTATCCTTCAAGTTATGATACATCTTGGTAGAACCTGGATGAACACTATATGCAAAAAAATATGCTTCTCCATAATCTCCTTCCTCAAGTCATCAACATCTGGCACACAAATCCTAGTGCCCAACCGCAATATACCTTCCCTGTCAATTACAAAGTCCCGTGACTGCCCTTGTTGCACTTCATACATGATTCTCTGTAACTGGGGGTCTCTGCTCTGAGCTGCCTTAACCTGATCCACGTATACTGATCGTACACTGAATTGAGCTAAAAGGCACTTTCGGGTAACTTCCATCTGCAACCCCTGGTCAAACAATCCATGTAACTCTTTAATAATGGGCTTCCTCTCTATGGTAATATGGGCAAGGCTGCCTGCAGATTTTCTACTCAAGGTATCCACAACAACATTCGCCTTTCTTGGATAGTATAAAATGGAGCAATCATAATCCTTAAGGAGTTCCATCCATCTCCTCTGCCTCAAATTCAAGTCCCTCTGCTGGAAAATATATTTCAAGCTCTTATGATCTGTGTATATCTCACACGTCACTCCGTACAAGTAATGCCTCCATATTTTCAAAGCAAATACCATGACTGCCATCTCTAAGTCGTGAGTAGGATAGTTCTGTTCGTGCTTTTTCAACTGCCTTGAAGCATAAGCAATCACTTGGCCATGTTGCATTAACACACAACCCAATCCTACTCTGGAAGCATCACAATACACTGTATAGCCTTCATTCCCAGAGGGTAAAGTTAGAATTGGTGTCGACGTCAACAAATTCTTCAATAATTGAAAATGCTCTTCGCATTTGTCCGTCCATACAAACTTAACATTCTTCTGGGTCAACCTTGTCAAAGGTGCAGCAATTCTAGAGAAGTCCTTCACAAATCTTTTGTAATAACCTACTAGACCCAGGAAACTCCGTACTTCCTTAACTGTAGTCGGCCTTGACCACTCTGTAATAGCCTCTATCTTCTTAGGGTCCACCTATATGCCATCTCGAGAAACCACATGGCCTAGAAATGCCACTTGATACAACCAGAACTCGCACTTTGAGAATTTGGCATACAACCTGTGCTCCCTTAAAGTCTGAAGTATTCTTCTCAAATGCATCACATGTTCAGCTTCACTCTTGGAATAAACCAAGATATCGTCAATGAAAACTATCATAAATCGATCCAAGTATGGCCTGAATACCCGATTCATCAAGTCCATAAAGGTTGCTGGAGCGTTAGTCAACCCAAAGGACATTACTAAAAACTCATAATGGCCATATCTTGTTCGAAAAGCTGTCTTGGACTCATCACCTCTTCTGATTCTCAACTGATGATACCCAGATCTCAAATCTATTTTAGAGAAGCATGTAGCACCTTGAAGTTGATCAAACAGATCATCGATCCTCGGAAGTGGGTACTTGTTCTTGATGGTGACTTTATTCAACTGCCTGTAGTCGATACAAAGTCGAAGGCTACCATCTTTCTTCTTCATGAACAACACCGGAGCACCCCAAGGTGATGTACTGGGTCTGATGAAACCCTTATCAAGCAACTCCTGCAACTGCTCTTTCAGCTCCTGCAGTTCAGCTGGTGCCATTCTGTAAGGTGGCATAGAAATAGGATCCGTACCTTGTATGACATCGATACAGAACTCTATCTCTCTGTCTGGTGGTAATCCTGGTAATTCTTCAGGAAAGACATCCAAAAATTCACACACCACTGGCACCTATTCAATTGCCACATTCTCCTTCTCAACATCTCTTACCATTGCCAAGTATCCCTGACAACCCCTTCTAAGCATCTTTCGAGCTGTAATGACAGAAATAAAATTATGAGGCATGGAGCTCTTTTCACCTTTGAAATAAAATTCTTCTTCACCTGGAATCCTGAACACCACTTCTTTCTCTCTACAATTCATAAGGGCATAATACTTCGACAACCAATCGATGCCCAAAATGACATCAAATTCCAGTACGTTGAGCAATACTAAGTCCGCCAATAGTTCTCTACCATCAACTGTCATCGGACATGAAGGAAAGAAAACATCTGTCTCCAACTCGTCACTAAGAGGAGTCGAAATAGATAGAGGAAAGGACAACCTAGAAGGCTGCCACTCTATTCTCGAAGCGAACACAGGAGAAATGAAGGAATGTGAAGCACCGGGATCAAACAACACTCTAGCATCGCATGCACAGAATGAGAGAATACCTGCTACCACTGCATTCGAAGTCTGAGCATCCTGTGGTGTCAAAGTGAACACTCGAGCCTGACCACGACCTGCCTGCTGAGAAGTCGAAGGCTGCGCAAAACCACGTCCGCTAGGTCTACCAACTGAACCTCGACCCTGCTGACTCATAGGCTGAGGTGGTCTCTGCTGTGGCTGTATGGGTGCTCGATACTATTGAGGCATCGGATAGTAGGGCTGAGCCACTGAGGAAGACGAACCCTGAACGTACTGTGGCTAGTATCCGGAGTGGGGACAAGCTCTGGCAAGGTGTCCAACTTGCCTACACCTAAAGCAAGCGCCCGTCAACATATGACACGGGCCCTGATGAAATCATCCACAACTCGCACAAGCTCCAGACCCAGAACTACTCTGCCTGGAACTCTGCCCACTACTGCTGCTACTAACTCCTGCACCGAATCTGTGACTCCTGCCAGTTCTCCTGTTTGAGGCATATCTATGTCGGCCCACTCTATGAGTCCTGGACCTCCTACCACTCTGCTGAGAATTACCTGCAGCCTACTGACTCGAACTGCCGATGTGAAATGCTGGCTACTGGTACCCGGGAGCTACACCATGACCATTGCCCCCGATCATATAAGGATCCATCATGGTGCCCTGGCGGATATGTCGCCTCTCAATCAAACGGGCCTCCTCAATCACACTCTCTAGGGTGCGGTCCTCAGTACGCATACCCATAAAAGCGGGTCCTAGTCCAGTAACATACAGCTCCACTGCTCTGTAAGGGTCTCTCCTGATATCTTCTGCATGTCGGGACAGTCTATTAAACTCTCTGGTATAATCCTCCACTGACCTATCGCCTTTAGTGATGTGGAGTAGCTGCCACCTGTAGGCATCTCTGGTGGCTGGAGGATAGAAAAATCTTAAAAAGCGGTCCTTAAACTTTGGCCAAGTCAACTCGTGCATCGATGGCTGAATCGACTGCATAAACCAATCCTGAGCGACTGCCTGTACCGACAACTCCATAATCATAATCCTTTGATAATCCGTATGTCCAGTCCTGGTGCGTGCCTCAATCGCATTAATGAAGTCTAAGGCATCACCCGTACCGTCGAAAGAAACTCTACCAATCCGAGAGTAAAGGAGGGCTGCTTCAGTGTCTGACATCCCCTGGTTCCTTTGCTGAAGCATCTGCTGTACAAGGGGCATCGCCTGATTCAATGCTGCTAGAACCTGATTAATCCCTGCCAGTCCAGCTGCAAAGTCTGTAGGGTCAACAGCTGGGGCTTCAGGCTCGACTGGTTGCTGATCAGGAATCTCAGCTGTAGCTACCCTGGCTCGACCTCCGAGAGTGCTCAGCTTATTGCGCTGGCCATGACATGAAACAATACCTGAGGGTAGCTTTTTATGCTTGTTGCCTCTCGATAACTACAACCTATTTTTGGAGCCTACCCAGACAGGCCATTTTGGGGATGAGAGCCTATACTTCATTATCACTGTCATATAGTGAGAACTCCTCCTAGGTTTGGCACCTTTTCAAGGGCAAGGATATTAAGCCATAACTACTTTGATACTTATTTTCACTAGAGTGCTTAGCGTATTGAGCTGGTCATGACATGAAATGATATCTTAGGGCATCTTTTTAAGCTTGTTGCCTCTCGACAACTACAACCCATATCTGGACCCTATCCAGATATGCCATCTTGGGGATAAGAGCCTGTGCTTCATCACCACTGTCATACAATGAGAACTCCTCATAGATCTGGCACCTTTTAAAGGGTGAGGATATTAAGCCATAACTGTTATGATACCATAATAAGGATGCATGCATGAAAAATAGACAAATTGTTTAATGATAAATAAACTATCAAAATTCACCGTATAAATTAAAATTTCACACAACATAACTGTGAATAATTAAATCATGTAAACATTCAAACCATGAATCAAAATATAAAAAGAGTGAGAGAACTTACAAAGAAATAACTTTCTACTCACAAATATATTTAGAACTCATAAGATTTTTATTCATATATTTTTTCATTATTCTTTATTACAAACTTACATTGCTATTTATAGAAAACTAGACTTGTGATAACCGGATCTTAGTTATTCAAGTATTAAAATATCTAAAGGTTCTACATACTTCTTTCTTTATTTCACATTTATTTTATCTAGACTTTTTATATATTAGTACTAGTACTTTTCTTGACTTTTTTTACACCTTAGTACTGTAATGATCCTAGTTTTTAAATTATTTTATTTTAAAATAGGATATGCAGTGTTAATAAAATCTAAAATTATAATTGATTATTTTATTATGTTTTGGTTAATATCTATTATTTTATGTTTAATTATAATTTTCTATGTAAATATTATTTTTTTTAGAAATAATTGGTTAATTATATGTTTTTGTTGATATTATTGAGATATATGTTGAGAAAATAATTTTTGTGTATTTATATAATTTTTATTCAATTTTTGAGCATTATTAGTATTTTATGTGTATTTGTGAATATTAGGGTTAATTGTGTAATTTGGTGATAATTTTAGTTAAATATTATGTTTAATTGGTTTTAATATTATTTGAGGTATAAAAATGATTTTTACAAATTATTTACTATTTTTAATTAATTAATACTAATTTTTGAAAATTATTTTTAAATAATATATTATATACTATTTTTGTAATAAAATGGATTTTTAGTAATTTTTAATATGTATTTAGACTAATTAAGCTATTTGGATTAGTAAAGTGAGTTTTTATTAAATTATATTAAATTATCGAAAAAATTTGATTTTTATAATATTATATTATTATTTAGGGTTTTTAAGTAATTATTGGAAAAATAATTATTTTGGTGTTTTAATGATATACTATATTTTGAGGGTATTTACGGTAATATTTGGTTTTTAATATATTTTATTATATTATATGAATTTTGGTGAATTGTGGACCTCGATTGGGGGAATTTTGTAATTCGGGATCCCAACCGAGGGTTGTGAGAATTTCTATATTCGAAGTGTATTTTTCTTGCAGGACTGACTCAACTTATTAGTAGAGAAATGCCCATTTTACAGAGGAGGTTCTACCGAATTTTTGATAGAATTCTCGTAAAATGTGACATCGGGTT